>JARQOD010000001.1:398706870-398742723 GCA_033576555.1 Oophaga sylvatica
GGGACCATCACCCCTATGCGGTTAGAAACCGGGGCCTTCCCCCTGGGGGGGGAAACCTCCCACTCCCGGGCCCCCCAAATCTGTGCATACGTTAAACAACGAGTCAACACTGGACAGAAAAAAGCTCTGTTGTCTGAAGAAAATCGGGGTTTAAACCCCCAAATTTTACGAAAACGGAGACAAAAAAGGGGCAGAGCTCCCCTTTATTAAGAGCAAACTCAGCCAAAGGAAAAAAAAAAAAGGGCCCCGTCCCCCTGATCAGAGACACAAGCATCTTAAAAATTTCCAATGTCGGTTTGTTCTTCAGTTTGCCCTTGGGGTTGAGGATGAAAGCCGAGGAGAAAGAAAAATTGAACACCCAGTTTAAAACCCAAAAAAGCCCTCCAAAATCTGGAACAAACTGGATCTTGTCAGACAAAATGTTTCAGGAACCCCGTGTAAACGAACCACGTGTGAAGGAACAGGGGCCCCCAATTTTAAAGGAGGAAGGCAACTTAGGAAAGGGGAAAGGGGTGTTTTTTTTTTGGAAAAAACCTTCCAAAAATTTCCCCCAGTGGTGGTTTTTTTTTTCTGAGAAAGGGGAAGTCGGAAAAAAAAAATCCATGAGATATGGGCCATGGTTTTTGGGGAAGGGGCAATGGCTCAAAAAACCCCACAGAGCGAGAGCAATTTTTGGGGGAGGCAAGTCCCCAGGACGAAAAAATTCCCACTGCGAGAAAGGTAGGCCCCAAAAGGACGACAACCCCAAGTCTCTGGTACCAAAAATTCCGGGTGCCCCCAAATGCGGAAATTAAAAACTCAGACTAACTTTTTTTCCCCTTGGTCGGACAAAAAATTTTTCCAAAAAAGGGGGAGCGCTAGGCCTATCCCCTCACCCCTCCGAGCAGTCTAAATGGGCGAGTGGCAAAAAGAACTCACCCTCCTTCAAAAAACAGGGGATCGATAGTCAGGAGATCCGCAAAAAAACCCGAGGGGGCATCCGCCTTAACATTCTTGTGCCGGAAGAAGGAAAAAAAATTAAAACGGTAAAAAAAAAGGCCCCCTGGTGTTAGGTTGAGTCGCTTGGGGATTCAGATAGCCCCGATTTTATGGCCCCGTAAAACACCACTGTGTTTGGCCCCTCCGCCAATGTCTCCCTTTCAAAAGAAAATTCATGGAAAAATCCGTTACCCGTCATAATTACGTTCAGAGGAGAAAATTTTCGAGAGAAAAAGGCCAAGGGGTTTCTTTGAGGCTGTGCAACGATCAGGAATTTCGTTTTTTTGCGGGGGTTTTTCCGCGGTTTTCCGCGGAAAAAACGGATTAAAAACGCAAGTTAAGCTCCTATTCATGTTAAAAGATTCCCATGTTTTGGCCCCTGTTGCGTTTTTTTCCGCGAAAAAAAAACTTTGCGGGAAAAAAAAACAACAGTTCATTAATTTAGGTAAAAACCCGGGATTCCGCCCCATAGGAAAAAATTGAACCCCCTTTCTTTCCCCCGGGCTTTTCCCCCTATCGCATGTAACGGTTTGTGCGGTGGTACCCGGGGGAGCAGAGGGACTCCCTCCAGGCCCGGGGGCCCCATCCTGGTAAAACAAAATTAAAAAAAAAAATTTTGTATTTCCCTTCCCCGGGGGCCCCCCCCCTTCCCCCGGCCCCGGCCCCTTTCCCCTTCGCGACGCTCCGGGAATTCCCCGGTCCCAAGGCCTTTGCGAGATTAAAAACCAGGGCATAGCGGTCTCGCGAGATGCTACGTCATGGTGTGATTTGTTGAAAAACATTGGGAACGGAAGTTGCCGGGAGGTGCTGAAGGCGGGAAAAAGGGGGGGGGCCCCCGGAAGGTGAGAATTCTTATTATTATTTTTTTTATTATTTTTTTATTGATTTTTTACTATTGATGCGAAAAGGCGGCATCAATAGTAAATTTGGCCCCCTTTTAAAAAACTATGTTTGACCGTTGGACCAAATGTCAAGGTTTTCCAAGCGTGTACAGTGCTGGAAAAAGCTAGATTCTGCAAAATAAACGCTTGAAAAAAACTATTTTCTGGGGGGAAAAAGATAAAAAAAAACGTGGTATTTCGCGGGGAAAAAGTGCGGGATTGCCCCCCAATTTCCGCGGAATTCCGCAACGTGTGAACTTAGCCTTAGAGGTCTCTGGATCTTTTTGGGACAAAACGGCACTGCCCCAATTTCAGAGGCATCAACCTCCACCTGAAATGGCAGAGAAACATCAGGCTGCCGTAGAACAGGAGCAGAAGTGAATCTCTGCTTAAGTTCCTGAAACGCAGAGACTGCCTCAGGAGGCCAATTCACCACATCAGAACCCTTTCTGGTCAAATCAGTTAATGGTTTAACAATAACCGAGAAATTACCAATAAATTTACGATTAAAAAATTGGCAAAACCAAAAATCTCTGAAGAGCCTTTAATGAAGTAGGTTGGACCCAATCACAGATGGCCTGAACCTTGACCGGGTCCATTTCAATAACAGATGGGGACAAAATGAATCCCAGAAATGAGATCTTCTGTACGCCAAAAGACACTTTGATCCCTTCACATACAGAGCATTTCTCTCAAAATCTGGAATACAGTTCGAACATGTTTCACATGAGAGTCCCAGTCATTAGAAAAAATCAAGATTCATCCAAATAAACAATCAGAAACTTGTCCACAAATCCCTGAAAATGTCATTCATGAAGGACTGGAGACGGAAGGAGCATTAGTGAGCCCAAAGGGCATCACAAGGTACTCAAAATGCCCTTCAGGGGTGTTAAATGCCGTCTTCCATTCATCCCGTGCTTAATGCGAATAAGGTTATACGCCCCCTGAGGTCAAGCTTGGTAAACCAAGTAGCGTTTTTCACCCTGGAAAACAGGTCAGAAATCAAGGGTACGGGTATTGATATTTCACAGTAATATTGTTCAAGAGACGATAATCAATACACGGTCTTAATGAACCATCTTTTTTGGCCACAAAGAAAAAAACCGGCACCTAAGGGTGAAGAGGATGGTCTGATATGACCCTTCTCATGATTCCTTGATATAAGACCGCATTGCATCATGTTCAGGTACAGACAAGTTAAAAAGGCGACCTTTAGGGAATTTCACCTGGCACTAATTCAATGCGCAGTCATAGCTCCTATGGGGAGGTAAGGATGCAGATTTACTTCGCTAAACCACATCAGAAAAATCAAACAAAAAGTCAGGAACATCCTCAGCCTGGGGGGAGGCAGAAAAAACAGGAGTGTTGGTATTAACACATTGGCAGCCCCAACTGGTTACAGACACAGATTTCCAATCCAAAACAGGATTATGAGACTGTAACCAAGGGAACCCAGCACTATAATGTCATGCAGATTTTTATAGAACCAAAAATTTGCAGCACTCCTGGTGATCAGGTTCAACCCTCATTATCACCTGAGTAGAAAACTGGGGTTTATTCTCAGCCAAAGGGGTAGAATCGATCCCCAGTAAAGGAATAGACTTCTGTAGGGGTAATCAAGGGAAACCCACAACGTTTAGCAAAATCATAATCCATCAGGTTAATAGCTGCTCCAGAATCAACGAAAGCCTGAGCAGAAAATGAGGACAGAGAGCATATCAGAGTGACAGTTAATAAAAACTTAGTCTGAACACTACCCAAGACAATGAGCGTGCAAAATGTCTTCCCCGCTTAGGGCAGACTGAAATAGCATGAGAGGCATCACCACAGTAGAAACATAACCCATTGCGCTTTCGAAAATCATGACGCTGTGCCCCAGACACCACTCATCACACTGCATGGGCTCAGCAGCTGGCTCACAAGGCAACACCACTCCACGCATACTTCTCCGCTCACGCAACGTCTGTCAATTTGAATCGCTAATGACATAGAATCATTGAGACCAGAGGGGACAGGGAATCCCACCATAACATCCTTTACATTATCCGACAGACCCTTCCGGAAAAGGGCCGCCAAAGCGTCGTCATTCCATTTGGTCAGGACTGCCCACCTACGGAATCTCTGACAGTATAACTCAGCGTCATCAAGCCCTGATTTAATGCCAACAAGGCTTTTTCAGCTTGATCAGTGACATTAGGCTCATCGTACAATAACCCCAAAGCCTGAAAAAATGCATCAACATCACTCAAAACAGGATCCCGGGTATCAGGGAAAAAGCCAATCCTGAGGATCGCGCGCAGGAGAGAGATGATAATTTGAACCTGCTGCGCTGCGTTTCCTGAGGACTTAGATTTTAAGGCAAGAAACAATTTACAATTATTTTTGAAATTCTGAAACTTAGCTCGATCCCCTAAAAAACAAATCTGGCATGGGGATCCTAGGTTCCACAACAGGCAACCTAGCAAGATATGCAGCAATACTCTGAACCTCAGTGGCAAGCTGATCCACACGGCCAGACAACTGTGCAAACTCCATTGGGAGAAAAGATCCTCCCCAGCACCCAGAGATAGAGGGAAAAAAAAAAAAAAATGCAACAAACAGAAAAATATCTCTGACAACTTTTCTTCCTTCAAAATATTTTTTCCCTTCTGTGGTACCATACAATTTTTAGGCGGTGATACTGTTATGTTTCGGTAGCTGAGGAGTGCAGGTAAAAAAGGAAATACACCAGAGCAGTTGGAATCTATGAGATTGCAGTACCTGACTAACCACCGCAACTAGAGGCAGCCGTGGAGCGTTCCTACGTTGGTCCTAGACGCCTCGTCACAGCCTGAGAAAACTAACTACACCTAAAGATAGAAATAGGAAAGCTATCTGCCCCGGAGCAGAACCCCAAAGATAATAGAAAGCCCCAAACATGTAATGGCGGTTAGACAAGACGAAATACTGACACAGACAGAAAATAGAATGAGCAAACGCTGGGGCCCAAACTATCTAAATAGAAAAGGATAGGAAGGGTACTTACTGCAATCTCAGAAAACCCTGAAAAGCACCAACTCTACTCATTTCAAAATCACCTGAGATCACACGACCTCTACCACCTAAATTAGTTCTCTGGTGTAACAAAATCAAAACAGCAGCCACTGAAAAAAACTGGAAAAAGCAAAAGTACAAACATCAGTGGCTGAACTAAACTGAGAGGGCAAAAGCCCCAGAGGGGACCCAGAAGGCCCCCACAGAAGTGCAGGACAAAATGCAAAAATATAGCAAAAACACAAAATAAGAAATTGTCTTATCTGATAGCAGGAGATGCAGACACGACACAGCAGGCTACAAGGGAAACTGGAATGAAGGATTCAGACCAGAACAATTGATCACCGGCAACCCTGATGGGAAAATTACTCCCTTATATAAGACCAATCAGTAACACCTGATTCCCAGTCCTCACAATCCTCACTAGTACCGCTTGTAACCACCAGAGGGAGCCTGCTCAGAACTCATCTCAAACCCATTCACAACACTCAAAAGCTAGACAACATGCTGCGATCCAAAGAAATTCTGGAATAAATGAAAAATAAAGTAACTGAGATCTATCAGTTTAGAAAAGGCTATAAAGCAATTTCTAAAGTCCCGGCGTGCAGAGCAGTAAGTATTAGGCTAAGTTCACACGTTGCGGAATTGCCGCGGAAATTTCCGCGGCAATCCCGCACTTCTCCCGCAGGAAATACGCACGTTTTTTTATGCTGATTCCCGCCAGAATAATAGCGTTTTGCAAGCGTAATTAGCTTGCAGAATGCTAGCGTTTTCCTAGCGATCTGTAGCATCGCTTGGAAAACTGATTGACAGGTTGGTCACACGAGTCAAACATAGTGTTTGACAAGTGTGACCAACTTTTTACTATTGATGCCGCCTATGTCGCATCAATAGTAAAAAGATCTAATGTAAAAATAATAAAAAAAATAATAAATAATGATATTCTCACCTTCCGGCGGCCCCGCAGCCTTCCCGCGGCCCCCGCAGCCTTCAGCGACGCTCCCGGCAACTCCGGTCCCAAGGATGCTTTGCGACAAATCACACCGATGACGTACATCTCGCGAGACCGCTATGCCATCTGGGTGATTCTCGCAAAGGACTCTTGGGACCGGAAGTTGCCGGGAGCGTCGCTGAAGGCGGGAAGGCTGCGGGGGCCGCGGGAAGGCTGCGGGGGCCGCCGGAAGGTGAGAATATCATTATTTTTTATTTTAATTATTGTTTTACCAGGGATATGGTACCCAGGGCCTGGAGGAGAGTCTCCTCCTCCAGACCCTGGGTACCACCGCACATGAACCGCTTACATTCCGCAAAATTAATGAACATGTTGCTATTTTTTCCGCAAAGCGTTTTTTTCGCGGAAAAAAACGCAACATGTGGCCAAAACATGCGGAATCAATTAACATGTATAGGATGCTTAATGCTTGCGTTTTTATCGCGTTTTTACCGCGGAAAAACGCGAAAAAAACGCAATTATTCCTGATCGTGTGCACTTAGCCTTACAGCAGCTGCCCTTCGACTTGCAAGCAGCATATGACATCCCTGCCCTGCTTACAAGCATAAAGCAGCTGCTGGCATCGGAACAAGATGCTGCGAGGGAGAGCTGGGAAGGTAAGTGTAACGTTTTTTTTTTTTTTCGTTTTCTGACACCAGGACGCGAAAGAGAAATGAATATTCATTGCCCTCCACACCCATGGGCGTGGGATGCAGTAAATATTAATTTCTCTTTAGCAGCGGGCACAGGAGTTAGCCGCAGCAGCCAGCTCCTGCCTCTGTGACCCGCTGCTCCGCGATGCTGCTCCCCCACAGCCAGAGCCGGTACATCTGGACTATAAGACACAACCCCCATTTTTGGAGGAAAAAAGTGCGTTTTATAGTCCGAAAAATATGGCAAGACTTTGGAGTGGCCTAGTCAAAGTCCTGACCTTAGTCCAATTGAGATGCTGTGGCATGACCTTAAAAGGCGGTTCATGCTCGGAAACCTCCAATGTGGCTGAATTACAACAATTCTGCAAAGATGAGTGGGCCAAAATTCCTCCAGATCGTTGTAAAAGACTCATTGTCAGTAATAGCAGACGCTTGATTATAGTTGTTGCTGCTAAAGGTGGCCCAACCTGTTATTAGGTTTAGGGGGCAATCACTTTTTCACACAAGGCACTGAAGTTTTTTTCCCCCTTAATAATAAAGATCTTTTTCTAATATTTACATTTGTTTGGTGATCTGAAACATTTAACTGTGACAAATGTGCAAAAGAATAGGAGATAACTTTTTCAGACAATTGTATTCCTCCTTGGCCCCTCACCATTATTATATTCCTCCTCCGCTGCCCCTCACTATTATTAGGGTATGTCCCCACGTTCCGTATTAGGCAGCGATTTGGACGCAGGTGATTCACCACATCCAATACATTGTATGGGGACAATTATCTTGCGGAGATGGAGCGTCTCCGCAAGATAGACATGCTGCGGTCGGTAAAGACGCGCCGCATGTAATATATGCAGGTAAGCCGCGGGGTGTCGGTGCATGCATAGTGGGCATGGGATTTCATGAAATCCATCCACTATGCGTAACATCTGAACACTGCGGGTGGGACGCTGCAGATGTACAGTGTCCAACCACAGCGTTTACTGACCGTGGGAACATTACCTCACATCCTCCTCTGCTGCCCTTCACCATTATTACACTCTCCTCTGCAGCCCTCACCATTATATTCCTCCCTCACCCCTCACCATTATATTCCTCCTCTGCGCCCCTCACTATTATATTCCTCCTCGCACCCCTCACTATTATATTCCTCCTCCGCCACCCCTCACTATTATATTCCTCCTCCTCCACCCCTCACCATTATATTCCTCCTCCGCCCACCCTCACCAGTTTTCCTCCTCCGCCCCCTCACCATTGTTTTCCTCCTCCTCCACCCCTCACCATTGTTTTCCTCCTCCACCCCTCACTATTATATTCCTCCTCCGCCACCCCTCACCATTGTTTTCTCCTCCGCCCCCTCACCATTGTTTTCCTCCTCCCGCCCCTCACCATTGTTTTCCTCCTCCACCCCTCACTATTATATTCCTCCTCCGCACCCCTCACCATTGTTTTCCTCCTCCGCCACCCCTCACCATTGTTTTCCTCCTCCGCCGCCCCTCACCATTGTTTTCCTCCTCCGCCGCCCTCACCATTGTTTTCCTCCTCCGCCACCCCTCACCATTGTTTTCCTCCTCCGCCACCCTCACCATTGTTTTCCTCCTCCGCCACCCCTCACCATTGTTTTCCTCCTCCGCCACCCCTCACCATTGTTTTCCTCCTCCGCCACCCCTCACCATTGTTTTCCTCCTCCGCCACCCCTCACCATTGTTTTCCTCCTCCGCCTGCCCCTCACCATTGTTTTCCTCCTCCGCCGCCCCTCACCATTGTTTTCCTCCTCGGCCACCCTCACCATTGTTTTCCTCCCCTCAGCCCACCCTCACCATTGTTTTCCTCCTCCGCCGCCCCTCACCATTGTATTCCTCCTCCTCCCCTCACCATTGTTTTCCTCCTCCGCCCCGCCCCTCACCATTGTTTTCCTCCTCCGCCGCCCCTCACCATTGTTTTCCTCCTCCGCCGCCCCTCACCATTGTTTTCCTCCTCCGCCACCCCTCACCATTGTTTTCCTCCTCCGCCACCCCTCACCATTGTTTTCCTCCTCCGCCACCCCTCACCATTGTTTTCCTCCTCCGCCGCCCCTCACCATTGTTTTCCTCCTCCGCCGCCCCTCACCATTGTTTTCCTCCTCGGCCACCCCTCACCATTGTTTTCCTCCTCCGCCACCCCTCACCATTGTTTTCCTCCTCCGCCGCCCCTCACCATTGTATTCCTCCTCCTCCCCTCACCATTGTTTTCCTCCTCCGCCACCCCTCACCATTGTTTTCCTCCTCCTCCCCTCACTATTACACCTTTCCCCTTTGATTTTTGCCATTACTCCTTTTCAGCTTCTCCTCTGAACTAGAGGGTGGGATTGTGATCTGTGGTGATGGGGTCGGAGGTGGGATGAGCGGGGGTCCCACACTCATGGCCCCTTCTGGTGCTGATTATTCCTACTCACAAACTCCATGCTGTGCGATTCCTGCACCTTACAAGACGCCGTGCACATTACTGCGGCACCACGCAGGTTTCTCTCGTCTCACTGCACATTATTGCCATCTGCAGTCAGCTCCCTCTGCTACTGAGGTGACGGCTCTCCGCCGAGACGCTGCCGCAACAAGACCCGCACGTGTCAGCACTGTGCCAGTAGTCCTGCACCCCCCGTCCCCCGCCATCTCCGCAGGCCGGGCCTCACCGCTCCCCATTTCTTTCCGGGCCGCGGATGCCTTATTCCCATGATTCTCCGCGGTTACAAAGTCCTCAGTGGGCGGGGACCGAACACGGCGCCGCCATCTTGTTGGTGGAGGTTGTGTGCGTCTCACGTGCAGGAGTCAGCTGCGGGTTTCCATGGTAACCAGTCAGTGGGAGCCTAGAGACAGCGGCAGGTTTCCATAGTAACCAGTCAGCGGCGGCCTAGAGACAGCAGTGGGTGTTCGTGGTAACCAGACAGTGGTGGTCTAGAGACAGCGGCGTGTTTCCATGGTAACCAGTCAGCAGCTACCTAGAGACAGCAGTGGTTTCCCATGGTAACCAGTCAGCAGCTGCCTAGAGACAGTGGCAGGTTCCCATGGTAACCAGTCAGTGGTGGTCTAGAGACAGAGGTGGGTGTCCACGGTAACCAGGCAGCAGCGGAGTGGTACAGCAGCACAGGCGCCTGCACCCCACACCACTTTCCTGGTAATTGCAGCTTTTCTGCTTTCCAGGTTAATGGCAATAATCCCAATAGTCAGATGAGTGCAGCAATGAGCGCGGGGAGACTGCGGAGAGCTGCTGTAAAAAGTGTACAACCAGCACAAAAGTGGGCATCAGCGTGGCACCGCAGAGCATCAGGGCCGGAGAGACTGTGGGGCCCCTGTGCAAGAAATGTGCATGACCCCCTCGCTGCCCGCGGGGACTCTCACCATCGGAGCCCCGGGCCAGATGGCCCCCCTTATTATCAGCGCCCTGCAGCAGGGGCGTACACAGAAATCACAGGGCCCCAGCAAAAGTTTTGTGTGGTCCCGCACCTCTAGGAATACTGTTACTGAGATGGAGGTAGCTATATATATAACTATATTGGGGTCCTTCTGGCCCCCCGCAGTCAGGTGACAGCTAGTGTCGGCGGTGTCAGTGAATAGAACACTGCAGACCAGTGACTCATGCCAGCAAGTGTGCAGAGCGCCCCCTCCTGGTTACTGCTGGAGCCCGAGCCCAACCATGTGTATATTACATGTATGGTACCAGGTCGTATTCTACAAATATCAGTGTGGAATGGTGGAGCGGACGGCATTACTCCATACAACGCTGTCCTGTAAAATACATAAAATATGTACCTTTTTTTACAGTAGCTGTTGAAACCACAGTATGGCGTCCATAGGAGGCAACTGTTTAATGTATGCATCATGGCGAATACACTGAACAGAGGCCATTTGGTCTGAAAGGGTTATTCCTCAAATAAATCAAGTTATCCCCAATCCCGATGGTAAGAACAGGACTCTGCAGCTCAGCCATAAATGGGTTAGCAGGGTGCAGGCTTGACTTCTGCTCTATTCATTGTCTATGGAACTGATGTAAAACAGCCAAGAGCAGCGCTCACCAGCTCTATAGATAATGGAGAGCAGAGGCCGAGCATGCACAACTCTGCTCCATCCAGCACAAGACTGCAGACCCCTCTTCTCAGAATCTCTGCTGCGCTTAGTCTCTATAGATAATGGAGAGAGACGGGGCCAAGCATGCACAACTCTGCTCCATCCAGGACAAGACTGCAGACCCCTCTTCTCAGAATCTCTGCTGCGCTTAGTCTCTATAGATAATGGAGAGAGACGGGGCCAAGCATGCACAACTCTGCTCCATCCAGGACAAGACTGCAGACCCCTCTTCTCAGAATCTCTGCGGCGCTTAGTCTCTATAGATAATGGAGAGAGACGGGGCCAAGCATGCACAACTCTGCTCCATCCAGCACAAGACTGCAGACCCCTCTTCTCAGAATCTCTGCGGCGCTTAGTCTCTATAGATAATGGAGAGAGACGGGGCCGAGCATGCACAACTCTGCTCCATCCAGCACAAGACTGCAGACCCCTCTTCTCAGAATCTCTGCGGCGCTTAGTCTCTATAGATAATGGAGAGAGACGGGGCCAAGCATGCACAACTCTGCTCCATCCAGCACAAGACTGCAGACCCCTCTTCTCAGAATCTCTGCGGCGCTTAGTCTCTATAGATAATGGAGAGAGACGGGGCCGAGCATGCACAACTCTGCTCCATCCAGCACAAGACTGCAGACCCCTCTTCTCAGAATCTCTGCGGCGCTTAGTCTCTATAGATAATGGAGAGAGACGGGGCCGAGCATGCACAACTCTGCTCCATCCAGGACAAGACTGGAGACCCCTCTTCTCAGAATCTCTGCGGCGCTTAGTCTCTATAGATAATGGAGAGAGACGGGGCCGAGCATGCACAACTCTGCTCCATCCAGCACAAGACTGCAGACCCCTCTTCTCAGAATCTCTGCGGTGCTTAGTCTCTATAGATAATGGAGAGAGACGGGGCCGAGCATGCACAACTCTGCTCCATCCAGCACAAGACTGCAGACCCCTCTTCTCAGAATCTCTGCGGTGCTTAGTCTCTATAGATAATGGAGAGAGACGGGGCCGAGCATGCACAACTCTGCTCCATCCAGCACAAGACTGCAGACCCCTCTTCTCAGAATCTCTGCGGTGCTTAGTCTCTATAGATAATGGAGAGAGACGGGGCCAAGCATGCACAACTCTGCTCCATCCAGCACAAGACTGCAGACCCCTCTTCTCAGAATCTCTGCGGTGCTTAGTCTCTATAGATAATGGAGAGAGACGGGGCCAAGCATGCACAACTCTGCTCCATCCAGCACAAGACTGCAGACCCCTCTTCTCAGAATCTCTGCGGTGCTTAGTCTCTATAGATAATGGAGAGAGACGGGGCCGAGCATGCACAACTCTGCTCCATCCAGCACAAGACTGCAGACCCCTCTTCTCAGAATCTCTGCGGCGCTTAGTCTCTATAGATAATGGAGAGAGACGGGGCCAAGCATGCACAACTCTGCTCCGTCCAGCACAAGACTGCAGACCCTCTTCTCAGAATCCCTGCGGCGCTTAGTCTCTATAGATAATGGAGAGAGACGGGGCCAAGCATGCACAACTCTGCTCCATCCAGGACAAGACTGCAGACCCCTCTTCTCAGAATCTCTGCGGCGCTTAGTCTCTATAGATAATGGAGAGAGACGGGGCCGAGCATGCACAACTCTGCTCCATCCAGCACAAGACTGCAGACCCCTCTTCTCAGAATCTCTGCGGCGCTTAGTCTCTATAGATAATGGAGAGAGACGGGGCCAAGCATGCACAACTCTGCTCCATCCAGCACAAGACTGCAGACCCTCTTCTCAGAATCTCTGCGGTGCTTAGTCTCTATAGATAATGGAGAGAGACGGGGCCGAGCATGCACAACTCTGCTCCATCCAGCACAAGACTGCAGACCCCTCTTCTCAGAATCTCTGCTGCGCTTAGTCTCTATAGATAATGGAGAGAGACGGGGCCAAGCATGCACAACTCTGCTCCATCCAGCACAAGACTGCAGACCCCTCTTCTCAGAATCTCTGCTGCGCTTAGTCTCTATAGATAATGGAGAGAGACGGGGCCAAGCATGCACAACTCTGCTCCATCCAGGACAAGACTGGAGACCCCTCTTCTCAGAATCTCTGCGGCGCTTAGTCTCTATAGATAATGGAGAGAGACGGGGCCGAGCATGCACAACTCTGCTCCATCCAGCACAAGACTGCAGACCCCTCTTCTCAGAATCTCTGCGGTGCTTAGTCTCTATAGATAATGGAGAGAGACGGGGCCAAGCATGCACAACTCTGCTCCATCCAGCACAAGACTGCAGACCCTCTTCTCAGAATCTCTGCGGTGCTTAGTCTCTATAGATAATGGAGAGAGACGGGGCCAAGCATGCACAACTCTGCTCCATCCAGCACAAGACTGCAGACCCCTCTTCTCAGAATCTCTGCGGTGCTTAGTCTCTATAGATAATGGAGAGAGACGGGGCCGAGCATGCACAACTCTGCTCCATCCAGCACAAGACTGCAGACCCCTCTTCTCAGAATCTCTGCGGCGCTTAGTCTCTATAGATAATGGAGAGAGACGGGGCCAAGCATGCACAACTCTGCTCCGTCCAGCACAAGACTGCAGACCCCTCTTCTCAGAATCTCTGCGGCGCTTAGTCTCTATAGATAATGGAGAGAGACGGGGCCAAGCATGCACAACTCTGCTCCATCCAGGACAAGACTGCAGACCCTCTTCTCAGAATCTCTGCGGCGCTTAGTCTCTATAGATAATGGAGAGAGACGGGGCCGAGCATGCACAACTCTGCTCCATCCAGCACAAGACTGCAGACCCCTCTTCTCAGAATCTCTGCTGCGCTTAGTCTCTATAGATAATGGAGAGAGACGGGGCCAAGCATGCACAACTCTGCTCCATCTGTCTCGACCACGCACCACAATTGTGGGTTACCAGGGCAATGGGGTACTCAGAGCCGAGCCCATGGAAGTCTATGGGGTTGTCACAGGTAGCGGTGGCTCGGTCTGTGGCCCTGGCGGTCAGGCGTATGTTGGGGGGTATATTTACAGGGGATAGATTTATATACAGTTCGTGACGCCACCTGTAGTTCCCTGGTAATTTGTACCAGTGCTGCTGTAGAGCTCTGAGGGGATGGTGAGGCAGCTAGATGTCAGGTCCCCTACAGGTGGGACTCTTCCCTCAGGTCGATTGTAATGGTGGGGTTGTGCAGGGGTGCAATTGAATAACACAGTCTCACACATCAGCGTCTTTCCATACCTTTTACTTCAAGTTGTTCAGGCAGGACCCAGGGAGGCTGATGGGGTTGATGGAGGATGAGTTTCGAGGCAACGGCTGAGTAAGTTAGGGGCCTCCTTAACTTTCCAATCAAGATGAGTCCAACCAGCATAAAGCGTAGTTCACTCCTTAAACTCCAGCTATTTCAACGCTGTACTGCCCGGTCAGTATAGTGGTCGAAGCCTTCCAATGATGGAACTAGGTTCTTTCTTTTGCTGATCAGGCTCAAGTTCCTATTCCAACTGACCTCTGTTACGTACTGACACTCCAGGGGCTGCTTTCTGTTACCTAAGGTCCAGTAAGCCTCTGGTTCTTTTACCACTATGCCTGGAGCTACAGTGATACTTCGGTCCCCAGTGACCGGTGACAATGTGCAGGACTTCTCCAATCCTAAAGCACTCTGAATTCCTTCCACTGTGCCCTTCGACTTGCTCACACTCTCAATAGATGTCTCAGTCCGTCTGCCAGTGGGGCACAGCTCTGACCAGGCTGAGGTAATCTGGCTCACCTTTACTGGCCTCCACTTCTCTGAACTGCACAACAGTGGGATGACTCAGTCCTGAGCCACCCGAGCTAGACCTGCTCCTTCCTCCTCACAGGTCCAGGCTAGACTCTCTTGTCTTAAAAACCACACCCCTGCTGGGTGTGTCCCAAGTGTATGTGATGTCATGTAGAGCCCTTAACCGTTACCTCTCCACTCATCCTCCTGGTATTGTGTACCTTAAATACCAGGGCTACACATTCCCCCATGGTAAAAGACAGCACTCCCGGGCTGTGAAATACAAAAAGACAGAAATTTTGTTTATGCATTAACATTAACTCTTCCCATCGGGAGGTAAGGATTTCTTGAACGTTGCGATAAAACATTAAATATAGAAAAATACAAAAGGTATTAAGGCATCAAAACATTCAATAAATACACAGTATTCTTGTGAAGGACCCGCACCAAACCTTCAACGTGGGTCCTGGGTGGGCTGCAGGACATCTGAATGCAGACCTCACTCAGTGCCACACCACACGGGTTTTTGTATTCAGAGGTAGTTAAGGTGGTTTCATGTAAAACCCAAGATTATGCACAAGTGCAACTATATACAGGATACAGTTTTTGGGCTGGCTCAGTCCTCAGCCTCTGAGTCCATTATAAGACACAATAAGGAAAAAGACAACTATTTATATACACATTTTACAATATTCACATCAGTTTGTTATAATTACGGCTGGTATCGAATGGGTATCTTCCCTTTTGTGGTTCGCTCTGATCTACGTAGAGTAGCTTCAGGTATATTAAGTTGCGATCTGTCTGCACTGCGTAACGGCAAACTATAGAACTGCCTCAATCTTTCTATGGATCTGGCAAGCGTACTGATGGCTGGGCGGTGTGAGTCAGCTTCACCAGGGGATCCCATAGCATGGGGCGCTGCTTCTGATGGTCCTTCTTGAGATTCTGTAGGTTGAGGTGTTGCTGGAATTGGTAACTCTTGAACTGGCTCAACTGGCACCACGGGCACAACTGGAGGTAGAACTTCCTCTTGTGGCTGATAAAACTGCAACACCGGAATTATTACAGCATCTCCCAGTCTGGGCCAATCCGCAGGGAAATCTCCCAGATCCGTGTGTATGACCTCTTCTTTTCTTTCTTCTTGATTGATGACAGGGTTCTTTTCACAAAGCTTTAAGGGTTCTGGACACAATTTCAAATGGTCTCTGGACACAGTGGTTATTGTTCTTCCTCCGTCCTTACTGATGATACAAACTTTTCTGTTGTCATATTTGGAATCTAGTACGACGTAGGGTTCTTGCTCCCACTGGTTATCCAGTTTGTGCATCTTCCTTTTCCTTTTCAATACCACTTCTCCAGGCATCAAAGGCTTGGCAGGAGCATTCCTGTTGTAAATATCTTCCTGTTTTTCCCGTGCCTTGTTGAGACTTTCTTCTACGCAGACTTGCACTCTTCTGTATTGCTCTTGCCGATTGATGTCCCAGTTTTCAACGGCGTCGTCTGCCTCCGGTTCTACCACTCCAAGTTCTAAATCCATTGGTAGTCTTCCGGGCCTTGCTCTCATAAGATAGGCGGGAGTGCAGTTAGTAGAACTTACAGGTATATGGTTATACAAGTCAACCAAATCAGGAAGTAAGTCCGGCCACCGATTTCTGTCTTCCAACGGTATGGATTTCAACAAATCAAGGACAATATGATTCATTTTCTCGCAAAGGCCGTTGGTTTGAGGGTGGTATGGCGTTGTTCTAATTTTCTTGCACCCATACATGTGACAGAATTCCTTGAATAGGTCAGCCTCGAAAGCAGGTCCTTGATCAGTTAATACCTGCTCCGGATACCCATGCGGTCTGCAGAAGCTTGCTTGAAAGGTTCTTGCTGCCGTCACTGCTGTCTGGTCCTTAACTGGAACAACCACCAGAAATCTAGAGTAATGGTCCACCATGGTCAAGGCATATGAGTATCCAGATCTACTTGGCGACAGTTTGACGTGGTCCAGGGCCACAATCTCCAGGGGACGAGTCGTCCGGATAGGTTGCAGGGGTGCCTTCTGACTACCGTAGTCCTTTCTTCTGAGACCACAGGGTCCACAGTTCCGACACCACCTCTCAATGGAGCTGCGCATCCCTACCCAGTAAAACCGGCATCTCAACAGGGTCTCAGCTTTCTCCAGCCAAAGTGTCCTGCTTGATCGTGGTATGCCTCCAACACCATTTGGACGTCTGCCTTGGGGACCACTATCTGCCAGACCATCTCGTGGGTCCTGGGGTTGACGTATCTCCTGCACAACTTCTCACGGTATAGGAACAACCTGCTTCTCTCGTTCCACAGGAGCTTTGCTGACATAGGTGCATCTTTTTCCAAGGAGGAACCTTCCTGTCTTAACAACTCCTTGATGCGGCTGACCACTGGATCACTGTCCTGAGTCTCTTTCCAGCTGTGATGGGGTAAAGGATTTAATGTTGCACCATACTGCTTTCTGTAGACTCGATGCTCATGGACTACCCCATTTCGATGGAACGCAGGTAACTCGATTTCTTCCAGGTCGTCCGATTCCTCTTCCGTGTCAGAGTCATGCGGCATTCGGGACAATGCGTCAGCATTAGCATTCTTTCGGCCTGCCCGGTACTTGATAGTAAACTGGTAATTGGACAACCGAGCCATCCAACGCTGCTCCATGGCGCCCAACTTGGCTGTTTCCAGGTGCGTTAAGGGGTTGTTATCTGTAAACGCAGTGAACTTGTTGGAAGCCAGATAGTGCTTAAATCTTTCAGTAATGGCCCAGACCAACGCCAGAAACTCCAGCTTGAAGCTGCTATAATTTTCCGGATTTCTCTCAGTTGGCCTGAGTTTTCTGCTAGCATAAGCGATGACTTTTTCTTGGCCATTCTGCTTCTGACTGAGAACTGCTCCCAAACCTTCATTACTGGCGTCGGTGTACAACAGGAACGGTTGGCTGTAATCAGGATAGGTTAAGATCTCATCACCGGTAAGGATCTCTTTCATCTTTTGAAATGCTTCCGCCTGTTCCTTACCCCAATTAAAGGGAGGGTTTCTGCTCTTTAGGGATTGTCCTACTAGGAGGTTCTGTAAAGGGGCTGCCTTCTTCGTGTAATCTTTCACGAACCTTCTGTAGTAACCCGTGAGTCCCAGGAACTGTCGCACTTCCTTAAGGTTCTTCGGCTCCGGCCACTTCTGGATGGCAGTGACTTTCTCTGGGTCCGTCGCTACTCCTTCCGAACTGACGATGTGCCCCAAGTATTGTACCTTCTGTTTGAGTAAATGGCATTTTGAGGGTTTCAACTTCATCCCGTACCTGGACAGGGACTCAAATACTTCTGCCAGGTGCTTCAGATGGTCCTCATAAGTCTTGGAATACACGATGACGTCGTCTAGATATAGCAGCACGGTTTCAAAATTGAGATGTCCCAGGCAATTCTCCATCACTCTCTGAAATGTTCCTGGGGCACTGCTGAGCCCAAACGGCATTCTGTCGAACTCACAGAGCCCCATTGGGGTGGTGAAAGCCGTTTTCTCACGATCCTCCTCAGCCACAGCCACTTGCCAGTAACCACTAGTCAGATCGAGGGTAGAAAAGTAGTTAGCCGTTTTCAGAGCAGCTAATGATTCCTCTATACGTGGTAACGGGTATGCATCCTTGTGTGTTATGCGGTTCACCTGCCTGTAATCCACACACATTCTCATACTACCATCTTTCTTTTTAACCAGAACTAGAGGGGCTGCCCAGGGGCTACAACTATCCCTTATCACCCCGGCTTTCTTCATATCATGCAACATTTCTTTAGCCTTCTGATAATGGGCTGGAGGTATGGGCCTATATCGCTCTTTGATGGGAGGATGACTGCCTGTAGGGATATGATGTTGTACTCCCTTAATTGTCCCAAAATCAAGTGGATTCTTACTAAACACTTGGGCGTACTCTTGCACCACCCGTAATACCCCTTGCTTCTGGTGAGCGGGAGTGGTGTCCGTCCCAACATGGAGTTGCTGACACCATTCCGCCACCTGGGTTGCCGGGTCATTGTCCTCCGCTATTTGGCGGGAGTCTAAGGACTCAGCCGGGAGAATAGAATTATTGTCAACAGCATGTAGTTTAGCAATGGTTGCATAACGGGGTAAGTTTACCTCATCATCTCCCAGTTGAGAAGCCAAACCGGTACTCTTCCATTCACCACTTCCACTACTCCTCTAGCAGTCATAAGTGTAGGTCTATGTTCTGAATGGTGGGGTTCTACTACAGCTTGGTAATTCTGTCCTCTCAGACCTATGGCTGCCCTGCATCAGATGATCATTTCACTCATTGGGGGTATCACAATAGGATCCGAGTCAGTGACCCGTACATTACCAATTTCGCCGTCTGTAAGCTTCGCTTGCTGCTGATACACCAGGGCCCGGATCTCTCTTTGGATTACTCCTTTCTGCCTTGGTCGGGCAATCTCAGCGAGCTGTTGGAGCAAGAACACAACTTCTCCCAAACAATTACCGATAATGTTAGTACCCAAAATTATATTTAACCCGTTCTCCTCATTTGCAGTCTTTACTACCAGAAGCCCCTGGTCTTTCAACTCCTCTCTGCCCACCTTCACATCTACACATTTTGTCCCGAGTATTTCTACAGGAAGACCATTAGAAGCATACACGGTAAAGTCAGGGCTCGGGGGTTTAAGACTGTCCATCGACCAGTACTTAGTATATAGGGCATCAGGTATTAGGGTCACCTGGGACCCAGTGTCCAACAATGCCGGAACTGCTATACCATCTAGGATGATAGACAGGTAGGGTCGCCCACCCACATACCTGCGGTTCCAGTCTAGGGGGCCTGACGGGTATTCTCCTGGGTGTTGGCCCTCGGACCCAGGTTCTGCTCGTTTAAAGGACACTGTGGAGATATATGACCTTTCCGGTTGCATCGGTAACAGGTGATCTCTCGACGAGGAGGGTGTTGATCGGAGGTCGCGCCTGGGGGTGGCGTTGTCCTCCTCCGGGGGGGCGACGTCTTCCTTCTTCTCCGGTGCATCCACGGGACGTCTTCTGGGCAGTCAGCTAACAAGATTTTCCCTTCTTCCTCTTTCCGCAGTTGCAGGGCACTCATCACAGCAGCCAGATTTTTAGTCAGCTGGCGCACCTCTGAGCGCAGACAATCCAATTCACTGGGAGGTGTCACCTGCGCTTTGGCTTCGGCCACTAGCGGGGAAAAAGGGGTTACTGCCGGTTCCAGAGTGACTTCAGCCTGATGATGTTGGGTTGCCACCTCGGGTTTGCCCAGGGGCCGCAGCCCTTTTATTGCCATGTCCTTTAGGGCATCAAAGGTAGCATCCGGATGGTCTAAGGACCACCAGTTTACAGTTCTGCGTTCCTCTTGGGATCTCAATCCCTGTATAAATTGCTCTTTCAGCATCTTATTCTCGTCGATAGCATTTAAATTGTTAATCTGCTTGAGGGCTCTCAGGGCTCCCTGTAGTCGGCAAGCGTAGTCCCTGATGCTGTCACCTGACTGTTGCGAACAGTGATAAAAGGCCATCCGGAGATCCGTTTCTGTGTGGTCTTCAAATATGGCATGCAGCTTAAGGAAGATCGCAGGTACCGACTCCTGATCAACGGTATCCCAAGTCTCCACTTCCCTCTCAGCAGCGCCAGTTAGCTGCCCTACCAGCACAGCAGCTTTTTGCCTCTCCGGCATGGAGTACATTTCTAGGATGCTGCATAACTTCCGCTTGAAGCCTGCTAATGTGCCTGGCTCACCGCTGTACTGGGGAAGCCATTTCGCCTCTGGCATATAGGGGAGCGTTAGTGGCATGATCGGGACTACCGGACTGGGTGCTGGACCTGCGCCCTCATCTGGCGCTACAATGCCAGGCGGTGCGGGATTGGGGCCTCCGGCTGGGGCTGCACTGTCGGCTGGTTGCTGTGACATCTTAGCGCCCCCTTGGTTAAACGGAGCCTACCGGTTTCAGACGCTGCTATTTCACAGGCACCACAGTGGGAACAGGACCTTCGTCGCAGGCGCTCTGATGTCAGAGCGTTCACTTCCTGTCGCAGGACCTGCGATGAGTCAGAACCGGGGGCGTGTCCAAGACTCTGAGCGCTCTTTCAGGTACGCCCACCTTCTTCTCCAGCGCTTCAGGGCGCGAATATGGCGGCAAAGATGGCGGTATTTGGCGCCAAAAAGTGCAAACAGTCTTTTTCACTAAAACACTCCACAGGCACACAGGGCTCGCAATCCTGCAAGTTTCGAATCCTGTTCGTGACGCCAAGTTGTTGTCTCGACCACGCACCACAATTGTGGGTTACCAGGGCAATGGGGTACTCAGAGCCGAGCCCATGGAAGTCTATGGGGTTGTCACAGGTAGCGGTGACTCGGTCTGTGGCCCTGGCGGTCAGGCGTATGTTGGGGGGTATATTTACAGGGGATAGATTTATATACAGTTCGTGACGCCACCTGTAGTTCCCTGGTAATTTGTACCAGCGCTGCTGTAGAGCTCTGAGGGGATGGTGAGGCAGCTAGATGTCAGGTCCCCTACAGGTGGGACTCTTCCCTCAGGTCGATAGTAATGGTGGGTTGTGCAGGGGTGCAATTGAATAACACAGTCTCACACATCAGCGTCTTTCCATACCTTTTACTTCAAGTTGTTCAGGCAGGACCCAGGGAGGCTGATGGGGTTGATGGAGGATGAGTTTCGAGGCAACGGCTGAGTAAGTTAGGGGCCTCCTTAACTTTCCAATCAAGATGAGTCCAACCAGCATAAAGCGTAGTTCACTCCTTAAACTCCAGCTATTTCAACGCTGTACTGCCCGGTCAGTATAGTGGTCGAAGCCTTCCAATGATGGAACTAGGTTCTTTCTTTTGCTGATCAGGCTCAAAGTTCCTATTCCAACTGACCTCTGTTACGTACTGACACTCCAGGGGCTGCTTTCTGTTACCTAAGGTCCAGTAAGCCTCTGGTTCTTTTACCACTATGCCTGGAGCTATAGTGATACTTCGGTCCCCAGTGACCGGTGACAATGTGCAGGACTTCTCCAATCCTAAAGCACTCTGAATTCCTTCCACTGTGCCCTTCGACTTGCTCACACTCTCAATAGATGTCTCAGTCCGTCTGCCAGTGGGGCACAGCTCTGACCAGGCTGAGGTAATCTGGCTCACCTTTACTGGCCTCCACTTCTCTGAACTGCACAACAGTGGGATGACTCAGTCCTGAGCCACCCGAGCTAGACCCTGCTCCTTCCTCCTCACAGGTCCAGGCTAGACTCTCTTGTCTTAAAAACCACACCCCTGCTGGGTGTGTCCCAAGTGTATGTGATGTCATGTAGAGCCCTTAACCGTTACCTCTCCACTCATCCTCCTGGTATTGTGTACCTTAAATACCAGGGCTACACACATCCAGCACAAGACTGCAGACCCCTCTTCTCAGAATCTCTGCTGCGCTTAGTCTCTATAGATAATGGAGAGAGACGGGGCCAAGCATGCACAACTGTGCTCCATCCAGCACAAGACTGCAGACCCCTCTTCTCAGAATCTCTGCTGCGCTTAGTCTCTATAGATAATGGAGAGAGACGGGGCCAAGCATGCACAACTGTGCTCCATCCAGCACAAGACTGCAGACCCCTCTTCTCAGAATCTCTGCTGCGCTTAGTCTCTATAGATAATGGAGAGAGACGGGGCCGAGCATGCACAACTCTGCTCCATCCAGCACAAGACTGCAGACCCCTCTTCTCAGAATCTCTGCGGCGCTTAGTCTCTATAGATAATGGAGAGAGACGGGGCCAAGCATGCACAACTCTGCTCCATCCAGCACAAGACTGCAGACCCCTCTTCTCAGAATCTCTGCGGTGCTTAGTCTCTATAGATAATGGAGAGAGACGGGGCCGAGCATGCACAACTCTGCTCCATCCAGCACAAGACTGCAGACCCCTCTTCTCAGAATCTCTGCTGCGCTTAGTCTCTATAGATAATGGAGAGAGACGGGGCCAAGCATGCACAACTCTGCTCCATCCAGCACAAGACTGCAGACCCCTCTTCTCAGAATCTCTGCTGTGCTTAGTCTCTATAGATAATGGAGAGAGACGGGGCCAAGCATGCACAACTGTGCTCCATCCAGCACAAGACTGCAGACCCCTCTTCTCAGAATCTCTGCTGCGCTTAGTCTCTATAGATAATGGAGAGAGACGGGGCCAAGCATGCACAACTGTGCTCCATCCAGCACAAGACTGCAGACCCCTCTTCTCAGAATCTCTGCTGCGCTTAGTCTCTATAGATAATGGAGAGAGACGGGGCCGAGCATGCACAACTCTGCTCCATCCAGCACAAGACTGCAGACCCCTCTTCTCAGAATCTCTGCGGCGCTTAGTCTCTATAGATAATGGAGAGAGACGGGGCCGAGCATGCACAACTCTGCTCCATCCAGCACAAGACTGCAGACCCCTCTTCTCAGAATCTCTGCGGCGCTTAGTCTCTATAGATAATGGAGAGCAGAGGCCGAGCATGCACAACTCTGCTCCATCCAGCACAAGACTGCAGACCCCTCTTCTCAGAATCTCTGCGGCGCTTAGTCTCTATAGATAATGGAGAGAGACGGGGCCAAGCATGCACAACTCTGCTCCATCCAGTACAAGACTGCAGACCACTCTTCTCAGAATCTCTGCGGCGCTTAGTCTCTATAGATAATGGAGAGAGACGGGGCCGAGCATGCACAACTCTGCTCCATCCAGCACAAGACTGCAGACCCCTCTTCTCAGAATCTCTGCGGCGCTTAGTCTCTATAGATAATGGAGAGAGACGGGCCGAGCATGCACAACTCTGCTCCATCCAGCACAAGACTGCAGACCCCTCTTCTCAGAATCTCTGCGGCGCTTAGTCTCTATAGATAATGGAGAGAGACGGGGCCAAGCATGCACAACTCTGCTCCATCCAGCACAAGACTGCAGACCCCTCTTCTCAGAATCTCTGCGGTGCTTAGTCTCTATAGATAATGGAGAGAGACGGGGCCAAGCATGCACAACTCTGCTCCATCCAGCACAAGACTGCAGACCCCTGTTCTCAGAATCTCTGGGGGGCTCAGCAGCTCAGCTCTATGGATAATGGAGAGAGCGGAGGCCGAGCATGCACAACTCTGCTCCATTCAGGACAGGACTGCAGACCCCTGTACTCAGAATCTCTGGGGGGCTCAGCAGCTCTATAGATAATGTAGAGAGCGGAGGCCGAGCATGCACAACTCTGCTCCATCCAGGACAAGACTGCAAACCCCTGTTATCAGAATCTGTGGGGGGCTCAGCAGTCAGATACCCAATGATCAGTCACTTATCCCTATCCTGAGGAAAACTTGATTATTTGTTGAATAAACCATTAAAGAGCCAGATTGATTCTCCTATTCTTTACAATTAACAGTATCATACATGAACTGAAAACAAATATGTTCACACATACATCATACGCACACTGTAGATACACATAAATTCTTATGCATACACACATATATATATACATTACACACACACATTCATGTATACACACACACAGTGGGTACGGAAAGTATTCTGACCCCTTTAAATTTTTCACTTTGTTTCATTGCATCCATTTGATATGACTGCTCAGTGCTTCCACCTAGTGGAGGAATATAACATGCCAAACTGATCAATAAGATTATATTATAATATATACTGTATATATATACACATTGATTACGGAAAGTATTCAGACCCCTTTACATTTTTCACTCTGTTTCATTGTAGCCATTTGGTAAAATCAAAAAAGTTCTATTTTTTTCTCATTAATGTACACTCTGCACCCCATCTTGACTGAAAAAACAGAAATGTAGAAATTTTTGCAAATTTATTAAAAAAGAAAAACTGAATTATCACATGGTCATAAGTATACAGACCCTTTTCTCAGACACTCATATTTATGCCACATGCTGTCCATTTCCTTGTGATCCTCCTTGAAATGGTTCTACTCCTTCATTGGAGTCCAGATGTGTTTAATGAAACTGATAGGACTTGATTTGTAAAGGCACACACCTGTCTATATAAGACCTCACAGCTCACAGTGCATGTCAGACCAAATGAGAATCATGAGGTCAAAGGAACTGGCCAAGGAGCTCAGAGACAGAATTGTGGCAAGGCACAGATCTGGCCAAGGTTACAAAAGAATTTCAGCAGTACTCAAAGTTCCTAAGAGTACAGTGGCCTCCATAATCCTTAAGTGGAAGAAGTTTGGGACCACCAGAAGTCTTCCTAGACCTGGCCGTCCAGCCAAGCTGAGCAATCGTGGGAGAAGAGCCTTTGTGAGAGAGGTAAAGAAGAACCCCAAGATCACTGTGGCTGAGCTCCACAGATGCAGTAGGGAGATGGGAGAAAGTTCCACAAAGTCAACTATCACTGCAGTCCTCCACCAGTCGGGACTTTATGGCAAAGTGGCCCGACTGAAGCCTCTCCTCAGTGCCAGACATGAAAGCCCGCATAGAGTTTCCTAAAAAACACATGAAGGACTCTCTGGTCTGATGAGATGAAGATAGAACTTTTTGGTGATAATTCTAAGTGGTATGTGTGGAGAAAACCAGGCACTGCTCATCACCTGCCAAATACAACACCAACAGTGAAACGTGGTGGCAGCATCATGCTATGGGGGTGTTTTTCAGCTGCAGGGACAGGACGACTGATTGCAATTGAAGGAAACATGAATGCGACCAAGTACAGAGATATCCTGGATGAAAACCTCTTCCAGAGTGCTCTGGACCTCACACTTGGCCGAAGGTTCACCTTCCAACAAGACAATGACCCTAAGCCCCATAGTCAAAGTCAAGGCCCGCGGGCCAGATCCGGCCCGCGAATTGATTATCTATGGCCCCCTGGATGATATTTAATTACTATTAGAACCGGCCCGCAGGCCACAGCCGCCCGCTGGTGTTTTGCACGCACCAACACTACATTTCCCACAATGCACCGGTAGCCCGCGAAGTCACTGCAGCGCGCACAAGCGGCTTCATTATTCATCAGTAGTCAGAGCAGAGAACAACTTTCTGATACCCCCCTCCTCAAAAATGGCTAAACATAAGGTGGACGCTGAGAACAGGGGGTTTCAGGCCAGGTGGGAGGCAGAGTACATGTTTACGGAGGTAAAAGGCAAACCTGTGTGTCTTCTGTGTGAAGAAAATGTGGCTGTAATGAAAGAATTTAATTTAAGAAGGCATTATCAAACGTCTAAGAAACACACAGACAAAGACGAGAATATGGAATATGAACAAAAGCTACAGAAGGTGGAAGAATTAAAACGAGGCCTTAAGTCCAGACAGGCTATGTTCACATATGCTAAATCACAAAGTGAGGCTGCTGTCAAGGCTAGCTTTATTGTGGCAAAAGAGGTCGCAAAATCAGCCCGGCCCTTTGCAGAAGGAGAGTTTATCAAAAACTGTATGCTTGAAGTTTGTGACGCAGTGTGCCCAGACAAAAGACAACTATTCGCAAACGTGAGCCTGAGCAGAAACACCGTTGCTGAGCGCGTAGACCAGCTTTCCACCAACATAAAAGAACAGCTTGTGAGAAAGGGAGAAGATCTCATGGCATAGTCTCTTGCTGTGGATGAGAGCACGGACACATCAGACATTGCCAGCTGTCAATTTTTGTCCGTGGAGTAGACTCCAGCCTGAGCATAACAGAAGAGTTTTTGGCATTACGTCCTATGCATGGCACAACTACAGGACAAGATCTGTATGAAGAGGTATCCAGATGTGTAAATGAGATGGGGCTGCCTTGGGAAAAACTCGTGGGATTAACCACAGACGGAGCACCCGCAATGTGTGGGGCACAGGAGTGGATTGGTGGCAAGGATGCGGGAGAGGATGCGGGAGGAAAACGTCACAGATGAGCTAACAGCATATCACTGCATCATACACCAGGAGTCGTGTGGCAAAGCCTTGAAAATGGAGCATGTAATGAGCACCATAACACGAGCAGTTAACTTCATCAGATCCAAAGGTTTAAATCACCGCCAGTTCAAGGCATTTCTGGGGGAGATAGATACAGAGTATGGTGACTTACCGTATCACACAGAGGTGCGATGGCTAAGCCGGGGAAAGGTGCTTCAAAGATGTTTTGAGCTGCGTGAGGAGATCTGTCTGTTCATGGAAAGCAAGGGGAAAGACACAACAGAGCTCCGAGATGAAACTTTCCTGTTGTGAATGTGCTAGAAATGAATTCTGAGCAGAAGCTCCCTCTGGTGGTTACAAACAGTACTGAACTATCCAATGAAGATTGTGAAGATTGGCGATCAGGTGTTACTGACTGGTCTTATATAAGGGAGGTTCCCTCCCATTAGGGTTGCCGGTGATCAATTGTTCTGGTCTCATCTTTGATTCCTGTTCACTTTGTAGCTTGCTGTTTCGTGCCTGCATCTTCTGCTAACAGATAAGACATTTTCTTCTTTTAGTTTTTTGTGCTTGCTTTTTGCATTTTGTCCTGCACTTCTGTGGGGGTCTGCCGGGTCCCCTCCGGGGGCTTGTGCTCCTCTCAGTTTAGTTCGGCCACTGTTGTTTGTTCATTTGCCTTTTCCAGTTTTTTCAGTGGCTGCTGTTTAGTTTTTGTTACACCAGAGAACTAATTTAGGTGGTAGAGGTCGTGTGATCTCAGGTGTTTTTGTAATTAGCAGAGTTGGTACTTTTCAGGGTTTTTTGGGATTGCAGTAAGTGTCCTTCCTATCCTTTTCTATTTAGGAAGTTTGGGCCCCAACGTTTGCTCATACTATTTTCTGTCTGTGTCTGTATTTCCTCTTGTCTAACCGCCATTACATGTTTGGGGGCTTTCTATGTTCTTTGGGGATCTGCTCCGGGGCAGATAGTTTTCCTCTTTCTGTCTTTAGGTGTAGTTAGCTTCTCAGGCTGTGACGAGGCGTATAGGACCAACGTAGGTACGCTCCACGGCTGCCTTTAGTTGTGGTGGTTAGTCAGGGTACTGCAATCCCATAGATTCCAACCTCTCTGGTGTATTTCCTTTTTTGCCTGCTCTCCTCAGCTACCAAATCATAACAGTATCACCGGCCCAAACTGAAAATTATATGGTACTCACAGAAGGGAAAAATATTGTGGAAAGAAAAAAGTTGTCAGAGTTGTCAGAGATTTTTTTTTTTTTTTCTGTTTGTTGCATTTTTTTTTCCCTCTGTATCTCTGGGTGCTGAGGAGGATTTTTTTTTTCTTTCTTTCAATGGAGTTTGCACAGTTGTCTGGCCATGTGGATCAGCTTGCCACTGAGGTTCGGAGTATTGCTACCTATCTTGCGAGGTTGCCTGTTGTGGAACCTAGGATTCCCATGCCAGATTTGTTTTTAGGGGATCGAGCTAAATTTCTGAATTTCAAAAATAACTGTAAGTTGTTTTTTGCCTTGAAATCTAAGTCCTCAGGGAACGCAGCACAGCAGGTTCAAATTGTCATCTCTCTCCTGCGCGGCGATCCTCAGGATTGGGCTTTTTCCCTGACACCTGGGGATCCTGTTTTGAGTAATGTTGATGCATTTTTTCAGGCTCTGGGGTTATTGTACGATGAGCCTAATGTCACTGATCAAGCTGAAAAAGCCTTGTTGGCATTAAATCAGGGGCTTGAGGACGCTGAGTTGTACTGTCAGAGATTCCGTAGGTGGGCAGTCCTGACCAAATGGAATGACGATGCTTTGGCAGCCCTTTTTCGGAAGGGTCTGTCAGAGAATGTAAAGGATGTTATAGTGGGATTCCCTGTCCCCTCTGGTCTCAATGATTCTATGTCATTAGCGATTCAAATTGACAGACGTTTGCGTGAGCGTAGAGGTATGCGTGGAATAGTGTTGCCTTGTGAACCAGCTTCTGAACCCATGCAGTGTGATAGAGTGGCTTCTGGGGCACAGCGTCATGAGTTTCGAAAACGCAATGGGTTATGTTTCTACTGTGGTGATGCCTCTCATGCTATTTCAGTCTGCCCTAAGCGGGGAAGACGTTTTGCACGCTCAGTTGTCTTGGGTAGTGTTCAGACTAAATTTTTGTTGACTGTTACCCTGATTTGCTCCCTGTCCACATTTTTTGCTCAGGCTTTCGTTGATTCGGGAGCAGCTATTAACCTGATGGATTTTGATTTTGCTAAACGTTGTGGGTTTCCCTTGATGCCCCTACGGAAGTCTATTCCCCTACTGGGGATCGATTCTACCCCTTTGGCTGAGAATAAACCTCAGTTCTCTACTCAGGTGATAATGAGGGTTGAACCTGATCATCAGGAGAGTTGCAAATTTTTGGTGCTGTATAATCTGCATGATATTATCGTACTGGGTTTCCCTTGGTTACAGTCTCATAATCCTGTTTTGGATTGGAAATCTGTGTCTGTAACCAGTTGGGGCTGCCAATGTGTTAATACCAACACTCCTGTTTTTTCTGCCTCCCCCCAGGCTCAGGATGTTCCTGACTTTTTGACTGATTTTTCTGATGTGTTTAGCGAAAGTAAATCTGCATCCTTGCCCCCCCATAGGAGCTATGACTGCGCTATTGAATTAGTGCCTGGTAGTAAATTCCCTAAAGGTCGCCTTTTTAACTTGTCTGTACCTGAACATGACGCTATGCGGTCTTATATCAAGGAGTCATTGGAGAAGGGTCATAACAGACCATCCTCTTCACCCTTGGGTGCCGGTTTTTTCTTTGTGGCCAAAAAGGATGGTTCATTAAGGCCGTGTATTGATTATCGTCTCTTGAACAATATCACTGTGAAATATCAATATCCGTTACCCTTGATTTCTGACCTGTTTTCCAGGGTGAAAAGTGCTACTTGGTTTACCAAGCTTGACCTCAGGGGGGCATATAACCTTATTCGCATTAAGCACGGGGATGAATGGAAGACGGCATTTAATACCCCAGAGGGGCATTTTGAGTACCTAGTGATGCCCTTTGGGCTCACTAATGCTCCTTCTGTCTTCCAGTCCTTCATGAATGACATTTTCAGGGATTTTGTGGATAAATTTCTGATTGTTTATTTGGATTATATCTTGATTTTTTCCAATGACTGGGACTCTCATGTGAAACATGTTCGGACTGTGTTCCAGATTTTGAGAGAGAATGCTCTGTATGTGAAGGGATCAAAGTGTCTTTTTGGCGTACAGAGGATCTCATTTCTGGGATTCATTTTGTCCCCATCTGTTATTGAAATGGACCCGGTCAAGGTTCAGGCCATCTGTGATTGGGTCCAACCTACTTCATTAAAGGCTCTTCAAAGATTCTTGGGTTTTGCCAATTTTTATCGTAAATTTATTGGTAATTTCTCGGTTATTGTTAAACCATTGACTGATTTGACCAAAAAGGGTTCTGATGTGGTGAATTGGCCTCCTGAGGCAGTCTCTGCGTTTCAGGAACTTAAGCAGAGATTCACTTCTGCTCCTGTTCTACGGCAGCCTGATGTTTCTCTGCCATTTCAGGTGGAGGTTGATGCCTCTGAAATTGGGGCAGGTGCCGTTTTGTCCCAAAGAGATCCAGAGACCTCTAAAAGTAACCCTTGTGCCTTTTTCTCTCGAAATTTTCTCCAACTGAACGTAATTATGACGTGGGTAATCGGGAGTTATTGGCCATGAAGTGGGCTTTTGAAGAGTGGAGACATTGGCTGGAGGGAGCCAAACATCAGGTGGTGGTCCTCACGGACCATAAGAATCTGGTTTATCTGGAATCAGCCAAGCGACTTAATCCTAGACAGGCCAGGTGGGCCTTGTTTTTCACACGTTTTAATTTTGTGGTTTCCTTTCTTCCTGGCACTAAGAATGTTAAGGCGGATGCCCTCTCGAGGAGTTTCCTTGGGACTCTCCTGAGTTGTCTGATCCTGCTGTTATTTTGAAAGAGGGTGTAGTTCTTTCCGCCATCTCGCCCAATTTGAGACTGGCTCTGGAAGGGTGTCAGGAGGATAAACCCGAGCGCTGCCCTATTGGGAAATTGTTTGTCCCAGACCGGTGGAAAAAGAGTGTGATGTCTGAGATTCATTGTTCCGCGTTGGCCGGTCATCCCGGAATTTTTGGTACCAGAGACTTGGTTAGTCGGTCCTTTTGGTGGCCTACTTTGTCTCGTGACGTCAGGGAATTTGTGCAGTCCTGCGGGACTTGCTCTCGCTCCAAGCCTTGCTCTAGCTCTAGTGGTTTGTTGATGCCATTGCCTGTGCCCAAGAGACCATGGACCCATATCTCTATGGATTTCATTTCCGACCTCCCTGTTTCTCAGAGAATGACCGTTATCTGGGTGATTTGATACATCTTGTGCCATTACCTAAGTTGCCTTCCTCCTCTGAATTGGTGCCTTTGTTCCTTCAGCACGTGGTTCGGTTACACGGCATTCCTGAGAACATTGTGTCTGACAGAGGAGTCCAGTTTGTTTCCAGATTTTGGAGGACTTTTTGTTCTAAACTTGGTGTTCAATTGTCTTTCTCCTCGGCTTTTCATCCTCAGACCAATGGACAAACTGAGAGAACAAACCAGACATTGGAGACTTATCTAAGATGCTTTGTGTCTGCTGATCAGGATGACTGGGTCTCTTTTTTGCCTTTGGCTGAGTTTCTCTTAATAATAGGGCTAGCTCTGCCACTTTGATGTCTCCATTTTTCTGCAATTTTGGGTTTCACCCTCGATTTTCTTCAGGACAGACGGAGGCTTCTGTCTGTCAGGTGTTGACTCTGTTGTGGAGCGTATGCAGCAGATTTGGGACCAGGTAGTGGAGAGGTTGTCCCTCTCAGGAGAGGGCCCAGCGGTTTGCCAACAGGCATAGGACTGATGGTCCTCGGTTTGAAGTGGGGGACTTGGTCTGGTTGTCCTCAAGAAATATCCCTATGAGAGTTGCATCTCCTAAGTTTAAGCCTAGGTTCATTGGACCTTATAAGATCATGGAGATTCTTAATCCTGTTTCCTTTCGTTTACTTCTTCCAGGGACATTTAAGATCCATAACGTGTTCCACAAGTCCTTATTGAAGAGGTTTGTCGAGCCAGTGGTTCCTATGGCTGTGCCTCCTGACCCTGTTTTGGTTGAGGGCAATCTGGAGTATGTGGTTGAGAAAATATTGAATTCTCGTTTTTCTAGACGGAAACTCCAGTATTTGGTTAAGTGGAGAGGTTATGGTCAGGAGGACAATTCTTGGGTGTTTGCTTCGGACATCCATGCTAGGAGACTCATCCGTGCGTATCACAGAGCTCATCCTGACCGACCTGGTTGCTCAAATGAGGGTTCGGTGACCCCTCCTCAAGGGGGGGGTACTGTTGTGAATGTGCTAGAAATGAATTCTGAGCAGAAGCTCCTCTGGTGGTTACAAACAGTACTGAACTATCCAATGAAGATTGTGAAGATTGGCGATCAGGTGTTACTGACTGGTCTTGTTGCCGGTGATCAATTGTTCTGGTCTCATCTTTGATTCCTGTTCACTTTGTAGCTTGCTGTTTCGTGCCTGCATCTTCTGCTAACAGATAAGACATTTTCTTCTTTTAGTTTTTTGTGCTTGCTTTTTGCATTTTGTCCTGCACTTCTGTGGGGGTCTGCCGGGTCCCCTCCAGGGGCTTGTGCTCCTCTCAGTTTAGTTCGGCCACTGTTGTTTGTTCATTTGCCTTTTCCAGTTTTTTCAGTGGCTGCTGTTTAGTTTTTGTTACACCAGAGAACTAATTTAGGTGGTAGAGGTCGTGTGATCTCAGGTGTTTTTGTAATTAGTAGAGTTGGTACTTTTCAGGGTTTTTTGGGATTGCAGTAAGTGTCCTTCCTATCCTTTTCTATTTAGGAAGTTTGGGCCCCAACGTTTGCTCATACTATTTTCTGTCTGTGTCTGTATTTCCTCTTGTCTAACCGCCATTACATGTTTGGGGGGCTTTCTATGTTCTTTGGGGATCTGCTCCGGGGCAGATAGTTTTTCCTCTTTCTGTCTTTAGGTGTAGTTAACTTCTCAGGCTGTGACGAGGCGTATAGGACCAACGTAGGTACGCTCCACAGCTGCCTTTAGTTGTGGTGGTTAGTCAGGGTACTGCAATCCCATAGATTCCAACCTCTCTGGTGTATTTCCTTTTTTGCCTGCTCTCCTCAGCTACCAAATCATAACACTTTCCTGTGTGAAATGGCATTTCTCTGCGACATCACGAGCCATCTGAATGTGATGAATCTGCAGCTGCAGGGACGGGGATGTGTCATCTCTCATATGTAAGTACAGTGAAGGCCTTTAAAACCAAGCTGAGTCTGTGCGGAAAGAAAACTTAAGCCACTTTTCCAGCTGCCAGACCATGAAAGAGAAGCTCTCTACCGCTGTGTTCCCGTGTGCACAGTTTGCCGATAAACTCAATATACTTGCCGCCGACTTCCGACACCGATTTGCTGACTTTGAAGCCCAAAAAAGCAGGTTTGAACTGCTCAGCAATCCTTTTGCAGTTGATGTAGAAAGCGCACCACCAAATCCACAAATGGAGTTGATTGAGCTCCAGTGCAATGACACACTGAAGGAAAAATATGAGAGAGTGGGTGCTGCCGAGTTTTCACGTTCCATCCCTGACACAATGCCCCAGTTGCGCATCCAAGCCGCTCGGACGCTCTCTATGTTTGGCAGCACATACCTGTGTGAACAACTGTTCTCTTTGATGAAGCTAAACAAAACATCAGTCGTCTTACTGATAATCACCTTCACTCAATCCTGAGGATTTCCTCAGCTCAGAGCCTAACCCCGAACATTGATGAACTTGTACAAAAGATGAGACACCTCCAAGTATCAGGCTCAGCCTCAGACAAGTGAGCATCACAGAGCAGTAAAGTAGTTTCGGTTTTTTAATTCAGTTACATTTTTACATTTGTTTCTACAAGATGTGATTTTTCTTTGAAGGAAGTATTGTTTTGTCTGTGTGCCATAAATTTTTGTATTTTATTTATTTATATTTATTTTTCAGTTGAATGGACTCAGGGAAAATTGCAGATAAGAGCCATGAGAAAGAATACAACTGATTTGATTTATTTTTTCATTTTACTATTTGAAAGCAGTGATCGGTAGATCATAGAGCAGCACAATAATACATTTTCAGTTTATAATGCATGCACTTTTATTTATGCATTTATCTTGATATTAAGAAACACATTTTGTTTTTAAAAACAATTTAATTTTTTGCTGTTTGGCTGTTGAAAATGTTTTAACTTGAAGTTACTGACAGAGCCATAACAAAATATTGCCATATTTATTTAATCATTAAATAATGTACACTGTGTTAGGTCTTGGTTCAATAGGCTATGTGCAATCATTTCGATATGTTTTAATAAACATTGAACCAGTCCGGCTCTCGGCTTGTAGCAAATTTGTTTTTTTGGCCCTCGGTGTGTTTGACTTTGACATCCCTGCTCTAAGCACACAGCTAAAATAACAAAGAAGTGGCTTCAGAACAACTCTGTGACCATTCTTGACTGACCCAGCCAGACCCTGACCTAAACCCAATTGATCATCTCTGGAGAGACCTGAAAATGGCTGTCCACCAACGTTCACCATCCAACCTGATGGAACTGGAGAGGATCTGCAAGGAAGAATGGCAGAGAATCCCCAAATCCAGGTGTGAAAGAACTTGTTGCATCATTCCCAAGAAGACTCATGGCTGTACTAGCTCAAAAGGGTGCTTCTACTCAATACTGAGCAAAGGGTCTGAATACTTATGACAATGTGATATTTCAGTTTTTCTTTTTTAATAAATTTGCAAAAATGTCAACATTTCTTTTTTTTTTTTTTCAGTCAAGATGGGGTGCAGAGTGTACATTAATGAGAAAAAAATGAACTTTTTTTACCAAATGGCTGCAATGAAACAAAGAGTGAAAAATTTAAAGGGGTCTGAATACTTTCCGTACCCACTGTACATAAACATTACACACACATTCATATGTATAAATAAATGTCATGATTCCTCTGCCATCCTATCCTGTGCTGGGGCGTGCTGAGCTGTTAGTGCTTTGATTGACAGCTTGGTTGACCTATCTGGGAGGTCCAGAGATTTCCACAGGTGCTCCCTGTTCTTGGTAACTGCCCTGCTATTTAGGTGAGCTGTCTTGCCCAGATCACTGTCAGTCAAAAGCTTGTTCTAAGCTTGTGCTCCGTGGTGTGTATTAGCCTGTTGCCTATGCTGTAAATTCTGATCTTCTGCTGCTGACCTTTGGACCGTGTTCAGACTACCGGTTTGTTATTGCCCCTTTGCATCTGATATTCTGCTATTGACCTTTGGACTGTGTTCTGACAACCCGCTTGTTATTGCCCATTTGCTTATCTGCTATATCTCTTATTTTCTGACCCTGGCATGTGACCTGACTTACAACTTCATATTTTCCTTTGGTTTACTACTTGCTCTTTTGGTATTGACACCGGAACGTCTGACTTTGCTGACTCACTGTCTGTCTGTGGGCTGTGACTAGCGTCACAATACACACATATATAAACACATACATACACACCATTCATACATCATACACACACCATACATACAGACACAGGCATATATATACATACACACATATACACATGTACACACCATACATACATACTGTGAGGCAGTGACCGGTGTTATATGTGAGAGTCGCTATGTGTCCCCCAGGATGCGCACAGTAGCATATTGGGGCCGCTGGAGTGCTTAGCAGTCACAGGCATATCTGTGATTGCAGTTCAAAATAAAAGTAAGTTCGGTCTTGGGGAAGCTATTTGCCCAAGGCACATTTAAGAAAACCCAGCATGGGCTTTTATTTTTGGAGCGAACTACAGGATTTAAGTGGGTCAGTTCGCTCCCTCCAGGCTGGGTCTTACAAGAGGCCCATGGCCAGGGCCGGCTCCAGGTTTTTTTGGGCCCCGGGCGAAAGAGCCTCAGTGGGCCCCTTTAACACAGACCACGATTCATGATGCACAGATACAGCAGAGAAATATGGGTACAGTACAATGCCAAATACTTCACTTCTTCCATTACATGACTGATATCTATTGTAAATTGTACAACAGCTCAAAAACCGCCAAATCCTCACAGCGCACAGTACAGACTGGACAGTACAGTCCTCCATACAATGTTATGGGCACCACAGTCTCCCCCTCATCACCCATATAATACCCCATGCAGGATGTCACCCCCATATAATGCTCCATACAGATTACTGGACCCAAAATAATGCTCCATACAGAATACTGGACCCAATATAATGCTCCATACAGGATACTGGTCCCCATATAATGCTCCATACAGGATACTGGTCCCCATATAATGCTCCATACAAAATATGGAGCTCTGCTCTGCGCTGTACTGCGTTCTGCACTGTTACGGCTCAGGAAAGGGTGCTGTGGAAAGACTCCCCATTATCATCATGATTACCTCCCCATCATCATCATTGCCTCCCTATCATCATCATTGCCTCCCCATCATCATCATGGCCTCCCCATTATCATCAATGCCTGCCCATCATCATCATCTCCTCCCCATCATCATCTTCTCCCCATCATCAATGCCTGCCCATTATCATCAATGCCTGCCCATTATC
>JARQOD010000001.1:398742823-398818611 GCA_033576555.1 Oophaga sylvatica
TGCCCCCCCCATCCTGTTGCAGGCACCCCCATCCCTATCCTGTATGCATGGTCCCCCACCCCCACCCAATCCTAGTATGCAAGTACCCCCTCATCCCATCCTGGTATTCATGGACCTGCGCATCCAAACCTGGTATTCATGGTTCCCTTTCCCACCCCCCAATCCTAGTATGCATGGTCCTCTCACCCCCCAAACCTGAATGCATGGTCCCCCCCCCCCAATCCTGGAATGCATGGTTCCCTCCACCCCCCAATCCCGGTATGCATTTCCCCCCTCCCCCCCCAACCTGTATGCATGGTCCCCTCACCCCCAATCCTGGAATATGGCCCCTCACCCCCAATCCAGGTAGCGTGTCCCCTTCCCCCAACCGGAATGCTGGTCCCCCACCCCTCAATCCCGGATGCATGGCCCTTTACGCCCAACCGTAGGGCATGGCCTCCCTCATCCCTACGTATGATGTATGGTACCCCTCACCCCCCAAACCTGGAATGCATGGTCCCCTCATCCCCAATCCTGGAATTATGGCACCCCTTAGCTCCCAATTCTGGAATGCATGGTCCCTCATCCCCAATCCTTGGATGCATGGAACCCTGTTTGAATGGCTAAGATGGTTCTGAGCAGGCCCCCGGGTGTTACAGACAGAAATGAACCTTTTCGCGAGGAGTGGCAATCAGGATCACAGACGGTCTGATATAAGGGAGGTCCCTCCCATGATGGTTGCCGGTGATCAATTGTTCTTGTCTCAATTTTGGTTTCTGGTTCATTTGAATTTTTCTGGAGTCTTGCCTCATCCCTTCTTTCAGATAAGATATTTTTTGTTTTTTTCTTTTTGTGCTTCTTTTTGCATTGTTTTTCTTGCACTTTTGTGGAGTCACCAGTCCCCTCCTGGGACTGAGCTCCCACAGGTTTATCTGCAGCCACTGTTATTTGCTCATTTGCTTTTCCCCTGTTTTTTTTAAACGGCTGCAGCTTCTTTTGTTACACTGAGATCTGATTTAGGGGTGGCGGATCGTGTGATCTCAGTATTTTTTTGTAATCAAATTTGGATTTTTGTGGGTTTTCTGGGTTGCAGAAAGTAATCCCCTTTCCTATCCTATTTATCAGTTTGTGGCCCCAGTGTTTTGCTCAATTATTTCTGCCTAGTTTGTGTTTTCGTCTTGTCTAACCGCCATTAATTTTTTTTTTGGGGGGGGGGGGGGGGGGGTTTTTTTTTTGGGGTTGTGGGGAGAAGTTTTATTTTTGCTTTGGGTTATTTCTCTCAGGCTTACGAGGTCTAGATCAACGTAGAACCTCCCAGGGCTACCTCTTTGTGTCGTTAGTTTGGAATCTCAACCCCATCAGTTACCATCATCTCAGGGTTTTGCTGCCTTTCTGTTTTCCTGTCCTCCTCACTACCGAAACCCCAACATTTCCCTCTCCCCCAATCCTTATGCATGGTCCCCTCATCCCCAATCCTGGTATTCATACCTCTCACCCCCCATCCTGGTAATGCAGGCCCCCCCCACCCCCAATCCGAATGCATGGTCCTCCCACACTCTTATCTGGTGTGCATGGTCCCCTCACCCCCAATGTTGGTATGCATGTCCCCCACACCCCCCAATCCTATATGCATGGTCCCCTCACCCCAATCCTAATATGCATGGCCCTCACCCCCCCCTATCCTGGTGGTCTCCTCACTCCTCAATCTTAAGCATTCCCCTCACCCCAAAATCCTGGTAGGAAAGGTCCCCCCTCCCCATCGTAGGATATATGATACCCTCCCACCCACCGTCCGGTATCATGGTCCCCTCATCCCCAATCCTGGAATGCATGGTACCCCTCATCCCCCAATCCGGATGCATGCCCCTCCACCCCCCTTTCCTGGATGCATGGTCCCCTCACCCCCCAATCTGGTTGCAGGGGGTTTTTACCCCCCCCTCACCCACAATCCGGTATGCAGATCCCCTCACCCCCCCAATCCTGAACTGTCCCCCACTCCCCTACCTGGTATACAGCAAACCCCTCACCCCCCAACCTGGTATCATGATTCCCTCACCCCCTATCCTTTATGCAGCCCCTCATCCCCAAAACCGATATGCATGGTCACGTCACCCCCATCCTCTATCATCTACCTCTCACCCCCCATCCTATATGTAGGTCCCCTTACGCCACATACAAAAAAAACATTTATACTCACCTTTCTTCCCTGTCTCCAATCTGTCCCTTCTGCCGGAGCTGGAGAGAGTGTGGCGCCGGGTACACCCATTCCATACCGCGCTGTCCAGCGCCATATTGCTGAAGACCACTGCAAAGTTTCCTCAGTAAAATTGCCGGATAGCGATAGCCCATGCGCGATTCCACTGCACTCCTGCCCCAGTCTCCGCGAGAAGAGAAGCTCCCGGGAACGCTCCTCCTGGGCAGGTAAGTATGACGTATGGCCCGAAATTGCGGATGCTTCAGTGCTACGCTACCGCATCTCCGGCGCCATACACAATCCTCACTACGGATGCCGTCTTCTGTCTGAGCCAACTGCGCAGCGCGTCCGCTTTCCAGGCTATAAAGGCTTCAGACAGATGACGCCCCATTTATAATTATAGATCCTATTATGGATAACATATCTTGTTTTTCTGGCTTTTTTAGATGAAATACCTATGCATACACGTGAATTATGTGTTTGAATAGCCAAGAAAGGTCCTATAAATCTATGGGGTAGGAAAATCCCATAAAGCCAAAAAAGATACCCAAACAAAAAAATGAATAAAACAAAAATTAAAATAATAAATTTTATTAAACATTATGTAACTAACAAAATTAAAACAGAAAAAAAGGGATATACTGCAAAAAAAAAAAAAGTCACTGGCAAACGCATATGCCAAAAAATTTTTTGCAAGGCAAACCATGACTGACCTGAGAAATTAGGATATATTGAGCCATAGGGGCAATATGCTTTTCAATGGAATCAAAATGTTTGACTGCTCAGTGCTTCCACCAGTGGAGGAAAAACATGCAAACTGATCAAAAGAATAATATAAAAAATACTGTATTAAATACCATTGGGTACGGAAAATATTCAGACCCCTTTACATTTTTCACTCTTTGTTTCATTGCACCATTTGTAAAATCAAAAAAGTTCATTTTTCTCAATTACACTCTGCATCCCAGGTTGACTGAAAAAAAACAAATGTAAAATTTTTGCAAAGTATAAAAAAAAAAAAAAATATCACTGGCATAATTTCAACGCTTTGCCATATTGATAAAGCACCCTTTTTCCAAACCGATTTGGAATCCTCTGCCATTCTTCCTTGCAGATCCTCTCCATTTCCCCGTCAGTTGGATGGGAACGATGGTGGACACCCCATTTTCAGGTCTCCCAAGATCCTTAGTTGGGCTTGGCTGGCCATCAAGAAGGTCCCAGAGTTTTCTGAAGCCACTCCTTGTTATTTTAGCTTGTGCTTAGGTCATTGTCTTGTTGGAAGGGAAACTTCGGGCCAAGTCAGGTCCAGACCACTCTGGAAGAGGTTTCATCCAGGATATCTCTCACTTGGCCGCATTTTTGTTTCCTTGAATTGCAACCATCATCCTCCCCGCTGAAAAACACCCCCAACATGAGCTGCCACCACCAGTTTCACTGTGGATTGTAAGGCAGGTTATGAGCATCCCTTTGTTTTCCTCCACACATACCCCTTAGAATTACACCAAAAAGTTTATCTTCACTCATCAACCAAAAAATCTTTTTCTCATAGTTTTGGAAGCCTTCATGTGGTATTTAAAACTATCAGGCTTGACTGAGGAAGGTTTCCATTCGGGCCACTCTGCCATAAAGGCCCGACTGTTGTGAATGGCTAAAAATGGTTTTTCTGGGCAAGGCTCCCCTGGGGGTTACGACAGACTGAACCTTTCGGGCGAGGATTGGATCGGGGATCACGGACTGTCTGATATAAGGAGGTTTCCCTCCAGATGGTTTGCCGTGAACAATTGTTCTTGTCTCAATTGTGGTTCCTGGTTCTTTTGGAAGCTTGCTGAGTCTTGCCTGCATCTTCTGCTATCAGATAAATATTTTCTGCTTTTGTTTTGTGTTTTGCTTTTGCATTGTTCCCTGCCTTTCTTGGAGGTCAGCCAGGTCCCTCCGGCTTGTCTCCTCTCATTTTGTCTGAGCCACGTTGTTTTTTTCATTTGCTTTTTCCTGTTTTTTTCAGTGGCTGGCTTATTTTTGTTACACCAGAGAACGATTTAGGTGGTAAGGCCCTGTGATCTCAGGTGTTTTTTGCAATCAGTAGAGCTGGTATTTTTTAGGGTTTTTTTTTGGATTGCAGTGGGAGTTATCCTTTCCTGTACTTTCTGTCTAGACAGATTGGGGCCCCAGCTTTGCTCATTCATTTTTTCTGTTCCGTGCTTCCTCTGTCAAACCCGCCATTACATTTTTGGGGGCTCCAAATTTTCTTTGGGATCTGCTCCGGGGCAGATACTTTCCTCTTTTCTCCTTTAGCTGTATTATCCCTCAGCTGTGGACGCCAGGATCAACTAGAAGCTCCACGACTACCTCTAGTTGGTGGTTAGCAGGGTTTCTCAACCAAAGGTTCCAGCCTCTCGGTGTTGCCGTTTTTTTGCTTACTCTCCTCACTACCGAAACATAACACCCGCTGGTGGGGCTGCAGTGATAGTTGATTTTGGGGAACTTTCTCCCATCCCTTTTCTGCATCATGGAGCTCAGCCACAGTGATTTTGGGGGGTTTTTCTTTACCCTCCACCAAGGCTCTTCTCCCACGTTTTCTCAGTTTTTTGGGGGGATCCCCGGTCTAGGAAACTTCTGGGGGCCCAAAACCCTTTTCCCCTTTAAGGATTATGGAGGCCACTGTGCTCTTGGGGAACCTTTAGTACTGCAGAAATTCTTTTGTCCTGACTCCTTTTCCTTTCCTTTGACCCAGTTCCCCATTTGGTCCGACAGAACGTAACTGTGGGGTCTTATATAGACAGGTGTGTGCCTTTACAAATCAATCCTATCAGTTTAATTAACACAGCGGGGCTCCAAAAAAGGGTAAACTGTCTCAAGGAGGATCACAAGGGGAAAGGGGCGACCGTGTACTTAAATATGAGTGTCCGACAAAGGTCGAATATATGACCAATATATTTCAGTTTTTTTTTAATAAAATTTGCAAAAAAATTTTAAATTTGTTTTTTTTTTGTCAAGAGGGGTGCAGTGTACAGTCATGGCCAAAAGTTTTTAAAGACACAAAAAATTTTATTTTTTACAGATCGCTGCCCTCTGGGGTTTTTTGTTGTTTGAAATTTTTTTTTCACAAACAAAATAAAATAAATTTTTAAACTAGAGTAACAAACTTATATTCAGTTAGAATGAGTTAATGCAGCAAGTCAATTTTGCATTTACCCTTTTTTTTTAGGAAAACCTCAATTTTCCCTGGCATGCCTCAAAAAACTTCTGGACCAAACCTTACGAAGCGTCCATTCTTGCACAACAATCTTTTTTTTTTTCAGAATTTTAGGTTTTTGTTTGTCCACCCGTCCCCTGATGTTTTTACCACAATTCTCAATGGGTTTTAAAATCGGGATTTCCGGGGCCCTGGACCCAAAATCTCTATGTTTTTTTCCCCAGACATTTAGTTTCCCCTTTTTTTAAAAGGAAAAGGGCCCAAAACTGCTGGAAAAGGAAAATTTTTGGGGTCCCAAACCCCGTTTTTTGGGGTTTTGGGGGAATTTTCTCTTGGGGGAAAAATTCTGGTCCCCTTCTTTTTTAAAGGGGGGTGTTTTTGGCCCCAAAACGGGGGAAAAACCATTCCTGGGGAGAAGAAAAACCCCCCACATGAAGGGGTTTTGGGGTTTTTAAAAAATTGGCCCCTGAGACAAGACTGGGGGGTACGCTCACCTTGCCCCTTTTCTGAATAGGCTTTTTTTTGATGCCCCCCAAAAAAATCGAAAAGGGGAACCCCAAGAAAATAATTTAAAACCCCCGGGCCCAGCCTGTTTTTTTTCCCCGAATATCAGTCTGTCCATAAAATTTTTTTGGAAAAAAGGGGTTCTTTCTCCCCCCTTGAACCAGCCGGGCCTTTTCTCCAAGAGTCTCCCCCCGCCTCACAGGGGCATGCAAAAGCACTAACCCCGCCGCTGCCTTTTTCCCGAGCAAGCCTCACTGCTGGTAGCCCGATCCCGCACTGAAACACTTTTAAGAGACTGTCCGGCCCCCTTTTTTGCGGTTTTTTTTTCGCCCTAAACCCCTTTTTGGGGCAACAAGGAAAACCTCCCCTCCTTGAAGTTCTTGATGAGGCATAGATTGTTGACGGGGGGTGAAACCCCTTTCGGGGCTGCGATCCCCCTTCCCTTTTTTAGGCCATTTTTTGTGCATTAAAAATGATACTGCACTTTTTTTCTTTGAAAAACCCCAAGGTTAACAGAAGAGAAACAAAAAACCCAAACCCCACCACCCCCCCTTTAAAGTGTCCAGTGGGTCATTCTTACTTAATCATACATTTTTGACCCGCCGGGGTTCCTCAAAAACACCCACACCGGGGTTAAAGGAGCAATCACTGAAAAAGGTTAGGGGGTTTTTTTAAGGGGCAGGGCGCAATGTTTTTAAAAAATTTTTTTTTGGGGGAAAAAGTTTTTTTTTCTAAAAAAAATTACTTTAAAAATAATTGCTTTAAAGCGATCATTTTTTTAAAAAACATTGGGGAGTAATCAAATTGCCTTTAAAAAAAAAGTGAAGCATAGTTTTTGGGGAAAAAAATTAATATTTGTGTCATTCTCATAATTTTGGGGCCATGACGTACATTAACCCCCCCTGCCATCCACTTACTATTCCCCAAAATGAAAACCCGGAAAACCCCCCCCAAAGGGACGGAATAGTACTCATATGCTTTCACTGCCTCCCGGGGGGAGCGCAGCTGCCCCGGGGCCGGGTTTTCCCCCCCTGTTTATCACAGCGCCCCCCCAGCACTATGTTCAGGAGCGGGAAACCCCCCGGACTTAACCCCGGGGAAAAACCCAAAAAATTTCCCCGGGGACCGGGGAAAGGGGGGGATCGCGCAGGGGGGGCTCCCTGCGCGCCCCCGAGACCCTAAACCCAAAATTTCGGTTTTTCCCGGGGGGCCTTTCCCCCCTCCAGGCCCCCCCAAGATGGCGCCGGGGTCCTGCAGGGGGGCGGTTTTTCCCCGTGCCTGTTTTGGGGGGAAAGGGCCGGGCCCCGAAAAGGAAAAACCCCGGGGGCCCCGGTCTTTCACACCGCCAACCCTCCCAAAATTTTGTGGCCCCCCCGGGAATAAAAAAAAAAAAAAAAAAAAAAAAGTTTAAAAAAAATAAAAAAAAAAAAAAATTTTCCCCCAATAAAAACTTTCTTTTAAAAAAAAAAAAAAACATAAAAATTTTTTTTTGGACGCCCCCCCGAAAAACCCCCCCAAAAAAAAAAAAAAAAAATTTTTTAAAACCCCTTAAAAAAAAAAAAAAAAAAAAAAAAAAAAAAAATTTCCCCAAAAAAAAAAAAACCCAACAAAAAAAAAAAAAAATGGAAAGGGAAAAATTTTTAAAAAAAATCAAAAGCCAAAAAAAAAAAAAAAAAAGTCGCCAATAAACGACAAAAAAAAATTTTTTAAAAAAGAACAAAAAAGCCCAAAAGATAAAAAAAATTTTTTCCCAAAAAAAAGGGTTAAAAAAAACTTTTCCCCCAAAAAAAAAACCCCCCCAAAAAAAAAAAAAATTTAAAAAATTTTTTTTTAACCCCCAAAAAAAAAAAAAACCAAAAAAAAAAAAAAACCCCCCCCCCCCCCCCCCCCCCCTTTCCCCCCCCCCCCCCCTTTTTTTTTTGGGGGGGGGGGGTTTTTTTTTCCCTCCCCTCCCCCAAAAAAAAAAAACCCCCCCCCCCCCCCCCCCCCCCCCCCCCCCCCCCCCCCCCCCCCCCCCCCCCCCCCCCCCCCCCCCCCCCCCCCCCCCCCCCCCCCCCCCCCCCCCCCCCCCCCCCCCCCCCCCCCCCCCCCCCCCCCCCCCCCCCCCCCCCCCCCCCCCCCCCTTGCAATAAAAAGGTTCTTTTAGCGTGACAGCTGCCAATCATAAAAACCCGCTATAAATAGTAAATCAAACCCCCCTTTATCACCCCCTTAGTTAGGGAAAAATAATAAAATTAAAAAATTTATTTATTTCCATTTTCCCATTAGGGTTAGGGTTGCGGCTAAAGTTAGGGTTAGGGTTGGCGCTAACGTTAGGATTACGGTTAGGGTTGGGATTAGGGTTAGGGGTGTGTTAGGGTTAGGTTTATGGTTAGGGTTGGGACTAGGGTTAGGGGTGTGTTGGGGTTAGGGTTGGAGTTAGAATTGGGGGGTTTCCGCTGTTTAGGCACATCAGGGGCTCTCCAAATGTGACATGGCGTCTGATCTCAATTCCAGCCAATTCTGCGTTGAAAAAGTCAAACGGTGCTCCTTCACTTCTGAGCTCTGCCATGCGCCCAAACAGTAGTTTACCCCCACATATGGGGTATCAGCGTACTCTGGACCACAAGAGTTATTGTGCAATTTGTCCTATTTCTTCTGTTACCCTTGGGAAAATAAAAAACTGGGGGCGACAAAATCATTTTTGTAAAAAAAAAAATGATTTTTTTGTTTTTACGGCTGTATGTTATAAAACTTCTGTAAAGCACTTGGGGCTTCATAGCGCTCACCACACATCTAGATAAGTTCCTTTTGGGGTCTATTTTCCAAAATGGGGTCACTTGTGGGGGGTTTCCTCTGTTTAGGCGCATCAGGGGCTCTCCAAATGCGACATGACGCCCCCAGACCATTCCATCAAAGTCTGCAATCCAAAATGTCACTACTTCCCTTCCGAGCCCCGACGTGCGCCCATACAGTAGTTTACTCCCACATATTGGGTATCAGCGTACTCAGGACAAATTGGACAACAACTTTTGGGGTCCAATTTCTCCTGTTACCCTTGTGAAAATAAAATATTGGGGGCGAAAAAATCATTTTTGTAAAAAAAAAAAAAGATTTTTTATTTTACGGCTGTACGTTATAAACTTCTGTGAAGCACTTCGGGGTTCAAAGTGCTCACGACACATCTAAATAAGTTCCTTGAGGGGTCTAGTTTCCAAAATGGTGTCATTTGTGGGGGGTTTCCACTGTTTAGGCAGATCAGGAGCTCTCCAAACACGACATGGCATCCAGCCAATTCTGCGTTGAAAAAGTCAAACGGCGCTCCTTCCCTTCCAAACTCTGCCATGCACCCAAACAGTGGTTTACCCCCACATATGGGGTATCAGCGTACTCAGGACAAATTGCACAATAACTTTTGGAGTCTTGTTACCCTTGGGAAAATAAAAATTGGGGTGAAAAGATCAATTTTGTGGAAAAAATATGATTTTTTAATTTTACGGCTCTACGTTATAAACTTGTGTGAAGCACTTGGGGGTTCAAATTGCTCACCAAAGATCTAGATAAGTTCCTTAGGGGCTCTAGTTTCCAAAATGTGGTCACTTGTGGGGGATTTCCACTGTTTAGGCACATCAGGAGCTCTCCAAATGCAACATGGCGTCCAATCTCAATTCCAGCCAATTTTGGTTGGAAAAAGTCAAATGGTGCTCCTTCCATTCCGAGCTCTGCCATGCGCCCAAACAGTGGTTCCCCCCACATATGGGGTATCAGCATACTCAGGACAAATTGGACAACAACTTTTGTGGTCCAATTTCTCCTGTTACCCTTGGGAAAATAAAAAATTAGTGACTAAAAGATAATTTTTGTGGGAAAAAAATAGGATTTTTTATTTTCATGCCCGGGCATTATAAACTTGTGTGAAGCACTTGGGGGTTCAAAGTGCTCACCAAAGATCTAAATAAGTTCCTTAGGGGGTCTAGCTTCCAAAATGGGGTCACTTGTGGGGGTTTCCACTGTTTAGGCTCATCTGGGGTACTACAAACGGAACATGACCCCCATCAATGTTTGCATTCCAAAACGTTACTGCTTCCTTTCCAAGCCCTGCTGTGCGCCCAAACAGTTTTCCCCCCCACATATGGTGTATCAGCGTACTCAGGACAAATTGGACAACAACTTTTGGGGTCAAATTTCCTTGGGAAAAATCAAAAATTTGGGACTAAAAAATCATTTTTGTGGAAAATTGTTTTTTTTTTTTTTCACACCCAGGCATTATAAACTTTTGTGAAACACTTTGGGGTTCAAAGTGCTCACAACAGATCTAGATAAGTTCCTTAGGGGGTCTAGTTTCCAAAATGGTGTCACTTATGGGGGGTTTCCACTGTTTAGGCGCATCAGGGGCTCTCCAAACGCGACATGGCGTCCAATCTCAACTCCAGCCAATTTTAGTTTGAAAAAGTCAAACGGCGCTCCTTCCCTTACGAGCTCTGCCGTGCGCCCAGACAGTGGTTTTCCCCCACATATGGGTATTGGCGTACTCAGAAGAAATTGCACAACAACTTTATCTGCCCATTTTCTCCTTTTACCCTTGTGAAAATAAAAAAAAGTTTGTAAAGATCATTTTTGTGGCTATAAAGTTAAATATTCATTTTTTCCTTCCACGTTGCTTCAGCTCCTGTGAAGCACCTGAAGGGTTAATAAACTTCTTGAATGTGGTTTTGAGTACCTTGAGGGGTGCAGTTTTTAGAATGGTGTCACTTTTGGGTATTTTCTGCTATATAGACCCCTCAAAGTGACTTCAAATATGAGGTGGTCCTAAAAAAAATGGCTTTGTAAATTTTGTTGTAAAAATGAGAAATCGATGGTCAACTTTTAACCCTTATAATTTCCTAACAAAAAAAAATTTTTGGTTCCAAAATTGTGCTGATGTAAAGTAGACATGTGGGAAATGTTATTTCTTAACTATTTTGTGTGACATATTTCTCTGTTTTAAGGGAAAAAAAATTCAAAGTTTGAAAATTGCAAAATTTTCGCCATATTTGCGTTTTTTTTTAAAAATAAACGCAAGGTATATCGAAGAAATTTTACCACTAACGTGAAGTACAATATGTCACGAGAAAACAATCTCAGAATCGCGAAGATCCGTTGAAGCGTTCCAGAGTTACAACCTCATAAAAAGACAGTGGTCAGAATTGTAAAAATTGGCCCGGTCATTAACGTGCAAACCACCCTTGGGGGTGAAGGGGTTAATGAGAAAAAAAGAACTTTTATGAATTTACGATATGGCTGCAATGAAAGAGAGTGAAAATTTAAAGGGGTCTGAATATTTTCCGCACCCCATATATACACAAACACACACACACACACACACACACACACACACACACACACACACACATATACACATTTACTAATTCATACTAGTTTGTGGTTATGTACACATAGGGATAAGCAGTATGCAGCAAATCTAGCATTATACATTTACCATGACTTTGCCCCCCTTTGCCAGTGACTGTTTGTTTATGCAGTATATTTTATCTTGTTTTTATTTTATTTGTTAGCTACATTCATGTTTAATAAAATTATATATTTTTAATATAATCTTTGTATTAGGGTCAAGCCGACGCTGACGGGGGCGCCATGTTGTCTAGGGTGCCAACCTCTGCTGTCAGGAAGGGTGACTATGGGTAACATACCATTCCCTTAGAAAATTCTTTGTATTTTTGATTTATTATCTCACAGTACTCACCTGATTTTACACTTTTTATGACCCTTGGCTGTCCTGACCATTATTATTGGTTTCTCAATGGTATTTTAATAATACAAATAAAATTTATTTTTTAAGGGTTTCTTTTTGGTTTTCTGCTTTTATAAGAAGCACAAGTGCGAAACGCGCGTTGGGTCTCTCCATCCATGTCCTTTTTCAGGTTAGCATTCTGATTGATGACCATTTGGTCTTATTATATTTCTCAGGGCTTTTTATATATTCATGACTTTGTATGTGTTTATTATCTGCACTTATTTGACCTCTATAAATTACACAATTCCCCATAGGTTTCCTATATATTTGTAGGTCTGTTTTGACCACGTTGGTGACCATGTCACTTTATACCCTAGAACTATGGGTAGTTTTCTATAAATAAGTATGGGGTCTTCTATGTGTTATATTATTTCTTTATGCTTGGTTTTTTAATGGGAAAAAAGTTTTTTGCACAAAATTATTTTTTTATACTTAGTTTTTTGGATATTAAAATTTTATTTTTTACTCTGTTTTGGCTTTTTGATGGACTTGTATGCCACTGGCACTTAGGTGTCGCTACTCCTTTTGTCATTCTAAGAATCTTTTATCTCATATATTTTTTATCTTTTTGTTGTGTATTTATCAATAAAGCTTTGCATTTAATAATTTATTACTTGCTTTTTTGTCCATTTTTTCTTCTTTGGGTATTTACATTTTTCTTTGATGAGCAGTATTATTTTGGCCCTTGATTTGGAAATTTTATATATTGCCTAGGTTTCTGTTTGAAGTTAGCCAATGACCATCTGGATGATCCAGAGGAGGCAAGGGAGAAGGTCATGTGGTCAGATGAGACCAAAATAAAACTTTTTGGTATCAACTCCACTCACTGTGTTTGGAGGAGGAAGAAGGATGAGCACAACGCCAAGAACACCGTCCCAACCATGTAACATGGTGAGGGAAACATCATACATTTGAGGGTGCTTTTCTGCAAACTGGACAGGACGACTACACTGTATTAAAGGGATGGGGTCAGGTATCGCAAGATTTTGCCCAACAACCTCCTTCCCTCAGTAAGAGCATTGAAGTTGGGTCGTGGCTGGGTCTTCCAGCATGACAATGACCCAAAACACACAGCAAGAGCAGCTAAGGAGTGGCTTCGTAAGAGGCATTTCAAGGTCCTGGAGTGGTCTAGTCTCCAGACCTGAACCCAATAGAAAATCTTTGGAGGGAGCTGAAACTCAATGTTGCCCAAGTGACAGCCCAAAAAGATGTGGAGAAGATCTGTATGGAGGAGAGGGGCAAAATCCTTGCTGCAGTGTGTGCAAACTTGGTCAAGAACTACAAGAAAATGTCTGACCTCTGTAATTGCAAACAAAGGCTTCTATACTAAATGTTAAGTTTTTTTTTTTTCTATTGTATCAAATACTTATTTCATGCAACAAAATGCAAATTAATTACATAAAAATCATACAATGTGATTTTCTGGATTTTATTTTTAGATTCTGTCGCTCACAGTTGAAGTGTACCTAAATAAAAATTACAGAACTCTCCATTCTTTGTAGGTGGGAAAACTCGCAAAATCAGAAGTGTATCAAATTATTACTTATTTTCCCCACTGAATATTAAAGGGAATCTGTCACCCCAAAAATGCCATATCAAGTAAAGATATGGCTGAATAGAGCGTCCCATAACTAAGCTATGTGTATTTTCATTTTATCTGGATACCCCCGTTTTCATAGAAAAATACCTTTGTAAACTTGGTATTTCGTGGTGTCAATCATTGCAGTCAGGTCAGGAAGGCGGCGGTTATTCGCTTCCTCCCCCCCCCGCTCCTCCACTTCTTCACGTAACGCTGTCTGTGAATATCACAGACAGCGTAATGCTTCCGCGATTGCGAGGTGAAGCAGGGCCCTGGCGCGTGCGCAGTCTTCTTTGCCCAGCAGTGGGCAAAGCATAAAATGACTACAGCGCATGCGCTAGTCTTTCCTTGCCCCGGAAGTCGTCCAAGGCAAGCAGTAATTTCCGGGGCAAGGAAAGACTAGTGCATGCGCTGTAGTCATTTTATGCTTTGCCCACTGTTGGGCAAAGCATACAGCGCATGCGCCGGATTTTAAATTGCGCAATTGCGGGAACCTAACGCCGTCTGTGGTATTCACAGACGGCGTAACGCAACAGATGACGAGGAGCGGGGGCGGGGGAGGACATGAAAACCGCTGCCCTCCTGACCTGACTGCAGTGATTGACACGTTCAATCACCAACTTTAAAAAGGTATTTTGATATGAAAACGGGGGTATCATGATATATGATACCCACCGTTAGCTTAGTTATGGGACGCACTATTCAGCCATATCTTTATCTGATATGGCTATTTTAGGGTGACAGATTCCCTTTAAAGGGTATATACATATATATTGGTGTCTATATAAAAAAAACCTCTCTCTCTCTATATATGTATAAAAACTTCCTTCTCACCCCCGAATAGGGGTGGTCTTTTGTTGTCCTTTCTCATTCTCAGGTGCTCTACCAGAGGCCTGGGAGTTTGAGGGTTCTGCGCAGAATCTTAGCTGTTCCCAGCATTGCGCTTTTCTGGACAGAGCTCAGATGTTGCTCCTGGGATCTGTTGTAGCCATTCTTCCAACTTAGGGGTCACTGCTCCAGGTTCTTCTATCACCACTGGAATCACTGTTTTGCCTTCACCTTCCACATCTTCTCCAGTTGTCCTTTGAGGCCCTGGTATTTCTCCAGCTTCTCATATTCCTTCTTTCTGATGTTTCTGTCACTTGGCACTGCCATATCTATTATCATTGCTGTCTTCTGATCCTTGTCTACTATCACATCACAATGTCTGGTTGGTTGGCCAGCAACTGCTTATCCGTCTGGATCTTGAAGTCCCACAGGGTTTTAGCCCTTCCATTTACCACCACTTTTTCTGGGGTCACCCACCTGGAGTTAGGGGACTTAGCCCATATGCTGTGCAGATGTTCCTGTATACAGTTCCCGCTAGTTGCTTGTGGCGTTCAGTATACGCTGTTCCTGCTTGCATTTTGCATCCTGCCACTATGTGTTGGACGGTTTCTTTTTGCATAGTCTGCACCTTGGGTCTTGTCTTGTGTGGTAGATTCCTGCTTCTGTGGATCTGGTACTTAGTGCTTGCTCTTGTGCCGCTATGATTAGTGCCTCTGTGCTGTCATTGGAGTCCAGCTTTCTCGAGCCATTGGCAGGATTTCTCCATGTCAGCTACCTCCATTATCTGTCCATGGTACATCAAATGCAGCGGCTTGTCTTACCATGGCGCGTCATGTTCCTCTTCTTCCTTCCAGATCTGTTGTTGCTGCCTGAGGCTATGTGCACACGTTGCGGAATTGCCATGGAAATTTCCGCTGCAATTCCGCACCTCCCTGCCGCGGGAAATCCACATATTATAGGTATGCGTATTCCCGCTAAAGACTAGCGTTTTGCAAGCGTAATTAGCTTGCAGAATGCTAACGTTTTACAAGCGATCTGACAGGTTGGTCACACGAGTGAAACAAGTGTTTGACTCGTGTGACCAACTTTTTACTATTGATGCCGCCTATGCCGCATCAATAGTAAAAAGATCTAATGTAAAAATAATAAAAAAAATAATAAATGATATTCTCACCTTCCGGCGGCCCACGCAGCTTTCCCGCCTCTCAGCGACGCTCCCGCCAATCCCGTTCCCAGGAGTCCTTTGCGACAATCATCCCGATGACGTAGCATCACGCGAGACCGCTACGTCATCTGGGTGATCTCGCAAAGGACTCCTGGGAACGGGATTGGCGGGAGCGTCGCTGAGAGGCGGGAAAGCTGCGTGGGCCGCCGGAAGGTGAGAATATCATTATTTTTTATTTTAATTATTGTTTTTACATGGATATGGTACCCAGGGCTTGGAGGAGAGTCTCCTCTCCTCCAGACCCTGGGTACCATCCGCACATGAACCGCTTACTTTTCGCATGGTGGGCACAGCCACATGCGGAAAGTAATTGGTTCAATGCATTCCTATGGCGGCGGAATCGCCGCGGTTCCGGAAAAACCCGCATGTGCACAGCATTGCGGAATCTCATAGGCCTTAATGAGTTGTATTGTGTAAGCGGTTTTGCGGCGTTTCCGCCGCGAAAAAACCGCGGCAAAACTGCTAAGAATCCGCAACGTGTGCACATAGCCTTAGGCTTTCCCTCAGCATCTCATCTTTGGTGCCATTTTTCTGATGTATTCCTGGATACTCCTTGTTTCATCCATGATGGTGGCTTGGATGCTTATCAAGCCTCGACCACCCTCCTTGCTGTTGCTATACAATCTTTGGTTGCTAGACTTGAGGTGGAGACCTCCATGCATTGTGAGGAGCTTTCGTGTCTTCACATCTGCTGCTTCCATCTCTTCTTTTGGCCAGCACACTATGCCAGCAGGGTATCTGATAACTGGCAGGGCATATGTATTGATGGCGCAGATTTTATTCTTCCCATTGAGCTGGCTCTTCAGGACCAGTCTTACCCTTTGATGGTATTTGGATGTTGCAGCTTTCCTTGACTCCTCATCATGGTTACCGTATCCTTGTGGGATGCTGAAGGTACTTGTAGCATGTCTGTACATCTGCTTATGCCCTGCTGGTAATTCCACTCCATCAGTCTTGACTACCTTGCCTCTCTTTATTACCAACCGGCCGCACTGATTCTCACCCCAGGCTTCTATTAGGCTATGTGCACACGTTCAGGATTTTTTGAGTTTTTTCGCGTTTTTTCAACGATTTTCCGTGGCAAAAACGCTTAAAAACGCATGCAGTAAGCATCCTATTATTCAGAATGCATTCTGCAATTTTTGTGCACATGGTGCGTTTTTTTCCACGCAAAAAATGCATCGCGGTAAAAAAACGCAGCATGTTCATTATTTTTGCAGTAAATTTGCGTATTTCCCGGTATATTATTGACCTAGAATGTTCAGTAAAAAATCGCAGTAAAAACGCGATAAAAACGCATGCGGATTTCCTGGGAAAAAGTCCGGTTTTTCTCAGGAAATTTCTGCAAAGATTTCTGAACGTGTGCACTTAGCCTTAAAGGGATCATTGGTATGGAAGTCATGGCGAATCAACTCGGCACTCTGATTCTGACGCCAGGCCTCTCTTAAAGGGATCCCCAGTATGGAAGTTAGGGCCATTGCACTCAGCGCTCTGGTTCTGACCCCAGGCTGACGGGATGATGTGGGATATTAGTGGTAGTTGTCTGGTGGCTCTGGCTGACGTGGGATATTAGGGGGGAGTAGTCCGGTGGCTCTGGCTGACGGGATAATGTGGGATATTAGGGGTAGTAGTCTGGCGGCTGTGACGGGATGATGTGGGATATTAGTGGTAGTTGTCCGGTGGCTATGGCTGACAGGATGATGTGGGATATTAGGGTAGTAGTCCGGTGGCTCTGGCTGACGGGATGATGTAGGATATTAGGGGTAGTTTTCCGTGTGTCTGGCTGACGGGATGATGTGGGATATTAGGGGTAATTATCCGGTGGCTCTGGCTGACGGGATGATGTGGGATATTAGGGGTAATTATCCGGTGGCTCTGGCTGACGGGATGATGTGGGATATTAGGGGTAATTATCCGGTGGCTCTGGCTGACGGGATGATGTGGGATATTAGTAGTCCGGTGGCTCTGGCTGATGAGATGATGTGGGATATTAGTAGTCCGGTGGCTCTGGCTGATGTGGGATATTATAGTGAATGTGGCTATGCGGTCTGGGCGGGGCTCTACACTCAGCTTTATATATATATATATATATATATAAATCATTATAATTTGTTATGACTAACCGTAGTTAGTTACTATGCCCGGGCAGCGCCGAGCTCTTCAGCTAGTATATATATATATATATATATATATAATATATATATATATACACAGTATATATAGATATATCTATCTATATATATATATATAATTTATATATATAACACACACACACAACCCTATATAATATGCATATATGCGCTATTGAAATGAAATTTCACCCAGATCTTGGTAGCAAACCATCCAATCCCCATAGTCAAAGAAATCAGATGTCCATAAATTCCGTGTAATAATGAGAAGTGATGCAGGGAAAAAGTACTGAACACAGGAAGAAAGAGAGGAGAAAAAAGCCCACGAAAGTCCTGACATCGGCTTAAATCTATCAGTAATTAGAAAGCAATCCTGCCACTTAGTGGCACAAACGGACATAAAAATGATAGTCATACAGTATGGGAGGCACATAGGTGAGGTGGTATTGACACGGTTGTACAGCATGGTGGGGGTGACTGTAATAAAAAGAATTATATTTCTATAACTCCAGCATATTCGTCAGCACATTACAATTTAGCAGTCACATGAATAGACAATAAAGAGTGACAAATAATTTAGCAGTTACCAAGAGGAGTGAGCTCCCTGCTCTGAAGCTCTATGGAGAGGACAGGTAGGTGGTAGACAGAGATGAGGAGGAGATGTAGGGTGATGCAGCACTGTGGAGAGGACGGGTAGGGTGGTAGACAGAGATGAGGAGGAGATGTAGGGCGATGAAGCACTGTGGAGAGGATAGGTAGGGTGGTAGACGGAGAAGAGGAGATGTAGGGCGATGCAGCACTGTGGAGAGGATAGGTAGGGTGGTAGACAGAGAAGAGGAGATGTAGGGCGATACAGCACTGTGGAGAGGACAGGTAGGGTGGTAGACGGAGAAGAGGAGATGTAGGGCAATGCAGCACTGTGGAGAGGACAGGTAGGGTGGTAGACACATGAGGAGATGTAGGACAGTGCAGCACTGTGGAAAGAACCGATAGGTGGTAGACAAAGGTGAGGAGGAGCTGTGGGGTGGTGCAGCACTTTGGAGTGGACAGATAGGTGGTACACTGAGATGAGGAGATGTAGGGTGGTGTAGCATTGTGTAAAGGACAGGTAGCTGGTAGAGATTAAGAGGAGATGTAGAGCGGTGCTGCACTATGGAGAAGACGAGTAGGGTGGTAGACAAATGAGGAGATGTAAAATGATGCTGCACTGTTCAGAGGATGGGTAGGTTAGGGAGGAGATACATAAGATCATAGCTGTTGCATTCAGGAAGGACTGAAGTAGAGCGTTCCAGTAGTCCAGGTGAGAATAAATCAAAACAATAAGTGTTTTTTCCATTTCATAAGTGAAAATCAAAGTCAAATTCTGGAGATGTTTGTGAAGTGCAGGTAACATAAGTGAGTGAAGGAAAGATCTGAGTAATATATAATCTCAAGACTCATAGATGGCAGTTGTACGACATGGCAGATGGAAGTGTCAGATTATAGTATGTGGAGAACGGATATGGAGGACAATCAGAGCATGCTGGGGGATTGGTTGTACGGCATGACGGAGTGATGAGAAAATAGATGACAGTCGTACAACATGGCTGGGAGGTATAATAGAGTAGTTATACAAATATGACACAGGTCTGGCAGTATAACTGTCACACAGAATGGTGTGGCAAGGTGATATAAATGACAATTGCATAGCATGCCAAAGGGTTTGTTTAGATGACATCAATACAGTATTGCAGGGGGTTGATATACATGATAGTCATACAGCATGGTGGGGATGGAGGTGGTGTCGATGGCAGACGTACAGGGAAGGTGGTATAGATGACAGTTGCACAGCATGGCTGGGGAAGCTGGCTTATGAGTTGTACAACATTGCGGGGAAGGTGGTAAAAATGACAGTCATACAGTATATCAGGGAAGGTGGCAGAAATGACTGTCCTGCAGCATGATAAGGAAGGCGTTAGAGGACATTCAAACAGTATTACAAGGAGGCGTTAGAGATGACAGTTATAGAGCATGGCTGAGGGACTGCAATACCAAAAAACTGGAGTTAATAGTCCATATGAAAAATATCACAATTTTTTATAAACTTACAATATACATCGGCAAACATGTATAATACATGTTAAACTAGATTAGTAGGAGAAAAAGGACTAGGAGACAAAAAGGAGCGCAATAGGGTCTTATCTGATGGTACCGGTAGAATAAGTAATGTGAGACCACTGCAAATAGCAACATGAGACTAGCACGTATTTCAGCTGCCGCAGGACACCGGTCACAATGTGCCCAGGATAAATAAAAAAAAGTAGGAAGGTGTCATCAACTGCGCTGCTGATAAGGACTCAATAGCAGGATAAAATCATTGGATTTTATTAAAAGGTTTACAGGTCAACGTGTTTCAAGGTCACACCCGACCCCTTCATCCGGACAAAAACTGATCATAGGTTTTTGTCCGGATGAAGGGGTTGGGTGTGACCTTGAAACACGTTGACCTGTAAACCTTTTAACAGCACCGCAGTTGATGACACCTCCTTCCTACTTTTTTTTTTCATTTAAACTAGATTAGTGGCACAAGTGAGGTCTTAAAAAGTATGACACCTACTAGTCATTATAATCATAGGGATGGGAAGAGCATAAACTCGATTAAACTGCACTAAAATGCTGATGCTAAAACGATCATTAACTTTATGTGCTGTGACTGCAATCTACACGGTGCATCAAAATAGCAGTATAATAAATACTAGGTAATGCTAAATGCCTTAAACTACATGCAGTCACAGAGATAGCAAAGAGACAGCTCTTGCTGTAATTAGCCCATGTGGGATGTGACCAGGGTCGGACTGGCCCACCGGAGAACCGGAGGATTCTCCGGTGGGCCCTGGCATCTGGGGGGCCCTGGCACCTGCTGGCATACAGGGGCCAGTTTCCTAGGGCCCCCGCTGCTCCAGGGGCCCCCAGCCGGTGGCGTGTCGCTAATAGCGGCACACCACGCAGCTGCCATGGGGGCCCCGTGCCAGAGGAGCAGCAGCGGGTGACAGGAGGCAGGAGCCCCTGTCCCCGCTGCTAAAGAGAAATGAATATTCACTGCTTCCCACGCCCACATGGGCGTGGGAAGCAGTGAATATCATTACTTACCTGTCACCCGCTCCACCGCTGAGCGTCGCTGTGTCATCGCGTCCTCTCTTGCTGCAATGTTCAGGCAGAGGGCGCGATGACGTCATTAGTGAGCGCCGTGCCCCCTGCCTGAACATTCACTGCTGGAGGACCGAAGACAGCGGCGCTCAGCAGTGGACCCGGTGACAGGTAAATATCGCAGGTGCCCAGGACACCAGCACCTGGCCCCCAGCGACGAGAGGTGAGTATGTCTTTTTTTTTTTTGCAGCATCTATGGGGGCACAGTGGAGCATCTATGGGGGCATAATCTATGGGGCATAATCTATGGGGGCACAATCTGTGTAGCATTTATGGGGGCATAATCTATGGGGCATACTGTGAGCATTTATAGGGGCATAATCTGTGGAGCATTTATGGGGGAATAATCTAAGGAGCATTTATGGGGGCATAATCTATGGAGCATCTATGGGGGCATAATCTAAGGAGCACTTATGATAGTGGTGCAATCAGATGCGATGGTGAATCTTATAGGGTCACTAAGGGTTTCATCTCCCTCGTATATAGGGGTTTTTTGGATTCATTCCTGGTACGGCACCCGGCTAAGTCCAGAGAAAAATGGGAAGAGGATGTGGGACCAATCTCGGACTCTCAGTGGGAGAGCGTATTACAATTCATCCCCAAGGTCTCTATGAGTGAAGCCAGGAGTCTCACAACTCTACTTAACACATAGGGTATACAGGACCCCGGTCTGGATGAAGAGGGCGGGCCTGAGGAGGGATTCCTGCTGTCCGCGCTGCTCTGAGGATGGGGCAGATCTCCTACATATGATGTGGTCCTGCCCTGCCCTACAGAACTTTTGGGTACAAACACTTAATTTGACTCAGGAGGTAATGGGAGTGGATCTTATAAGGAACCCGCTGACGTGTGTATTGGGGTGCATGGAGGATATCGCGGTTGATGAGTGGGGAAAGCTGACCATAGCCAGAATCCTATATGCTGGCCAGAAAGCTCATTGCGGCCCACTGGTTAGATGACAAAGCGCCAGTTAGACAAGAACTGATTAATAAGGTTAACTTTTTTGTTATGATGGAACAGAACATATATGCGAAAAGAGGTCAGCACATGCAGTTTGAGAATGTGTGGGGTGGCTGGATGGAGCACCCGGGCCTGGCTTCGGAGGCTCTTATGAGAGAAAGAATGCGTCTGCCTACGCGCCCTTGACCCTCTGAGTTGGTACTTTAAACAGGGATCGGAAGTGGTTGTCTCGAAAAAAAAGGATTCAAAATGTGACATGGTGTGTGATATGTGCAATGATTTAAAGGGACGGGGTTAGGGAGGGGGGAGGGTGGGGGACTTAGGATGTAAGAATAGTTATATTGCCTGTCAGGTTGAATATGGTTTATATTATATGCTAAAGTTAAATGTACTGTCAAAGTTTCATGCTGACAATTTTTAAATAAAAATCATCTGATTTAAAAAAAAGGAGCACTTATGGGGGCATAATCTATGGAGCATCTATGGGGGCATAATCTATGGAGCATCTCTGGGGGCATAATCTATGGAGCTTCTATGGGGGCATAATCTAAGGAACATTTATGGGGGCATAATCTATGGGGGCATAATCTAAGGAGCATCTATGGGGGCACAATCTATGGAGCTTCTATGGGGGCAATAATCTATGGAGCATCTATGGGGCATAATCTATGGGGCATAATATATGGAGCATCTATGGGGGCATAATCTATGGAGCATCTATGAGGGCACAATCTATGGATTATCTATGGGGGCATAATACATGGGCAGCATATGGGGCACAATCTATGGAGCATCTTGTGGGGCATAATACATGGGGCATAATCTCATTTTCCACCCTAGGCTTATACTCGAGTCGATAAGTTTTCCCAGTTTTTTGTGGCAAAATTAGGGGGGTCGGCTTATACTCGAGTATATATGGTATCTATCATCTATTATATAAATATAGCATTATACCCTATGAGGGGGGCAGCATTATCCTCTATGAGGGGGGCAGCATTATCCCCTATGAGGGGGGCTGCTTTATAATCTATGAGGGAGGCTACCCCAACTCCTGCTACATAATTAAGACATGTACTACCTTATATTATACCCTGATATTAGTGTGTTTTACTGCACAATTTGTGGTCTTGTATTTATTTTTATGTAGCTACATAGTGGGCCCCAAGAATGATTTTCTCTGGTGGGCCCAAGGTGTTCCAGTCCGACGCTGGATGTGACTACAGCAGCCCCAACGCGCGTTTCGCTTCAGCTTCCTCGAGGGGGCATGGCATATTGTGTGTCTAACCTAGTACCTAGTAGAGCTGTCTTATTAAATACTACAACATTGAGGGGAATGTGTTAGAAATGACAGTTGTACAGTATGGCAGTAAAGGTGTTAGAGATTACAGTCATACAGTATGATAGGGAAGGCGCTGGAGATGACAGTCGTACAGCATGGCTGTGGGAGCTGGCTTAGAAGAGTTGTACAACATTGTGGGGAATGTTGCACACGTGACAGTAGTATAGGATGGCAAAGAAGGTGGGAGAGATGACAGTTGTACAGTATGACAGGGAAGGTTTTAGAGATAACAGTTATACAGTTTAACAGGAAACGTGGTAGAGATGACAGTCGTGCAGTATAATAGGGAAGGGTATAGAGATGACAGTTGAACAATATGATAGGGAAGGTGTTAGTGATGACAGTCGTAAAGTATGACAGGGAAGGTAGTAGAGATGACAGTCGTACACCATGACTGGGAGGAGCTGATTTAGATGAGTTGTACAACATTACAGGGAAGGTGGTAGAGACTACACTATGACAGTAAAGGTGGTAGAAGTGACAGTCGTGCAATATGACAGATAAGGTGGTAGAGATGACAGTCGTACAATATGACAGGGAAGGCGGTAGCGATGACAGCTGTACAGCATGGCTGGGGGAGCTGGTTTAGATGAGTTGTACAACATTACAGGTAAGGTGGTAGAGACTAGTCATACACTATGACAGTAAAGGTGGTAGAAATGACAGTCGTACAGTATGACAGGTAAGGTGGTAGAGATGACAATCATACAATATGACTGGGAACGCAGTAGGGATGACAGTTGTACAGAAAGATATGGAAGGTGTTAACGATGACAGTCATGCAGTATAACATGGAAGGTTGTAGAGATGACAGTCAAAAAGTATGACAGAGAAGGCAGTAGAGATGACAGTTGTACAGAATTATATGGAAATGTTAACGATGTCGTATAGTATGACAGGGAAGGTGGTAAAGATGACAATTTTACAGCATGGCGAGGAAGTGACTTAAATGAGTTGTACAGTTTTGCTGGAAAGGAGGTAGAGATTACAGTGGTACAGTATGGCAGTTAAGGTGGTATAAATGACAGTCGTATAGTATGACTGGGAAGGTCATGACAGTCATAGTATGACAGGGAGGGTGTTAGCGATGACAGTCGTATAGTATTAAAGGGAAGGTGGTAGAGATGACAGTTGTAATGTATGGCAGCAAAGGTGATATAAATGACAGTCGTGTAGTATGACAGGGAAGGTGGTAAAAATAACAGTCGCACAGCATAACCGGAAAGGCGATAGAGGTACAGTCTGAATCATAGAATCATGGGGAAAGTGGTAGAAATGATAGTTGTTCAGTACGATAGGTAGGGTGTTAGTGATGACAGTAGGATAGTATGACAGGGAAGGTAGTGATAGAAGAGATTACAGTCATACAGTATGGTAGTAAAGGAGGTATAAATCAGTCGTACAGTATGACAGGGACGGTAGTAGAAATGACAGTCATGCAGTATGACAATGAAGGTGGTAGAGAGGAGAGATGTACAGTATGACAGGGAAGGTGGTAGTGATGACAGTTGTGTAGTATGATAGGGAAGGTGGTAGAGATGACCGTCATACAGCATGGCAGGGGAAACTGGCTTAGATGAATTGTACAACATTGCGGGGAAGGTGGTAGAGATGACATTCGTACAGTATGGCAGTAAAGGTGGTATAAATGACAGCGAAAGTGGTAGTAATGACAGTTGTACAGTATGATAGGGAAGGTAGTAGAGATGACAGTCGTACAATATGACAAGGAAAAGAGGTACAGTATGACAGAGAAGGTAGTAGAGATGAAAGTTTTACAGCATTGTAGGAAAGGTGGCTTAGATGAGTTGTACAACATTGCAGGGAAATAGGTAGAGATGAGAGTCATAGTATTGCAGTAAAAGTGGTATAAATGACAGTCGTAGAGTGTCAGGGAAGATGGTAGAGATGACAGTTGTACAGTATGACGGAAGGTTGTAGAAATGACAGTCGGAGAATATGACAGGGCAGTTGGTAGAGATGACAGTTGTACAGTATGACAGGAAAGGTGGTGGAGATGACCGTTGTACAGTATGACAGTGAAGGTAGTAGATATGACAGTCCGACAGCAGCATGAGTCTGGTGTAAAGTACAGTCACTGGTTTTACCACCTGGTATTGTGAAGAAAGATGAATGGTCATATCGTATGTTTCTGTAATGAATTATCTGAATCCCCTGACATTATTTCTCTGGTAGGATACGGCTGAACACATTAATCTGGTGGCCACCATTGCCCCTGAGACTCCACATTACCACAGACTTACCGCAATCACTTTCTTTTCTAGTGGCTGATTGAAATCTCTTGTTGCCAGTGAATGAAATATCTGCACCTCTCGTTAATGTGCTAATGACCTCATCATAATCCAGCATCCTCTGAGATAGCGGCCCCCTCCTCACATAAGTAATTAGTTAAATGGGAGGAAGTATTATGTTGGGGAATTGCTGGAGATTGAGGAATAAGTGCGGTATTAATTAGCAAAGGTCAATGCTGGGCCTCGGAGCAGAGAGGATTTAATTTCCCTGGATAATTCCAGGGCATTGATTCAACTAAAAATTAAGTGATTTTTCAATCACTTCTCAAGCAGGACAGAAATCCAGACGCTTTGGACCAGGGAACAACAGATGACTGAATTGTTCGCTTAGAGAACATGGAGAAATCTGCAGTCAGCTCACACATGATGGCAGGCACATAACACTACAGGCACATGCACGCACACCTATGCACACTCACATACCTCCAGACTTGGGTGTGGTTTTGGTATTTAAACATCATTAATATGTACCTTTGGTTCATGTTTGCCTATGACTTACAGATAGTGGTGAGCCAGTGATTTTTGCAGAAAAGTAAAAAAAAAAAAAAAGAAAGAAAAAAAAAAACAGCACAAAAAAGCATAGTGTGCAAGACCCCATAACAAGCAAATGCTCGTCGTCATGTGGGATGTCAGCTCCTGAGATTGTATCTCACTTCTCTTACTCCCACAGGTTTGGTTTCAGAACAGACGGGCAAAATGGAGAAAACGTGAAAAGTGCTGGGGCCGAAGCAGCGTGATGGCCGAGTATGGACTCTACGGTGCCATGGTCCGACATTCCATACCCCTCCCAGAATCTATCCTGAAATCGGCTAAGGATGGCATTATGGAATCCTGTGCCCCCTGGCTGCTTGGTAAGGAAGGGCTGATGTCCTGTGGGATTATGCATATGGCCTGTAGGCCCTCGGGGCCACAGCTACAGGCTGCATGTTCCCTGCTAGTCTTGCATGGCCATGACAGTGATCAAAATGGTATCAAGAAACTAGTCTGGTATTTTCTCACACCGTTGTATTGCCCCTGCAGCATATGGGGCTGTCCATCCCCGTAATGCCCACTAACAGACCCTGCAGATGTCAGGACCTAGTAGGAAAAGCTATTTGCTGCATTCACTTCATTCTCAGATTCTTAAGCCGGTCCTGGATGCGTCACAGCCTCTAAAATGAGGACGAATGACATGTTGGTTACAGCAAATTAGACCATAATAAGGGAAAGTGAAAGCCAACCAGTGACAGCACAAGCCTGGCTGTTAGGCCACGTTCACATGGTCAGTATTACCAATAAAGGTAACAAAGCAGGGCCACTAAAACACCTCCATCACATGAACGTCTGGCCGGAGAGTCATGGCTGCCAGCACAGACACTGGAAGAGACAGCAACGGCCCAGTGCCCTTCAAAACAGCAAATAAAACGTGCAAAAGACAAGATATGTCATGTTGCAAATTTTAGGTGAAAATTAGACTTAAAAATGAAGGGTCCGTTTTCTTAATTATTTTTCTTCTGTCCTACAGCAGCAGAATAATGGTGGATTCTGCCCCATGTACTAATACATGTAACTCTAATAAACAAGGGCCCCCGAGCCGCCTGTACAAGTCGCCATCCAAGGATTCGGACAGCTGGTTCGCCTCTTCTAGGCATCTATACTACACTGGAAATCCTGAATTAGACAGGGTGTATACTGCGAAATCTTCTCAATAAGTCAATCTATTTCTCTGCATTCTCCCGGATTCTAGTTCTACATACCATTCTGACGTCAAGTGCAAGTGGATTCCTCCAAAATCTATACCAAAACCGACTTGAAATACGCTTCCTAATGATTTAAATTGGAAATGCACATGCTGCTCGCAGTCTCGTTTCACATGAGGTTTTAAAAATCTTACTTCTATGATGGGGATTCCTTACTGAATCTGCTCCAAACTTTCCACTGAAATAAAAAAAGCTGAATAAAATGTGTGAAACAAAACAAAAGACTAAAAACCTCAGGGTGAATGTGCTTTACAGGGGTTAATGAGCTCCCAGATGAAGGGTCATAAGCGCATGTCACCATCGTACTCCAGGTCCCAGCAGGTCCTCTTCTGGTCCTGTGCGCAATGCAGTAGCTCTGAGTGAAGGGGCATCCACAAGAATCCACATCAGCAAAGTTTCCTTATCTAATGTAACAATGTTACTCACTTGGGAGCGATCTAAGGTATCACAGTAACCATTTCAATTTTAAGTCCAGCTGGTTTATTTGAGTCCTCATAAACCACATCACAGAAAAACTTAAATACTGCCTTTGTCCCGCACACAGTAAAACATAAAGTCCATACAATAGGGATGGCTAGCCTGCTTGGCCTAGAGGAAAGGCACTCAATCCAGGAGATCTGCACAACTCCATACTCACCGACATGTGTGAGACAAACAGGTCTCAGTTTACTAAGTGAACCACACTCCGGGGTGGAGAGATGGTGACCAGCTGTCTCTCCTAGCACTTCAGCTGCTCACAGATTAATCTGTCATGGCCGATTATCCCCTTCTAGTCGTGTATGTACTACAGCATTACTCCAGGTTTATCTCCCGTCCACTTGTTGTCCTACAGCCTTCTTACACTAAACACTAAGGTAATTAAGACGTTCTCATGCACCATCTTCAGACTACAATTCTGTTATCATAATGCTAGAAAAAGTAGGACATTGTTTCTTCAACAACAAAGACAATCTTAGGTCTTGATATAAATTTCCTGGATATATCCTCCTGTGCTGCAGTGCTTCTTAGGCCTTGTGTCAGCAGTCGCAGTTTCTTGGGCTTTATAGCACTTATAACCCCTATTGAGAGAGATCATCAACCTTTAGTGTTGCCACCAGATAGAGTTGATCAGTAAATGCACCCTGTGATTTCACACTTTTCAATACCTCGGATATGGGAATGAGGTGGAACCAAGCCTCTGGTCCTTGCTGACTGCAGATGCATCTCATCCATGTTGGGCGCTCACCAGGAGTAATAGACACTTTGGGGACAAGAGTCTTCAGAGCCATACAATATATCATTTCCCTGTGGAACCACAGATCCTGAACAAAGCTGTCAATGTGGGACAACATATTATTAAGCAAATCAGAACCCTTCTCAGGAAGGATCATGGCAAAGCCAAAGCAGATCCTAACCCTTCCATCTAATGTAGCTTTCTCAATATTATTGCTGACAAAGTCAATTTCTAACAAGAATGGACACTAAATCAGAGATCTCTGGAGGGTCTCCAGGATTTGGGGACTACTCACATTGACTCATGGTTATCAGCTTCATCAGATTGACTAACCCTTTCCATGGTGTTCAGGTTGGCCTACATTTTCACATCTCAGGGCCATAGTAATAACTATAATGCTTTTCTGGCAGAGGAAATTGTGCTTTTCCCAACTCATAACAGGTTACTGGAGACTTCGCCCACTGCTGAACCAAGCATGCCAGGGTCTGCCCACCAGGATCTAGAGCAGAGATCTCAAACTCAGCCGGGGAAATGGGCCACACATAGAAAAAATTTGAATATGAAGGGCCGTGTTTTTTTGCGTTAGAAGATTAAGTTTTCAATACCATTATATTCCTATAAACTCAACAGAAATGAGATACAGAGCAGTGCAAAATAATAAATCAAACTAAAAAAATATAATGTATAATAGAATAATTAAATTTAGCACAAAAATCTGGACCCCACTTCAAAGTGCGGTTGACAGAGCCAACCCAAAGTAGAAATAGACACCCAAGTGCAAAGGAAAAGGGGGGAAAAACAATACCACAAGGCAGGTAAAGTACACAATGTGAAAGTTTAATTGAATATAATAACAATTATAAAAACATGATACAATCATAAAAATAACAGCAATAAAAAGGAGGCAAGAACACCACCTAATAATAGCCAATACCCAGTTTTCCAATGTATATGATCAGGTAAGTATGTGAATTATATATAGATTGTGCAATAACAATTAGCCAATGGCCTACTATAAGCAATATGAAAGTGAATGCAAACAAAAAAAACAGTGTTTGTAATAAATGTGCACTGTTGTGCTCAATGAATAAAAAACCTGAGTCACTGTATATGTATGTGCACACACCCAATAAAAATAAATAATGTGTGCAAAAGTGAAACGGGTGAACAAACAAAAAAAAAAAAATAAAATAAAATATATTATGCACCCACAAAATTGTGCAGAAACGTGTAAAAAACAATCCCTCCTGCGGTAAGCTGGACAATACCTATATGCACTTAATAAGCGCTGAATCTGCGCAAACCACAATGTGGTATAATGGGGATAAGGAAATTAACAACCCAGTAAGGCCATATGGATAACGGTGAAATGCTAATACCTGAAGAGAACCGGGAGCAAATAGAGCGCGCCCCTGACGAAGGAAAGTTTTTCCGAAACGCGCGTCGGGGCGCGTTCTAGGAGGCACCGACACCACCGCTCTATTTGCTCCCCGGTTCTCTTCAGGTATTAGCATTTCACCGTTATCCATATGGCCTTACTGGGTTGTTAATTTCCTTATCCCCATTATACCACATTGTGGTTTGCGCAGATTCAGCGCTTATTAAGTGCATATAGGTATTGTCCAGCTTACCGCAGGAGGGATTGTTTTTTACACGTTTCTGCACAATTTTGTGGGTGCATATATATATTTTATTGTTTTTTTTTTGTTTGTTCACCCGTTTCACTTTTGCACACATTATTTATTTTTATTGGGTGTGTGCACATACATATACAGTGACTCAGGTTTTTTATTCATTGAGCACAACAGTGCACATTTATTACAAACACTGTTTTTTTTGTTTGCATTCACTTTCATATTGCTTATAGTAGGCCATTGGCTAATTGTTATTGCACAATCTATATATAATTCACATACTTACCTGATCATATACATTGGAAAACTGGGTATTGGCTATTATTAGGTGGTGTTCTTGCCTCCTTTTTATTGCTGTTATTTTTATGATTGTATCATGTTTTTATAATTGTTATTATATTCAATTAAACTTTCACATTGTGTACTTTACCTGCCTTGTGGTGTTGTTTTTCCCCCCTTTTCCTTTGCACTTGGGTGTCTATTTTTTCATTATATTCCTATATAACTTATTGATCATCATCTTTTTTTTGGTGTGTTTTTTATTCTTTTTAATGATGATAATCATATGGGTTATGGTACAGGTCTTGTCTTTTCCTTGAAGTTTTTACATAAAACAGCATTTTTAGAGGCCAAATATTATTTCATTATTTTTTTTAATGTTTTAATTTTATTTGACTCCCAATCGGCCCTATAAAGTAATATAGGTTTACAATAATCATATAGTAATTCTGGCCCCCATCATGTCTCCAATCCTGTTATAAAGTCCCCTGTCCTGTAATAATAATGTCCCCAATCCCGGAATAATGTCCCCCATCCTATAGTAATGTCCTCATCCTGGTCCCTTGTTATAGTAATGTCTCCATCCAGGTTCTCATCTTATAAAAATGTCCTCATCCTGGTCCCATCTTATAGTAATGCCCCATCCTGTAGTAATGTTCCCATCCTGGTCCTATCCTGTAGTAATGTTCCCATCCTGATCCCATCTTATAGTAATGTCGTCATCCTGGTCCCAACTTATAATGATGCCCCCATCCTGGTCCCATCTTGTAATAATGTCCCCACCCTGGTTCCATCTTATAGTAATGCCTCATCCTGTGGTAATGTCCCCATCCTGGTCCTCATCTTATAGTGATGTCCCCATCCTGCCCCTCATCTTATAGTAATGTCCCCATCCTGTACCTCATCTTACAGTAATGTTCCCATCCTTGTCCTATCCTAATGTCCTCTTCCTGGTCCCAACTTATCGTAATGTCATCATCATGTAGTAATGACCCTAATTCTGGTCCCATCCTATAGTAATACCCCATACTGTAATTATGTCCCCATCCTGGTCCCATCTTGTAATGTTCCCATCCCAGTTCCATCTTATAGTAATGTCTCCATCTTCGTTCTGTCTTATAGTAAAGTACCTGTCCTGGTCCCATCTTATAATAATGTCCCAATCCTGTAGCAATGTACCCATCATGGTCCTCATCTTTTAGAAATGTCCCCATCCTGGTTACATCTTATAGTAATGCCCTATCCTGTAGTAATGTCCCCATCCTGGTCCCAACATAGTAATGCACCATCCTGGTCCCATCTTGTAATAGTGTCCCCATCCTGGTCCCAAATTGTAATAATGCCCCCATGCTGGTTACTTCATAATGTCCCCATCCTGGTCCTTACCTTATAGTAATGGCCCCATTCCAGTCCCATCTTATAGTAATGTTGCCATCCTGATCTCATCCTGTAGTAATGTCCCATCTATCGTATGTCCCCATCCTATCGTAATGTCCCCATCCTGGTCCCATCTTATCGTAGTGGCCTTATCCTGAAGTAATGTCCTCATCCTGGTCCCATCTTATAGTAATTCCTCATCCTTTGGTAATATATAAAAAAGGAATGGGGAACGGGAGAAGTCAGGTCACCATTTGCAGTCTCTTTCTAAGAATGAGTTCCACGTACGGAGCCGCTTGGGTGTGAAAGTTCAAAAAAATGAAGAAAAAAAGGTAGTCCAGCGTAGAAAAATATAAAACTTCATCTTTAATGGAAAAAATTCATAAAAACAGGCACAATGCAGACAACATATACATCCCAGATCTACCAACCGACGCGTTTCGACACTCCGGTCTTAACCATGATTAACACCGGAGTGTTGAAACGCGTCGGTTGGTAGCTCTCTGGGATATATATGTTGTCCGCATTGTGCCTGTTTTTATGAATTTTTTCCATTAAAGACGAAGTTTTATATTTTTCTTTGCTGGAGTTCCTTTTTTTCTTCATCCTTTAGTAATGCCTCCATCCTGATACTTCTTATAGTAATGTCCCCAACCCAGTCCCATGTTATAGTAATGTCCCCATCCCAGTTCCATCTCACATTAATGTCTCCATCCTGATTTCATCCTGTGTCTGCATCCTGGTTATCTTCTCCATCCCAGTCCATCTTATTGTAATGTCCCCCATCCCAGTCTCATCTTATAATAATGCCCCATCCTGGACTCATCTTATAGTAATGTTCCCATCCCAGTCCCATCTTATAGTAATGTAGCCATACTAATCTCATCCTGTAGTAATGTCCCCATCCTGGTCCCATTCTATCATAATGTCTCCTTCCTGGTCCCATCTTATCGTAATCTCCCCATCCTGGTCCCATCTTATAGAAATCTCCCCCTCCTGGTCCTCAAATTATAGAAATGTCTCCATTCTTGCCCCATCCTGGTCCCATCTTGTAATAATGTCCCCATCCTAGTTCCTTTTTATAGTAATGTTCCCATCTTGGAAATGCCCCAGCCTGCTAGAGGTGGGTTGCATTTTACAAAAACAGGAAAACGCATATTTGGTAGACGCCTTGCTACACTCATCAGGAGTGCTTTAAACTAGAGTAATATGGGATGTGAAATATAGAGCCAGGAAAAAAATAATGAAGTCTTTTGAGAACCCTGCTATCTAATAGTGGAAATAAAGAACAAAACCCATGCTGGTTCTGGTTAAATACTGAATGAAACAATGAACAAATTCTGACTACAAACAAAAATGTGTCTATACAAATGCACAAAGCATGGGAAACAAGGAGACTTGGAGCTGCTAACACAGTAAGAGAGATATGAGGTCATAGGTATCACTGAAACTTTGTGGGATAATACATATAATTGGAATACAAACTTTGAAGGCTATATCTTATTTATTAGAAACAGGATTAACAAGAGTTGAAGATGTGTTGCATTGTATGTTACGTAAACATATACAGTACAGACCAAAAGTTTGGACACACCTTCTCATTCAACGATTTTTCTGTATTTTCACAATTATGAAAATTGTAGAGTCACACTGAAGGCATCAAAACTATGAATTAACACATGTGGAATTATACATTACACTTTACAAAAAAGTGTGAAACAACTGAAAATATGTCTTAAATTCTAGGTTCTTCAAAGTAGCCACCTTTTGCTTTGATTACTGCTTTGCACGCAGAAAAGGTGAACGGCTGGACTCTACATGCCTGGTTCCCACCGTGAAGCATGGAGGAGGAGGTGTGATGGTGTGGGGGTGCTTTGCTGGTGACACTGTTGGGGGTGTATTCAAAATTGAAGGCATAGTGAACCAGCATGGCTACCACAGCATCTTGCAGCGGCATGCTATTCCATCCGGTTTGCGTTTAGTTTGACCATCATTTATTTTTCAACAGGACAGTGACCCCAAACACACCTCCAGGCTGTGTAAGGGCTATTTGACCAAGAAGGAGAGTGTTGGGGTGCTACGCCAGATGACCTGGCCTCCACAGTCACCAGACCTGAACCCAATAGAGATGGTTTGGGATGAGCTGAACCGCTCACCGCTTCAATTTTGAATAAATCCCCAACAGTGTCACCAGCAAAGCACCCCCACACCATCACACCACTTCCTCCATGCTTCACGGTGGGAACCAAGCATGTAGAGTCCATCCGTTCACCTTTTCTGCGTGCAAAGCAGTAATCAAAGCAAAAGGTGGCTACTTTGAAGAACCTAGAATATAAGACATATTTTCAGTTGTTTCACACTTTTTTGTAAAGTGTACTGTATAATTCCACATGTGTTAATTCATAGTTTTGATGCCTTCAGTGTGATTCTTCAATTTTAATAGTCATGAAAATACAGAAAAATCTTTGAATGAGAAGGTGTGTCCAAACTTTTGGTCTGTACTGTATCTCCACAGAGATCCATGCTTCAGAGATCGGTAGCTCTGTAGAAACGGTTAGGGTAAGAATAAAAAGGTTGGGAGATTTTGCTGAATGAAATTCTTACCACACAATCGGTAACAATCCCCAAAAGAAGAATTGGAAACATCTAAACAGACCAGGATGGATGAACACAGAACTTAATCACTTGTTAAAAAGGAAAAAATAAATGTATATTAAATGGAAAGCGGGGGTCATATGTAAAGAGGAATATAATGCTGTTTGCAGGGAATGCAGGGCAAGCGTTAGAAGAGCTAAAGCCAGTAATGAAGTGAGGCTTGCAAGTTAAACCAAAAGCGTTAAAAAAACGATTTTGAGGGTATGTAAAAAGCAAAAGAAAAGTCAAAGATGCTATGGGATTTTTACAGGATGAAAAGGGTAAAGTGGTCAAAAATGATGTTGAGAAGGCCGAACTTTTAAATTCCTATTTTGCATCTTTGTTCTCTAAGAAAGAAAATGTAACATCAACTGATGTTCACACTATCCATAAACAGAGAGATGGTGAGGGAACACTTAGCCAATTTACATGAATTTAAATCTCCTGGCACAGATTAATTACATCCTAGGCACTGAAAGAGTTAGCAGCGGACATTGCAGAACCAGTAGCCAGAATCTTTAAAAAATCATGGAGAACAGACGTCCCAGAAGATTGGAGTAGGGCAAATGTTGTCCCTATTTTCAAAAAAGGAAAGAAGATGGAGACAGGAAATTACATGCCAGTGAGCCTTACTTCTATACCAGGAAACATCTTTGAACACATCATTAAACAGAATGTGTATAAGTACTTGGATAAGAATACAGTAATTAACCAAAGCCAGCATGGGTTTGTAGCAAACAAGTCATGCCAGACTAATCTAATTTCCTTCTATGATGGAATCACTGACTGGGTGGATCAGGGAAATGCGGCAGATATAGTATATCGACTTTAGAAAAGTATTGGATAAAGTATCTCATGTTATCCTTATTGGAAACATGACCAAGTATGGGACTGACATGGCTATGCTTAGGTGGATTCATAACTGGCTCAGTGATCGTACTCAAAGAGTGGTCATAAATGGTGGCACATTCAATTTGAAAAGTGTTTCAAGTGGGGTACCACAAGGCTCCGTCCTGACCCAGTGTTGTTCAACATTTTTTAAATCATCTAGATAAAGGAACCGAAGGTAAACTAATCAGATTTGCAGACGATGTAAAGGTAGGAGTGATAGCGTACACTAGAGAAGACAGAGAAAAGATTCAGAAGGATCTAGATAAGTTTTAACAATGGGCAGCGACTAATAGAATGGTATTTAACAGGGAGAAATGCAAGATTCTACCTCTGGGCAAGAAAAACAAAAATTACATCTACAGAATGGGAGGAATAGAACTAAGAAACAGCACGTGTGAAAAAGACTTGAGTATACTAATAGATCACAGACTGCACATGAATCAACAGTGTGATGTAGCAGCAAAAGACGGATTTTGGTAAGAACTTACCTGTAAAATCCTTTTCAGCGAAGAAGGAAGGGAGACACAGTCATTACTAGTGGGTAGGCGGAGCCCACACAGGATAGAACACCTCAGATTAAAAAGAGTGTTGACCGGCCCCTCCAGCTTGGGATCCTCCTACTCCAGCTCTCCAGTCCGTACACAAGCTAAGGAAGAGCAAATATCACCAGCGTACCAACATAACCCCTTCTGAAGGACTTCAGAGAAAAAACAAGAAGACAGGTTATGCATATAGCCGAAAAAAACACACAGTCCCAGGTACTACTCACTGAACCTGACCACTGCGATGAGCTGGCAATGCTGGAAAAGAGCCTTAGCGCGCCGACCTCAGCCCAGATAATCGCTATCAGAGAAGGGTCACGCCGCATCTGAAAACACGACAACACACTTCTGCCATGGGAGGGATCTGTGTCTCCCTTCCTTCTTCGCTGAAAAGGATTTTACAGGTAAGTTCTTACCAAAATCCGTCTTTCAGCAGCAGATGAAGGAAGGGAGACACAGTCATTACTAGTGGGACGTCCCAAAGCAGTCCAAAAATAAGGGTGGGCAAAAAAACCAACAGAGGCAGATACCCAACAACCTAAATAAATGCGCAACTAGCGCTAAATACAAGTTCACAAGAACTTTAAACTACAGCCGCCTGCAGGACCCTACGTCCTAAGGCCGCATCGAAGCACTGACATCCACCTTATAAAATTTCGTAAATGTGTGGACGGAGCGCCAGGTCGCCGCCCGGCAGAGCTGAGCTGCCGAGGCTCCTTGATGAAAAGCCCACGATGAACCCACAGCCCTCGTGGAGTGAGCTCGAATCTTAATCGGGCAAGGTTCGCCCTTAAGTCGGTAAGCCTCTAAAATGGCCGACCGAATCCAACGAGCTATAGAATCCTTGGAAGCTCGTTGCCCACGTCGACGACCTGCTGGAATCACAAACAGAGAATCCGACTTCCGAAAACTTTGAGTAATAGACAAATAGAACTTCAAAGCCCGCACCAAATCCAATGTGTGCAAGGCCCGTTCCTTCGCATTCCTTGGCTCCGGACAAAGCGAGGGCAACACAATATCCTGGTTAACATGAAACTGTGACACCACTTTAGGTAGAAAATCGCCCCGTGTGCGAAGCACTACGCGATCTGGGTGAAACTCCAGAAAAGGAGGCGAGCAAGAAAGAGCCGCCAACTCAGAAACCCTTCTCAAAGAAGTGACCGCCACTAGGAAGGCAACCTTCCAAGAGAGAAAGGAAAGATTAACAGAGTCCATAGGCTCAAAAGGCCCATGTTGAAGAGCCTCCAAGACAAGATTGAGCCGCCAAGGAGACACAAGCGCCTTCCGCGGCGGAAATTGACGGGTTACCCCGCGAAAAAAGGAACGTATGTCCCTACGCGAGGCGATAGCCTTCCGAAACAGCAAGGACAGAGCAGAAACCTGTCCTTTCAGAGTGCTAACTGCCAAACCCTTGTCCAGCCCGTACTGCAAAAAGGCCAACAAATTGGGAACGGAAAAAATCCTCGGGTTCCTAGAAGAACCCGAACACCACGAAAAGAAGGCTTCCCAAGTCTTGTGATAAATCCTAGTAGTAGCCGGACCTCTGGCAGCTCGCAGAGTGGCAATGACTTCGGCTGAAAAACCTTGACGGGTCAAGATTTCGGTCTCAAGAGCCACGCCGTCAAACGCAGAGACTTCAGGTCCGGGTGACGAACGGGCCTTGGGTTAACAGGTCCGGGTGAAGAGGGAGTGGAAGTGGAGGCGCTGCCAAAAGCGACACCAGTGTCGAGAACCACGTCCTCCTTGGCCAATCTGGGGCTATCAACATAGCCGGGACTCTCTCCAGTCTGATCCGACGCAACACCAGAGGAAGTAAGGATATCGGCGGGAACACATAGATTAGCTCGAATTGGTCCCAAGGGGCCACCAGAGCATCCACCGCCACAGCCTTCGGGTCCTTGTACCTGGACATGAACGTCGGTAACTTGGCATTGAACCTGGATGCCATCAAATCCACTTGGGGAGTTCCCCAACGGGAGCACAGCAGTGCAAAAATTTCCGGATGAAGACTCCATTCTCCGGGATCCATCTTTTCGCGACTGATGAAGTCCGCTGTGATATTCTGAACTCCTGGAATGTGAATCGCAGAGATGGCTGGCACTCTGGCCTCGGCCCATACCAGAATTCGAGACACTTCCATCATGAGCCTGAAGCTCCTCGTCCCACCTTGATGGTTGATATACGCGACCGCCGTCGCGTTGTCTGTCTGCACTCGGACTGGTAGACCGCTTAAAGGGACCGTCCAGTGTTGGAGGCAAAGGAAAATTGCCCTCAATTCCAGGATGTTGATCGGCAGGACAGACTCTTCAACGACCATACTCCCTGAATCCAGAGATCGTTCCAGACACCCCCCAGCCCGTCAGGCTGGCATCGGTGGTTATGATCGACCACCTCGGAGGAAGGAAGGACTTCCCCAGGGATAACGCTTCCGGACGTAACCACCATTCTAGAGACTCTCTCACCCTGTGGGAGATGATGACACGGCAATCCAGTGAAAACTGCGATCGATCCCAACGGTTCAAGATGAACATTTGGAGAGCCCTGGAATGAAATTGGGCAAACGGAATTGCTTCCATTGACGCCACCATCAAACCCAGAAGGCGCATACACCTTCGAAGGGACATTGCTGTCGCAGACTTCATAACCTGTACATGACGAAGAAGACTCGCTTGCTTGTCTGGAGGCAGAGACACCACTGCTCGTACCGTGTCGAAATGCATTCCCAAAAACAGGATTGACTGCGACGGTTCCAGAGATGACTTCTCCCAATTGAACAGCCACCCGAAGTCCTCCAGGAGCTGAAGGGATAGATTGCGAGCCGTCACCGCCTCCTCCTTTGAGGACGCCACAATCAAAAGGTCGTCCAGATAGGGAAGAATCGTAACCCCCTGTCTTCGCAGAATCGCCATGAGAGGAGCCAGAATCTTTGTAAAAACTCTGGGTGCTGAGGCCAACCCGAATGGCAGGGCCACAAACTGGTAATGGTCCTGACCTATGGCAAAACGAAGGAAGCGTTGGTGGGCCCTTCCGATGGGGAAATGCAAATAAGCGTCGCGAATGTCGATTGACACCAAAAAATCGTTCTGCGACAAGGCCGCCACAACGGAGCGAAGTGACTCCATGCAGAATTTCCGGGAGCGGACATGCCGATTCAATCTTTTGAGATCCAGAATGGGGCGAAATTTGTCCTCCTTTTTGGGGACCACAAAGAGGTTGGAATAAGAATCCTCTTCCCCGGTCCTCTGCGGAACCGGTATCACCACACCCTTCTGCAGAAGGGAATCGACCTCCCGCAGTAGAGCGGCAAATAGCTCGGGCTCTGACGGAATGCGGGATTGGCAAAAACTGTCTGGGGGTCGAGAAAGAAACTCTATGAAGTAGCCTGCCGACACAACCCGCGTCACCCAGGCGTCCGACACGCGGGAAGCCCAAATCGGTTCGAATTGGAGCAGGCGACCTCCCACTCGAGAGCCCTCGAGTGAGGCCCTGGCGTCAGTCCGCCTTAGCGGGCTTTTTGTCAGCTTCCCGCTTGTCTTGGCGGAAGCTCTGTTTCCAGGGAGTGCGGGATTTCTGAGCGTTCTTTTTTCCTGAAAAAGAGGGACGACCCGATCCCCAAGAGGGTTGACCGAACCGTCCCCTGGACCGAAAGGACCGCCGACTAGTACCGGCACTATGCCTGCCAGACGCAGAAGTCACAGCTCTTCGCTGCGGTAAAGCCGTTTCTTTTGCCTTTGCCTTGGCAATCAGCTCCGTGAGGTCAGATCCAAATAGCTGACCACCCTTGTAAGCTAAAGAAAGCAAACCTTGCTTGGAAACCGCGTCTCCGGTCCACTGTCTAAGCCACAGTGCTCTCCTGACTGTGATTGCCGAGGATTGTGCCTGGACAGCATTGAGGCAGTATCCAAACCTGCATCACTGCCATATCGGGCTGCATCCTCCAATGACTTGAAAAGCCCCTCTACCTCGGATAGTGGGGATCCATCTTGCCACGCCGTCCGTAGACGGTCTAACCAGCTCAGGGAAGCTTTACAAGCACACATGGATCCTAGCACTGCTCTGAATCCATGACCTGCGGCCTCGTAGATGGATTTCGCTGCCATCTCCGTTTTTCTGTCCAGCGGATCCTGCAGACTCGCCTTCCCTTTAACAGGAAGTAATGAGGATTTGCTAAGCTGGGATAAAGGGACATCCACTTCAGGAGAAGGAATCCAATTATCAATCAACTCCGTCGCACACGGATACAGCGTCTCAAAAAACCGTGTCCCTGAAAACGTTTATCTGGACACAGGCGTTCCTTCTCCACTGCCCCATTAAGCTCATCCAGAGATGGTAAGGCTGATCGCGACCTATGCGACTCCTGAAACATCCGGGCCGACTTACCAGGACGTCTAGTTACCTCCTCCGGTAACTGTAACGCCTCCCTCATGGCTCCAATAAAAGCCTCTGTACGGCTCAAAAGAGAGGCAGAGTGTCCCTGCCGATCCTCCTTATCCGAATCGGACATCTCCCCATCCGAGCTTGAAGGGGAACCCTCCATGCCCGAAATCTCCGAGTCGCTACGCGGGGAAGATGGTACCGGCCTGTGTCGCTTCCTACCATGAGAGGATCTAGCTGACACCCAATAACCTAGAAGGTCAGAAAGGCCATTAATAGAACGAGCGAGGGCCTCCATTTTGACATCACTGACACCTCCGACCGCTGCGCTTGACGCCGTCGAGGTCTGCGTGTCAGATACGCGAGACTGATCCTGTAGCGGATCTGGGAGACGGTCCGCACCTCCTGGACCCTGATCTGACATGCCTCACACAGTATATGGCAGGTCAAAACCTGTCAGCAACTAGAACAGTGTGGTTTTCAAAGGCAAAACGAACGCTGAAGGGTTAAAGCTCTTAAAGAGAGAGCTACCCCAGCTGTCTCCCAATAAAGGGTTAACCGCCAAAGAAGGGGTTAATGTCGCAGACTCCCCACAACCCTTGTTTAATGAAAAGGGTGTGCGAGCCCCAGGTGCCTCTTATGAGGTAACAGCTGCAGGACAGTGCTTCAAAGGTATGCCACACTAAACAAGAACGCCAACGAGATCGCTAACATATTGCGCTGAATTGTACATCGCAATGACCGCCAAAGTCGCTAAGGAGATCGCTAACCACTTATGCGTCGTCAATGAGATCGCCCACTGTGGCAGCTACTAGCGACATTAAAACGATCACAAAAAACGATCGCAAAATTAAGCGTCGCTATCGTGATCGTAGCGGGAGCGTTCCGTGTGACAGTACCTCCTGCGCTGTGGGGGTGAGGGGGTCAAGCTTCTGCCCTGACAGGTAGAAGCGACTCACCCAGCTGGCCGCGGTGTAGTGTCTTCCTTTCGGTCGGGGAGAGCGGAGAGTGAGGAGCCCGAGGAGGCCTTCAGTAATGGCCGCCGCGCTAGAGGAGAGAAGCCGGAAGAGAAAAGGCAGGGTAAAGCGCGCGCTCAGAGCGCTTCCTGCCCGCGAAAAAATGGGAAAGCGCGAAGCCACGCCCCCGCCGGTTTCAAAAAAAGCGCGCGACTCACTCCGCTCTCATGTCCTGCAGGCATCCACCTGCGGACAAAAGTACACAATCACCACACATGAATACATGTAGCAGCGGCTGCCGCAGCGGCCGCTGAAGCACTCAAACACATTAAAATGTGGAGTACTCACCCAGCTGAGCGCCACAGGGACCCCTCAGAGATTTGTGGCGCTGTGCCCGTAGCTTCCTCCCAGGGCGGGGAACGCAGTGACCCCACAAGCGCGGTTTGCGTTCCCGCCAGGGAAGCAATCCTCATCCCCCAGGGCCGGCAGGGTTCTGCAGGGACCACCTTACAGGGTAATACAGATCCGCCAAGGGAGAGGTGGGGGTCCAGCAGCGCTGAGACCCCTGAGACCTCTAGACCACTGGCGGTCCAAGTCTCTGTCCGACTAAAATAAAAAATTTTCTGAGGAGCTGCTCCAGCAGCGACTATCCTCGGTGACCTCAAATTTTAGACTGGAGAGCTGGAGTAGGAGGAGCCCAAGCTGGAGGGGTCGGTCAACACTCTTTTTAATCTGAGGTGTTCTATCCTGTGTGGGCTCCGCCTACCCACTAGTAATGACTGTGTCTCCCTTCCTTCATCTGCTGCTGAAAAAGAGTTTCAGGATGTATTAAGAGAATTATAGAGTCTAGCTCATGTGAAGTAATTATCCCCCTCTACTCCTCCTTGGTCAGGACTCATCTGGAATACTGTGTCCAGTTCTGGGCACATTTTAAAATGGACATTGAAAAACTGGAGCAAGGTCAGAGAAGAGCTACCAGGATGGTGAGCGTAAACTGCAAATTATGTCCTACGAGGAACGGTTAAAGGATCTGGGAATGTTTAGCTTGCAAAAAAAGAAGGCCTAGAGGAGACTTAATAGCTGTCTACATATATCTGAAGGGATATCACAATGTAGAGGGATCATCCTTATTCTTGTTTGCACATGGAAAGACGAGAAGCAATGAAATGAAATAGAAAGGGATAAGATACAGATTAGATATTAGAAAAACGTTTTGACAGTGAGCGTAATCAATGAGTGCAACAGGCTGCCACGAGAGGTGGTGAGTTCACTTTCAATGGAAGTCTTTAAACAGAGGCTGGACAGACATCTGTTTGAGATGGTTTAGTGAATCCTGCGCTACACTGAGCAGCGGGTTGGACACGATGACCCCTGATGTCCCTTCCAACTCTAACATTCTATGAGTCTATGAAATGTCTTCATCCTCGTCCCATTAAATAGCAATGTCCACATTCTGGTCCCATCTTGTAGTAATGTTCCCATCCTGTTCCAATCCTGTAGTAATGTTCCCATCCTGGTCCCATCTTATAGTAATGTCCCTATCCTGTAGTAATGTCCCCATTCTGGTCCCATTCTATTGTAATGTCCCCTTCCTGGTTCCATCTTATCGTACTGTCCGCATCCTGGTCTCATCTTATAGTAATGTTGCTATCCTGGTCCCAACTTATAGTAATGTCCCCATCCTGGTTCTCATTTTATAAAAATGTCCTCATTCTAGTCCCATCTTATAGAAATGTCACCATCCTGGCCCCTTTCTTGTAATAATGTACCCCATTCTGCTGCTCTTTGAACACACCTAAAAAAAATTCTTCTCACCTGCCCTCGCTCCCTAGTCGAAGAGCGTCCTCCACAGCCAACGACGTTATGTGTGGCCGTGCCCCGCGACGTCAGTTACTGGCCTCTGATTGGCCGGTGGATCAAATTTGTATTGTGGAGCAGAAAGCTGGTGTTTGCCCCGCAATACATCTCAATTGAATGTGTGTCCACGTTCAGTTGACAAAAAGCCCCGATGTCGGCAAGACCCTGGCTTGCTGGACGCAATTGTCTCACAGGCCGCGTGTTTGAGACCCTGATCTAGATAGTTTTCTGCTGAAGGTATGACCATCTGCTCACAGAATGAATCCATCAATGCTGACAAAAGGCTTGATACTGAGAGCAATTAAAGCTAAAGTCAAATCGACCTTAAACGTCCAAATTTCAGTTAAATGGTTTGTCCATCACTAGACATTTCTTGCTTAATCGATTCAGCACCCTAATTAATATAAGGTTTATACTCACCTCCTATAGCGCTGCTCGTCCAGCGGTGCTGATGTTCTGGGGGAATGTCATGATCTGATTTCGCAGGCAAAAAACGTGTGCACAATGGCTACAGCATACTGCACAGGTCATGGGAACAGCGCCACTGCGAGAAGACATTACACACGCCGATTTTTTTTTTAATTGCGGACCTGAATAAAATAAGCAAAGGACATCTAGTAATTTTACCATTTTTGGAACATGCTTGTCACGATCCACTATATAAAGGGTCATGAAATGGTCTGCTACATTGAGACCTACTGTTGTCTAAGCTGTTGTAAAATGAGACCCAGCCTTAGTTATGTTCAGCTCCCCATCAGCCTCTAAAAGCCTTCCGCATAATTATCGATGCTTAAAGGTTATAGTCATCCTGGTCAGAATTCTTACCAGAACAGGAATGGTGCAAAAATTGTCATGCATGGATTCAGACTTTAGATCCCCTGCCGTGGTCCTGCTGGAGCTACTGCCAAAGATCCTTCATTTATAATCTGCAGCTTGTCTTGACACAATAGTGACCTGTTCTGACATGAAGGATGTCATCTCCACACCTTAGATCTGTCCTTAAGAGGGAAGGTTCAGAATCTATTCATTAGGTTTCTTAAAGGAATAAAGGCTAAAGATAAAAAAACAACCTCAAGGATTACAGGGGCCACTTGTGTGGCCTACAGTGGTCAGCCCAGATCCACCTAATTCTACTAAATGAAGTCAGATCCCACTGTACCAGATTTGTTGTGCAGCTTGTGGCCCGTATTATATATCTTCCTAACAGTACAAGCTGAATATATAGGTGACAACTTTTAAGCCATGAATGTTGAATTTAGCCATGGAGGCCCTTCCCTATGGGGTATGTACAGTACATCCACGCTATTGTGCTACTGGTAGGACGTAGCGGCACAAACCTCATCCTGATTAGATTACTACTTCTAAGTGTACGGATGATGTGGGGTCTAGATGTCCATTATATGGTCAGGGGTCTCTAGAGGTAAATTACATGAAAATTTCTACTTATTCATTGAACAGATGGAAAGCATAGTCCAATATGGAGCTGCTCTACGGACTAACAAACTCGTATATATACATTGAGGGCGAGTATGCAAAGAAGAAGGGGCAAACATGGCAGAGACAGACCCCAAGAGACTGCAGCAGAGAAAGGTGGATGAGACAGACCCCGAAAGACTGTAACAAAGAAACGTGGTCCTACAAAGTACTGACTCAGAGGGGCTGAATCCAAATGCACGGCACAATGTTCAGATTTATATTGTTAAAGTTTTTTGAATTTACACTTCACAGATTCTCGCTACTTTGTGCAGGTGTCACATAAAATCCCAATAAAAACATTTAAGTTTGTGGTGTAACATGAAAATTGTGGGAAAGTTCATGGGGTATGAAAACTTTTTCAAGGCACTGTGGAGCTGTAACTACTGAATGTAGTGATCTCCCGGGTGATGGGCTGTCCTATAGCATAGGCCATGTATCCAGAAGCGTCTTGTCCCACTATATTAGACACAGACGTTGTCTTCTCCATGGCCTCCATACCCTCATGTGGTTCCATCTTCAGTCTCAGTGACGCGGTGATGTCCTCCACAGCATTGTACAGGCAGCGAGCCTCGTTATCAGGGAATTTCTTGTTCACAGGAGCTTACAATCTAATTAGATCTAGCGAACCCTACAAGTGGCACATGTGACCGAAGCACACGTGTCCATTCTCAGGCACAACATAATGTGTAGGAACCTCAGCCTGCTGCTACCCAGCAGACGTTATTAGGTGTCCCCTAAAGGAGTCATCACTAAAATAAAAGCTAAAAATGTAAAGTTATACTTCCCATGTGAGTGGCGACAGAATCTCATAACAGATCTGGCAGTCAGAGGGTCCTCGGCCATCATGGATGTGTAGACCCCTCTTCCACAAGCTGTGTGCTGGGCCTCGCAGGGTGGTCTCCACACGGGGATTGGACAGCTCCTGTTGAAATGTAAAATCTGTTGGCTGCAGGGTCAATTCTGGACCACCATTTGTGTCTCTTCCACAAGTCTCCTAAATTCTTTTTTGTCTTTGCCATTTTCAGTTCACGATGACCTGTCAATGCCCAGACGATTTTCTAAACCCGAATACCAACAATTCTTTGCAGGAATGCACAAAAAGTCCTTGGAGGCGGCAGATGCAATCCCACAGCCGGAGAGGGAGCTACCAGCAATATCCATCCAGCCAGAAAGCAGCGACAGGACAGAAGCGGATCCACCGAGCTCCATCTCTGAGGAGGAACTGAGAGAGAACAGCATTGCTGCCCTGCGAGCACGGGCTCAAGAACACAGCGCCAAAGTCCTCCAGAGCACGAACTGTGAGACACCTGCCAGAAAGCAGGACGGAGGAGAGGAAGGTGGCGAGGATGGACAGTCACAGGGAGACCAATGCAAAGCGTCATTGTGAAGGACTGGGAAGGGTCTGTGTCCTCGTGGTAGCATGCATGCAGTGGGCAGCAGAGCGGTGGCAGGAAGGGGACAGGTGTAAATATTGTACAGAGACATTACATTCCCATAGGTCTGTCCTGCAGTAAAATAAAGCTGGATGTACATAGTGAGGCACTGTCTGCACACAGCATGTGGTACAGATTCACCACAGGGGTCTGGGCTGTGGGTAAGGGGCAATGGATGCCCACCCAGCTGTCACATGCCCATCAGTGCACAGATGGAAGTGATATCTGCACAGGTTACGGACTGGAGGGCTGCAGACAGTCCATATCTCCTCACAGCAGCTCTCTCCTGCGCTCTACGGTCTCAATACACGACTCAAGTCCCAGTGCCCATCAGGTCCGAGCTTTAACTCCAGGTCATGAAACTGCAAAAAGAAGAAGAGCAATAAACAGGTGCCCGGCGAACAACCGTGCTAGCGCTCCGTAAGATGCCTGCACAAGTAATACTGCCTGAACTCACACATATAAAAGAGCCCGTGCTGCACCAGATAACCCCAGTAATAATACTGTCTGCCCTCACACATAACAGTGCCAGCACTGTCCCAGATGTCCGCACTAATAATACTGTCTGCACTCACACATAACAGTGCCAGCGATCCATAAGATGCCCGCATGAGTAATACTGCTTGCACTCAAGCATATAAAAGAGCCCGTGCTGCACAAGATAACCCCAGTAATAATACTGTCTGCCCTCACACATATAACAGTGCCAGTACTGCCCCAGATGTCTGCACTCACACATAACAGTGCCAGCGCTCCATAAGATGCCCGCATGAGTAATACTGCTTGCACTCACGCATATTAAGGAGCCCGTGCTGCACCAGATAACCCCAGTAATAATACTGTCTGCCCTCACACATATAACAGTGCCAGCACTGTCCCAGATGTCCGCACTAATAACACTGTCTGCACTCACACATAACAGTGCCAGCGATCCATAAGATGCCCGCATGAGTAATACTGCTTGCACTCAAGCATATAAAAGAGCCCGTGCTGCACAAGATAACCCCAGTAATAATACTGTCTGCCCTCACACATATAACAGTGCCAGCACTGCCCCAGATGTCTGCACTCACACATAACAGTGCCAGCGCTCCATAAGATGCCCGCATGAGTAATACTGCTTGCACTCACGCATATAAAAGAGCCCGTGCTGCACCAGATAACCCCAGTAATAATACTGTCTGCCCTCACACATATAACAGTGCCAGCACTGTCCCAGATGTCCGCACTAATAATACTGTCTGCACTCACACATAACAGTGCCAGCGATCCATAAGATGCCCGCATGAGTAATACCGCTTGCACTCAAGCATATAAAAGAGCCCGTGCTGCACAAGATAACCCCAATAATAATACTGTCTGCCCTCACACATATAACAGTGCCAGCACTGTCCCAGATGTCCGCACTAATAACACTGTTCTGCACTCACACATAACAGTGCCAGCGCTCCATAAGATGCCCACATGAGTAATACTGCTTGCACTCATGCATATAAAAGAGCCCGTGCTGCACCAGATAACCCCAGTAATAATACTGTCTGCCCTCACACATATAACAGTGCCAGCACTGCCACAGATGTCTGCACTCACACATAACAGTGCCAGCGCTCCATAAGATGCCCGCATGAGTAATACTGCTTGCACTCACGCATATAAAAGAGCCCGTGCTGCACCAGATAACCCCAGTAATAATACTGTCTGCCCTCACACATATAACAGTGCCAGCACTGCCCCAGATGTCTGCACTCACACATAACAGTGCCAGCGCTCCATAAGATGCCCGCATGAGTAATACTGCTTGCACTCACGCATATAAAAGAGCCCGTGCTGCACAAGATAACCCAGTAATAATACTGTCTGCCCTCACACATATAACAGTGCCAGCACTGTCCCAGATGTCCGCACTAATAATAATGTCTGCCCTCACACATATAACAGTGCCATCACTGCCCCAGATGTCTGCACTAATAATAATGTCTGCACTCACAGTGCCATCGCTCCATAAGATGCCCACACGAGTAATACGCTTGCACTCACGCATGATAGTTACAGCCCTCTGTACGATGTCCGCACTAATAATACTGCCTGCACTCACACATATAACAGTGACAGTGCTCCGTAAGATGCCCGCATTAGTAATAATGCCTGCACTTACATATCTAGCACTGCCAGCGCTCCCCAGGTGCCCGCAATAATAATACTGCCAGTGCTCACAAATAGAACAGTGCCAGCGCTCCGTAAGATGCCAGTACCAGTAATACTGCCTGCAATAACAAATATAACATTGTCAGCGCTCCCCCAGATGCCTGCACTAATAATACTGCCTGAGCTCGCAAATGTAACAGTGCCAGCATTCCCAGATGCCCGCAATACTACCTAAGCTCACAATAGAACAATGCCAGCGCTCCCCAGATGCCCGCACTAATACTGCCCCTAGATATATAACAGTGCCAACCCTCCCCAGATTCACGCACTAATACTGCCTGCGCTCACACATTTAACAATGCCAGCGCTCCCCAGATGCCCGCACTAATAAAACTGCCTGCACTCACAAATACAACATTACCAGCACTGCCCCAGATGCTGGCACTAGTAATACTACCTGCACTCACAAATATAACAGTGCCAGCGCTTACCCAGATGCCCGCACTAGTAATACTGTCTGCACTCACAAATATAACAGTACCAGCGCTCCCCCAGATGCCTGCACTAATAATACTGCCTGCACTCACAAATACAAGTGCCAGCGATGCCCCAGATGCCCACGCTAGTAATACTGCCTGCACTCACAAATGTAACAGTGCTCCCCCAGAAGCCCACACTTATAATACTGCCTGCACTCAGAAATATAAATGCCAGCGCTGCCCCAGATGCCCGCACTAGTAATACAGCCTGCACTCACAAATATAACAGTGCCAGCGCTTACCCACACGCCTGCACTAGTAATACTGCCTGCACTCACAAATTTAACAGTGCCAGCGCTCCCCAGATGCCTGCACTAATAATACTGCCTGCACTCACAAATATAACAGTGCCAGCGCTTACCCACACGCCTGCACTAGTAATACTGCCTGCACTCACAAATGTAAAGGTGCCAACGCTCCCCAGTAGCCCACACTAATAATAATACTTGAGCTCCCAAATATAACAGTGCCTGTGCTCCCCAGGATGCCTGCACTAACTAAACGGCCTGCACTCACAAATATAAGAGTGCCCATGCTCCCTAAGATGCTTGCACTAATAAAACTGCCTGCGTTCACAAATATAACAGAGACAGTGCTCACCAAGATGCCCACACTAATAAAACCGCCTCACAAATATAACAGTGCCAGCGGTCCCCAAGATGCCCGCACGAGAATACTGCCTGCACTCAGAAATATAACAGTGCCAGCGATCCACCAAATGCCTGCACTGATAAAACTGCCAGCGCTCACACATATAATAGTGCCAGCGCTGCCCCAGATATCCCCAGTGCCAGTGCTCACCAAGATGCGCTCACTGATAATACTGCCTGCACCCAAAAATATAACAGTGCCACGCTCCCCAAGAAAGCTACACTAATAACTGCCTGCACTCACAATATAACAGTGCCAGTGCTCACCAAGATGCCCGCACTAATAAAACAACCTACGCACACAAATATAACAGTGTCAGCGCTCCCAAGATGCTTGCATTAATAATACTGCCTGCTCTCACACATATGCCAGCACTACCCCCCATGCCCACAGTAAAAATGCAGATTCAAAGCAGAGGAGAGTTGCATGATTGTGGCCTTTCCTTGCTCACAACGATATAGCCCTGTGCTCCTTAGTGACCTGGTGCAGAGGCAGACTCTCAACCTTTGACGACTGGCACAGAATACGACTATGACATGTAGGAACATACAATGGTTATGTAAATGCTGTCTGACCTGAAAAGACCTGTCCCTGCAAAAGACCTGTCACCCCCAAAGCCAAACTTGTTGCCCTGTTCCAGAACCGTATACTGTGAGGGTCACCTTTCTGAGGCTGTGTCTCACGCTAGGATGTATACTGTGAGGGTCACCTCTCTATGGTTGCGCCCATGTCCCACGCTTCTGTGTATACTGTGAGGGTCACCACTCTGAAACTGCATCCACGTCACATGCTAGGATGTATACTGTGGGGGTCACCTCTCTGAGGCTGCGCCTGTATCCCACGCTAGGATGTATACTGTGAGGGTCACCTTTCTGAGGCTGCGCCTGTGTCCCACGCTAGGATGTATACTGTGAGGGTCACCTCTCTGAGGCTATGCCTGTGTCCCACACTAGGATGTATACTGTGAGGGTCACCTCTCTGAGGCTGCGCCTGTGTCCCACACTAGGATGTATACTGTGAGGGTCACCTCTCTGAGGCTGCGTCTGTATCCCACGCTAGGATGTATACTGTGAGGACTGTGAGGGTCACCTTTCTGAGGCTGCGCCCGTGTCCCACGCTAGGATGTTTACTGTGAGGGTCACCTCTCTGAGGCTGCGCCTGTATCCCACGCTAGGATGTATACTGTGAGGACTGTGAGGGTCACCTTTCTGAGGTTGCGCCTGTGTCCCACGCTAGGATGTATACTGTGAGGGTCACCTCTCTGAGGCTGCGCCTGTGTCCCACACTAGGATGTATACTGTGAGGGTCACCTTTCTGAGGCTGCGCCTGTGTCCCACACTAGGATGTATACTGTGAGGGTCACCTCTCTGAGGCTGCGCCTGTGTCCCACACGAGGATGTATACTGTGAGGGTCACCTTTCTGAGGCTGCGCCTGTGTCCCACGCTAGGATGTATACTGTGAGGGTCACCTCTTTGAGGCTGCGCCTGTGTCCCACACTAGGATGTATACTGTGAGGGTCACCTTTCTGAGGCTGCGCCTGTGTCCCACACGAGGATGTATACTGTGAGGATCACCTTTCTGAGGCTGTGTCGGTGTCCAACGCTGATCAGTGTCATTCCCAGCTGTCTGCATCGTGTATACAACTCCACCTCTGTGTCCTCGCTAAGTGCGCTGCTTGCCTCATCCAGGACTGACACAAAGGGAGGAAAAAGGAGAGGTGAGTGCTCATCTATATAAACTCCCGTCGGCCGCACTCCAGGAATAGTACATGTCTCTAGCACGCTTCTTCAGCACACCTCTCCAGCACACATCTCCGGCGCACGTCTCCCTGGCGCATGTCTACGCCACATGTCTCCAGCTCACCTGCATATTTTGGCTGTAGGTAAAAGAGCCGAGAAAATGCCAAACGCTGCATTTCTCCAGGTGACAGAATCTCCGACCTGAAGGAACAAACGACATATAATTCGTATGTAGTCAGTGCACTATGAGGCGGCAGCAGTAAGCAGACTCACCACTTCCAATCCACTTTATTGTCCAGACCTCCTGTTCTGCTCAATAAACATGTCTGCAGCGCAAAATAAAAAATGGTTAAAGGGTGGCCACAAAGGATCAAATACCTACAGGTGATCCACGTCACAATCTGTGCATGAGAAACATGTATGGAGAAAGGTGATAGACGAACACTGTCCTTCTATGTGGAGGATTAGACTCACTTGTGGACTACACAGATCATACATGTGTGTATATAGTGGAGGGTGAGGCTCACACGTGGAATATACAGATCACACATGTGTAGAAAGTGGACGCTGAGGGTCACACCTGGACTACATAGATCATATATCTGTATATATAGTGGAGGGTTAGTGTCACATGTGGACTACACAGATCACACGGGTATGTAGTGGAGGGTGAGGATCACATATGGACTACACATAACATACATCTGTATATACAGTGGAGGATTAGGGTCACAAGAGGGCTACACAGATCATTCATGTCTACATATAGTGGAAGGTCACATGTGGACTACACAGATCATAAATGTGTATATAGTAGAGGGTGAGGGTCACATGTGGACTACACAGATCATAAATGTGTATATAGTAGAGGGTGAGGGTCACACGTGGACTACACAGATCAAGCATGTGTATTTAGTGGAGGGTGAGGGTCACACGTAGACTACACAGATCATACATGTGTGTATTTAGTGGAGGGTGAGGGTCACACGTAGACTACACAGATCATACATGTGTGTATATAGTGGAGGGTGAGGGTCACACGTAGACTACACAGATCATACATGTGCGTATTTAATGGAAGGTGAGGGTCACACGTTGACTACACAGATCCTACATGTGCAAATAGTGGAGGGTGAGGGTCTCACGTGGATTACACTTATCACACATGTGTATATAGTGGAAGGTGAGGGTCACACGTGGAATATACAGATCACACATGTGTAGAAAGTGGACGCTGAGGGTCACACCTGGACTACATAGATCATATATCTGTATATATAGTGGAGGGTTAGTGTCACATGTGGACTACACAGATCACACGTGTATGTAGTGGAGGGTGAGGATCACATGTGGACTACACATAACATACATCTGTATATACAGTGGAGGATTAGGGTCACAAGAGGGCTACACAGATCATTCATGTCTACATATAGTGGAAGGTCACATGTGGACTACACAGATCATAAATGTGTATATAGTAGAGGGTGAGGGTCACATGTGGACTACACAGATCATAAATGTGTATATAGTAGAGGGTGAGGGTCACACGTGGACTACACAGATCAAGCATGTGTATATAGTGGAGGGTGAGGGTGACACGTGGACTACACAGATCATACATGTGTATATAGTGGAGGGTGAGGGTCACACGTGGACTTCACAGATCATATATATGTATATAGTGGAGGGTGAAGGTCACACATGGGTTACACAGATCATACATGTGTATATACACGGATTTTGGTAAGAACTTACCTGTAAAATCCTTTTCAGCGAAGGAAGGAAGAGAGACACAGTATTCATTACTGATGGGTAGGCGGAGCCCCAGATCAGGATGTCACCTCAGATCAAAAGAGTGCTGACTGGCTGGCCCCTCCAGCTCGGGCTCCTCCTACTCAGCTCCAGTCGTACCAAAGCTTTTAGGAAAAGAGCCAAGATCACCAGCGGAACAACATAACCCCTTCTGAAGGAACTTCAGAGAAAAAACACAAGGATACAGGTTATGCATGCAAAGAAAACCAAAAACCACAGAGTTCCAGGTACTACTCACGGAACCTGACTACTGCGATGAGCTGGCGATGCTGGAACAGAGCCTTAGCGCGCTGACCTCAGCCCAGATAATCGCTATCAGATAAGGGTCGCGCTGCATCTGAAAACATCAACACACTTCTGCCTTGGGAGGGTGCTGTGTCTCTCTTCCTTCCTTCGCTGAAAAGGATTTTACAGGTAAGTTCTTACCAAAATCCGTGTTTCAGCTGCAGATGGAAGGAAGAGAGCCACAGTATTCATTACTGATGGGACGTCCCAAAGCAGTTCAAAAATAAGGGTGGGAAAAACCAACAAAAGGCAGAAACCCAACAACCTTAACAACAAAGCGCAACCAGCGCTAAACACAAGTTCATCCAGAACTTCAAACTACAGCTGCCTGCAGGACCCTACGTCCGAGGGCTGCATCAGCGGAAGCACTGACGTCCACTTTATAAAACTTTGTAAACGTGTGGACAGAGCGCCAAGTTGCCGCTCGGCAGAGCTGCACTGCCGAGGCACCTTGATGAAAAGCCCACGATGAGGCCACAGCTCTCGTAGAATGGGCTCGAATCTTAATCGGGCAAGATTCACCCCGAAGACGGTAAGCTTCCAAAATAGCTGACCGGATCCAACGAGCTATAGAATCCTTGGAAGCTCGTTGACCACGCCGACGACCTGCTGGAACCACAAACAGGGAGTCCGTCTTACGAAAACCTTGAGTAATAGAAAGATAAAACTTCAAGGCCCGCACTAAATCCAATGTGTGTAAATCTCGCTCTTTCGCATTCTTCGGATCCGGACAGAGTGAAGGCAACACAATATCCTGGTTAACATGAAATTGTGATACCACTTTTGGCAAAAAATCACCCCGAGTGCGAAGCACTACACGATCCGGAAAAAACTCCAGAAAAGGAGGCGAACAAGAAAGAGCTGCCAACTCAGAAACTCTCCTCAAGGAAGTGACTGCAACAAGGAAAGCCACCTTCTAAGAAAGGAAAGAAAGGCTAGCAGAAACCATAGGCTCAAAAGGTTTATGCTGAAGAGCCTCCAAAACAAGGTTGAGCCGCCAAGGAGACACGGGTGCCTTCCGCGGCGGAAACTTACGAGATATACCTCGGAAAAAGGAGAGCACGTCTCTATTTGAAGCAATGGTTCTCCGAAACAATAAGGACAGAGCAGAAATCTGACCTTTCAGAGTGCTGACTGCCAAACCCTTGTCTAGCCCATGCTGCAGAAAAGCCAACAGGTTGGGAATGGAAAATTTTCTCGGGTTCCGAGAGGACCCCAAACACCACGAAAAGAAGGTTTCCCAAATTTTGTGGTAAATCCTAGTAGTAGCCGGACATCTTGCAGCACGAAGGGTAGCAATGACCTCGGCTGAGAAACCTCTACGGGTCAAGATTTCGGTCTCAAGAGCCACGCCGTCAAACGCAGGGACATCAAGTCCGGATGACAAACGGGCCCCTGAGTCAACAAGTCCGGTTGAAGAGGGAGTGGAAAAGGAGGTGCCGCCAACAGCGACATTATTGTCGAGAACCACACCCTTCTTGGCCAGTCTGGAGCTATCAAAATAGCTGGAATTCTCTCTAGTCTGATCCGACGCAGTACTAGAGGAAGTAAAGATATCGGCGGGAATACATAGATCAGCTCGAACTGATCCCACTGAGCCACTAGAGCATCCACCGCCACCGCCTTCGGATCCTTGTACCTGGACATGAATGTCGGTAACTTGGCATTGGACCTGGATGCCATCAAATCCACTTGGGGGGTTCCCCAGCGAGAGCACAGTAGTGCAAACACAACCGGATGGAGGCTCCATTCCCCGGAATCCATCCTTCTGCGACTGAGAAAGTCCGCTGTAACATTCTGAACCCCTGGAATGTGAATCGCCGAAATGGCTGGTACATTGGCCTCTGCCCAAATCAGAATTCGGGACACCTCTACCATGAGTCTGGAACTCCTTGTCCCACCTTGGTGATTGATATACGCGACAGCCGTCGCATTGTCTGTCTGCACTCGGACTGGCAGACCGCTCAAAGGGACCGTCCAATGTTGGAGGCAAAGGAAAATCGCCCTCAATTCCAGAATGTTGATCGGAAGCACAGACTCTTCCGATGACCATACCCCCTGAATCCAGAGATTGTTCCAAACACCCCCCCAGCCCGTCAGGCTGGCATCGGTGGTTATGACTGACCACTTCGGGGGGAGGAAAGACTTCCCCAGGGAGAATGCCCCTGGACGTAACCACCATTCTAGAGAATCCCGCACCGCGCGAGAAATGGTGACACTGCAATCCAGCGATTGCGACTGATTCCATCGACTCAAGATTAACCTTTGGAGAGTCCTGGAGTGGAACTGGGCAAAAGGAATTGCCTCCATGGACGCCACCATCAGTCCTAGAAGACGCATACACTTCCGTAGAGACATTGCCGTTGAGGATCTCATAATCTGTACATGTCGAAGAAGACATGACTGTTTGTCTGGTGGTAGGGAAACTACCGACCGAAACGTGTCGAGATGCATTCCCAAAAAGAGGATTGTCCTCGATGGTTCCAGGGACGACTTCTCCCAATTGACCAGCCAACCGAAGTCCTTCAGAAACTGAAGAGACAAATCCCGAGCCGTCAACGCCTCCTCCTCCGAGGAAGCCATGATCAAAAGATCGTCCAGATAAGGGAGAATCGTAATCCCCTGTCTTCGAAGGATTGCCATGAGGGGCGCCAGAATTTTTGTAAAGACCCTTGGCGCTGAGGCTAAGCCGAACGGCAGAGCCACGAACTGGTAATGATTCTGACCTATGGCAAATCGAAGAAAGCGCTGATGAGCCTTTCCGATGGGAATATGCAAATAGGCGTCGCGAATGTCGATTGACACCAGAAAATCGTTCTGTGACAGAGCTGCCACAACGGAGCGAAGCGACTCCATGCGAAATTTCCGGCATGGACATGCCGGTTTAATCGCTTGAGATCCAGAATCGGGCGAAATTTGTTCTCCTTTTTGGGAACTATAAAAAGGTTGGAATAAAAACCTTTCCCTCGGTCCTCTGACGGAACCGGTATCACTACACCCTTTTGTAGCAGAGATTCGACCTCTCGCTGTAGAGCGACAACAAGCTCGGGTTCCGACGGAACGCGAGACTGACAAAAAACATTTGGGGGTCGAGAAGCAAACTCTATGAAATAGCCTGCCGACACAATCCGCGTTGCCCAGGAATCTGGAACGCGAGCCATCCAAGTCGCCTTGAAAAGAAGCAGGCGACCCCCCACTCGAGAATCCTCGAGTGGACCCCTGGCGTCAATTAGACTTTGCGGGCTTCTTGTCAAGTTCCCGCTTGTCCTGGCGGAAACTCTGCTTCCAGGAAGTACGAGTTTTCTGAGAGGATTTCTTTCCTGAGAAGGAAGGACGACCCGATCCCCACGAGGAGTGACTAGATCGTCCTCGGCCCCGAAAGGACCGCCGACCACTATAGACACCAGGCTTACTGGACACCGAGGCCATGGCCCTACGCTGTGGTAATGCTGATTCCTTCGCCTTAGCCTTGGAAATCAGCTCTGTGAGGTCGGATCCAAAAAGATGGCCACCCTTGTAAGGTAAGGCCAACAACCCTTGTTTGGAAACTGCGTCCCCGGCCCACTGTCTGAGCCATAAAGCTCTTCTGACTGTGACCGCTGAAGCTTGCGCTTTGGCCAGCAGAGATGCCGTATCCAGACCGGCATCAAAAATACGGATTTTTGTGTTACTCACCGTAAAATCCTTTTCTCCGAGACGCTCATTGGGGGACACAGGACTGTGGGTGTATGCTACTGCCACTAGGAGGCTGACACTAAGTAAACATAAAAAAGGTTAGCTCTTCCTCCGCCGTATACACCTCAGCACTGGCCGCAGGCAAATCCAGTTTAGTGCAAAAAGCAGTAGGAGGCTAAAATAAATCAGAGTTAACACAGATACAGCATATCCAGAAGAAAAAACTGCTGATACAGATTAATCAGAGAATAGAGTTAACTCAAAACAAAGCCATCCGGCTATTAGGGAGGGTGCTGTGTCCCCCAATGAGTGTCTCGGAGAAAAGGATTTTACGGTGAGTAACACAAAAATCCGTATTTCTCCTTCGTCTCATTGGGGGACACAGGACTGTGGCACGTCCCAAAGCAGTCCCTTGGGTGGGAAACGACTCCACAGTGTAATTTATAATTAAGCATTGCTTATAGGTGCGCAACCGCACCCTGAAGAATCCTTCTACCCAGACTGGCATCCGCAGAAGCCTGGGTATGGATGTTATAATGCTTAGAAAAGGTATGCAGACTGGACCAGGTTGCTGCCTTACAAACCTGTTCCACCGAAGCCTGATGCCGGAGGGCCCAGGAGGCACCCACCGCTCTGGTGCAGTGAGCCTTGATCCCTGCGGGAACCACCGCGCCTCTGATGCGGTAAGCTTCCTGAATGGCTAACCGAATCCACCTAGCCAAGGTTGATTTAGAGGCAGCGAGTCCCTTCCTGCGACCTTCAGGGAGGACAAACAGCGTGTCCGTCTGTCGAAAAGACGCCGTCCGAGATACATATCTCCTGAGAGCTCTCACCAGATCCAGCGTATGGAGAGCCTTCTCCACTCGGTGCGTCGGAGCTGGGCAAAATGAGGGCAAAACAATGTCCTCATTAATATGAAAAGAGGACACGACTTTAGGCAAAAAAGGTGGTGTTGGTCTGAGCACCACCTTATCCTGATGGAAAAGCAAGTACGGAGCTCGACAAGACAGTGCGGCCAGCTCCGAAACACGCCTTATGGAAGTTATGGCTACCAAAAACACCACCTTCCAGGAAAGAAATGACAGAGAAACCTCCTGCAAAGGTTCAAAAGGAGACTCCTGCAGGACTCCCAAGACTAGATTGAGATCCCAAACATCTAAGGGAGCCTTGTAGGGGGGAACTAAATGTACAACCCCCTGAATAAAGGTCCTAACCTGAAAATTAGACGCGATCCTTCGCTGAAAAAGCACTGATAAGGCTGATATCTGCCGTCTAAGCGTACTTGGCGCTAGACCTGAATCTAGGCCTGCCTGGAGAAATGACAGAATGTTTGGAATTGAAAACCGAAGCGGGGAACAATCATGTTCCCTGCACCAAGCAAAAAAGACCATCCAAGTCCCATGGTAGATGCGAGCCGAGACAGGCTTTCGGGCGCTAGCCATCGTTGCGGCGACCTTTTTAGAGAATCCAGCCCTGGTCAGGATCCAAGATTCAACGGCCAAGCCGTCAAACACAGGACCGCTGAGTTCTGGTGGTAAACTGGGCCTTGAGAGAGAAGGTCCGCGCGCTCTGGCAGTCGCCAGGGTGCGTCGGCGAGCAATTGTACCAGCTCCGCGTACCATGGGCGACGTGGCCAATCTGGAGCGATTAATATCGCTGGGCCCCCTTCTAACCTGATCTTTCTGATCACCCTTGGGAGCAGAGCTATTGGTGGAAACAAGTATGGAAGATGAAACTGATTCCATGGTAGAACCAGGGCATCCACTGCTATTGCCTGCGGATCCCGGTACCGGGAAACAAAGTTGGGCACCTTGGCATTTATCCTGGAAGCCATCAGGTCCACATCTGGGGTTCCCCAGCGTCGGCATATCTGCTGAAAAATCTCGGGATGTAGAGACCACTCCCTGACGCTATGCCGTGACGGCTGAGAAAATCTGCTGCCCAGTTTTCCTCGCCCGGTATGTGGACTGCTGAAATCACAGAGTGATTTGCCTCTGCCCAGGTCAGAATCTGTTTTACCTCGTGCATGGCCGCCCTGCTGCGGGTACCTCCCTGATGGTTTATGTATGCCACCGCCGTGGCATTGTCCGATTGTATTCGGACTGGACGGCCTGCCAGATGCTGGTGAAAAGGCCTCAAAGCCAGCCCAACCGCTCGGATCTCTAAAACATTGATCGGAAGGTTCGATTCTTGCTGAGACCAAATTCCCTGAGCTGTGTGGTGACGAAACACTGCTCCCCATCCGAGCAGGCTGGCGTCCGTTGTGACTACCAACCAAAAATTTGGAGGAAACAAACGACCCTGTCGAAGAGTGGTGTCCCTCGTCCACCACGTAAGAGTCTGTCTGACCTGCAGGGACAGACGACACCGCAGATTGAGGGAGTAAGGGCTCCCGTCCCATACTGCCAAGAGTGCATGCTGAAGGGGGCGAAGATGAAACTGGGCAAACGGAATAGCCTCGATTGCCGCCACCATCCTTCCTAGGACCCTCATGCAAAACCGGATGGTGTGAGGAATTGGTTGGCGAAGGATCCGTACCTCTTGGCGGAGAACTAAGGCCTTGTCCTGAGGAAGAATTATCAACCCCTGAGCGGTGTCGAAATTCATCCCTAAAAAGGTGATCTTCCGAGATGGCACGGGAGATGACTTCTTCATATTTACCAGCCACCCCAAACGAGCAAGGGTGTCTAACGTAATGTTGACACTTTCCTCGCAAGTCTGAAAAGACGGACCCTTGATGAGGAGGTCGTCTAAGTAAGGCAGGACGACTATCCCCCTGGAGTGCAGAATGGACACAACAGCAGCCATGATTTTTGTGAACACCCTGGGGGCTGTGGCTAGGCCGAATGGCAGGGCTGCGAACTGAAGATGAAGTTTGCCGATGGCAAACCGAAGAAACCTTTGATGAGGGGGAAATATGGGGATGTGAAGATAGGCATCCTGAATATCTATTGATGCTAGAAATTCCCTTTTTCCATGCTTGCAATGACCGAACGGAGAGATTCCATTCGGAAATGCCGAATTTTGACAAACCGGTTCAATCGCTTTAGATCTAGAATGGGCCTTACGGTACCATCCTTCTTGGGTACAATGAACAGGTTGGAATAAAATCCCTGACCTTTTTCGACCTCCGGTACAGGTACGACAACCCCGCTGTGTCGAAGAGACTCGACCGCCCTGAATAAGGCACAAATCCGAGACTCCTCCTTGGGAAGGCGCGAGGGAAAAAAGCGATTTGGGGGAAGGCTGGTAAATTCTATTTTGTACCCCGTGGAGACTAACTCCCTGACCCACTCGTCGTGAGTCACTGATAGCCAAGTGGGACGAAACCAGAGTAAACGGCCGCCTACCCTGGAAAAATTGACCGGATTCTGCCTCCAGTCATTTGTCCGAATATCTTTGGGGTTTGGACCCTCTGGATCTTGGCTGATAAGATTTCCCTCTTCCCAGAGGATTGGTCCTGTAGGTGACCTGGCGATCTCTGGCCTGATTAGGCCGACCTGAGCCGCTGGAGGTGGCTGGCATGGCCCAGCCTGGGTTACGAAAGGCCCTAAAACGAGGCTGAGGTTGTCGACGAAAAGGTTGTCTAATCCTTTGCTGAGGAAGGAAATTGCTCTTCCCTCCCGTTGCATCAGATATGAGCTGATCCAGTCTCTCGCCAAATAACCGACCACTCTGGTATGGTAAAGATGTAAGCGACTTTTTTGAGGTTGAATCTGCTCGCCAGGTTCTTAGCCACAAGGATCTTCTAATGGCAATTGCATTAGCAGCGGCTAATGCTGCGCAATTTGCCGCATCCATGGATGCATTAATTAAGAAGTCTCCAGCAAGAGCTATTTGATTAGAAATTTGGGTTACCTCAGACGGCACCTCTATGCCGTGAAGAGCTTTATTTAAAGACTCCGACCAGGATATTATGGCCTTGGCAACCCAAGTCGCTGCAAAAGAAGGAGAAAGAGCAGAACCTGATGCCTCAAATACCGAACGGGCCAAACTCTCAATTAGACGATCCGTTGGCTCCTTAATAGAGAAACCGCTGGGAATGGAGAGGAGCGTTTTAGATGCCAAACGCGAAACAGGAGGATCAACCGAAGGAGATTCTGTCCACTTCTTAAGGAGCTCAGGAGCAAAAGTATATCTAGTATTGAGAGCCTTTTGTCCAGCAAAGCGCTTGTCCGGTTTCTCCCGGTGGCGCTGCACTAATTCCTCAAACTCAGGATGAGCACCAAAAACCTTATGGGCTTGCCTGGCTCGTTTAAAGGACACCTTGTGACCAGAGGTCAAGGTGGACTCATCGTCTATCCCCAGAGTTTGATTGATAGCTTCGATCAAACTGTCAATTGTTTCTTGACTATACTGTGCCTCTAGATTAAGTGATTCTTCCAAATCGGAATCCGAATATTGATCACTTGCCAAAGGAGAGGGAGAGCGGGAGACGGAAGTAAAGGATGCCGAGGCTCCAGACGGCATGGGCGACACAGTGTGGGTTCGTTTCCCCTGTGTCTGCTGGTGAGAGCGCGGCCCCTGCAGGCCTGAGGTTCCTGATATGTAGCCAAGACAAGTGAACCACTGTCCCTGCTCCTATCGGGAGCTTGAAGGGACTCGACCGCTCTGGTCAATGACGCCACAGATTGAGCCAGGGAAAGGGCCCACTCAGGGGGGCTTGACGCACTAGGCTCGGCTATAGGAGCGGGTTCCTGAGCCCGTTCAGAGTCACAGGCTTCGCAGACCCGAGAAGTCTGGGCGTGCGGAAAAGGAGACCTACAAGCAATGCATGCGGTATAAAGTATCGTATGAGTCTTGGTTCTTTTGGACATTCTGAATCCGTCACAGTACACAATAAACTGTATGTGTCAGTCAGCGGAAGGGGCGCAAAAGTGCGCAATAATTAGGCTGGAGGTAGTAACACTTACCCCAGTCCTGTATCCCCAGCGTTCTTTCGTGTATAACGAGCAGAAAGAAACAGGACATCCGAGCTCCAATTTTTCAAAAAAAAAGAGCGCTTCTCAATCAGAGAGGAAGTGCTCATGTAGCCGAGCCTCAGGAGGGAGGGTCAAGAGGCGCGGCCAAGACGTCAGGGCTTCCGTCCCACCAACTTCCGGCCGCGGCCTATCTCCGGCAAAAGCCGGGGACTAAATTTGAAGCCGCGGCCTAGCGGCCACAGAAGCCGCGGTCTAGATTTCCAGCGGAGGCGGCCCCAAAGTCGGAGGGCGGGTCCGCCGGAAGAAGACGCCGCCGGAGGCGGAGCCCACCCCCGCGACCGCGACCCCTCTAGCTGACGCCGGCATTGCATACCTCCGACCCCGGCCTATCCCCGGCAAAAGCCGGGGTCTAGATTTGAAGCCGCGGCCTAGCGCTATCTGAAGCCGCGGCCTAAATTTTCCGGCGGCGGCCACCCCAAAGTCGGAGAGCGGCCCCGCCGGAAGAAAACGCCCGGGAGTACTCACGACCGCGGCTCCCCCTCCGGCCGACGCCGGCTACCATATTCCAGTCCGCGGCCTAGTTCCAGGGTAAAAGCCGGGGACTAAATTTTTGCCCGGAGCGCTGCTGTATCCCTTGGCGGCGACCGTCCTGGATCATGAAGGCGAGATTCTTCTTGCAGCTTCTGTCCACTTCTTAAGGACATTAAAGGGGGACTCTCCGTGAAAAAGGAAAAAAGGACGGTGCAGGAACCCTAACTCCATCACCCCTTCAGGGGATGAGGAGAGGGACCGTCCGCCTCCTTGCAGCACCGCAGTCTGGCATTGGTGGTGCAGTGGGGGCCGCACGGACTAACTCCTGCCTCTGTACAGCCTAGGGTTTCAATACCTTAGGGTGGTCAGGGCTGAGTCCGGCATTCATGTCCCACGTTGCGGGAGAGGATACGTTGGAGGCTTTACTCCACGTGCTCGCCCGTTGATGGTTTGGGGAGATCGGACCCTTTCAATAGGATCCGTCGCCCCTGTCTCATCTTCGTGGGGGAAAAAAAAATAAAAAAATGGTCTGGAAAAAGAACCAGACGTGTGCCTCCATCAGACACTAAGCAATAACTGGATTTGCCTGCGGCCAGTGCTGAGGTGTATACGGCGGAGGAGGAGCTAACCTTTTTTATGTTTACTTAGTGTCAGCCTCCTAGTGGCAGTAGCATACACCCACAGTCCTGTGTCCCCAATGAGACGAAGGAGAAATATAACAGGCTGCCGTTTCTAACCATTCACAAGTTTCCCGTATCTCAGATAACGGAGATTCATTGTGCAACTCCGTCTTCAGACGTGCCAACCAGCTTAGAGAAGCTCTAGCAGCACACATGGATCCTAGCACTGCTCGGAATCCATGACCCGCAGCCTCATAGCTTGCTTTTGCCGCCAATTCTGCTTTTCTATCCAAAGGCTCCTGTAAGCTCGCTTTTCCCTTAATAGGGAGTAGTAAGGATTTACTAAGCTGAGATAAAGACACATCCACTTCAGGAGCAGAAGTCCAATTAGCCTTTAACTCCGCAGAGCAAGGATAAAGTGTATCCAAGAAATGCGTTCCATGAAAACGCTTATCTGGACATAGACGTTCCTCCTCTATTACACTATTAAGCTCATCCAGAGCTGGCAATGTTGTACGCGAAGCACGGGACTCCTGGAACATGCGTGCTGATTTACCAGGACGACTAGTTACCTCCTCCGGTAACTGTAATATATCTCTCATGGCTTCAATTAATGCCTCCGTACGCTTCGCCATAGAGGAACGCCCCTGCGGCTCGTCCGCATCTGAATCGGATATTTCTCCATCCGAATTTAAAGGGGAACTCTGCCCAATATCAGATACGTCTGACTCGCTCCGTGTAGAGGCCGGTAACGGCCTGCGTCGCTTCCTCTGAGAGGAATTAGCAGACACATATTGACCTAAAAGGTCAGACAAGTTGTTGATCGATCGAGCGATATCGTCCAATTTTTCACCGCTGTCGACCGCAGCGCTAGACGCTGTGGAGGTCTGCGTATCTGATTGCCGCAATGGCACTGGGACGTGATCCGCGGCATCTGAACTCTGTTCAGACATGTCTCACCTGTATGAACAGGTCAAAGCGGTAATACCAGCAAAAAACTATGCGGTTTTTCTTTTTTTTTTTTTTTTTTTTATATGCTGAAGGGTTAACGCTCCACCAGGCAGGGTTACCCCAGCGGTATTCAGTCAAAAAATTTTTCTGGTAGAAATAACCCTCAGAAGGGTTAATATTGCAAACTCACCACAATATATATATATGAAGTGTGAGTCCCAGCCAATTTTATGTCTCTAATGAGACTGCAGCTGCAGGATAGCGATCGCTGCGCTGCGGGGTGAGGAATCAGCACTCACCCAGCTGGCCGTGGTGTCTTATGAGGAGAGGAGCGGTCTGAGGAGCCCAGGAGCCTGTGTAATGGCCGCCACAGTGAGGGAGTCGCAGGAGAAACGCCAGAGCGCGCGTCTTCCTGCTCAAAAGACCGGGAATAGATAGGCCACGCCCCCTGCTAGCTCAAATATTGAGCGCGAACTCCCCCGCTCCTGCTCCCTCTCTGTCCTGCAGCTATCTGCCTGCGGACAAAAGATCACCACATCTACAATGTAACAGCGCTGTCACAGCAGCGCTGAAGCATACTGACATACAAGTAGTAGCGCTGTCACCGCAGCGCTGAAGCACTCACACATTATTATAATAAAAATTGTGTGGAAAAACTCATCAGCTCAGCGCCACAGGGACCCCCAGGGGTTTCTGGCGCTATGCCCATGCTTCCCCCCAGGGCGGGAAGCGCAGTGACCCAGCGTGTGGTTTGCGCCCCCGCCAGGGAAAAACTCTCCTCATCCCCCAGGGCCGGCAAGGATTCTGCAGGGACCATTATGTAATTACAGATCCGCCAAAGGAGAGGCTGGTGAATACACTGATAAACATGTAATAGCGCTGTCACCGCAGCGCTGAAGCATACTGATATACATGTAATAGCGCTGCCATCAGACGCTAAAGCACTCACACATTAATAATAAAATTTTGTGTGGAGTACTCACCAGCCAAGGCACCACAGGGACCCTCAGGGGTTTCTGGCGCTATGCCCATGCTTCCTCCCAGGGCGAGGAACGCAGTGACCGCACGTGTGGTTTGCGTCCCGCCAGTGAAGCTCTCCTCATCCCCCAGGGCCGGCAAGGATTCTGCAGGGACTTTGAGTAAGTACAGATCCGCCAAGGGAGAGGTTGGGGTACAGCAGCGCTGGTACCCCTGAGACCTCTAGACCAACTAGTGATCCAGGTCTCCTGTCCGAATATAAAATAATAAAATCTTCTGAGGAGCTGCATTAGCAGCGACCATCCTTCTGGACCTCAAATCTTAGACTGGAGCTGAGTAGGAGGAGCCCGAGCTGGAGGGGCCAGCCAGTCAGCACTCTTTTGATCTGAGGTGACATCCTGATCTGGGGCTCCGCCTACCCATCAGTAATGAATACTGTGGCTCTCTTCCTTCCATCTGCAGCTGAAATATATATATATATATATATATATATAGTGGAGGGCGAGGGTCACACGTGGACTACACAGATCAAGCATGTGTATATAGTAGAGGGTGAGGGTCACACGTGGACTACACAAATCATACATGTGTATATAGTGGATGGTGAGGGTCGCACATGGACGCTACAGATCATACATGTGTATATAGTGGAGGGTGAGGGTCACATGTGGACTTCACAGATCATACATATGTATATAGTGGAGAGTGAAAGTCACACATGGGCTACACAGATCATACATGTGTATATATATAGTGGAGGGCGAGGGTCACACGTGGACTACACAGATCATACATGTGTATATAGTGGAGGGTGAGGGTCACACGTGGACTTCACAGATCATACATATGTATATAGTGGAGGGTGAAGGTCACACATGGGTTACACAGATCATACATGTGTATATATATATATATATATATATATATTATAAGTGGAGGGCGAGGGTCACACGTGGACTACACAGATCAAGCATGTGTATATAGTGGAGGTTGAGGGTCACACGTGGACTACACAGATCATACATGTGTATATAGTGGATGGTGAGGGTCGCACATGGACGCTACAGATCATACATGTGTATATAGTGGAGGGTGAGGGTCACACGTGGACTTCACAGATCATGCATATGTATATAGTGGAGAGTGAAAGTCACACATGGGCTACACAGATCATACATGTGTGTATAGTGAAGGTCACATGTGTATATACAGTGGAATTAACTTGGCATTGTGACATTTGTACTGTAGATCAGCCTGGAAGTGGGAAATGCACTGCAGCAAAAATTTTTGTTTTAATTTTTTTTTTTTTTAAAAACGTTAAAAGTTAATTCAGAGTGTCATTTATTATTCAACCCCTCAAACCACAAGAATTCTGTTTGGTCCCCCTAAAGTATTAAGAAGTAGTTCAGGCACCAAGAATAATGAGCTTCACATGTGTGGATTAATGATCTCTTTTGCCAGCCTTTTCTGACTATTTAAGACCCTCCCCAAACTTGTGAACAGCACTCATACATGGTCAACATGGGAAAGACAAAGGAGCATTCCAAGGCCATCAGAGACAAGATCGTGGAGGGTCACAAGGCTGGCAAGGGGTACAAAACCCTTTCCAAGCAGTTGGCCCTACCTGTCTCCACTGTTGGAGCATCATCCGTAAGTGGAAGGCTTATGGAACTACTGTTAGCCTTCCACGGCCTGGACAGCCTTTGAAAGTTTCCTCCCGTGCCGAGGCCAGGCTTGTCCGAAGTGTTAAGGCTAACCCAAGGACAACAAGGAAGGAACTCCGGGAAGATCTCATGGCAGTGGGGACATTGGTTTCAGTCAATACCATAAGTAACGTACTCCACCGCAATGGTCTCCGTTCCAGACGAGCCCGTAAAGTACCTTTACTTTCAAAGCGTCATGTCAAGGCTCGTCTACAGTTTGCTCATGATCACTTGGAGGACTCTGAGACAGACTGGTTCAACGTTCTATGGTCTGATGAGACCAAGATCGAGATCTTTGGTGCCAACCACACACGTGACGTTTGGAGACTGGATGGCACTGCATACGACCCCAAGAATACCATCCCTACAGTCAAGCATGGTGGTGGCAGCATCATGCTGTGGGGCTGTTTCTCAGCCAAGGGGCCTGGCCATCTGGTCCGCATCCATGGGAGGATGGATAGCACGGCCTACCTGGAGATTTTGGCCAAGAACCTCCGCTCCTCCATCAAGGATCTTAAGATGGGTCGTAATTTCATCTTCCAACAAGACAACGACCCAAAGCACACAGCCAAGAAAACCAAGGCCTGGTTCAAGAGGGAAAAAGTCAAGGTGTTGGAGTGGCCTAGTCAGTCTCCTGACCTTAACCCAATTGAAAACTTGTGGAAGGAGCTCAAGATTAAAGTCCACATGAGACACCCAAAGAACCTAGATAACTTGGAGAAGATCTGCATGGAGGAGTGGGCCAAGATAACTCCACAGACCTGTGCCGTCCTGATCAGGTCTTATAAAAGACGATTATTAGCTGTAATTGCAAACAAGGGTTATTCTACGAAATATTAAACATAGGGGTTGTATAATAATTGACCCACACTTTTATGTTTAAAATTTATTAAAATTCAACTGAGCAACATAACTTTTTGTTTTGTAAGATTTATGCTTCTGTTAATAAATCCTACTCTCGTTTGCAGTTTGAAGGCTCTAACTTATTTGCATCTTATCAAACCAGCTAAATCTGCAGGGGGTTGAATACTACTTGTAGGCACTGTATATATATATATATATAGTGGAGGGCAAGAGTCACACGTGGACTACACAGATCAAGCATCTGTATATAGTGGAGGGTGAGGGTCACATGTAGACTACACAGGTCATACATGTGTATATAGTGGAGGATAAAGGTCAAACGTGGACTGCACAGATCATATATCTGTGTATATATAGTGGAGTGTGAGGGCCACACGTGGACTACATAGATCATGCATATGTGTATACAGTGGAGAGTGAGGGCCACAAGTGGACTATACAAATCATACATGTGTAAATAATGGAGGGTGAGTGTCACACATGGACTACACAGATAATACATCTGTATATATACAGTGGAGGGTGAGTGTCACACATGTACTACACAGATAAGACATCTGTATATATATATATATATATAGTGGAGGGTGAGGGTCACACTTGGACTACACAGATCATACATGTGCATACAGTGGAGGTTGAGGGTCACACGTGGACTACACAGATCATATATGTGTATATAGTGGATGTGAGGGTGACACATGGACTACACTGGTCATACATACATATATAGTGGAGGATGAGGGTCACACATGGACAACACAGATCATACATGTGTATATAGTGGAGGGCGAGGGTCACATGTGGACTACAGAGATCAAGCATGTGTATACAGTCATGGCCAAAAGTTTTGAGAATGACACAAATATTAATTTTTATAAAGTCTACTGCTTCACTTTTTCTAATGGCAATTTGCATATACTCCAGAATGTTATAAAGAGTGATCAGCTTAACAGCAATTACTTGCAAAGTCAATATTTGGCTAGAAAATGAACTTTATCCCCCAAAACACATTTCAACATCATTGCAGCCCTGCCTTAAAAGGACCAGCTAACCTCTTTTCAGTGATTGCTCCATTAACACAGGTGTGGGTGTTGATGAGGACATGGCTGGAGATCAATCTGTAATGATTAAGTAAGAATGACACCACTGGACACTTTAAAAGGAGGCTGGTGCTTGGCATCATTGTTTCTCTTCTGTTAACCATGGTTATCTCTAAAGAAACACGTGCAGTCATCATTTCAATGCACAAAAATGGCCTAACGGAAGAGTATCGCAGCTAGAAAGATTGCACCTCAGTCAACAATCTATCGCATCATCAAGAACTTCAAGGAGAGAGGTTCCATTGTTGCCAAAAAGGCTTCAGGGCGCCCAAGAAAGACCAGCAAGCGCCAGGACCGTCTCTTAAACTGCTGCGGGATCGGGCTACCAGCAGTGCAGAGCTTGCTCAGGAATGGCAGCAGGCAGGTGTGAGTGCATCTGCACGCACTGTGAGGCGGAGACTCTTGGAGCAAGGCCTGGTCTCAAGGAGGGCAGCAAAGAAGACACTTCTCTCCAGAAAAAACATCATGGACAGACTGATATTCTGCAAAAGGTACAGGCAGTGGACTGCTGAGGACTGGGGTAAAGTTATTTTCTCTGATGAATCCCCTTTTCGATTGTTTGGGACATCAGGAAAACGCCTCATTCGGAGAAGACAAGGTGAGCGCTACCACCAGTCTTGTCTCATGCCAACTGTTAAGCATCCTGAAACCATTCATGTGTAGGGTTGCTTCTCAGCCAAGGGAATCGGCTCTATCACAGTCTTGCCTAAAAACACAGCCATGAATAAAGAATGGTACCAGAATGTCCTCCAAGAGCAACTTCTCCCAACCCTCCAAGAGCAGTTTGGCGATCAACAATGCCTTTTCCAGCATGATGGAGCACCTTGCCATAAAGCAAAGGTGATAACTGAATGGCTCAGGGAACAAAACATAGAGATTTTGGGTCCATGGCCTGGAAACTCCCCAGATCCTAATCCCATTGAGAACTTGTGGTCAATCATCAAGAGACGGGTGGACAAACAAAAACCTAAAAATTCTGACAAAATGAAAGCATTGATTGTGCAAGAATGGACTGCTATCAGTCAGGATTTGGTCCAGAAGTTGATTGAGAGCATGCCAGGGAGAATTGCAGAAGTCCTGAAGAGAAGGGTCAACACTGCAAATATTGACTTGCTGCATTAACTCATTCTAAAGGGCCCGTCTCACATAGCGAGATCGCTACCGAGGTCGTGTCAGAAATGTCAGGACATTTTTTTGATCGCTGGTCTCCCGCTGACAGGCACGCATCGTGCGTGTGACAGGCGGGAGACCAGCGATCCGCTGGTAACCAAGGTACACAGCGGGTTGCCAGGCACCGCGCAGCGCCTGGAAACCCGACGTGTACCTTGGTTACCAGCTCCCTGCATCAGGGCGCTGGTATCCAAGGTACACTGCGGGTAACTAAGCGATGTTACCCGCAGTGTCCCTGTGCTGATCGCTGCCCTGAGCTGCCTGTGTGGCAGCTCAGCAGCGATCATGTAGCGATACACCAGCGATTGTGATCGTTGTCAGGATCGCTGGTGTATCGCTATGTGAGACCCGGGCTTAACTGTCAATATAAGCTTTTGTTACTCATATGTTTGCAATTATTATATTTCTGTCTGTGATAAAAACATCTGTCAAACACACATAAAAACCAGAGGGCAGCAGATCATGTGAAAATATAATATTTGTGTCATTCTCAAAACTTTTGGCCATGACTGTATAGTGGAGGGAGAGGATCACACGTAGACTACACAGGACATGCATGTGTATATAGTGGAGGGCGAAGGTCCACGTGCACTTCACAGATCATACATATGTATATAGTCGGGTGCGAAGGTCCACGTGGACTTCACAGATCATACATGTGTATATAGTGGAGGGCGAGGGTCACACGTGGACTACAGAGATCAAGCATGTGTATATAGTGGAGGGAGAGGATCACACGTAGACTACACAGGTCATGCTTGTGTATATAGTGGAGGGCGAAGGTCCACGTGGACTCCACAGCTCATACATGTGTATATATAGTGGAAGGTGAGGGTCACATGTCGACTACACAGATCATAGATGGGTGTATAGTGGAGGGTGAGGGTCACACGTGGACCACACAGGTCATACATCTGTGTATATATAATGGAGTGAGGGCCACACGTGGACTACACAGATCATGCATCTGAATATATAGTGGAGGGTGAGGGTCACAAGTGGGCTACACAGATCATACATCTGTATATATAGTGGAGGGTTAGGGTCACACGTGGAACACAGATCATACATATGTATATATAGTGGAGATTGAGGGCCACATGTGGACTACACAGGTCACACGTGTATGTACAGTGGGGGAAATAAGTATTTGATCCCTTGCTGATTTTGTAAGTTTGCTCACTGACAAAGACATGAACAGTCTATAATTTTAAGGGTAGGCTAATTTTAACATTGAGAGACAGAATATCAAAAATAAAATCCAGAAAATCACATTGTGTAAATTATATAAATTAATTTGCATTTTGCAGTGAGAAATAAGTATTTGATCCCTCTGGCAAAAAAGACTTAATACTTGATGATGAGGATTACGCACATGTCAGGAGGAATTTTGGTTCACTTCTCTTTGCAGATCATCTCTAAAATCATTAAGATTTTGAGGCTGTCGCTTGGCAACTCGGAGCTTCAGCTCTCTACATAAGTTTTCTATGGGATTAAGGTCTGAAGACTGGCTAGGCCACTCATGGATTACACTGATCATACATGTGTATATAGTGGAAGGTGAGAGTCACATGTGGACTACACAGGTCATACATCTGTATATATACAGTGGAGGGTGAGGGCCACACGTGGTTTACACCTGTATATATATAGTGGAGGGTGAGAGCCACACGTGGATTACACACATCATACATCTGTATATATAGTGGAGGGTGAGAGCACACGTGGATTACACACATCATACATCTGTATATATAGTGGAGGGTGAGAGCCACACGTGGATTACACACATCATACATCTGTATATATAGTGGAGTGTGAGAGCCACACGTGGATTACACACATCATACATCTGTATATATAGTGGAGGGTGAGAGCCACACGTGGATTACACACATCATACATCTGTAAAATATAGTGGAGGGTGAGAGCCACACGTGGATTACACACATCATACATCTGTATATATAGTGGAGGGTGAGAGCCACACGTGGATTACACACATCATACATCTGTATATATAGTGGAGGGTGAGAGCCACACGTGGATTACACACATCATACATCTGTATATATAGTGGAGGGTGAGAGCCACACGTGGATTACACACATCATACATCTGTATATATAGTGGAGGGTGAGAGCCAAACGTGGATTACACACATCATACATCTGTATATATAGTGGAGGGTGAGAGCCACACGTGGATTACACACATCATGCATCTGTATATACAGTGCCTACAAATAGTATTCAACCCCCTGCAGATTTAGCTGGTTTGATAAGATGCAAATAAGTTAGAGCCTTCAAACTGCAAACGAGAGTAGGATTTATTAACAGAAGCATAAATCTTACAAAACAAAAAGTTATGTTGCTCATAAAAGTGTGGGTCAATTATTATACAACCCTATGTTTAATATTTCGTGGAATAACCCTTGTTTGCAATTACAGCTAATAATCGTCTTTTATAAGACCTGATCAGGCCGGCACAGGTCTGTGGAGTTATATTGGCCCACTCCTCCATGCAGATCTTCTCCAAGTTATCTAGGTTCTTTGGGTGTCTCATGTGGACTTTAATCTTGAGCTCCTTCCACAAGTTTTCAATTGGGTTAAGGTCAGGAGACTGACTAGGCCACTCCAACACCTTGACTTTTTCCCTCTTGAACCAGGCCTTGGTTTTCTTGGCTGTGTGCTTTGGGTCGTTGTCTTGTTGGAAGATGAAATTACGACCCATCTTAAGATCCTTGATGGAGGAGCGGAGGTTCTTGGCCAAAATCTCCAGGTAGGCCGTGCTATCCATCCTCCCATGGATGTGGACCAGATGGCCAGGCCCCTTGGCTGAGAAACAGCCCACAGCATGATGCTGCCACCACCATGCTTGACTGTAGGGATGGTATTCTTGGGGTCGTATGCAGTGCCATCCAGTCTCCAAACGTCACGTGTGTGGTTGGCACCAAAGATCTCGATCTTGGTCTCATCAGACCATAGAACCTTGAACCAGTCTGTCTCAGAGTCCTCCAAGTGATCATGAGCAAACTGTAGACGAGCCTTGACATGACGCTTTGAAAGTAAAGGTACCTTACGGGCTCGTCTGGAACAGAGACCATTGCGGTGGAGTACGTTACTTATGGTATTGACTGAAACCAATGTCCCCACTGCCATAAGATCTTCCAGGAGCTCCTTCCTTGTTGTCCTTGGGTTAGCCTTGACTCTTCGGACAAGCCTGGCCTCAGCACGGGAGGAAACTTTCAAAGGCTGTCCAGGCCGTGGAAGGCTAACAGTAGTTCCATAAGCCTTCCACTTACGGATGATGCTCCCAACAGTGGAGACAGGTAGGGCCAACTGCTTGGAAAGGGTTTTGTACCCCTTGCCAGCCTTGTGACCCTCCACGATCTTGTCTCTGATGGCCTTGGAATGCTCCTTTGTCTTTCCCATGTTGACCATGTATGAGTGCTGTTCACAAGTTTGGGGAGGGTCTTAAATAGTCAGAAAAGGCTGGCAAAAGAGATCATTAATCCACACATGTGAAGCTCATTATTCTTGGTGCCTGAACTACTTCTTAATACTTTAGGGGGACCAAACAGAATTCTTGTGGTTTGAGGGGTTGAATAATAAATGACACTCTGAATTAACTTTTAACGTTTTAAAAAAAAAAAAAAAAATTAAAACAAAAATTTTTGCTGCACTGCATTTCCCACTTCCAGGCTGATCTACAGTACAAATGTCACAATGCCAAGTTAATTCCGCATGTGTCAACCAGCTAAATCTGCAGGGGGTTGAATACTACTTGTAGGCACTGTATAGTGGAAGGTGAGAGCCACACGTGGATTACACACATCATACATCTGTATATATAGTGGAGGGTGAGAGCCACACGTGGATTACACACATCATACATCTGTATATATAGTGGAGGGTGAGAGCCACACGTGGATTCACACATCATACATCTGTATATATAGTGGAGGGTGAGAGCCACACGTGGATTACACACATCATACATCTGTATATATAGTGGAGGGTGAGAGCCACACGTGGATTACACACATCATACATCTGTATATATAGTGGAGGGTGAGAGCCACACGTGGATTACACACACATCATACATCTGTATATATAGTGGAGGGTTACAGCCACATGTGGATTACACACATCATGCATCTGTATATATAGTGGAGGGTTACAGCCACATGTGGATTACACACATCATACATCTGTATATATAGTGGAAGGTGAGAGCCACACGTGGATTACACACATCATGCATCTGTATATATAGTGGAGGGTGAGAGCCACACGTGGATTACACACATCATACATCTGTATATATAGTGGAGGGTGAGAGCCACACGTGGATTACACACATCATACATCTGTATAGTGGAGGGTGAGAGCCACACGTGGATTACACACATCATACATCTGTATATATAGTGGAGGATGAGAGCCACACGTGGATTACACACATCATGCATCTGTATATATAGTGGAAGGTGAGAGCCACACGTGGATTACACACATCATACATCTATATATATAGTGGAGGGTGAGAGCCACACGTGGATTACACACATCATACATCTATATATATAGTGGGGGGTTACAGCCACATGTGGATTACACACATCATGCATCTGTATATATAGTGGAGGGTTACAGCCACATGTGGATTACACACATCATACATCTGTATATATAGTGGAAGGTGAGAGCCACACGTGGATTACACACATCATGCATCTGTATATATAGTGGAGGGTTACAGCCACATGTGGATTACACACATCATGCATCTGTATATTTTAGTGGAAGGTGAGAGCCACACGTGGATTACACACATCATACATCTGTATATATAGTGGAAGGTGAGAGCCACACGTGGATTACACACATCATACATCTGTATATGATTTTAAAGGAGAACAAAAAAGTCAAAAAAGTATCTCAAAAAATATGAAATTTTATTAAATAGTCAAATATCAATAAAATTACAACATTGTGCATACATATTCGATAATTGTATATATATAGTTATGGATGTAATGATCCGCCAAAAATACGGATTTTTGTGTTATCACCGAAAAACCCTTTTCTCCGGACGCTTTTGGGGGGGACACGGGGATGGGGTGTATGCTACTGCCGTAGGAGGCTGCACTAAGAAAAAATAAAAAAGGTTAGCTCCCTCCCCGTATACACCTCAGCATGGCCGCAGGCAAAACCCAGTTTGGCAAAAACAGTAGGAGGCAAAAACAAAAAATCGGGTTTTAAATTTCAGGTAAAATATCAGAAGTAAATTACTGTTAGAAAAAAGCAAAAAAAATTAGCTTGAAAGAAAAAGCCATCGGTATAAGGGAGGGTGCGTGCCCCCCAAGGGCCTGGGGAAAAAAGGTTTTACGGTGAGTAAAAAAAATCGTTTTCTCCTTGTTTTTGGGGGGAAAGGAGTGGGACGTCCAAGCAGCCCACTTGGGTGGGAAAACTGACTCCACGGAAATTTACAAGGTTGCTCATAGGTGCGTCCGGCCTGAAGAATCCTTCTCCCCGGCTAGCTCGCTGACCCCTGAGTATGGAATTAAAAATGTTTTGAAAAAAAGTATCAAAATGGCCCGGTTGCGCCTTAAAACCTGTTCCCCCGAAGCCTGTGCGAAGAGCCCAGGGAAACACCCCCTGCTTGGTGGGGTGAGCCCGTTCCCGCGGGAACCACGCGCCTTGATGCGGGGGCCTCTTGAATGGTTTCCCGTATCCATTAGTAAAGTTGACCGAGCAGCGAGTCCCCTTCTGCGACCCTCAGGGGGATAAACAGGTGTGTCTGCCAAAGGATGCCGTTGAGATACTATCTCCTGGTGCTCCACCCGATCAGGTAGGAGAGCTTTTTTTAACCCGGTCGCGGGAGCTGGGCAAATGAGGGCAAAACAATTTCCTTTTGTTGTGAAATGAGGCACGCCTTAGGCAAAAAGGAGGTGTGGGCCTAGCAACCCCTTTTACGGTGGAAAAGTAAGTAGGAGCTGGCAGGATAGTGGGTGCCCGCTCCCAAAACCCCCCTTATGGGTGTTTTGGCCATAAAAATCCCTTCAGGAAAGGTATGTCAGGGAAAAAAAACCCGAAGAGGCTCAAAAAAAAGATTCTTGAGAACTCCCAGAACCCGATTGAGATCCCAAAATCTAAAGGGGGCCTTGTAGGGGGGGCAATATATGGAAAACCCCCCGAATAAAGGTCCTGACCGTAAATTGATGCGATCCCTTTGCTGAAAAAAGAACCCCAAGGCCGAAATTTGACGCCCAAGGTATTTGGGGCTAAACCTGAATTAACTGCTTGGAAAAAGACGAAAGTTGGGGATTTAAAAAAAGAAGTGGAGAATAACCTGTCCCGCCCATGTAAAAAAAACCTTCAAGACCATGGTAGTAGAGGAGGTGGGTTTTTGGGCTACCATTGTGGGGCGACCTTTTGGGAATCAGCCCTGTCGAAACCCAAAATTCAACGGCCAGGCCGTCAAA
>JARQOD010000001.1:398818711-398882896 GCA_033576555.1 Oophaga sylvatica
TGGCTGGGACTCTAGGAGGTAGTGACCATGCTATTTTAGAATTTTGGATAACAAGAGGAGGAAGACCTGTGAAGACTCAGACGTCAAGGTTAGATTTCAGAAAGGCAGATTTTAAGGAACTCAGAAAGAGAATTGGAGGGATCCAATGGCTGGATATCCTTAAGGACAAAAATGTCCAGGAAGGATGGAAAATCTTGAAAAATGAGATTCTCAAAGCACAATCGTTAACAATTCCGAAAAGAGGGAAGAATGGGAAGCATTTAAGGAAACCAGGATGGATGAACATAGAACTTAAACACATGCTAAAAAGGAAGAAAGAAATGTTTATCAAATGGAAAGAGGGAGGCATATCTAAAGAAGAATATAATGCCGTCTGCAGAACCTGCAGGGCACAAATCAGATTATCTAAAGCTGACAATGAATTAAGGCTTGCAAGTGACGTCAAAAGCAACAAAAAAGGATTTTGGGGATACGTCAAAAGTAAAAGAAAAGTCAAAGATGCTATAGGATTTTTACAGGATGAAAAGGATGAAATGGTAAGTCAGGATGTTGCGAAGGCTGAACTTTTAAATTCCTATTTTGCATCTGTTTTCTCTCAGAAAGGAAATGTAACATCAACTGATCTTCACTGTCCTATTAAAGGAATAGAAGAATCCAGGATATCTATAAACAGAAAGACAGTGAGGAAACACTTAGCTAACATAAATGAATTCAAGTCTCCAGGTCCAGATGAATTACACCCCAGGGTACTGAAGGAGATAGCAGAAGAAATTCTTGAACCACTGTCCATAATCTTTGAAAATTCTTGGAGAACAGGCGAAGTCCCAGAAGACTGGAGAAGAGCAAATGTTGTTCCTATCTTCAAAAAGGGGAAGAAGGTGGACCCAGGGAACTACAGGCCGGTGAGTCTGACTTCTATACCAGGAAAGATCTTTGAACAAATTATTAAAGAACATGTATGCAAGTACCTGGATAAGAATGAAGTGATTAAACAGAGTCAGCATGGGTTTGTAACTAATAAGTCATGTCAGACTAACTTAATTTCCTTCTATGACAGAATCACTGACTGGGTGGATCAGGGAAATGCTGTAGATATAGTATATCTTGACTTCAGCAAAGCATTTGACAAAGTATCTCACACAATCCTTATTGAAAAAATGACTAAGTATGGAATGGACAAGGCAACTGTTAGGTGGATTCATAACTTGCTTAGTGATCGGACCCAAAGAGTGGTTGTAAATGGCTGCACATCCAGTTGGAAGAATGTCTCAAGTGGGGTACCACAAGGCTCTGTTTTGGGCCCTGTATTGTTCAACATCTTTATCAATGATTTAGATGAAGGAATTGAGGGTAAACTGATCAAATTTGCTGATGACACAAGCTAGGAGGGGTAGCTAATACTAGAGAAGAGAGAGAGAGGATTCAAAAAGATATACATAAACTGGAGCAGTGGGCAGCAACTAACAGAATGGATTTTAACAGGGAAAAATGCAAAGTACTACATCTGGGCAATAAAAATGAAAAAAGCATATACAAAATGGGAGGAATAGGGCTAAGTAACAGCACATGTGAAAAAGACTTGGGTATACTAATTGATCACAGACTTAACATGAGTCAACAGTGTGATGCAGCAGCAAAAAAGGCAAATGCAATTCTAGGATGTATCAACAGAAGCATACAGTCTAGATCACGTGAGGTCATTATTGCCCACTACTCCTCTTTGGTCAGACCTCATCTGGAATACTGTGTCCAGTTTTGGGCACCACATTTTAAAAAAGACATCAACAACCTGGAGCAAGTTCAGAGAAGAGCCACCAGAATGGTGACCGGTCTGCAAACCATGTCCTATGAGGAACGGTTGCAGGATTTGGGAATGTTTAGCTTGCAAAAAAGAAGACTGAGAGGAGACTTAATAGCTGTCTACAAATATCTCAAGGGCTGTCACATTGTAGAAGGATCATCTTTATTCTCATTTGCACAAGGAAAGACTAGAAGCAATGGGATGAAACTGAATGGGAGGAGACACAGATTAGATATTAGAAAAAACTTTTTGACAGTTAGGGTGATCAATGAGTGGAACAGGCTGCCACAAGAGGTGGTGAGTTCTCCTTCAATGGAAGTCTTCAAACAGAGGCTGGATAGACATCTGTCTGGGATGATTTAGAGAATCCTGCTTTGAGCAGGGGGTTGGACCAGAAGGCCCAGGAGGTCCCTTCCAACTCTACCATTCTATGATTCTATGATTCTAAATATCAATTCAACCTACAAGGAGAGTCAATACTTCAGACAACAGTTTATGATTCTGAATATATCCTAGGAATTTGAGCCTAGGGAAATGGCACTTCCCTTTATACAAATTAATCAGAAAAGAGCTGGAAGCATATAGCCAATTAACAAACACTTTATTGAAAAATATTTTAAAATTGCCGAAAACAACTTTTAAAAAAGAGATGTGCATCCAATGATTTCCCATTGATCAATATGTGCAAATAAAGATCTCAATTGCGCTTTACGCTGATTCAATTAACAATTACTCTATACATTTGCTATATGCTTGTTAGAAATTTTTTTACACCCAAATTGTGTAACCAATGCCATATTATAAAGCATAAGGTGTGTCAAGGAGTAAGTAATGTGGACACATAATGCAGAGTAATGAAAGGCTATGGCGTCACATTACTGATAGCCATATGAATGTATAAGGCTGTGGTTCCACGGTCCGGAACCACAGCGCTTTGGACGGAGCGGAAATTCCGCTCCGTCTAAGCCCCGCCCCCTTTCTGACGCGCGCTCTTTCCGGAGGTGTTCAGGACACCTCCGGAACACCTCCGGAAAGAACGCAGGGCTACATAGCCCTGTGTTAAATTCTGTTGCAGCGACGCACCGTCGCCGCAACACGCGAGAACATGCTGCGGTCTGAAAAGACGCGCCGCATGTCCGTTTACGCAGGTCTGCCACCTGCGTGTTGTTACGCATAGTGGAGACGGGATTTCTTGAAATCCCCTCCACTATGCTGTAACATCTGGACGCTGCGTGTTTGGCGCTGCGCCAGCGCACAGCGCCAAACACGCAGCGTTTACTGATCGTGGAAACTCACCCTAAGATGCCGCCAATAATCTATACACTGGGGGAACAATCTATGAAAAATTGTAGAATCACACTGAAGGCATCAAAACTATGAATTAACACATGTGGAATTATACATTACACTTTACAAAAAAGTGTGAAACAACTGAAAATATGTCTTATATTCTAGGTTCTTCAAAGTAGCCACCTTCCCTAAACATAACTCTAATCCTTTTTACTGGTTTCAGGTGCCTCAGGATACTTTATTCAATTTTTTTTTCTTCACTTGTTTAATATGTGTTGCCTAGAATATGTAAAGTTATTTATTCTGAGTTCTCTACCCTCAACCCATTCCCTTTACCCTTCTATTACCCCTTTTCCCAAAGACCCTTCCCATTTCCCCTCTTCACAAATCATCTTGGAGAACAGATGTAAGGCGAAAATATCAATATGCTTTGATAAAGTTAATTTGTTGACTGTTAAAATATACAAAATGTTAATAAAAACTTTGGAAAACAAAGTAGCCACCTTTTGCTTTGATTACTGCTTTGCACGCAGAAAAGGTGAACGGATGGATTCTACATGCCTGGTTCCCACCGTGAAGCATGGAGGAGGTGGTGTGATGTGTGGGGGTGCTTTGCTGGTGACACTGTTTGGGATTTATTCAAAATTGGAGGCATACTGAACCAGCATGGCTACATGCCTTTACAACATTACTCGGGGACGAGGCGCTGAGAGGTTTTTCTAGTGCTGCAATCTGCTCAAGAAACAACCGGTTAGCCTCCTGCTGCTGCTGCCGCCAGCTCTGCATGCTCTGCCGGACCTGCTGCCAGCTCTGCTGGGCCTGAACCAGGTGCTTAATGAGCTCCTCCATACTGCTGGATTTATTTGTCTCGACAACGGCAGTCTTATGTTGCACACCAACTTGCGCCATTTGTTCAAACAGCGCCTCCATGCTGTCATCCATGCTGTCAGACTTCTCTGTCTCAACAACGGCAGTCTTCACTCAAGACATACACACTCCACAGTCTTTTCCACAGAAAAATTCAGCTCTGCTATGCAGACACTTTTTTTTTTTTTTTCTCTGTAAACTCTATTAGGGCCACTGTCTCTTTAAGACTGCTCCAATAGACGTTTCTCTTTGCTGCTGCACACTCCACAGTCTTTTTCACAACAAGTTCAGCTTTGCTGTGCAGACACACTTTTTTTTTTTCTCTGCTGCTATTTCAACAGACTTCACCTTTATTGCTGTCTCTAAGCCACTGTGCTGCATGCACATTCCAGCACCATTTGTATCAGCCACTGTGCTGCCCGCATTCTCCACCAATTGTAAGCTTTTCAGGGGATATAGCTCTAGGATCGCTGTCTGGGTAGACAGAGTGACACGAAAACAGTTCATTCAGACAGCAGTTCTGGTAAAAACTGGCCGCAACCAGCTTTATTAAAGTCCACAGCAAACAGACAAAAATAAATCATAAACAGAAGACCTAGGCTTGTCTAGCCACTAATTACACACAGATAGATTTCCCTATCTATCCGGGTCCAGACTCTACCAGTCTGTGCCCAAAACAACACATATGATCAGTAGTTACCAGCGTTTACCAGCATTGAGGTTCACAGAGTCTCCTCCTTGTGTCTGAAGGCACATCCAACGTCCAGACTTGAGAGAGCTCCACTCCTATTCAGCCGCTATTCGCACGGATTCTCACTGAGACTACTTCTGTGTCCGGGGTACATCTAGCACCCAGACTGAGATAGCTTAAACTCCTGGAGACTGCTTCTTGTGCCTGGACTCCCTGTCCAGACTAAGCGAGCTCCCACTCCTGGAGACTGCTTCTTGTGCCGGGACACCTTCCTGTGTCCAGACTAAGCCAGCTCTCAGACTGTGTTTGCAGACACCTACTTCTGGTCTCCTAATTAACAGCTGAATGGTTTCAGGCCTGAGCTGCAAGTGTGTGCTGAATGTGAGGTGTAGTGACCTTTCTCTACCACTAGGTTTACAAAGCCACACATTTCCCTTATGCCATACAGCACAGTACCTAGGTGAAATGTACACCCCATTCAACACATATTCCTTCACTGTCTCACAATATGTATATATATATATATATATATATATACACTGCTCAAAAGAATAAAGGGAACACTCAAATAACACATCCTAGATCTGAATGAATGAAATATTCTCATTGAATACTTTGTTCTGTACAAAGTTGAATGTGCTGACAACAAAATCACACAAAAATCATCAATGGAAATCAAATTTATTAACCAATGGAGGCCTGGATTTGGAGTCACACACAAAATTAAAGTGGAATGTAATGTCCTTAAAACAAGTCAAAATGATGCTCAGTAGTGTGTGTTGTCTCCACATGCCTGTATGACCTCCCTGTGCCTGTATGACCTCCCTACAATGCCTGGGCATGCTCCTGATGACGTGGCGGATGGTCTCCTGAGGGATCTCCTCCCAGACCTGGACTAAAGCATCCGCCAACTCCTGGACAGTCTGTGGTGCAACTTCACAATGGTGGATGGAGCGAGACATGATGTCCCAGATGTGCTCAATCGGATTCAGGTCTCGGGAACGGGCGGGCCAGTCCATAGCTTTAATGCCTACATCTTGCAAGAACTGCTGACACATTCCAGCCACATGAGGTCTGGCATTGTCCTGCATTAGGAGGAACCCAGGGCTAATCGCTCCAGCATATGGTCTCACAAGGGGTCTGTGGATCTCATCTCGGTACCCAATGGCAGTCAGGCTACCTCTGGCAAGCACATGGAGGGCTGTGCGGCCCTCCAAAGAAATGCCACCCCACACCATTACTGACCCACTGCCAAACTGGTCATGCTGAAGGATGTTGCAGGAAGCAGATCATTCTCCATGGCGTCTCCAGGTTCTGTCACATCTGTCACATGTGTTCAGTGTGAACCTGCTTTCATCTGTGAAGAGCATAGGGCGCCAGTGGCGAATTTGCCAATCCTGGTGTTCTGCGGCAAATGCCAAGCGTCCTGCACGCTGTTGGGCTGTGAGCACAACCCCATCTGTGGTCGTCGGGCACTCAGACCATCCTCATGGAGTCGGTTTCTAACCTTTTGTGCAGACACATAAACATTTGTGGCCTGCTGGAGGTCATTTTGCAGGGCTCTGGCACTATGCTGACGGACACAGCAAACCTTCTTCCCACAGCTCACATTGATGTGCCATCCTGGATGAACTGCACTAGCTGAGCCACTTGTATGGGTTGTAGAGTCCGTCTCATGTTACCACGAGTGTGAAAGCACAACCAACATTCAAAAGTGACCAAAACACCAGCCAGAAAGCATTGGTACTGAGATGTGGTCTATGGTCCCCACCTGCAGAACCACTCCTTTATTGTGTCTTGATAATTGCCAATAATTTCCATCTGTTGTCTATTCCTTTTGCAGCATATAAAATTGATTGTCAATCAGTGTTGCTTCCTAAGTGGACAGTTTGATTTCACTGAAGTTTGATTTACTTGGCGTTATATTCTGTTGTTTAAGTGTTCCCTTTATTTTTTTGAGCAGTGTATTATATATATAACATCAGAGACACAGGCGGCTGATAATCCAGCACTGAACAACTCAGCCTCTAGATGTAAAAGAAATTACTCTTACTTCATACAAAGGCTGAAAAATATAGACATTCAGATACTCCTGGAAATATAGACCAGAGCTGAGAATGAATCCCTGATGCCCATCGGATACAGGAAAATCTCCATCCCTGCCCTGAAAAATAAAAACATCAAACAGGGCCGCTGCTCAGGAGGAATATTTGGTATAAAGAGGAACTCCAACAGCACATCAAACTGGTGAAGAGAGGAGACAGCCACATATGGATGTGAATTAGAATCAGTAGCTCTGTGTCACGGGGTTACTGCGACAGTGTGGAGTCAGAAGACAGCAGCGTTTGATTGTTCCTACTCTGGCACTGAGGCGAAGCACTTCTTCATTTTAAATGTGTTTATTTCTTCTGGCAGAACAGGGGTTAATCGGCCATGTTGGATATCCCTGCGTTCACAGCTGAGCTCGGTTAGCCACTCCTTTTCCTTTTATAATCTGGGCTCTTACAAATCCTTGTCAGAGCTAGCATTTACTGCATGGCTAACGGAGGGAGAAGAGTTCATATGAGGAGAGTGTGGTAATACCCTGTCCTTCTCTATTTTGGTTTATTTCCCTACCTCCACAACCTGGTACATTCCTCTGTTATATGTTAGTGAATATTTTGTATGCCTGGAGTTTTTTGTTAACCCTTGTTTGTGTTGCCTTGTTTGTCGGGTTGGTGTATAGTGCACAGTAGCGCCCCTCTTCCTTGGGTGGAGGAAGAGAACAGGAGATAAGGCAAGGGTGTATACCCTGTCTGTGCCTAGTTAACTGTCAGATTTTGGGAATGTGTTCTCAGAGCAGGAGTGCCAAGAACTCCCTCCCCATTGTCCTAATGATTGCACAATTAATCTTGTTCCTGGTGCCCAGCTGCCCAAGAGCAGACGCTATAATATCTGTGGTCCAGAGAGGCAGGCCATGAAGGGCTACATCATGGAAAGCCTGGCTAAAGGTCATATCGGACCATCCTCATCCCCCATTGCCGCGGGGTTCTTTTTTGTAAAGAAAAAAGATAGAGGGTTACACCCATGCCTGGATTTCCGTGAAATCAATACAATCACAGTTGGTGATCCTTATCCACTCCCTCTCATTCCAGACCTCTTTAATCAAATTGTAGGCGCAAAATGGTTCTCTAAAATGGACCTCAAGTGGGCATATAATCTCATCAGCGTCTTCCTACACTTTATAAATTACATCTTTAGTCACCTGGTAGGCAGATTCGTGGTTATCTATCTGGATGACATATTAATTTATTCCCCTGACCTTGAGTCACACCAGGTACATGTCAGGCAGGTCTTACGTATACTCCTAGATAATAAATTATATGTCAAACCAGAGAAGTGTAGGTTCTCGGTTGAGGAGATCCCATTCCTAGGATATGTGTTGTTTTCCACATGGATCCGGCAAAAGTCCAGGTGTTATTGGATTGGGATCATCCTGAGGATTTGAAGGCGTTACAAAGGTTTTTAGGTTTTGTCAACTAGTACCGTAAATTCATAAAGAACTTTTTGGTAGTAGCCAAACCGCTTACGGATATGACCAGGAAGGTGATGGACTTCTCCAAGTGGTCCAGTCCTGTCAGGGAGGCATTTCATACGTTGAAGAGGTGTTTTATTTCTATGCCGATCCTTATACAGCCTGTCATCTCTTAGCCTTTTATCGTTGAGGTTGATGCGTCTGTGGTGGGAGTGGCGGCTGTATTGTCACAGGGTGCGTCTCCTGGTAAATGGCAACCATGTACTTATTTTTCTAAAAAACTGTCACCTGCTGAGAAAAATTATGAAATTGGTAACAAGGAACTCTTAGCAATCAAATGGGCTTTTGAAGCATGGCGTCATTTTTTGAAGGGAGTGGTTCACCCAGTTATGGTAATCACGTATCATAAGAATCTGGTATACTTGGAATCGGCGAAACGTCTAACACCTCGACAGGCAAGAGGGGTGTCATTATCCAGTCCAGAGTTTGCTTTCTGCTGTCTTCTCTCTGGACTGGTCATGTGGGGGTTAATCCCCTCTGCCTCGTTTTGGAGCTAGCTGGGCTATTTCAGTCCCCTGCAGCCTGCAGGCCAGCGTCAGCTATACTTCAAGCTTCCAAGCTAGTGCCTCTGACCTGTATTCCTTTAGTGATCCTTCTGCTCCTGAGCACCTGTACTTGTGTATGACTTGGCTTGTTCTCTGGACTCTGCTTCTGGTTGTCCATTTCTGATACCATGTTCCCGGTAATCTCTGACTTCTGGCTTGTACCCCGACTACATCTTACATTTTGGATACCACGTTCCCGGTAGGCCCTGACTTCTTGCTTGTCCCTGACTATGCATTCGCTGTTACCTTTGGTACTTCTGCTCCTGACAGTTGCTGACTTCAGCTAGTCTGACCACTCTTTCGTTACCTGTGGCACCTGTGCGGCTGCTCTGTGTTATTACGTTGTGTGTGTGTGTAACCTCTCTTCCCTCACCAGCACCCCCTGGTGGAGGTTGCACTGTACTGCACTATAGCAGCACGTTACAAGGGGCATTGTTCTTTACCAGGTTTAACTTTTTTGTCAAATATAGGCCGGGAAACAAAAACATTAAGGCAGATGCTTTATCCCGTTGCTTTCCTAGGGGAGGAGATAAGTGTGAACCGGTACCTAATCTTCAAAAAGGGGTGGTTATGGCATCTATGTGCTCTGATCTGGAAAAAGAGGTTGTTGACGCTCAGGGGGACGCCCCTGCTGCCTGTCCACTTGGTAAACTGTTTGTTCTTGTTAATCTCCGTCTTAAGCCCCCCGTCACACACAGCGATCTCGCTAGCGAGATCGCTGCTGAGTCACTAGTTTTGTGACACGACAGCGATCTCCACAGCGAAATCGCTGTGTGTGACATTCAGCGACGATCAGCCCCCCTGCTGAGTATCACTGATCGTCGCTGAATGTCCTGGACATTTTTTTGATCGTTGGTCTCCTGCTGGCCAGCACGCATCGCTGCGTGTGGCAGGCAGGAGACCAGCGATCAGCTGGTAACCAAGGTACACATTGGGTTTCCAGGCGCCGGGCGGCGACTGGAAACCCGATGTGTACGTTGGATACCAGTGCTTACATACGGTCCTGTGTCCTGCAGGAAGGGCCTGAGAAATAGTTATTGTAGAGTTGGGGAGGAAACGATAAACCTGAAGAATTGCCCAATAATGCTGCTTCTTATGAAGTTACTTGTGTACTGGGAGCTGCAGTAATGGATTGTCAGGAGGATGGACGGCTGCACATGCAGACAGATTTCGCTACACACTCCCGGCTCGGAAACAACTTTATTGTAGGAATAGATGAGAAGTTCATTAAATCCCAGTTGTCTCCAGTGATTCTGTGTGTGGGTGTCACGCTGTCACTGCATACAGGAGGTCCGGGGTCTATGCTGACCCTAAGCAGGGGCCCTGACTAATCCCTCTACCTGGAGGTACTGTTGATGGTACAGAGGTCCAGGCCACCAGCGTAACCCTATCTCCTGCAAATCCCTGACCCTCAGTAATCTAGTCCTGAGAAGGACCCCGATCACAACACAGGGGACTGGAAGGTATATGCCTAAACACAGTAATAGACGAACGAGACAGTACAAGGGGTAAACTAAAATCCACCTTGCATACAAAACTCACTCCACAACAACAGAGGGAACACCAACTGGTACGGAGATAAATGATAAAGCGAGGAGGGGAAAAAAACCACACCAGGTACTCTTCTGTTATGTTTCGGTAGCTGAGGAGTGCAGGTAAAAAAAGGCAATACACCAGAGCAGTTGGAAACTATGAGATTGCAGTACCCTGACTAACCACCACAACTAGAGGCAGCCGTGGAGCGTTCCTACGTTGGTCCTAGACGCCTCGTCACAGCCTGAGAAACTAACTACACCTAAAGATAGAAAGAGGAAAGCTATCTGCCCTGGAGCAGATCTCCAAAGAACATAGAAAGCCCCCAAACATGTAATGGCGGTTAGACAAGAAGAAATACTGACAAAGACAGAAAATAGTATGAGCAAACGTTGGGGCCCAAACTATCTAAATAGAAAAGGATAGGAAGGGCACTTACTGCAATCTCAAAAAACCCTGAAAAGCACCAACTCTACTAATTTCAAAAACACCTGAGATCACACGACCTCTACCACCTAAATTAGTTCTCTGGTGTAACAAAATCAAAACAGCAGCCACTGAAAAAACTGGAAAAAGCAAATGTACAAACATCAGTGGCTGAACTAAACTGAGAGGGCAAAAGCCCCCGGAGGGGACCCTGAAGGCCCCCACAGAAGTGCAGGACAAAATGCAAAAATCAAGACAAAAAACAAAAAGAAGAAAATGTCTTATCTGTTAGCAGGAGATGCAGACACGACACAGAAGGCTACAAAGGAAACAGGAATCAAGGATTGAGACCAGAACAATTGATCACCGGCAACCCTGATGGGAAGGCGACTCCCTTATATAAGACCAGTCAGTAACACCTGATTCCCAATCCTCACAATCTTCACTGGACAGTCCAGTACCGCTTGTAACCACCAGAGGGAGCCTCTGCTCAGAACTCATTTCAAGTCCATTCACAACACTCTTCACTTCAGACTTCACAATACCACGATCCGCTCTGCTGGTCTGCATGAATGCTTTCACCGACACATTCCTAGAAGACTGGCAGGTAGTTGAAGGAATCTCATTACTGCAGCATTAACTGCAGCTGGGCGAGGCTGGGCCTCGTCTAGCACAGAGAGAGAGAGAATTAACTCCCTCAGTGCCGAAAAACACCAAGCACCAAAAACTCAGCTGTGCGAAGTCAGGTTGTGTAATCGTGACGATCTTCATGGCGACACACCCGTGACAGTGGGAGACTGGCTACGGGGCGAGGAGCATTAATCCTGGGCTGGTAACCCTTGCTGTGCTGGGAAGAACGTGTCTCTGGCTGGGCGAGTAACCCTTGCAGTGCTGGGAAGAACACGTCTCTCGCTGGGCGGGTAACCCTTGCGGTGCTGGGAAGAACACGTCTCTGGCTGGGCGGGTAGCCCTACCAGCGCGCTGCTGCAGGGGAGCTGGTAACCAAGGTACACATCGGGTTTCCAGATGCCGCGCAGCGCCTGGAAACCAGATGTGTACCTTGGTTACCAGCTCCCTGCACCAGCGGGCTGGTATCCAACGTACACTGCGGGTAACTAAGCGACGTTACCCGCAGTGTCGCTGTCCCTGATCGCTGCCTGAGCTGCCTGTTTGGCAGCTCAGCAGCGATCATGTAGCGACACACCAGCGATCCTGACAAGTGCATATCATTGTCGGGATCGCTGGTGTGTCGCTATGTGTGACAGGGCCCTTAGAGTCCTTAGCAAACATCATGATTCAGTGTTGGCCGGACATCCTGGTAATAAAGCCACTGGTGATCTGCTTACTCTGCGTTTTTGGTGGTCAGGTGCTCATCAGGATGTCCAGGAGTATGTAGCCACCTGCAGTGACTGTGTGCATTCTAAGACCACTCTTATTCGCCTGTCGGGGGGGCTCTCCAACTGTTGGAGATTCCCAGTAGACGTTGGACTCACTTGTCGGTCGATTTTATCACGGATCTTCCAAGTGTCGTACGGGAATACTGTAATACTGGTGGTGGTAAATAGATTCAGTAAAATGTCTAATTTCATCGCTATACCAGCTTTACCGTAGGCCAAATCCTTGGCGCAAGTTTATGTCAGGGAAATAATTAGATTTTTGGGATCCTGACCAATATTGTTTCTGATCGGTGGGTGCAGTTGTCTCCAAGTTTTGAAGGGCATTTTGCACCCTTCTGGGGATTCATTTGTCGTTTTCTTCTGCTTTTCACCCGCAGTCTAATAGGCCAACTGAATGGGTTACAGGTGTTTTGTATCTAAAAATCAGGGGGACTGGGCTACCTAGTTACCGTTAGCCGAATTCACTGTAAATAATCGTCAGGAATCGACAGGTAAGTCCCTGTTTTTCGAGGCATATGGTTTCCATCCTCAGTTTAGTTCATTTAATAGTAATTGCCCTTACCGGAAGAACATTTTTCATCTTATATTACTACCATATGGCTTGTGGTTACAAATAATTTGATGAGGATGGGATCCAAATATAAGAGTGTGGCAGATCGGAGACGTTTGGTGGGTCCAGACCTGCGTGTTGGTGACTTGATGTGTCTGTCCTCGAGGAACATTAAGCTGAAGGTTCAGTCTTGGAAACTGGGTACCAGGTTTATCTGTCCTTTTAAGATTGTAGCCATCGTCAATCCCGTAGCATTTCGCCTTGCTTTATCGCCTACCTTTAGGATCCATAATGTGTTCCGTCGATCTCTCCTCAAAAAATATGTTGCATCTTCAGTACCATAACCTCTACCACTGTTTCCTGTCATTGTTGATGGAAACTTGGAATCTAAGATTGCCAAGATCTTGGATTCTTGTATTGTTCTTCGGTTGCTTCAGTATCTGGTATACTGGAGGGGGTACAGTCCTGAGGAGAGGATGTAGGTAACAGCATCTGATGTTCATGCGGCCAGACTGGTCTGGGCTTTTCATGTGGCACACACCGATAGGCCTGGTCTTGAGGTTCCGGAGTTCCCTCGTAGAAGAGGGGGTACTGTCACGGGTTACTGCGACAGTGTGGAACCTGAAGACCACAGCATCTGATTGCTCGTACTCTGGCGCTGAGGAGAAGCACTTCTCCTTCATTTTAAATGTGTTTATTTCTTCAGAACAGGGTGTGACAGTGTCACTGGTTTTATATGTGAGGGAGGTTTGTGTCACACAGGATGCTCTCCTGTGTGAACTAAGACCTACTTTATTTATATGCCAGCATGTTATATGTTAAAAGGGTGTGGCTGAGCAATGTATAAAAGCTCAGTCCTGTTTTTTTTTTTTCTGGTGTGGTCTGGAGAGGAAAGTCTCCAGAAAGTATAGTGGAGGCTGCAAAGCTTTCCACAAGGACTTTAGCAGTGCAGTTTATGCTACTGAGAGCGGGCGGAACCCGCTCATCTATGGACTGAGTTATTGTTTGTTTTTTTTTATGTTTTTTCCCGTTTAACCCAGAGGGGTCATGTTTACTTTTCCTGCGAAACCTGCATGAGTTTATGGCTGATAATAAACCAGCAGAAAGAAAAGCCTGAGAACGTGTGTCCTGAGTCTGCCTCCAGGAGAACCGAGCGAGTCGTCTTGCCACAAGGGGTTAATCGGCCATGTTGGAAATCCCTGTGTTCACAGCTGAGCATGGCACCATGATTAAGACCCCAATGGGTCGAAACGCGTTGGCTGTACCAGGTTTTTATGGGCCCCGGGCGAAAGAGTCTCAGTGGGCCCCTTTAACACAGACTACGATTCATGATGCACAGATACGGCAGAGAAATATAGGTACGGTACAATGCCAAACACTTCACTTCTTCTATTACATGAGTGATATCTATTGTAAATTGTACAATAGCTCAAAAACCACCAAATCCTCACAGCGCACAGTACAGACTGGACAGTACAGTCCTCCATACAATATTATGGGCACCACATAGTCCTCCATACAGTATTATGGGCCAAATATAATGCTCCATAAAGAATATTGGACCCCAAATAATGCTCCATACAGGATACTGGTCCCCATATAATGTTCCATGCAAAATATGGAGCTCTCCTCTCCACTGTGCTGCGTTCTGCGCTGTTACGGCTCAGGAAAGGGCGCTTTGGAAAAACTCCCCATCATCATTGACTCCCCATCATCATCATTGCCTCCCCATCATCATCACCTCCTCATCATCATTGCCTCCCCATCATTATCACCTCCCCATCATCATTGCCTCCCCATCATTATCACCTCCCCATCATTATGGCCTCCCCATCATCATTGCTTCCCCATCATCTTCGCCTCCCCATCATCATCGTCTCCCCATCATCATCATCGCCTCCCCATCATCATCGCCTCCCCATCATCATCACCTCCCCATCATCATCATTGCCTCCGGGCCCCGGCTCACCACCATCACTGCCTCCCCCCACCACCATCACACATACAGCACACACACACCTCACCTGTCCGGCGCCCAAGCTCTCTCTGCCACACAGCCGGCCGCTGAATGATGACGTCATTCAGCGGCGCTGCTGTGAGAGGAAGCGCCGGCGCCCTGCAGGCGCCCTCTGGAGCCTGGAGCTGCAGCAGCGGAGGCACGGGGAGAGGTGAGTATTGCGCCAGCTGCTGTCGGGGCCCTGAGCAAGCGGGGGGGCCCAGTGGCGGTGCTGGTACTGCTCTCATCCGCTAACGGGCGCTGGGGTGCCCGACGGCGAGTGGGCCCCCCCACCTGCTCAGGGCCTCGGCACTTGCCCGGGTATGCCGGGTGCTGACGCCGGCCCTGACCCTGCCCATGTACCATGATTGACCCCAATGTGTCAAAACGCGTTGGTTGTACCAGGGACCTTGCCCATGTATTGTATCTTTATGGATGTTTATTTTTAATACATTTTTCAAATAAATTTGTATTTTTAGTTTCAATAAATTTTTATTTAGAAACTTATTAAACCAAGTTCAAGTTATGAACTCCCATGCAAGGGAGTGCAAACTAACAATTTAACATACATTCAATAAACTTGAAATAATATAAGGGAAGACATGACATAGACAGGGGTAGGGAAAGGCACAAATGATTTAATTATATGATATCCAATAATCAATAATGGTATCATCAATAATCAATTCAGGGCATTTAAAGCGGTTATGCAACCCACTATTGTAGGATCATATTTGAATCCCGTCCCAGGCCGTGATCAGTTCTCAACTGGTTACGGAGAGAGCCTCAGTGCCTGATCCAGTCAAGTATCTGAGAGACGCTCCATCCAGGGATGCCAAACCCTGAAGAAAGAATCCCACGTGTCGGTTCTAGTTGCCTCTGTTCTTTCATATAACATAATGTTGTTCATCTTCTCTTTCACCATAGATACTGAAAGTGAGGGTGATTTCCACTTTGCCGCAATGTGGATTTTAGTGGCCATACATAAGTAGTTTACTAGCTTCTGAAAGCTTTTTGGTAGCCGGGAAGGCCTGGTTCCCAGTAAAAGGGTAGAAGGTTCCAGTTCAACTGGTCCACCATACAGTCATGGACAAAAGTTTTCAGAATGACACAAATATTAATTTTTACAAAGTCTACTGCTTCACTTTTTCTAATGGCAATTTGCATATACACCAGAATGTTATAAAGAGTGATCAGCTTAACAGCAATTAATTGCAAAGTCAATATTTGGCTAGAAAATGAACTTTATCCCCCAAAACACATTTCAACATCATTGCAGCCCTGCCTTAAAAGGACCAGCTAACCTCTTTTCAGTGATTGCTCCATTAACACAGGTGTGGGTGTTGATGAGGACATTGCTGGAGATCAATCTGTCATGATTAAGTAAGAATGACACCACTGGACACTTTAAAAGGAGGCTGGTGCTTGGCATCATTGTTTCTCTTCTGTTATCCATGGTTATCTCTAAAGAAACACGTGCAGTCATCATTGCAATGCACAAAAATGGCCTAACAGGGAAGAGTATCGCAGCTAGAAAGATTGCACCTCAGTCAACAATCTATCGCATCATCAAGAACTTCAAGGAGAGAGGTTCCATTGTTGCCAAAAAGGCTCCAAGGCGCCCAAGAAAGACCAGCAAGCGCCAGGACCGTCTCTTAAAAGTGTTTCAGCTGCGGGATCGGGCTACCAGCAATGCAGAGCTTGCTCAGGAATGGCAGCAGGCAGGTGTGAGTGCATCTGCACGCACTGTGAGGCGGAGACTCTTGGAGCAAGGCCTGGTCTCAAGGAGGGCAGCAAAGAAGCCACTTCTCTCCAGAAAAAACATCATGGACAGACTGATATTCTGCAAAAGGTACAGGCAGTGGACTGCTGAGGACTGGGGTAAAGTTATTTTCTCTGATGAATCCCATTTTCGATTGTTTGGGACATCAGGAAAACGCCTCATTCGGAGAAGACAAGGTGAGCGCTACCACCAGTCTTGTCTCATGCCAACTGTTAAGCATCCTGAAACCATTCATGTGTGGGGTTGCTTCTCAGCCAAGGGAATCGCCTCTCTCACAGTCTTGCCTAAAAACACAGCCATGAATAAAGAATGGTACCAGAATGTCCTCCAAGAGCAACTTCTCCCAACCCTCCAAGAGCAGTTTAGCGATCAACAATGCCTTTTCCAGCATGATGGAGCACCTTGCCATAAAGCAAAGGTGATAACTAAATGGCTCAGGGAACAAAACATAGAGATTTTGGGTCCATGGCCTGGAAACTCCCCAGATCTTAATCCCATTGAGAACTTGTGGTCAATCATCAAGAGACGGGTGGACAAACAAAAACCTAAAAATTCTGACAAAATGAAAGCATTGATTGTGCAAGAATGGACTGCTATCAGTCAGGATTTGGTCCAGAAGTTGATTGAGAGTATGCCAGGGAGAATTGCAGAGGTCCTGAAGAAGAAGGGTCAACACTGCAAATATTGACTTGCTGCATTAACTCATTCTAACGGTCAATATAAGCTTTTGTTACTCATATGTTTGCAATTATATTTCTGTCTGTGATAAAAACATCTGTCAAACACATAAAAAACAGAGGGCAGCAGATCAAGTGAAAATATAATATTTGTGTCATTCTCAAAACTTTTGGCCATGACTGTACATCTGTGCTATCAGACGCTTTACCTTGTCCCAAAGCCCAGAAACCACCGTACAAGACCACTAAATATGTTTCATGTCACCAGATATTCCACAGCCCCTAAAACAGTCTCCCGAGACATTAGGAAAAATGCTGTGAATTTTTTCCGGTACATAATAGACTCTGTGCAATAGTTTTAAGGAGGTCTACACAAGGGAAGTCTGGTGACTACCTTTCGATAGGGTGTCATAGCTACGATACCATTCATCAATTGACTGTTCAAACCCCAGATCCTCCTCCCACTGTAACATATACTTCAATTTTTTTATCATCTTGTGGGGAATTTATAGCATAGTAGATCAATGAGATCGTTCCCTTATAAATTTGTATTTTTATCCAAGTTTTCACGCTGGAGACCATTCTACCTGTCCCCGTTTCTCCTTTATGTAGAAGTTTCAGACATCATATACTCAATGACCGTACCAAGGGAGACTCTCTAGCAAGATATACTTTAAACTCCCACGTAGGAAGGAGTGTAGTAGACTACGTGATTGCAAACATGGACACGGCAAATATCGGCGCCTTCATAGTCACTCCACAAACGCACCTGACAGATACCAGCCAACTTCTTCTTTTATACATGAAATCTACAAAGAAATCATCAACAGAAAAACCCCAGCTGAGTGGCCTCTTCAACCTGCATCCATCCTATAAATGGTCCAAGACATCGTCAATAAGATATAGAGGTTTAAACAGACACAAAATACAGGCGATGCTCCAAAACTCTACATCTACGAGTACAAGTGAAACCTAGAAGGAGTGAATCAAGCTGCAAAAGACCTCAATGATATATTGTACACCATGTCTGAATTGTCTGACTTTAAATAAAAGTTAACTGCAAGAGGCAAAAGTAAAACATATCAATTGTTGGTGTGACAGAGAATGTAAAGCTGTTAGGAAGACCCTGAGAACAGCCTCAAACAAGAAACACAGAAACCCAACGACCTGGGTCTTAGGGATGGCAACGACACCATACAAAGGTAATACAAAACTATCCTCAGGAGGAAGAAGCAGAGTTATATTTCCACCAAACTTAACCAACTCCAATATGCTCTCCAAGACAACTATTTCTGGGAACTATGAAACCACATGGACACAAAAAGTAAGAAAAGACAACATCTGGCTCCAGTACTTCAGTGACCTCTGCAAAGACATCCTGAATAGTGTTGAACGATACGATAATGCAAATATCGGCTATCGGCCGATATTAGCTCTATCGGCCTTTCGATAATTCGTTTCGATATTTTCGTCTTATCGAATACCGTAATCGGAAGTTCCCATAATTCTTTGCGAGGCAATGTGATTTTAGTCAGCCAATGAGGAATCCTAAGAAGTGTGGGCACATCCTGTACTGCTGCGGTCATGTTAACTAATGGCATGGCTGTGATTGGATGCTGAAATGATGTCAGAATGCACTATAAAAGGCGCCGCCGCCATTTTAGCGTCACTGTGCTGTGAATTCAGTAAGGGACAGAACGCTACTGTGCTGACTCTGAGGGACAGTTAGAGATTGCGATTTAGTGTACTGTGCTGTAGGCAGGCTAGCACCAACCGCTGTGTAAAGCTTCCTTTTGCCTGCAGTGCTGTTTTAACAGCTCTGCAAGGTGTGTGTGAGTGCAGGTGACGCTGCAGTTTGCTCTGTATGCAACGCTGTCTGTAGGCATCTGCACCTGTCACTCACAGACTCTTTTTTTTTTTTCTTCAGTGTATAAAAGGCGCCGCCGCCATTTTAGCGTCACTGTGCTGTGAATTCAGTAAGGGACAGAACGCTGCTGTGCTGACTCTGAGGGACAGTTAGAGATTGCGATTTACTGTACTGTGCTGTAGGCAGGCTAGCACCAACCGCTGTGTAAAGCTTCCTTTTGCCTGCAGTGTTGTTTTAACAGCTCTGCAAGGTGTGTGTGAGTGCAGGTGACGCTGCAGTTTGCTCTGCATGCAACGCTGTCTGTAGGCATCTGCACCTGTCACTCACAGACTATTTTTTTTTTCCTTCAGTGTAATTCTTGCAGCTCCATGCAATTTAACTATTAGTGTGACGCGCTTCCATCCGTATCCAATACATTGGTTGCAAACACTATAGAAGTAGACAAAGGAGTAGCCTTTCACAGATTGTGAAGAGTTGTGTTTCAGTGTTCACTTCAGTCTCTGCGTAATAACCACACTTAGGCCTTATATAACTTTTCTGACTTTCTTTATCAATCTACCAAGATGAAGAAGTCAGTGAGTAAGGCACGTGGTCATGGCCGTGGAGTTTCAGCAGGGAGAGGACGTGGGGATTCTGTGTCTGCTGCCGCCCTCAGTGACACAGCATCCACCATTTATCTCCGTGAGCGTTCCTTTATGCGCACTTTGGTAGGAGCTCGGCGTGCCCCCTGCTGCGGGAAGAACAAATTGAAGCCGTTGTTGGTTGGATGGCAGCCAATGCATCGACTTCAATTCCTTCCACCTCCTCTCAGGAACACAACACTGTTGAGCAACCATCTGTCTGTTCACGCCTGTCAAATTGCCAAGGCAGTCAGAGAGTTCTGTACAGGAGCCAGCTGAGTCTCTGCTTCTGTTCTCAGAATCTGTTGGCTCGCAAACACGGGCACAGGCAAGCAGCATTCTGCAATTTGAAGAAGAGGGAATATGCAGTGATGCGCAACAGCTGTGTCTCTCTCAATCTGAAGAGGCGGGTGAGCCAGTGCCGATGGACAGCACACCGCAGAACGCATCTTATGATGATGATGAGACTCAGGTGCAGGTTTTGTGGAGCATGGTGCTGCCCAGACCATCCAACAGCAGCAGGTGTTGGAAGAGGGTAGTGGAGATGATGAAGTCCGAGACCCAACATGGCGTGAGCAACAGGAAGGTGGTGGGAGCAGCTCTGAGGAAGAGATTGTCCCAACGGTACAAAGAGGAGGGAGAGGTAGGCTGCAGACTCGCTTGCCTGTAGCCTCCAGTTTGGTACCTGTTGGGAGCAGTTCTCTTAGAACTGTCAAAATTGGCGCTCCCATGACTTGCACTGGTGGTCCTTTTTTGACAGACTTGTACATGATATTTGCTATGTTCAATGCAAGCTGTGTAAGCAAAAAGTTAAAAGAGGTAAAAATATCAGGAACCTGAATACCACAAATATGTGGACACATGTACGGACAAAGCACGTAGCTGAGTTCCAAAGACACACTGGAGATGTAGGCCAACCTACAGCAGCACCTACATCTTTAGGTCATGTTCGAGCCTCTACCTCCAGCTCTCACACACCTGTTTCGGCTTCCTCACAGGATCTCCATGGAAGAACCTCGGTCACTGTTGTCCATAGAGAAACTGTTATTCCACCCACTGCAGCAAGTTCACAGTCATCGTCACACTCCCAGAACAAAAAACAGCCATCGGTAACACAGGCATGGGATAAAAGACGGCCATACTCGGCAAACCATCCACGAGCACAGGCTCTGAATGCTGGCCTTGCAAAACTCCTGTCCCTTGAAATGCTGTCATTCAGGCTGGTGGAGACTGACAGTTTCAGGAACTTTATGGCATTGGCAGTCCCACAATATAATGTGCCAAGTCGATTTTATTTCAGCAGGCAAGCTGTCCCTGCTCTGCAAAAACATGTCGAGGGAAACATTAAACATGCGCTACTAAACGCCGTCAGTAGCAGGGTCCACCTGACCACCGATGCGTGGACCAGTACCCATGGCCAGGGACGATACCTTTCCCTCACTGCCCATTGGGTCAATGTTGTGGAGCCGGGTACAGATCTTGCCAGTGGCGCTGTACGTGTTCTGCCAACTCCAAGGATTGCAGGAATCCAGTCTGTGCACATTGATTCCTCCTCCTACTCCAGTTCCTCAGAATCATCGCTGCACGAGCCGTCACGGTATACCTCCACATGGACCCGTGAACGCTTACCTGTTGCGACCGATATGAGCACAGCCGTGGCCAAACGTCAACAGGCCGTACTGAAATTAATTCCCATGGGGAATCGAAGCCACACAGCGCAGGAGCTCTGGGATGCCATCAAGCAGGAGAGCGATGTGTGGTTTTTGTCAGCTAATCTCCAGCCAGGCTTGGTAGTGTGTGACAATGGCCGAAATCTGGTGGCAGCTCTGGGCCTTGGCAACCTCACTCACATACCATGTCTGGCACATGTGCTCAACTTGGTCGTGCAGAGTTTTTTGAGGGACTATCCGGATCTTGATGCACTGCTGCACAAGGTCCGCCTAGAGTGCGCTCACTTGCGACGTTCCAGCATGGCCAGATCGCGCATTGCAGCTCTGCAAGTCAGATTTCGCCTTCCTGAACATCGCATCATATGTGACGTACCCACCAGGTGGAATTCCACGTTACATATGTTGGAGCGGTTGTGTGAGCAGCAGCCAGCAGTAATGGAGTATCAGCTGCAACAGGCGCAATCAACTCGCAATTTGCGCCGTTCACACTTCACCACTACTGAGTGGGCCTCTATGAACGACATCTGCGACGTTTTGCGTGCGTTTGATGTCTCAACGCGGATGGCGAGTGCAGATGATGCACTAGTCAGCATGACTGTACCCCTTATCTGCCTGCTTCAGAAATCACTGAAAGCACTAAAGGAAGAGGTTTTGAAAGAGGTGGAGGATGAGGAGTCACAAATTCAATTACCTTCAGGACAGTCAGCGCAACGTCGTTCCTCACAAAGGGCTGGGCAGGGCTCACTTTGTGAGGAGGATGAGGAGGAGGAGGAGGAGGAGTCAATGGAGGAGGAAGAAATCCCTACAGAGGGAGGTACACAACGCTCTACTCAGTATGTAGAGCGAGGGTGGGGTGATGCAGAGGAGACAGAGATAACGCCTCTTCCAGAGGACAGCCTTTGTTGGCCAGTTGGGAGTCTGCAGCACATGGTTGATTTCATGCTTCAGTGCCTGAGAAACGACCGCCGCATCGCCCACATTCTCAGCACGTCAGATTATTGGGTGTACACCCTCCTAGACCCTCGCTACCGGGACAACTTACAAACCCTCATCACACCGGTGAACCGGGACCGTAAAATGCAGGAGTACCAAGACACACTGGTGCAATCCATACTGTTGTACATTCCAGCCGAGAGAGCTGCTGCTGCTACTGCTGCTGCTTTACAAAGCAGCTCTGTGCGTCGAGGCAGTGTAGACACCTCTACAACAAGAGGGAGCAGAAGCAGCGCCTCTGCACAGGGCAAGAACTGTATGTTACAAATGTGGCAAAGTTTTGTGACAGCGCCAGCAAGGTCTACACCATCCGAGACGGCTCCAGTCACCAGGAAGAAACGTTTCCGTAAGATGGTGACAGACTACTTGGCTTTCCCTCTAAGTGTACTCCCAGATGCCTCTTCCCCTTTCAAATTTTGGGTCTCTAAGTTGGATACATGGCCAGAGCTTAGCCAGTATGCATTGGAGGTGCTGGCTTGCCCTGCTGCCAGTGTATTATCTGAGCGTGTCTTTAGTGCTGCAGGTGGTGTAGTAACAGACCGTCGCATGCGACTATCCTCAGAGAATGTAGACCGGCTTACTTTTCTGAAAATGAACAAGGCATGGATCTCACCTGAATTTGCCTGTCCGTTTTCAGATTAAATAACTGTTTGGCAACGTTTTCCATGTCTCCTGTTATGTTCATCTTTCTACCACCTGAACTCTACTCCCTGGGCTACAACACCGCCATTTGTTGCTCGAGTCGTAAGTAATTGGCAGGGGTACTGACTCCTGGCCAGCCTGGTTACAGCACGACAGCTGTTTCCTGGCAGTGTGAACGTCAATTATCCTCCAATAAGTTGTGCTGTCGTGTTGCATTCGGGTTAGCCGACTCTATGGTGCCTGCAGTTTAGGTGATTCCTATGTGTGCTGTGGGATATGTAAATAAAGGCGGTTTCCATTGTGACAATAGGATAAGCACCCACTGTAGGACTGTGTGATTCGGTAACTGCGGACGGCTTGCGTCCTGTCAACTTACATTTTCATGGGTGCGTTCTTCTACCCGTCCGGGGTCCAGTACCGTCAAGTGGTTCTCCCCAGTGCCTTTGGCCTAGGTGCCTCCATCTCCGTATCCGAGTTCCAGCAACGTCTGCTGGTCCTTGGTAGTGCTTTGGAGCACAGGTACCTCCTGCTTAGTAACCGTGTCACAGTAACGTCAGCTGGTACTCGGTTGTGACATTGCCTCTTTTCCTTCGCTGCCCCTCCGGGGTCCAGTACCGTCAAGTGGTTCTCCCCAGTGCCTTTGGCCTAGGTGCCTCCATCTCCGTATCCGAGTTCCAGCAACGTCTGCTGGTCCTTGGTAGTGCTTTGGAGCACAGGTACCTCCTGCTTAGTAACCGTGTCACAGTAACGTCAGCTGGTACTCGGTTGTGACATTGCCTCTTTTCCTTCTGCTGCCCCTCCGGGGTCCAGTACCGTCAAGTGGTTCTCCCCAGTGCCTTTGGCCTAGGTGCCTCCATCTCCGTATCCGAGTTCCAGCAACGTCTGCTGGTCCTTGGTAGTGCTTTGGAGCACAGGTACCTCCTGCTTAGTAACCGTGTCACAGTAACGTCAGCTGGTACTCGGTTGTGACATTGCCTCTTTTCCTTCTGCTGCCCGTCCGGGGTCCAGTACCGTCAAGTGGTTCTCCCCAGTGCCTTTGGCCTAGGTGCCTCCATCTCCGTATCCGAGTTCCAGCAACGTCTGCTGGTCCTTGGTAGTGCTTTGGAGCACAGGTACCTCCTGCTTAGTAACCGTGTCACAGTAACGTCAGCTGGTACTCGGTTGTGACATTGCCTCTTTTCCTTCTGCTACCCGTCCGGGGTCCAGCACAGTCAGCTGGTCCTCGTTACTTCCATTGTCTCTTGCTCCATCTGATACCCGTCAGGGTTCCAGTAACGTCAGCTGTTTCTCGGAAATTAGACGACATTAAAGACCACCCAGAAGAAGATGACGACAACAAGGACGACGAGCATGAAGCCAACCAGCCGAACACCATCACAAAGAAAAAATAAAAGATTACCCAGAAGAAGATCACCAACAGGACAAAGAAGGTTAAGACAAACTACAAGATACAGAACAAGAGACAGAAGAACAATAAGCAAAAGATCAAAAAACAGAAGAACATGAAGTATAAGACCAAAATGAAGAGCAAAATATATGCTCTAAATTCTAAGCAGAAGAAGACTAAGCAGTGTATGGGGGTGAGTCCGTTCCTCCTCGTGGTGCCCCTGGAAAATGCCTGCTGCTGCAGGCTAAACTGAACACGGACAAATACTGTTGTAATTTAAATCTTTTGTGACAGCAAGAACGGAAGGATGAACAATTCATACTTTTACAGATTACAAGTACAGGAATCTCTGTCACAAATAAGAATATGATGAAGAAGATGAAGAGGAAGAAGATGAAGAATTTGAATATGAAGAAGATTAATTAGTTTAATAATAACAATATGAGTAATGTAAACAAAAACATGAATAGCAAGAAGTTTAAGAAGAAGATTAAGAAGGTGAAGATGAAGAATAATTTGATGAGAAAGATGATGCTGCTGCTGAAGATTATGAAGGAGAAAGTGTGGCACTGGCAAAAGTTAAAAAGGTGAAGAGCATGGAAGTTGTGAAACATACATATTTGCCAAAATAGAAAAAAGGTTAACAACATTGTCAATTTGTTAGTCAATCCAAATGTATTTCCAAAAAAAAATATATTAATGCTATTCCAATGCATTGGGTTAAACATGTATGCCTTTATTGTCTCCTCAACCTCCCCCAATACATTCTACATTAGTCTTTGTTGTTTTCCTTCATGTACAATTAACCAACAAGGCAAGAATGTTTTTTTTTAATTTCGATATTTTGTTCCCATAGACTTACATGGGACTTCCGCTATCGAAATCGGATATCGACGATATTTAGTGCTATCGGCGATACAATTTCGATACGATATTTTTAGATATCGAGCAATATCGCTCAACACTAATCCTGAAGAAAGGACTAAGCCAGGAAGAGAAAAACATCATGCCAAAACTAAAGTCAATGGAGGAAAAATTCAATAATTTCAAAAATCCTCTGGATACACCAATCATATTACAGGAAGTTACAGAGAGAATCTCTTCCATACCGTGTAGAAAAGCCAGTGGCCTGGATTGAATCCCACTAGAAATACAGGCAGCAATGGTTAAACTGTTCAATAGTGCAAGAGTGCTGGCTACTTCCCTCGTACATTTAACCAAATCCTCATTACACCCATTCACAGGAGTGGGGTCAGGTATGACCCTGCCAACTACACAGGCATATGTGTCAGCAGCAACCTGGGAAAACTGTTCAACAACATCCTGAGCAAGAGGATCCTTAGTTTGCTCACCGAACACAACGTCCTCAGCAAAAGCCAAGCAGGGTTCCTGCCAAACCACCACACCACCGACCACATCTACACCCTACACAGCCTTATTCAGAGCCACGTCTACTACACAATGCTCAGGAAGATTTACGCTGGTTTTGTGGACTTGAAACAGGCCTTCGACTCAGTATGGCATCTGGGCATATTCCTGAAACTGCTGGAGAGTGGAATAGTAGTAAAGACATATGATGTCATCAAAAGCTCCTACACCAAGAACCGCTGTAGGGTGCTGATGAATGGGAAAAGAACATCTGAGACACAGACACAGATGATCCTGAATAGTCTGTCTATATAACACAGAAATAACTTAAATCTGACAAAAGTAATAATAAATCAAAAATCTATGAACATGAACAAATGAAAGTCAGACATTGCTTTTCAACCATGCTTCCACAGAATTAAAAAAAAATAAAACTCATGAAATAGACCTGGACAGAAATGGTGGTACCCTTAACTTAATATTTTGTTGCACAACCTTTTGAGGCAATCACTGCAATCAAACGATTCCTGTAAAGCAGGGGTCTCAAACTCAATTTACCCGGGGGCCGCTGGAGGTAAAATCTGGGTGAGGCTGGGCCGCATCAGGTTTTCCACAAGAAAAGCTCTTACAAAAACATTCCAATGTTATCAAATGTCCCAATGGGGACAGTGTTGATGATGTATGTATAGTGCTGTGGAGTTAATAGCGCAATATCAATGAATAAATATTATTCTTAATATTATGTTACAATACCAGGATCTGACGATTTTCTGTTTCGAAGTCAAGCGCTCTCTGATGTGATGTTGCTGCCTGTCTCGCTGTCTTCCTCTTTTGACACTGCAGTGTGGTGGACAAGTAAACATTAACTGGTTAACAGCAAGAAGTCATTCCCCCCAGCGCTCATTCTCCCCAGCGCTCATTCTCCCCCAGCGCTCATCCTCCCCCAGCATTCATCTCCCCACCTCATCTCCCCAGCGCTCATCGTCCCCACGCTCATCCTCCCCAGCGCTCATTCCCAGACTCTCCCTCCAGCACTCATCCTCCCCAGCGCCATCCTCCCCACGCCATCCTCTCCCAGCGCTCATCCTCCACGTTCTCCTCCCAGCGCTCATCCTCCCCAGCGCTCATCCTCCCCCAGCGCTCATCCTCCCCAGCGCTCATCCTCCCCAGCGCTCATTCTCCCCAGAGCTCATTCCCCCCAGCGCTCATCCTCCCCAGCGCCCATCCTCCCCAGCGCCCATTCTCCCCTAGCACTCATCCTCCCCAGCGCTCATGCTCCCCAGCGCTCATCCTCCCCCAACGCTCATTCTCCCCCAGTGCTCATTCCCCCCATTGCTTTTTCCCCATCACTCCCATCATTGCTTTTTCCCCATCACTCTCATCATTGCTTTTCCCTCATCACTCCCATCATTGCTTTTCCCCATCATTCCCATCATTGCTTTTGCCCATTGCTTTTCCCCACTACTCCCATCATTGCTTTTCCCCATCACTGTTTTCCCCATTGCTTTTCCCCATTACTGCCATCATTGCTTTTCCCCATTACTCCCATCATTGCTTTTCCCCATTACTCCCATCATTGCTTTTCCCCATTACTGCCATCATTGCTTTTCCCCATTACTGCCATCATTGCTTTTCCCCATCGCTCTCCTACACACTCACACACACACCTCTCACCTGTACACACACACACACACACACACACCACCTCTCACCTGTCCGCAGCATCACCGGCGCCCGTGCTTCCCCACTCTGACAGAGCAGGCCGCTGAATGATGACGTCATCCAGCGGCGCTGCTCTCTGTGTCAGAGACAGGAAGCCCGGGTGGCGGCAGCAGCAGGAGATGAGGTGAGTATGCCCGGCGCCGGCATCTCTCTGTGGTACCGCTTATTAAGCTTATGAATATGGGCACCACGCCTATGAGAGGAGTGGCGTCCATATTCATGACCTTAATGAGCGGTACTACGAGTGACTGGGATTTCACATGCGGTGTTTCTTGCATGTGAGATCCCAGCCGAGGGCCGCAAAGTATGTACCGAGGGCCCATGAGGTGGGGGCCGCAAACTAGTGTCCCGAGGGCCGCAGTTGGCCCGCGGGCCGCGAGTTTGAGACCCCTGCTGTAAAGGCACTGTCACACTTAGCGATCGCACTAGCGATCACGACGACACGACCTGGCGAGATCACTAGTGCGATCGCTATGTGGTCGCTAGTTAGCTTCCAAACACAAAGATCTCATCAGAGATCAGCGATCTGTATAACGACCTCTGCGGTCGTTGGGAAAACCTAGTCCCACCTGCCACGCTGGTAAAGTCGTTCATAAAGGGTGTCACACTCAGCGATTCAGGCTCACCAGCGGGACACCAACGACCAAAAAACGGCTCAGAACGTTCATAAGCGATCAATGACATCTCAGCAGGGGCCACATCGCTGCTACATGTCACACACAGCTGCGTCGCTAACGAGATCGCTACTGCGTCATAAAATCGTGACTCTTTAGCGATCTCGTTAGCAATCTCGCTTAGCGTGACAGTACCTTAACTGTCACTGAGACTTCTACATCCCTTGACAGGTATTTTGGCCCACTCCTCAAGAGCAAACTGCTCCAGTTGTCTCATGTTTGAAGGTTGCCTTTTCCAGACGGCATTTTTCATCTCTTTCTAAAGATGCTCAATAGGATTTAGGTCAGGGCTCATAGAAGGCCATTTCAGAATAGTCCAATGTTTTCCTCTTAGTCATTCTTGGGTGTTTTAGCTGTGTGTTTTGGGCCATTATCCTGTTGCAAGACCCATGACCTGCGACTGAGACCAAGTTTTCTGACACTGGGCAGCACATTTCTCTTTAGAATCCCTTGATAGTCTTGAGATTTCATTTCACCCTGCATAGATTCTAGACATCCTGTGCCAGATGCAGCAAAGCAGCCCCAGAACATAAGAGATCCTCCTCCATGTTTCACAGTAGGGACAGTGTTGTTTTCTTGATATGCTTCATTTTTCCATCTGTGAACAAAGAACTGATGTGCCTTACCAACAAGTTCCATTTTTGTCTCATCTGTCCATAGAACATTCTCCCAGAAGCTTTGTGGCTTGTCAACATGTAGTTTGGCAAATTCCAGTCTGGCTTTATTATAATTTTTTTCAACAATTGTGTCCTCCTTATTTGTCTCCCATGAAGTTCACTTTAGATCATACAACGACGGATGGTGTGATCTGAAACTGATGTTCCTTGAGCTTGAAGTTCACCTTTAATCTGTTTAGAAGTTTTTCTGGGTTCTTTTGTTGCCATTCGTAATATCCATCTCTTTGATTTGTCATCAATTTTCCTCTTGGGCCACGTCCAGGGAGGTTGGCTACAGTCCCATGGAGCTTAAATTTCTGAATAATATGTGCAACTGTAGTCAAAGGAACATCAAGCTGCTTGGAGATGGTCTTATAACTTTTACCTTTAACATGTTTGTCTATAATTTTCTTTCTAATCTCCTGAGACAACTCTTTCCTTCACTTCCTCTGGTTCATGTTGAGTGTGATACACACCATGTTACCAAACAGCACAGTGAGTATCTGTAGCCATCTATACAGGCCCACTCACTGATTCCAAGATTGTAGACACATGTGATGCTAATGTATGGACACATCTTGATCAAACATGTCCCTTTTGTCACAATATTTTCAGGGGTACCATCATTTCTGTCCAGGCCTATTTCAAGAGTTTTATTTCTTAAAAAATTCTGTGGAAGCATCGTTGAAAAGCAATGTCTGACTTTTATTTGTTCATTTTCATAGATTTTTTATTTATTACTTTTGTGAGATTCAAGTTATTTCTTTGACCATTGTGGGTTTAATGTAATTAAATGAGGGGTACCAACAATTTTGACCATGTGTGTATATAGATAGATATTCGTGACAGGGTCAATGTACAGTAAGTGGGTGGAGATATGTATTACGAGGGTTCGGCAAGTTGTTCTGTCAATGAGATTGTTTTCTCTGTGTCTCTGGAGGAAGGAAGCTCCAGAGAAGTGTTTATGTGTGACTGTGCTGGACTTTGTTGATTGTACCCTGAGCAGGCAAATTCCCGCAGGCCTAAGGACTGTGCTATACGTTATTTTTTATTACCTGGTTTTGACAGAAAAGCCATGTTTATTTTGTTGAACCCTGCACTGGATTATGCCGTATTTTAAATAAACCAGCAGAAGAAACGTTCCTGTGTCAACCTTTGTGAGCAGCTGAGTCACATTACCATGATATACAGTGGTTACGGAAAGCATTCTGACCCTTTTACATTTTTCACTCTTTGTTTCATTGCAGCCATTTGGTAAATTCAAAAAAGTTCATTTTTTTATCATTAATTTACACTCTGCACCCCATCTTGACTGAAAAAAAAACAGAAATGTAGAAATTTTTGCAAATTTATTAAAAAAGAAAAATTGAAATATCACATGGTCATACTGTAGGTACTCAGACCCTTGTGATCCTCCTTGAGATGGTTCTACGCCTTCATTGTAGTCCAGCCTTGTTTAATTCAACTGATAGGACTTGATTTGTAAAGGCACACACCTGTCTATATAAGAACTCAGAGCTCACAGTGCATGTCAGGCCACCCTGGGCGAGAATCTCTCTTCTCCGTCGCTGACTTTGTCAGTATCCGTTTTCTGTGAAGACATCCATTTTGTCGTGTTGGCCTACTTGATCTCAGGCTCTGCAGGTAATTTCATTTAACAGGTTGTTGTGGAGCTGTATCAAACCCCAATCCAGCATCTTCAGGATCCGTTGGTGGTTTCATCGGTGGATGGGAAAACTCTCTTCAAGACCATCCTTTTCATGAAAGAGCTGGTGGAAAGTCAGATAGAAATGTTACCCTTAGAGCATCATGAAGATGATTACCACATATGTGCTATCGGGCCTGTCTCATTCTCTGCTTCTAGGTCTGCCTGTCTTGGATTACTGTCTTGAAGTACTGGGGCAGGAGTGCAAAGATAGGTGTATAGTTCCCATCCATCCTCCTCAACCTCTGGCTTCTCCATCTAATTTACCTGGCTTGCCTGCAGCAATTTGGATGTACGCTGATGTCTTTGACAAAAAGGAGGCTGAAGCGCTACCACCTCACAGGTCGTATGATTGTCCAATCGATCTTCTTCAGGCCCTCCTACTCCTAGAGGATGAGTCTAGCCCTGTTGCAGGCTGAGACCCAAGCCATGTCCGAGTACATTAAAGAAAATCTTTCTAGGGGATTTATCTGGAAGTCTTCCTCCGCGGCTGGAGCAGATCTGCTTTGGAAGAAAAAGGACGGTTCACTTCCACCCTGTATTGATTATAGGGCCTTAACCAAATAGCACTCAAGAGAAAATCTCCCTCTGCCACTCATCTTCAAGCTGTTTGATCATCTTAAAGGTTCCAGAGTGTTCTGAAACTCAACTCCGGGGAGCGTACACTGATTCGAATAAGCCAGGGCGATGAATGGAAGGCTGCTTTAATACCATGATGGCTACTATGAGTATCATGTAATGCTGTTTGGACTCTGTAATGCCCCTGTTGTTCTTCAAGGACTGATGAACGACATCTTCTGGGACCTTCTCTACATGTGTGTGGTAGTTTATCTGGACAATATTTTGGTGTTCTCCCCCGATCTGCCTTCACACCAAAGGGATTTTATACAGATTGTGCAGAGATTAAGGAAGAACCATCTGTACGCCAGATATGAAAAGTGTGTCTTGAGCAGACCTCTCAAGTTTCTTGGGTACATCATCTCCGAGACCAGCCTGAAAATGGATCCCGAGAAGGTGTCCGCTATCTTGAAGTGGCCCGGTCCAGACGGTCTGAAAGCTATCCAGCGGTTTCTCGCATTACTACCTCCAGTTCATTTTGCATTTCTCCTCTCTAACTGCTCCTATTTCTTCCTTTGACCTGCAAGGGGGCCAATTCTAAGATATGAACGCCAGAGGCAGAGAACACCTTTGTGTCTGCAAAACAGACCTTCTCTTTAGCTCCTGTGCTGTGTCGACCGGACAATAACAAGCAGTTCTTTCTGGAGGTGGATGCTTGTTGGCAGCCGATTATTCAGGATACTCTCAAAGCGTGTGACAACAGAGCTTCTTTATTCAGGCACAAACAGGAACAATATATGATAAGCTTAATAGATCAGGAACAAATCATTTGTGTGTCTCCATCCGTGCAGCATCCACAGCGGGCCGCTTCTTCTCTCACACACAGACACAGGAAACACAGGAAATACAGTCACATGCTCTCCCTGTGTGAGCCTCTGGGAGTTTTTTTTTTTTGTTCTAACTTTATGAACAGCATACAAATCTAGCAGCTAAACACTCATAGACAGGAATGGAGTTGTTGCACCAAACATATTTCAACAATGCTTCTTTCTCAGGGGCCAGAGCTGTTCTTACCCAGAAGCCTTCTTCCGGCTGCTTGGTGACCTGCGGCTTCTTCTCCAAAATCTTTTCAGTTCCACAATACAACTAGTCGATAGGCGATCGAGAACTGTTAGCAATAAAACTGGCTCCGGAGGAGTGTTGATTCTTGCTTAAAGGAATGATGCATCCGGTGGTTATCTATACTGACCACAACAATCTTGCCTATCTTCAGTGCGCACAGCGGCTTAATCCACGACTAGCCAGGTGGTCTCTATTCTTCGCCTGCTTCAACTTTACTCTCCATTTCTGGCCGGCTGATAAGTACATTAAGGTGGACACACTCTCTAGATCTTTTCTGTTTTCCGACCAGGAGGAGGAGCCTCAACTAGTGATGAGCGAGCATGCTCATCACTACTCGGTGCTTGCCCGAGCATCTCAGTGCTCGAGATGCTCGGAGCTCGCCGAGTATTTCCGGAGTTGCTCTGCAGGAGCTCGGGTCCCCGCTCTGCATGTTTGGCGCTCTTTAGAGGCAATGATCATGCAGGGATTGTCTGCCACACACTGTAATACCGCAGCCATGTTGGTTGTGGCATTACAGTGATTGGCTGGCCGCACTGCGTCATCAGGTCTATATCAGACCTGGCGCAGCCCTGCTCGTCACAGTCTGCTCTTGAATCTGGCAGTGTAGGGAGAGTTGCTGCTGAGCTAGGAAAAGATTTGCTTGCTTCATACTTAGCGTTAGTGTACCAAATCGAATACACATATCCATCTCAACAAACAGTCCTTCTGAGGAGTAATAAAGCAGCATAGATATCAGTGTTAGGCGGGCAGGCAGTGTATGTGGCAGACTTCAGTGGATATAGCAAGAGGGTCCATTGCAGTTCTGTCTACTGCTGCTGCTGATATAGCAGATATTTGTAGACGTAGCCCCAGGTATCAGTGGCCAAGAATAATTTTTTTGGGGATCTTAATCCTGATTATTTGCTAAAAAAGCAATCCAGAGAACACCATTTTCCTGCTCCATTTGCTTGTTGGCACAGCCAGATCCTTTCTATATTACAGCGTAAAAATACAGCTATTTTAAACAGGGGTTTGTCCGTCACATGGATCACATCTAAGTGTTCTGAAAATTCTGCCATTTCTTGCCTACCGTTAAATTTTATTACAGTGTCTTAGATAAGTTATTGACACCAGTTTGCTGAAAAAAAATAGTTACCTATAGGCCAGCTATTTTAAACAGGGGTTTGGCCGCCAACGGATCACATCTCAGTGCACTGAAAATTTTGCCATTTCTGGCCTACTGTTAATTTGTTGCAGTGTCTTAGCCAAGTTATTGACAACAGTTTGCTAAAAAAAGTTACCTACAGGCCAGCTACTTTAAACAGGGTTTTGTCTGTCACTCGAATCACATATAAGTTCGCTCCAAATTCAGCCATTTGTAGTGAACGAGGAAAATATTGTCCTCCATTTAAAATGGGCAAGGTGTGTGGCAAGGGACGGGTAACTGGACGTGATGGTGATGGTGCATGAAGAGGCCAAGGCCAAGGCCATGGGCAAGCTGATATTGTGCCACAACAAACACCCACATCTTCTCGCCCGACCTTCCTGTCCCAATTACTAGGGGACCGCAGCAGCACACTACTGTTGAACCCAGAGCAGTGTCAAAAGATTGTTGGTTGGATAGCGGATAATGCTTCCAGTCAGTTTGTCTCCACCACCACCACCCTGTCTTCCACACTGTCAAGTCTCAGTAGCTGTGAGTCTGGACCACATATTCCTCACCCTGATCCTCCTTCCTCCCACCATGCCAAGTGCCCGGAGACAACTGATCCCACACTTGGACACTCTGAAGAGCTGTTCACTTTTCCATTTATAGATTTGGGCTTCTCGACCGATCCACTTGAAGTGGGTCAAGAGGAGATCGCATATAGTGATGCCCAAATATTTGAGCAGCCACGGTCACACGAAGGCGACGGTGGGAACGTGTCACAAGAAGGGGAAGGTTATGAGGCACAACTGCCAGAAAGTCAGGAGGAGGACAAGAGTGCGATAGTGGAAGACAAAGTGGTGGATGATATAGTAACTGACCCAAGCTGGCAGGAGGACATGCAGAGCGAGGACAGCAGCACACTGGGGGAGGGAGACGTAGCACCCCAACAGGCAGGAAGAAGCACTGTGGTGGCCGCAGACAGAAGTCTGGCAACCGTTCCCCATAACACCAACATGACAAAAGTTGCCAGTACAACTGATACATCTTCTTGAGTCAGGTTGTTTTTAAAAGACTCTGCCGATAACCTCAAAAAGGTCATTTGCACCACCTCCAGGCCAGCATCAGCAGGGATAGCAAAACTACCAGCCTGACCACCACCAGCATAATCAGGCACATGGCAGCAAAGCACCCGACTGTGGGCCAAACCCCAGGGTCCAGGAACAGTGTCTGCAAGTGACACGACTGCTTCTTCCGCTGTTGTGCCAAACCAATCCCCTGTCCATGGTGCATGCTAGGATGCCTCCTGCCCTGCACCTGTCGTTGCACACACTCCACTTGCACCATCATCAAGCACGTCCACGTCCTTGTCCCAGCGCAGCATTCAGTTGTCCATACCCCAGTCTTTGGAACGCAAGCGCAAATACGCAGCCAAAGCCCCACAGGCCACGCTACTAAATTCACACATTTCGCGACTGCTTGCACTCGAAATGTTGCCTTTTAGGCTCGTGGAGACGGAAGCTTTCTGCAACCTGATGGCGGCAGCCGTCCCTCGGTCCTCAGTCCCCAGCTGCCACTATTTCTCCCGGTGTGCCGTCCCCGCATTACACAAGCACGTGTCCCACATTAGCCGTGCCCTCAACAATGCAGTTACTGGGAAAGTCCACCTAACCATGGACACGTGGACAAGTGCTTGTGGGCAGGGATGATACATCTCACTGATGGCACACTGGGTTAACATAGTGGAAGCTGGGACCCAGTCGGATCTTGGGATGGAACACATCCTCCCGATGCCGAGGATTGTGGGCCCTAGGTCAATCAGGGATGCCCCCACAGTCTACAGCTCCTGCACCTCATCCTCCTCCTCTTCATCCTTCTTCTCTGAAATGACCACATCGGTCACAAGCTGGAAGCACTGCAGCTCTGCCTCAGCCAAGGGGCAACAGGCTGTGCTGAAGCTAATATGCTTAGGTGACAATCGCACAATGCTGAAGAGTTGTGGACAGCTCTGAAAGAGCAGGCAGATCTGTGGCTGACACCGCTAATCCTACAGTCAGGCATGGTCGTGTGTGACAATGGCCCGAACCTGGTGGTGGCTCTGAGGCAAGGCGAGCTCACACACGTACCATGCCTGGCCCATGTGTTTAACCTCGTGGTTCAGCGGTTTCTCAAAACTTACCCGGAGCTGCCGGATCTGCTTGTCAAAGTACGCCTCCAGTGTGCCCATTTTAGAAAGTCAGCTACAGCTTCCGCCGCCCACTGCCGTGTTTCAGCAGCGTTTGCAGCTTCCGGCTCACCGACTGGTGTGTGATGTCCCAACGCATTGGAACGCTACACTGCAGATGTTGGGAAGGATTTGTGAGCAGAAGAGGGTAGTTTATGACTAACAGCATCAACAAGGCTGTCGGTATTCAGTTCAGACTCCACATATAAGACGTCAGGAGTGGACAAGAATGTCAGACATATGTACCATCCTCCAAAACTTTGAGGAGTCCACCAAGATGGTAAGCGGCGATGACGCCATAATTAGCGTCACCATCCCATTTCTCTGTCTTCTCAAGCGCTCTCTGCTCACAATCAAAGAAGATGCATTGCAGGCGGAGCATGATGAGATGGAGCAAGGAACCATACAGGGTGTTTACACTCAGCCCAGCCTCAATGTGGAAGAGAAAAAGGAGGATGAGGAGGGAGACCAGGAGCTAGTTTCATGAGCTATAGACGGTACTACCTGCACATCTGTCATACCGTCTATTCAGCGTGGATGGCCTGAGGACAGGGACGAGGAGGAGGAGAGCATGGTCCGTCGTCCTCTTGGTGAGGACATGGAAGTCTTCCCTGTTAGCTGTCTGGCACGCATGGCTGAGTTTATGTTATGCTGCCTTGACCATGACCCTCACGTTCTCAAAATTTTGGGTGACAGTCATTACTGGTTGGTGACACTTCTAGACCCACGCTATAAGGAGAACTTTCTATCGCTTATTCCCGAGGCAGACAGGTCTACTAAAATGGGGCAGTACCAGAAGGCCCTTGTTGCGGAATTATTAAAAAAGTTCCCATCTGAAAACGCTGGCGGCAGAGGTCACAGTTCTTTGGACAACCAAGGAGTACAGGCGAGAGAGACACAACTCCAATCCAGCAGAGGCAGGGGAACTGTTGTGAATGGGTTTGAGATGAGTTCTGAGCAGAGGCCCCCTCTGGTGGTTACAAGTGGTGCTAGTGAAGATTGTGAGGACTGGGAATCAGGTGTTACTGACTGGTCTTATATAAGGGAGTCATTTTCCCATCAGGGTTGCCGGTGATCAATTGTTCTGGTCTGAATCCTTCTTTCCAGTTTCCCTTGTAGCCTGCTGTGTCGTGTCTGCATCTCCTGCTAACAGATAAGACAATTTCTTCTTTTGTGTTTTTGCTGTATTTTTGCATTTTGTCCTGCACTTCTGTGGGGGCCTTCAGGGTCCCCTCCGGGGGCTTTTGCCCTCTCTGTTTAGTTCAGCCACTGAGTTTTGTACTTTTGCTTTTTCCAGTTTTTTCAGTGGCTGCTGTTTTGATTTTGTTACACCAGAGAACTAATTTAGGTGGTAGAGGTCATGTGATCTCAGGTGATTTTGAAATTAGTAGAGTTGGTGCTTTTCAGGGTTTTCTGGGATTGCAGTAAGTACCCTTCCTATCCTTTTCTATTTAGATAGTTTGGGCCCCAGCGTTTGCTCATACTATTTTCTTTCTGTGTCAGTATTTCCTCTTGTCTAACCGCCATTACATGTTTGGGGGCTTTCTATTATCTTTGGGGTTCTGCTCCGGGGCAGATAGCTTTCCTATTTCTATCTTTAGGTGTAGTTAGTTTCTCAGGCTGTGACGAGGCGTCTAGGACCAACGTAGGAACGCTCCACGGCTGCCTCTAGTTGTGGTGGTTAGTCAGGGTACTGCAATCTCATAGATTCCAACTGCTCTGGTGTATTGCCTTTTTTACCTGCACTCCTCAGCTACCGAAACATAACAGTATCACCGGCCTAAAAATTGAAAATTGTATGGTACTCACAGAAGGGAAAAAATATTGTGAAAGAAAAAAGGTTGTCAGAGTTGTCAGAGATATTTTTCTGTTTGTTGCATTTTTTTCCCTCTGTATCTCTGGGTGCTGGGGAGGATCTTTTCTCCCAATGGAGTTTGCACAGTTGTCTGGCTGTGTGGATCAGCTTGCCACTGAGGTTCGGAGTATTGCTATCTATCTTGCTGGGTTGCCTGTTGTGGAACCTAGGATCCCCATGCCAGATTTGTTTTTAGGGGATCGAGCTAAGTTTCAGAATTTCAAAAATAATTGTAAATTGTTTTTTGCCTTAAAATCTAAGTCCTCAGGAAACGCAGCGCAGCAAGGTTCAAATTATCATCTCTCTCCTGCGCGGCGATCCTCAGGATTGGGCTTTTTCCCTGATACCTGGGGATCCTGTTTTGAGTGATGTTGATGCATTTTTCAGGCTTTGGGGTTATTGTACGATGAGCCTAATGTCACTGATCAAGCTGAAAAAGCCTTGTTGGCATTAAATCAGGGCTTGATGACGCTGAGTTGTACTGTCAGAGATTCCGTAGGTGGGCAGTCCTGACCAAATGGAATGACGACGCTTTGGCGGCCCTTTTCCGGAAGGGTCTGTCAGATAATGTAAAGGATGTTATGGTGGGATTCCCTGTCCCCTCTGGTCTCAATGATTCTATGTCATTAGCGATTCAAATTGACAGACGTTTGCGTGAGCGGAGAAGTATGCGTGGTATGGTGTTGCCTTGTGAACCAGCTTCTGAACCCATGCAGTGTGATAGAGTGGTGTCTGGGGCACAGCGTCATGATTTTCGAAAGCGCAATGGGTTATGTTTCTACTGTGGTGATGCCTCTCATGCTATTTCAGTCTGCCCTAAGCGGGGAAGACGTTTTGCACGCTCAGTTGTCTTGGGTAGTGTTCAGACTAAGTTTTTATTAACTGTCACTCTGATATGCTCTCTGTCCTCATTTTCTGCTCAGGCTTTCGTTGATTCTGGAGCAGCTATTAACCTGATGGATTATGATTTTGCTAAACGTTGTGGGTTTCCCTTGATAGCCCTACAGAAGTCTATTCCCCTACTGGGGATCGATTCTACCCCTTTGGCTGAGAATAAACCCCAGTTTTCTACTCAGGTGATAATGAGGGTTGAACCTGATCACCAGGAGTGCTGCAAATTTTTGGTTCTATATAATCTGCATGACATTATCGTGCTGGGTTTCCCTTGGTTACAGTCTCATAATCCTGTTTTGGATTGGAAATCTGTGTCTGTAACCAGTTGGGGCTGCCAATGTGTTAATACCAACACTCCTGTTTTTTCTGCCTCCCCCCAGGCTCAGGATGTTCCTGACTTTTTGATTGATTTTTCTGATGTGTTTAGCGAAAGTAAATCTGCATCCTTGCCTCCCCATAGGAGCTATGACTGCGCTATTGAATTAGTGCCGGGTAGTAAATTCCCTAAAGGTCGCCTTTTTAACTTGTCTGTACCTGAACATGACGCTATGCGGTCTTATATCAAGGAATCATTGGAGAAGGGTCATATCAGACCATCCTCTTCACCCTTAGGTGCCGGTTTTTTCTTTGTGGCCAAAAAAGATGGTTCATTAAGGCCGTGTATTGATTATCGTCTCTTGAACAATATTACTGTGAAATATCAATACCCGTTACCCTTGATTTCTGACCTGTTTTCCAGGGTGAAAAACGCTACTTGGTTTACCAAGCTTGACCTCAGGGGGTGTATAACCTTATTCGCATTAAGCACGGGGATGAATGGAAGACGGCATTCAATACCCCTGAAGGCATTTTGAGTACCTAGTGATGCCCTTTGGGCTCACTAATGCTCCTTCCGTCTTCCAGTCCTTCATGAATGACATTTTCAGGGATTTTGTGGACAAATTTCTGATTGTTTATTTGGATGATATCTTGATTTTTTCTAATGACTGGGACTCTCATGTGAAACATGTTCGAACTGTATTCCAGATTTTGAGAGAGAATGCTCTGTATGTGAAGGGATCAAAGTGTCTTTTTGGCGTACAGAGGATCTCATTTCTGGGATTCATTTTGTCCCCATCTGTTATTGAAATGGACCCGGTCAAGGTTCAGGCCATCTGTGATTGGGTCCAACCTACTTCATTAAAGGCTCTTCAGAGATTTTTGGGTTTTGCCAATTTTTATCGTAAATTTATTGGTAATTTCTCGGTTATTGTTAAACCATTAACTGATTTGACCAGAAAGGGTTCTGATATGGTGAATTGGCCTCCTGAGGCAGTCTCTGCATTTCAGGAACTTAAGCAGAGATTCACTTCTGCTCCTGTTCTACGGCAGCCTGATGTTTCTCTGCCATTTCAGGTGGAGGTTGATGCCTCTGAAATTGGGGCAGGTGCCGTTTTGTCCCAAAAAGATCCAGAGACCTCTAAAAGTAACCCTTGTGCCTTTTTCTCTCGAAAATTTTCTCCTACTGAACGTAATTATGACGTGGGTAATCGGGAGTTATTGGCCATGAAGTGGGCTTTTGAAGAGTGGAGACATTGGCTGGAGGGAGCCAAACATCAGGTGGTGGTCCTTACGGACCATAAGAATCTGGTCTATCTGGAATCTGCCAAGCGACTCAATCCTAGACAGGCCAGGTGGGCCTTGTTTTTCACACTTTTAATTTTGTGGTTTCCTTTCTTCCTGGCACTAAGAATGTTAAGGCGGATGCCCTCTCGAGGAGTTTCCTTGCAGACTCTCCTGAGTTATCTGATCCTTCTGTTATTTTGAAAGAGGGTGTAGTTCTTTCCGCCATCTCGCCCAATTTAAGACTTGCTCTGGAGGGGTGTCAGGAGGATAGGCCCGAGCGCTGCCCTGTTGGAAAATTGTTTGTCCCGGACCAATGGAAAAAGAGTGTGATGTCTGAGATTCATTGTTCCGCATTGGCTGGGCATCCTGGAATTTTTGGTACTAGAGACTTGGTTAGTCGATCCTTTTGGTGGCCTACCTTGTCTCGTGATGTCAGGGAATTTGTGCAGTCCTGCGGGACTTGCTCTCGCTCCAAGCCTTGCTCTCGCTCTAGTGGTTTGTTGATGCCATTGCCTGTGCCCAAGAGACCATGGACCCATATCTCTATGGATTTCATTTCCGATCTTCCTGTTTCTCAGAGAATGACCACCATCTGGGTAATTTGTGATAGGTTTTCCAAAATGATACATCTTGTGCCATTACCTAAGTTGCCTTCCTCCTCTGAATTGGTGCCGTTGTTCCTTCAGCACGTGGTTCGTTTACACGGCATTCCTGAGAACATTGTGTCTGACAGAGGAGTCCAGTTTGTTTCCAGATTTTGGAGGACTTTTTGTTCTAAACTGGGTGTTCAATTGTCTTTCTCCTCGGCATTTCATCCTCAGACCAATGGTCAAACTGAGAGAACAAACCAGACATTGGAGACTTATCTAAGATGCTTTGTGTCTGCTGATCAGGATGACTGGGTCTCTTTTTTGCCTTTGGCTGAGTTTGCTCTTAATAATAGGGCTAGCTCTGCCACTTTGATGTCTCCGTTTTTCTGTAATTCTGGGTTTCACCCTCGATTTTCTTCAGGATAGACGGAGGCTTCTGTCTGTCCAGGTGTTGACTCTGTTGTGGAGCGTATGCAACAGATTTGGGACCAGGTAGTGGAGAGGTTGTCCCTCTCTCAGGAGAAGGCCCAGCGGTTTGCTAACCGGCATAGGACTGATGGTCCTCGGTTTAAAGTGGGGAACTTGGTCTGGTTGTCCTCAAAGAATATTCCTATGAGAGTAGCATCTCCTAAATTTAAGCCTAGGTTCATTGGACCTTATAAGATCATGGAGATTATTAATCCTGTTTCTTTTCGTTTGCTTCTTCCAGGGACATTTAAGATCCATAACGTGTTCCACAAGTCCTTGTTGAAGAGGTTTGTTGAGCCAGTGGTTCCTGCTGCTGTGCCTCCTGACCCTGTTTTGGTTGAGGGCAATCTGGAGTATGTGGTTGAGAAAATATTGGATTCTCGTTTTTCTAGACGGAAACTCCAGTATTTGGTTAAATGGAGAGGTTATGGTCAGGAAGACAATTCTTGGGTGTTTGCTTCGGACATCCATGCTAGGAGACTTATCCGTGCATATCATAGAACTCATCCTGACCGACCTGGTTGCTCTAGTGAGGGTTCGGTGACCCCTCCTCAAGGGGGGGGTACTGTTGTGAATGGGTTTGAGATGAGTTCTGAGCAGAGGCTCCCTCTGGTGGTTACAAGCGGTGCTAGTGAAGATTGTGAGGACTGGGAATCAGGTGTTACTGACTGGTCTTATATAAGGGAGTCATTTTCCCATCAGGGTTGCCGGTGATCAATTGTTCTGGTCTGAATCCTTCTTTCCAGTTTCCCTTGTAGCCTGCTGTGTCGTGTCTGCATCTCCTGCTAACAGATAAGACAATTTCTTCTTTTGTGTTTTTGCTGTATTTTTGCATTTTGTCCTGCACTTCTGTGGGGGCCTTCAGGGTCCCCTCCGGGGGCTTTTGCCCTCTCTGTTTAGTTCAGCCACTGAGTTTTGTACTTTTGCTTTTTCCAGTTTTTTCAGTGGCTGCTGTTTTGATTTTGTTACACCAGAGAACTAATTTAGGTGGTAGAGGTCGTGTGATCTCAGGTGATTTTGAAATTAGTAGAGTTGGTGCTTTTCAGGGTTTTCTGGGATTGCAGTAAGTACCCTTCCTATCCTTTTCTATTTAGATAGTTTGCGCCCCAGCGTTTGCTCATACTATTTTCTTTCTGTGTCAGTATTTCCTCTTGTCTAACCGCCATTACATGTTTGGGGGCTTTCTATTATCTTTGGGGTTCTGCTCCGGGGCAGATAGCTTTCCTATTTCTATCTTTAGGTGTAGTTAGTTTCTCAGGCTGTGACGAGGCGTCTAGGACCAACGTAGGAACGCTCCACGGCTGCCTCTAGTTGTGGTGGTTAGTCAGGGTACTGCAATCTCATAGATTCCAACTGCTCTGGTGTATTGCCTTTTTTACCTGCACTCCTCAGCTACCGAAACATAACAGGGAACACTGTCAAAGCGCTGGGAGAGTTTTCTCAGACCCTCCCATCGCACAGGCCCTGAGGCACGGGGCACTCTCACAAGGAGTGCAAAGTTTGGGAAGATGCTGAGGGAGTACCTTGCTGACCGTACCAACGTCCTCCGTGATTCCTCTGTGCCTTAGAATTATTGGTTATCCAAGCTGGACACGTGGCGTGAACTGGCTCTACGCCTTGGAGGTCCTGGCCTGCCCTGTTACTAGCGGTTTGTCAGAGCGGGTTTTTAGTGCCGCTGATGGAATTATAACTGATAAGTGCATCTGCCTGTCAACTGAAAATGCTGACAGGCTGACTCATAAAAATGAACAAGGGCTGGATTGGGCCAGACTTCTCTACACCACTGAATGATAGCAGCGTAACATAAACTCAAATCCAGTGTCTTTTTTTGGGAGGTCTATTCCCATGCACCTCTTCAAACCCACACTTGGGTATATGCTTCCTGATTTTGGCTATTTGATGTTGTCCTCCTCCTTCTCCTCATCCTCATCATCCACCACCACTATATCACCAGGGTGACTGTGGTCCGTGATGCAACACCCATATAATTTTTTTAAAGGGTGTTTATGATGCCCGTAACAAAAACTTTTATACATTATGTTCATGTATAACCCTCAGGGGTAAATGTTTGTCAGCCCATACACTTAGTGCATGGGCAATACAAGTATAGGAGACCAGCTCCTTTCTAAAGGGAACATTTTTTAATGAGGCCCTCCTCCACATCTCTACCAAGGGGCATTGTAGTGCCTCCAAATTTTTAGCAGCCCTTGCATTCACTGCATAGGCAAACACTATGGGAGACCCGCTCCTTTCTAATGGGAACATTTTGTTATGAGGCTCTCCTCTACGTCCCTACCAAGGGGCATTGTAGTGCCTCCAAATTTTTGGCAGGTCTTGCATTCACTGCATAGGCAAACACTATGCGAGACCCGCTTCGTTCTAATCTGAACATTTTGTTATGAAGCCCTCTGCCATGTCTCTACCAAGGGGCATTGTAGTGCCTCCAAATTTTTAGCAGCTCTTGCATTCACTGCATAGGCAAACAGTATGGAAGTACCAACTTCCTAACAATGGGAACATTGCTTTCAGGAGGCCCTTCTGTACACCTCTTCAAAGGGGTATTGGGGTGCTTCTAAATTTTGGCCAGGCTTTGCATTCACTGCATAGGCAAATACTATGGGAGTACCAACTTCATAACACTAGGAACATTGGTTTCAGGTGGCCCTCCTGTACGTCTCAACAAAGGGTTATTGGGGTGTGTCCAAATGTGGGCAGGCCTTGCATTCACTGCACAGGCAAACAGTATGGGAGTACCACCTTCCTAATAATGGGAACATTGTTTTCAGGAGTCCCTTCTGTACGTCTCTTCAAAGGGGTATTGGGGTTTTTTCAAAATTTGGGGCAGGCCTTACATTCACTGCATAGGCAAACAGTATGGGAGTACCAACTTCCTAATAATGGGATCATTGCTTTCAGGAAGCCCTTTGGAAAGTCTCTTCAAAGGGTTATTGGGGTGCATCTACATTTTGGCCAGGCCTTGCATTCACTGCATAAGCAAACAGTATGGGAGTACCAACTTCCTAATAATGGGAACACTGCTTTCAGGAGGCCCTCCTGTACATCTCTTCAAAAGGGGTATTGCGGTGCGTCTAAATTTTGGCCAGGTCTTGCATTCTCTGCATAAGCAAACAGTATGGGAGTACCAACTTCCTAATAATGGGAACATTGCTTTCAGGAGGCCCTCATGTACATCTGTTCAAAGGGTTATTGGGGTGCGTCTGTAAGCAGGTGCGGGAATGCAGTAACGCAGGGATTGCAGAACAAAGCTGTCACGCTCCCGCCCTGGCTGGTGGGCGTGAGCCAGGGGGTTGTTGCCCCACTATGCCACAAACCAGACTACCCTGGAAGGGGCGTGACTAGGACAGCTGCCCCGGTCTTCACTGGAGCCTCTGATGTTGAGGTCAGGCTTGTGCAGCAGGCAGCTGCCAGGTGCCACTCCAGGGTGGTGTCTGGCTGTGGCTGCTGATCCCACTTGGGGAGACGGTGGCACGGCTGAGACACTGGAATGCAGGCACGGCTGAGGCACAGGGCTGGCAGGCACGGCTGAGACACAGGGCTGGCAGCATGGCTGAGACACAGGGCTGGCAGGCACGGCTAAGACACAGGGCTGGCAGGCACGGCTGACACAAGGCTGGCAGGCAAGGCTGAGACACGGGGTAGGGTCCTGTTCACACAACAAATGCAGATACTGGAACTGACTGGACGGAATGGTATATGGAGGAACAGGTAGAGACCTGTTCGCACAGGAGGGGGACCACAAGGCTGCGAAGAAGGGCTGTAGAGCAGCAAAAGGTTCTACAGCGGCAGGAGCAAAGCAAAGCAGAACTGCAAGGTATGCGGAGAGGAGCTGCAACAAGAGGTTCTGCAGCTGCAGGAGTGAAGCAGAGCGGAAGCGCAAAGATATGCGGAGAGAAGCTGCAGCAAGAGGTTCTGCAGCTGCAGGAGCAAAGCAGAGAGGAACCACAAGATATGTGGAGAGGAGCTGCAGCAAGAGATTACTGCAGTGGCAGGAGCAAAGCAGAGTGGAACGGAGCAGAACTGCAGGAGTGCGGACAAGAGGCAGAAAGTGATACAGAGAGCACACAAGGCAAGACAAAGCAGGGAAGGAAACCACAGACAAGGAGACTTAAGGGTATGCCACACTAAACAATATCGCTAACGGGATCGCTAAAAAAGTCACTATTTAGCGATCCCGTTAGCGATATTGTTCAGTGCGGCAGCTTCCAGCGACGAGCTTCCTGCTGTGATCTCGCTCGTCGCTGGAATCGCTCCGGACCCTATTTCATCGCTGGAGCTCCCGCTGGGTAAGTATCTTATCGCTGTGTGGCACCTTTTCTTAGCGATTTAGCGGTACTTTTGTACCGCTAAAGTCGTTAAGAAGATCGCTAACGGCGATAGCGTCGTTAACTATATCGCTAAATGCGGCAGCATTTAGCGATATAGAAACAATCCCGCTAGCGATCTCATTAGTATGCAACGCTAACGAGATCGCTAGCGGGATTGCTTAGTGTGGCAGTACCTTAAGAGTCAGAGGTAGGACAGAGTTCAGACAAGGAAATGACACGAGACAAGGTACAGGGACAAAGACACAGGGACCAGGATATTCTGCCTCCTGGAGGGTGGCAAGGACAAGTACAAGATAAGGTAAGAAGCAAGAGCACAGAGACCAGGATATACTGACTCCTGGAGGGTGGACAAACAGGTACAAGGCAAAGCTAGGAGTGAAGCCTCCAAAGATGGATGAACATAGAGCAAGACCTGGCAGCTCAGTAGCAAAACACAAACTGAGTTAACACATTGCACAGGCAAGATCCACAGGGTGGAGCTGCCCTAAATACTAAAGGCCAATGGTAATTGGTTAGGGACATATTAAACAGGTGCACCCTGACTCCATAAGAACCAGAGAGTTCTGGCGCCGCCCCCCTATATACACAGCCAGGAGACATGCAGAGTGAAGATAGAAGACAAGAGGCACAAAGCATGGAGCTGGTAGCAGACAGAAATCACAGCAAGACCTGGAGCAGTGCGCATGCTGGTGTGCAGGAGATGGAAGGCCATGCAGTGATGCCAGCAGGGTTGTTACAAAAGCTGAATAACGATGCTATTTAATTTTTAACAAGAAGGATGGCAATGGTCTCCTCGCAGGGAGCTAATAAACAATAAACAAGGGAAGTTAAAGGGTTAACGCAACAGTCTGGTATTGAAACGGCACTTATCGTCATCTTCTCTGGTCCTCATCCACATTCAGTCTGATGGCAGCTGGAGCATCGGCAACGACTGGCGTGGTGTCCTCAGATGATTTCCAACAAATCATGGTCCAGCTTCTGGCGGCAACAGGCTGTCACCAGTTTTGCCAGCTGAGTCCCTAGTCCATAAATCTGTAATCTGTACAGCCAGTCCGTCTCACACGTGTGCTGCTGCACATCTATCAGCAATAGGGAACGCACCTCATGGTCCTGCTACTGGCACGCTCTCCTCCGCGCAAGCACTGCACTCTGCTTGGCCGGGCGCGGCACTCTGAACACTCACTGGCTCACTGGAACGTTCGCCTAAGCTCTTCCGGGGCATGTCTCCATGCTGCCTCTCTCGCTGCGGAGCGCGACCACACCTCTCTCTGCTCTCACTGCCATCGGGAAACTGAGACCTCTTTCCCGCGCTTCCTGCTCAGGGCCCGGCTTAGCCACGCCACCTCTCCCCAGTTCATAGGACCAGTCCGGTTCCCCATACTTTCCCCCCGGCAACACATGACGCAGCCTAGACAGTTCCGGAATCGGCATGATGCCAGTACCCACAGCCTGGTCTTCCTCCTTACAGTCATGGCCAAAAGTTTTGAGAATGACACAAATATTATATTTTCACATGATCTGCTGCCCTCTGGTTTTTATGTGTGTTTGACAGATGTTTTTATCACAGACAGAAATATAATAATTGCAAACATATGAGTAACAAAAGCTTATATTGACAGTTAGAATGAGTTAATGCAGCAAGTCAATATTTGCAGTGTTGACCCTTCTTCTTCAGGACCTCTGCAATTCTCCCTGGCATGCTCTCAATCAACTTCTGGACCAAATCCTGACTGATAGCAGTCCATTCTTGCACAATCAATGCTTTCATTTTGTCAGAATTTTTAGGTTTTTTGTTTGTCCACCCGTCTCTTGATGATTGACCACAAGTTCTCAATGGGATTAAGATCTGGGGAGTTTCCAGGCCATGGACCCAAAATCTCTATGTTTTGTTCCCTGAGCCATTTAGTTATCACCTTTGCTTTATGGCAAGGTGCTCCATCATGCTGGAAAAGGCATTGTTGATCGCCAAACTGCTCTTGGAGGGTTGGGAGAAGTTGCTTGTCATGTATAGTGTACAGTTCCTATAGCGTCTTGTGCTTGGGTGCGAGGAAAACACAGGAGACATAGGTTGAAATGAAATGACTTGTATTACTTCATACAAGCATGCTGAAAAGTTCACACAGTTTGCAGGAACAGCGACAGGAGACACAGCAGGCCAGAGTAACTTCAAGCACTACAGTAAATCTCCAAAGCAGGTTCAGGATCTCTTCTCTGTACCGTAATTCCTCTGCAAACATGGATTCACCAAACAGCAGGTTTCCAGAGTCCAAAAGTGTTCCAAGGTTCCTCAGTAGGGAATAGCTGGAGTACAAGTCCAAGGCTTCCAGGAGTCAGGTCACAGACTGACTGAGGCTTGATTCAGGAGCACTGATTGTTCAGCTGAGGCTGCTTAAGAAGCAAGAGGGAAGAATCAGGGCGGGAACATGAAAACTGGAAACTCCATATTAACTGAGGGCAAGAGCTGCAGAAAGACAGAAAGCAAAATGGCCGACGGAAAACTGAGTTTCAAGGAACATGTCAACAGAGACAAAGAACCTTACATTACTCCCCCCTTAGGGACAACCTCCGGATGACCTCAGACCAGGCTTGTCAGGGTACCTCTGATGAAACTGGCGGAGCAGGCGAGGAGCATTTACATTATTGACTGGTTCCCATGAGTTGTCCTCCACTGGGTAGCCCTGCCATTTAATCAAATATTGCAACTGATTTCTGTACAACCTGGAATCTAGAATCCTTTCCACCATAAATTCTTCCTGACCATCGACCAGCACTGGGTCAGGGCAAGGAGAAGAACGTCCAGGAAACGTATTGGGTGTTGCAGCCTTTAGTAGGGATACATGAAAGACAGGGTGGATTCTCATAGTTCTGGGCAGTTGAAGACGACAAGCAACAGCACTTATAATCTTATTGATCTTATAAGGTCCAATGTACTTATGTCCCAATTTAGACGATGGAATCTTTAATTTAAGATTTCTGGTTGACAGCCAGACCAAATCTCCTACCTTGAAAGCTGGTGCAGGTTTACGAAATTTATCTGCTGCTTTCTTGTACCTTTCCTGAGCCAATTCTAGATTTTCCTTTAGAAGATCCATATTCTTTTGTAAAGAAGTGATTCTTTCAGCCACTGCCGGCAAGGGCGTATCTATGGGAAATCGAGGAAGAATGTTAGGATGATAACCTAGATTGGAGTAAAAAGGAGACTGCTTAGTGGAGGCGCTCTGAGAGTTGTTATAAGAGAACTCAGCCAGTGGAAGTAGATCCACCCAATCATCCTGTAGGTGGCAGATAAAACAGCGGAGATACTGCTCCAGGGTCTGATTGGTTCGTTCTGTCTGTCCATTAGTCTGGGGATGAAAAGCAGAAGAAAGGTTTACTTTAATGTCCAATGCTGCACAGAAATTTTGCCAAAACCTTGAAGTGAATTGCACCCCTCGATCCGAAATGACCTCATCCGGTACTCCATGTAAGCGAAACACATTCTTAATCATCAAGTCTGATGTCTGTTTTGCAGTGGGTAAGCCGACACAAGGGATAAAATGAGCTGCCTTTGTTAGACGGTCAACCACCACTAGAATGGTGTTCTTCCCTTGAGAGGTTGGTAACTCCACAATGAAGTCCATAGAAATGGATCCCCACGGGCGGGACGGGGTGGGAAGAGGTTGCAACAGACCAGTTGGTGAGGAGCGAGGTGTTTTGCATCTTGCACAGACTTCACATGAAGTGACATAGTTTAAGACATCTTTCCTGTAAGTGGGCCACCAAAAGAAACGAGAAAGAAATTCTTGTGTCTTTAGAATTCCCCTATGCCCGGCTATCTTGGAATCGTGGATGAGTTGTAATACTCTCAATCTGACTGTTTCAGGTATATACAGACGTTGTCCCTGAATCCACACACCATTCTTAAAGACAAGACTTACGTCCCTTGGGGGTTGAGCCAACAAAGAATCCGCATGGTATGCTTCCTTGATGTCCTTAAGTAGGTCTTGATTATGAATCACTCCCAGGAATCTAGGGTCAGGAAGAATAGTCTTAGGAGGAGTAAGTGGACGTGTCTCTGCTGAATGAATCCTAGAGAGTGCATCAGCTTTTCCATTGCGCGATCCTGGTCTATAAGAAATGACAAAATTAAATTGGTTTAGGAAAAGATTCCAGCGAGCCTGGCGAGGAGTCAGGCACTTAGCCGACCTGATAAATTCAAGGTTACGATGGTCTGTCAGGACGACTATTTGCTGTGCAGCTCCCTGAAGAAGGTGTCTCCATTCCTTGAAGGCGGCAATAATGGCCAACAATTCTCTATTGCCCACATCGTAGTTCCTCTCAGCCGAAGACAACTGCTGGGAAAAGAAGGCACAGGGATGCTAGACATTCTTCTCACCTGTTCTCTGAGAGAGTATAGCTCCAACGGCACAGTCTGAAGCATCCACCTCTATTATGAAGGCAAGCTCGGGGTTGGGATGTACTAAGATAGGTGCGGTGGTAAATTTATCCTTTAAACAGGAAAATGCTTCCTGAGCTTGCGGGGTCCAGGAGAACCTAGACTGTTTCCAGGTAAGTTGGGTGATAGGTGACACTACCTCAGAAAAATTCTTAATGAAACGTCTATAGAAGTTGGCAAACCCGATGAAACGCTGTACCTCCTTCACATTTCTAGGAATTGGCCAATCCTTGATGGCTTGGGTCTAGCTTCCATCCATACTAATCCCTTGCGTAGATAGTACATACCCCAGAAATTGAATTTCGGTCCTATGGAATTCACATTTTTCAAGTTTGATGTAGAGATGGTTTTGTCTTAGGCGTTCTAAGACCATTCTCACATGTCCATGATGTTCCTCTGTGGAGTTAGAAAAAATTAGAATATCATCCAGATAAATCACCACAAATGTATCTAGGAGATCCCTGAAGATATCATTCACGAAGTGTTGGAAAGTGGCTGGGGCGGTACTCAGACCAAAAGGCATAACTAGATATTCAAAGTGTCCATAGCGTGACCTGAAAGCAGTCTTCCATTCATCCCCAGGTCTAATACGGACCAAGTTATAGGCCCCACGGAGATCCAGTTTAGAGAAAATTTTGGCATGCCGCACTCTCTCCAACAACTTAGGGATTAAAGGCAATGGATAACGGTTTCTAATAGTAACCTTATTGAGTTCCCTATAGTCTATGCAGGGTCTCAGAGATCCATCTTTCTTCTTCACAAAGAAGATGGGTGCACCTGCGGGAGATGAAGAGGGGCGTATGAAGCCCTTGGCTAAATTTTCGTCTATATAATCCTTCAAAGCTTTTAGCTCGGGCCCCGCTAGGGGGTAGATCTTACCAAAAGGTATCTCGGCTCCGGGCAATAATTCAATTGGACAATCATATGGACGGTGAGGAGGAAGCTGATCAGCGTTCTTCTTGTCACATAAATCCACATAGTCCTGGTATACAGCTGGTAGTTCAGGGACTGACATGGTTCCTTTAGGAACAGAGCAAGCTGAAACTCCTTGACTCATCTGTTTCTCCGGAAAGTGTAATTCCTTGGTCTCCCAGTTAATCGTAGGATTCTGCGCCTGCAGCCATGGTAGCCCTAGAATGATGGGAAAGTGGGGAGAAGAGATAAGCAAAAAAGACATTTTCTCCTGATGATCTTTACCCATAAGAACCCTCAAAGGCTCTGTTTCTTGATCCACTGGTCCAGAAGTCAGTAGAGAGCCATCCACAGTCTCCATCTGTACTGGAGTAGCCTTCTTCACTGAACGTATCCCCTGTTTCAGAGCAAAGGAGATATCCATAAAATTTCCACTTGCTCCTGAGTCGATCATAGCAGAGCTAGACACCCAGACTGAGTCAACCCAGAGTTTGATGGAAAGGAAGCAATGAGAATTGTTTCTTTTACAACTCAGCTGGGACACCGCTGAGGAAACTTGAAAAATTGCAGCGTTTATACCGTCATCGTCCCCAGAACTAACAGAGTTTAAGTCCGAGAAATCAAGATCTCTTGCAGCAGATCTCTCTGGAGCCTGAGGCTCGGACATGACAGAGCTCCTCTCGCAACACTCACAGTGAATGACTGCTGCAGTAGTCTTACGAGAACGGCTGGGGCAGTTTATAATGAAGTGCCCTGACTTACCACAGTAGAAATATAGATTTTCCTTTATACGATGTTCTTTGCGTGCATCACTAACCCGTCTTTGCAAAGAGTCCACCTGCATGGGTTCAGGTTCTGGTTCCCTTGTGATCCTACTCAAAGGTTCCTTAGCTGAGGAGGGAGGTAGTAAAAGGTTAGTGCGATTATTTTCGAACCATCTCTCTTGTCTGCGTTCAGTCAGACGAGCATCAATACGGATACAATAGTTGATAAAGTCACCTAACGCAGTGGGAGGGTCGGCACGAGCAAGTTCATCCTTAATCAGTGGAGACAACCCTTTCCGAAAAATAGATTTTTTAGCGGAAGTGTCCCAAGTGGTATTAAGAGCCCAACTCCTGAAATCCAGGGCATATTCGGCTACTGAACGCTTACCTTGGCGCAAAGTTAACATGGCTGCTTCAGCTGTTGCACCTCGATTGGGGTCATCAAACACCTGCCCCATGGCTGAAATAAAAGCATCAAGGTGATTCAAACAATCATCCTCAGTCTCAATCAGAGGGTTTGCCCACATCAAAGCCTTATTGGTAAGCAACATGATTATAGTAAGCACTTTGGATCGTTCAGTGGGAAATTGTGAAGCATGTGCAGAGAAAAATAAATTGCATTGATTAATAAATCCCCTGAATTTCTCACGTTCACCGCCAAAACGAAAAGGAGGTAATTTGGGGATCCCAGAACTTGGGGTTATGGCAGGAGCCTGGGCTCGTTCCTCTAGAGCCTCAATCCTGGCTCGCAATTCCTGGGTAGTCTGTCCAAACACTTGCAAATTATGATTACTGAGCTCCTGTAGGCTTGCAAAACGGGTTTTTAAAGTCTGTACATCTGAAAGGATTGTATCAGTCACTCCGCAAAGTTCCTTTATGCGGGCCTCCATCTTCCAGATCTTTTAAGGCAGAGGTGCTGGAAGGAGAAGAGGAAAGGAAAAAAAAAAAAAAAAAACAATAGTGTTTACCTGTGGTAACACTCCAGAGTAAAATTTTAAGGGAATGCGCTCACCTGGAATGGTTGTGAGAAGTCACAGCCACTGTCATCACATAAGGTATTAAACGGACATCTGATATCCACAGTCACAGCAGACATGGCTTTCCCAGACCCAGCAGACACTAAACATTGGCTCCTGAATCTTGTCATGTATAGTGTACAGTTCCTATAGCGTCTTGTGCTTGGGTGCGAGGAAAACACAGGAGACATAGGTTGAAATGAAATGACTTGTATTACTTCATATAAGCATGCTGAAAAGTTCACACAGTTTGCAGGAACAGCGACAGGAGACACAGCAGGCCAGAGTAACTTCAAGCACTACAGTAAATCTCCAAAGCAGGTTCAGGATCTCTGCTCTGTACCGTAATTCCTCTGCAAACATGGATTCACCAAACAGCAGGTTTCCAGAGTCCAAAAGTGTTCCAAGGTTCCTCAGTAGGGAATAGCTGGAGTACAAGTCCAAGGCTTCCAGGAGTCAGGTCACAGACTGACTGAGGCTTGATTCAGGAGCACTGATTGTTCAGCTGAGGCTGCTTAAGAAGCAAGAGGGAAGAATCAGGGCGGGAACATGAAAACTGGAAACTCCATATTAACTGAGGGCAAGAGCTGCAGAAAGACAGAAAGCAAAATGGCCGACGGAAAACTGAGTTTCAAGGAACATGTCAACAGAGACAAAGAACCTTACATTGCTCTTGGAGGACATTCTGGTACCATTCTTTATTCATGGCTGTGTTTTTAGGCAAGACTGTGAGAGAGCCAATTCCCTTGGCTGAGAAGCAACCCCACACATGAATGGTTTCAGGATGCTTAACAGTTGGCATGAGACAAGACTGGTGGTAGCGCTCACCTTGTCTTCTCCGAATGAGGCGTTTTCCTGATGTCCCAAACAATCGAAAAGGGGATTCATCAGAGAAAATAACTTTACCCCAGTCCTCAGCAGTCCACTGCCTGTACCTTTTGCAGAATATCAGTCTGTCCATGATGTTTTTTCTGGAGAGAAGTGGCTTCTTTGCTGCCCTCCTTGAGACCAGGCCTTGCTCCAAGAGTCTCCGCCTCACAGTGCGTGCAGATGCACTCACACCTGCCTGCTGCCATTCTTGAGCAAGCTCTGCACTGCTGGTAGCCCGATCCCGCAGCTGAAACACTTTTAAGAGACGGTCCTGGCGCTTGCTGGTCTTTCTTGGGCGCCCTGGAGCCTTTTTGGCAACAATGGAACCTCTCTCCTTGAAGTTCTTGATGATGCGATAGATTGTTGACTGAGGTGCAATCTTTCTAGCTGCGATACTCTTCCCTGTTAGGCCATTTTTGTGCATTGCAATGATGACTGCACGTGTTTCTTTAGAGATAACCATGGCTAACAGAAGAGAAACAATGATGCCAAGCACCAGCCTCCTTTTAAAGTGTCCAGTGGTGTCATTCTTACTTAATCATTACAGATTGATCTCCAGCCATGTCCTCATCAACACCCACACCTGTGTTAATGGAGCAATCACTGAAAAGAGGTTAGCTGGTCCTTTTAAGGCAGGGCTGCAATGATGTTGAAATGTGTTTTGGGGGATAAAGTTCATTTTCTAGCCAAATATTGACTTTGCAAGTAATTGCTGTTAAGCTGATCACTCTTTATAACATTCTGGAGTATATAAAAAAATTGCCAAATGAAAAAGTGAAGCAGTAGACTTTGTAAAAATTAATATTTGTGTCATTCTCAAAACTTTTGTCCATGACTGTAGATGTCCAAATTTGGGGCACACCTTGCATTTACTGCTTAGGCAAACCGTATGGGAGTACCAACTTCCTAATAATGGGAACTTTGATTTCAGGAGGCCCTCCTGTACGTCTCTTCAAAGGGGTATTGGGGTGCGTTCAAATTTTGGGCTGCCCTGCCACTCACTGCATACACAACAACAGTATAGGAGACCCACTGTTTAATAATAGGAACAACAAAGCATAGCCGGCTGATGGCTTTCTAAGAATAGTGAGAGTTGACTGCTGGCCCTTTAAGAACAGTAAAGGCCCTATAAAAATAGGCTTTGTGACTTTCAGGGTCCACCCTTCATAAATGAAACAGGATGTCTGATGATGTGTCACAGTCCACATGGCCAGATAAGGTTGTAAAAAGTTAAAATGGCATTTCCCACTGAATGCATTTGTCTTGGTTGAAAGCAATGCTAAAGTTGAAAGACGCTAAGTGTGAACATAGCCCAAGGTGTGGAGGAGCATTTTTGTTTTTGGTTATTTACTTTGCCTTATATACAAGTCATTAACCTGGAAAGTATGTTCCTTAACATATTTCCCAGAAAAATCCATTTTGGTTTAGTTTTTGTATGTTTTACTGTGAGTCTGTAAAAGTGGCATAACACTCTGACAACATTGTTCACAGCAGTGATCTGGGAGTCAGAAATGCTTCCAGGGGTCTTCCCCATGTTGTTCCCGTGTCATTTGAGCACTGTTCCCACTTATTTCCGCAATTTTTTGTCCATTTTTGTCCGAGGGGCCGCGGCAAAAATGCTCAAGTTTCCCATAGACTAACATTGGGCTCGTTGCTCGGGTGGAGCACCCGAGCATTCCAATTTGCTCGACCCGAGCAACGAGCACCCGAGCATTTTAGTGGTCACCCATCACTAGCCTCAACACATCATTGAGCCCTCCAAAATAAACACAGTTGCTCTGTTAGATTTATCTCGGCTCACTTCCAGAAAGACTTATGTTGCGGAATGAGATAGGAAGTGGGTCCTTCTGTGGGGTCACTCGTTTAAGCAGGCTGGACATGACGGACAGAAGAAAACGATTCTCATTTCATAACATTGGTGGCCGACCCTATGCAAGGTTATTGAGGATTTCGTCTCTGTCTATACTTCTTGTGCCCAGAACCAAACTTCGAAACCGCTTCTGACCTGTCACTTACTGCCTTTGCCTGTACCATCTGCTCCTTTGCAGCATATTGCAATGAATTTCATCACTCATCTTCCAGTATCAGCAAGGTGTACCGTCATCTGTGTGGTTGTGGATTGTTTCTCCAAGATGGCTTATTTCACTCCACTGTCCGGTCTCCCATCTGCTCCAGAGCTTGCAGAGAAATTTATTCTACATATTTTCTGCCTCCATGGTCTACAGCTCCATATTGTCTCAAATAGAGGCGTCCAGTTAACTTCTTGCTTCTGAAGGGCCACCTGCAAGCTACTAATGTCACTTTGGATTTTCTTTAGCCTATCATCCTCAATCCAACGGTCAGGTAGAGCAGGTCAATCAGATCCTGACCAACTTCCTGCGGCACTTTGTCAATGCCCACCACAGTGACTGGGCCGAACTTCTGCCTTGGGCCGAATTCTCATACAACAACCATGTGAGTGAATCCTCTGCCAAATCTCATTTTTTTGTGCTTTACAGTCAGCATCCTAATAATCCGTTCCCTGTTTTTACTAACTCTGATATCTCTGCTGGTGTACCCCTTGTCAAGGGTTTTTCTAAAATATGGGCGGACACCAAGTCCACCTTATTGAAGTCCTCTGAACAGATGAAAAGACACGCAGACAAGAGAAGTCTGGCTGTCATTTAAGTATGTACGTCTGAAGGTACTCTCATATAAATTGGGCTCTCACTGGGCCACATCCTCTCACTCCCCATGCCTCCCTGGGCCCTTGGGTACAAGGAGTGTCTGTGTAAAACTGTACAAAGCTTACCTTACGTGTCCCCAAGGGGTGCGGAACATCACATTGGTGAAAGTGGGGAGACCGGATTATGTGGTCCTTCTGATGTAATAGTGACATCAGGCAGGGTGGCGAGGTGCGAGTTCATCACATGTGGCAGCGGTGGGATCGAGATAATATTGTGTGTGAGTTTGGGACCAATGCTCCCAGACACTAAAGACTACCAGCAGTAGCTTTTACCGCTGGGGTCTTAAGATCAGCTCAGCACTAGACAGTCCGAGTGCAAATACTGTAAGCTGTGTGGGTGCATCAGGTTGCACCTCTGTGTCAGTGACCAAAGAATGAAAGGATGGCCAGTGGCATCAGGGGCAGATTCAGGGAGAAGGCCAATGCTACAGATGGTGGGGAGGAGGTAAAAGACAATGTTGCTCAAGCTTAGGGGGAGTCCAGCCCAGGCTCCACAAAGAGCCAGTCCTCGGCGGTCAGTCCCCCAGTGGGCCTCTCGCAACCTGTCCATCCCCCCAGCCAGACAGGCTTGAATACACTACTATAAGCTGGCCTGGTTAGACTCAAGGAATGAGACAAGGCCTCCTACAAGACCCTCATAGCAGCAGCAGAACGTTGCGAAGTAGTCACAGAAACAGAACGTTGCAAGACAGCTCCAGCTGCAGAATGTCAGAGAGAGCGAGAGCACCAGCAACAAGTGCTTCAGCTCCAACACAAGCTCCAGCTGCAGGCGCCAACCAGTCGCGAGTCCCCTGAGATCTGGATCCCGAAGCTACAAGAGGACTTCCCCCTGCTGGACAAAGGCGGGGACTTGGTACTGATGGCAATTTTTTTCAAATGCTATCAAGAAAATGTTCATCTGTCTGAGGACCGGTGTGTCCGGTTCTTAACCCCTCACATCAGAGGTAAGGCCCAGGAAAACTTTGGGTACCTGCCCAGCAAGACCTCCCTGAGCTATGAGGATATCAAGCAGGCTCTGGTCCGGCAGTACAACATGACCCCTGAGACATACCAGAAGAAGCTCCAGAGTATGTAGCGGGGTCCTGCAGACAGCTGGGACAATCACATGTGGGTCCTACTGAGAGCAGTCAACGAATTGACCAAGGGATTGGAGCTTACCACTGTTCAGCAGCTGAGGGAGCTCATTGTAGCTGAGCAGTTTTTGTGGAACTGGCCGGAGGACCTCCAGCAGTATCTCCATGTCTGGAAGCCAAATGGGGCCTCTGCAACAGTGACACTTGCCAATGAGTACTCCAACAGGACTCCAGAGGCCAAGGAACTTGCCGGCTGGACAGGGAGTCAGATGAACGCTGAGCCTGCTGTCCTTACCCTCAAGCCCAAGGGGTCACCTGCCCATGCTTCCCTCTCCATGTCGGTGGGGGAACTCCGACTGTGTCATCTCCGCAAAAAGCTGGGACACTTCAAAGCCATATGTGTCCTTAGCGCCAGAATGGCATGTCCCCATCCCTGAAACCTTCCACTGTTTTGTGTGTGGTTGGAGATGGTGGGGGGTCCCTTGACAACTTTCAGACAGTCACCATAGGCTAGGCTATAGCCATGGGACTATGGGAAACCATAGAGATGACTCTTGTGTGGACTGAGCTGGAGTCCACACAGTATTTGGTAACAGGGGAAACCCTTGCTGTCTCCGGGATTGAAGACGTCAAACCGGCACTGCCGTCGCCAAAGTGTATTTGGCCTGGGGTGCCGGGAAGGGAATGCGGGAGGTAGAGGTAACCTCGAATATTCCTGCAAGTATTTTGCTTGGGACAAACTTGGAGCGGCTAGTGTCCCAGTAAGTGGCCGCTTGAACCCTTAAGGCCTGATCCTCCAGACAGCAACATAATGTTCACCCGTTGATGCCGATGTGATTAACATGCCTACTGATGGGGATGTGGCTAATGTACTGTGTCCCTCCCCCCTTGAGGCCAGGGAGGAGATCAATCGAGCAAGCTGTACTAATGCCTTAGAGTGTGACCAGCAGGCACGCTGGAACCAGTTGTCCTGTGAGGTTGTCAAGGAAGAGTCAGACAGGGTGCAAAAAGCTGCGGAGGGGGAGCATGCAATTGAGTGCGGCACTGTCCCAGGAGAAATAGGGCTCCTAGGTAAGGCCTCATTTCAGGGTTCCTCCACAACTGGAATGTCAGAGGGCCAGGTTAGTCAGTCTGGACCGGCGACTTTATCAGAAGCAGAGGAGGAGCTGGCACAATCTGTGATTGCAGCGGCTGTGGCTCGGCCGCTGTCATGCGCAGTGGTACGGCAGGGGCTAGGGCTGGACTGGCCATCTGGCAAATACCAGAAGGGCCTGTCTGGTTTGGTTATGGGCCGCCATGTCTGCTACTTTGTTAACAGAATTGGTGTTCTCAAGACACCCATACTGTAAAGAGTTGTGACGAAGCAGGCTACTGGTATCATTGGAAATATTAGTCTTGTAGTAAATCTTGCTTTCCTCCATTCAGGATAATATTAGTAATATATCCCATCTGGTGCTTGGGGGACGGGGACAGCATGGGCCTGTGTGATTTCAAATGCCAGGGCTGAATTTCGGCCCCAGTCCGTACCTGGCAGGGGCCCATCAGGAGTCCAACGGTTTCCCCCCTTCCGACCAAGTGACTGCCAGGCTAGATGGAAGCCAGGAGACAGTTTCGGGGAAACTGATTGAAAACTTGGCAGTCTCGCTTATTCTGGCCACGTCCAGTCAGGGCTTTCAGACGACAGCTTTCAGGAGACAGGTCCCGGGAAACTGACTGAAGACTTGGCAGTCTCGCCTAATCTGGCCACATCCAGTCAGGGCTTTCAGGCGACTTTGGAAACTGACAACAGTCTGAAAGCTCTCAAGTAGCAGGCGGCACAGCCTCCCTCTGACTAAGACCTCGAGCAGGTGGTCTGGGATACAGGATGGCTATATAGGGTAACGGCCCAGCAGGGTTCATTTTAGGCGTGGCCTAGGGACCGAAAGTTGGTGGTACCCTATCCGTTCAGGACGGAGTTGTTGCAGATTGTGCACAAGATTCCAATGGCCGGACAGCTAGGGATCACTAAGACAAAGGTCAGTCTAGCCCAGCATTTCTACTGGCCCAGGATGGGGGCTGATGTGATTGCCTACTGCCGTTCGTGCAACACCTGTCAGAGGGTGGGGAAGGTGGGGTGGCACCCCAAAGCCCCATTGGCAACTCTTGCACATTATTGAAGAGCCTTTCAGGAGGTTGGCTGTGGATTTGGTTGGCTTGATGGCCATTCCTGGCAGCTCCGGGAAATGCTTCGTGCTGATGGTAATAGACTATGATACAAATTGACAAAAAGAAGGACCAGCACATCTAAGCTAGGGTGAATAGGCGCCAACCAAATAAAGCATATAAATCAAAAAGATTAAGGTTTGCACCATAACTTACCAAGAATGATTACTCTAGAGCATAGCAATTGCATTGCTGCCATAGAAAATGGACAAAATATTGAAAAAAGCGCTATATAGTGTTATATATGAAATATGTATCTGCAAAAATTGCTATGAAAAAAGGAAGGTTCTTAGCTCATAGATTGGCCAATATACAGTACAGACCAAAAGTTTGGACACACCTTCTCATGTGAAGATTTTTCTGTATTTTCATGACTATGAAAATTGTAAATTCACACTGAAGGCATCAAAACTATGAATTAACACATGTGGAATTATATACTTAACAAAAAAGTGTGAAACAACTGAAAATATGTCTTATATTCTAGGTTCTTCAAAGTAGCCACCTTTTGCTTTGATGACTGCTTTTGCACACTCTTGGCATTCTCTTGATGAGCTTCAAGAGGTTGTCACCGGAAATGGTTTTCCAACAATCTTGAAAGAGTTCCCAGAGATGCTTAGCACTTGTTGGCCCTTTTGCCTTCACTCTGCGGTCCAGCTCACCCCAAACCATCTCGATTGGGTTCAGGTCTGGTGACTGTGGAGGCCAGGTAATCTGGCGTAGCACCCCATCACTCTACTTCTTGGTCAAATAGCCCTTACACAGCCTGGAGGTGTGTTTGGGGTCATTGTCCTGTTGAAAAATAAATGATGGTCCAACTAAACGTAAACCGGATGGGGCTCTCTGTGGACGTTCACGGCATTTCCCACATGGATAAGCTTTAGTTGTGGCAGGGTTCATGCATCGTCCATTAGTGTGGGCTCATGTGCAATAGATTGGGGACCAGGTTCCCTTGGTCTTGATATAGGTAAAATTACCCCAATAGAGTATAATCTATTTTGCATTATGCATTACATTTTTCCCCCAACATTTGGTATAGGTAGGACATCTGTTTAGTTACATTGCCCCTATACATGATGGATGCAGTCCTTTGTACCACACTAAGTGCAGCTATATAATTTCTGTTGCTGTGTATGTCCTTTGTGTTCATTCACCGATATCTATTATACTCCTGTATGATTTTAATGTTTTTTCAATAAAGTTTGTACATTTTTGCATGATTTATGCTTTGTTTCAACATCTTGTTATTTATACAGTCAGGGCCAGAAATATTTGGACAGTGACACAATTTTCGCGAGTTGGGCTCTGCATGCCACCACATTGGATTTGAAATGAAACCTCTACAACAGAATTCAAGTGCAGATTGTAACGTTTAATTTGAAGGGTTGAACAAAAATATGTGTTAGAAAATGTAGGAATTGTACACATTTCTTTACAAACACTCCACATTTTGGAGGTCAAAAGTAATTGGACAAATAAACATAACCCAAACAAAATATTTTTATTTTCAAAATTTTGTGGCGAATCCTTTGGAGGCAATCACTGCCTTAAGTCTGGAACCCATGGACATCACCAAACGCTGGGTTTCCTCCTTCTTAATGCTTTGCCAGGCCTTTACAGCCGCAGCCTTCAGGTCTTACTTGTTTGTGGGTCTTTCCCTCTTAAGTCTGGATTTGAGCAAGTGAAATGCATGCTCAATTGGGTTAAGATCTGGTGATTGACTTGGCCATTGAAGAATGTTCCACTTTTTTGCACTCATGAACTCCTGTGTAGCTTTGGCTGTATGCTTGGGGTCATTATCCATCTGTACTATGAAGCGCCGTCCAATCAAGTTTGCAGCATTTGGCTGAATCTGGGCTGAAAGTATATCCCGGTACACTTCAGAATTCATCCGGCTACTCTTGTCTGCTGTTATGTCATCAATAAACACAAGTGACCCAGTGCCATTGAAAGCCATGCATGGCCATGCCATCACGTTGCCTCCACCATGTTTTACAGAGGATGTGGTGTGCCTTGGATCATGTGCCGTTCCCTTTCTTCTCCAAACTTTTGGCTTCCCATCATTCTGGTACAGGTTGATCTTTGTCTCATCTGTCCATAGAATACTTTTCCAGAACTGAGCTGGCTTCTGGAGGTGTTTTTCAGCAAATTTAACTCTGGCCTGTCTATTTTTGGAATTGATGAATGGTTTGCATCTAGATGTGAACCCTTTGTATTTACTTTCATGGAGTCTTCTCTTTACTGTTGACTTAGAGACAGATACACCTACTTCACTGAGAGTGTTCTGGACTTCAGTTGATGTTGTGAACGGGTTCTTCTTCACCAAAGAAAGTATGCGGCGATCATCCACCACTGTTGTCTTCCGTGGGCTCCCAGGTCTTTTTGGATTGATGAGTTCACCAGTGCTTTCTTTCTTTCTCAGGATGTACCAAATTGTAGATTTTGCCACTTCTAATGTTGTAGCAATTTCTTGGATGGGTTTTTTTCTGTTCTTGCAGCTTAAGGATGGCTTGTTTCACCTGCATGGAGAGCTCCTGTGACCACATGTTTCCTTCACAGCAAAACCTTCCAAATGCAAACACCACACCTCAAATCAACTCCGGCCCTTTCATCTGCTTAATTGAGAATGACATAACAAAGGGATTGCCCACACCTGTCCATGAAATAGCCTTGGAGTCATTTGTCCAATTACTTTTGGTCCCTTTAAAAACAGGGTGGCACATGTTAAGGAACTGAAACTCCTAAACCCTTCATCCAATTTTAATGTGGATACCATCAAATGAAAGCTGAAAGTCTGAACTTCAACTGCATCTGATTTGTTTTGTTTCAAATTCATTGTGGTAATGTCTAGAACCAAAATTAGATAAATGTTGTCTCTGTCCAAATATTTATGGACCTAACTGTATATGGGGCAGCATGCTTTTTTTCTATTTTTGATTATAGTTTCTGTATTGTGGGAGTTTGCCCCACCTGTCCCCCTCTGATACCATGTATATGGAGTTTTGGGGATTGTTTCACTATATGTGTATCCACAAGGTCGGCTTTTGTCAAAAACTATAATTAGTAGCGTAGCTACCGAGGGGGCAGAGGGGGCGATGGCACAGCACGCCGATACAGTTATGTTCTGCAGCAGTGCAGGGAGAATCGATCTCCCTGCACTGCCGCCCGGCCACTATGGGTCCCTGAGCAGGCGGGGGGCCGGTGCCAACAGTGGGCCCCCCACCTGTCATCGATCCAGCCGATACAGCTGACCGCAGTTAAGAGAGAAGGATCGAGCGCTCCTTCTCCCATCATCCCCCTCTCCCTGACAGCGGGCGCGATGACGTCACTGCCTGGCGCCCGCTGTCAGGAGATGAGCGGGAGCAGTGAGCAGCGCAGGAGCCGGGAGCAAGAGAGGTGAGTACAGGATTTTTTTATGGGGTGCAATATACTACAGTCTACCTATAGGGGGGGCTGCCTTACACTACAGTCTGCCTATAGGGGGGCTGCCTTACACTACAGTCTGCCTATAGGGGGGCTGCCTTACACTACAGTCTGCCTATAGGGGATGGGGGGTGCTGCCTTACACTAGTCTACCTATAGGGGATGGGGGTGCTGCCTTACACTACAGTCTGCCTATAGGGGATGGGGGGTGCTGCCTTACACTACAGTCTGCCTATAGGGGGGGCTGCCTTACATTACAGTCTGCCTATAGGGGGTGCTGCCTTACACTACAATATGCCTATAGGGGATGGGGGGTGCTGCCTTACACTACAGTCTGCCTATAGGGGGCTGCCTTACACTACAGTCTGCCTATAGGGGGTGCTGCCTTACACTAAAGTCTACCTATAGGTGATGGGGGGCTGCCTTACACTACAGTTTGCCTATAGGGCATGGGGGGTGCTGCCTTACACTACAGTCTGCTTATAAGGGGCTGCCCTTACACTACAGTCTGCCTATAGGGGGGCTGCCTTACACTACAGTCTGCCTATAGGGGATGGGGAGGCTGCCTTATGCTACAGTCTGCCTATAGGGGGGGCTGCCTTACACTACAGTCTCCCTATAGGGGATGGGGAGGCTGCCTTATGCTACAGTCTGCCTATAGGGGGGCTGCCTTACACTACAGTCTGCCTATAGGGGATGGGGAGGCTGCCTTATGCTACAGTCTGCCTATAGGGGGGCTGCCTTACACTACAGTCTGCTTATAGGGGATGGGAGGCTGCCTTAAACTACAGTCTGCCTATAGGGGATGGGGAGGCTGCCTTACACTAGTCTGCCTATAGGGGATGGAGGGCTGCCTTATACTACAGTCTGCCTATGCGGGGAGTGCTGCATTATATTACAGTCTGCCTATGGGGGTGCTGCCTTACATTACAGTCTGCTTATGGGGGGCCGAAATATACTATTGAGTTTGCCTATGAGGGCTGCATTATACTGTAAAGTCTGCCTATGGGGCTGCTTTATACTATATTGAGAACTATCTGGTGTATTATACTATATGGAGGCTATCTAGGGGCCATCATAGAGTGTGGAGATTACAGTAAGGGGTCCATCATACAATGTGGAGATTACAGTGAGGGGGCCATCATACAGTGTTGGAGCCATCATTGGGGGATACTAAGGGGTCAGTATGTATACAGTAAGGGGGCATTATATTGTGTATATGGGAGCTGTATGGGGGGAGACTCGGGACATTATTAAATGTAAAGTGGGCACTTATTGTTATAGGGGAACTCAGGTTACTGTGACTGTCATACAGGGCACACAGGGCATTATTACATTCTAGGGAACAAAATGTGGGCACTGTGTTCTAGAGCACTTGCACCCGACATTACTATATTATAGAGGGTTGCTTTAGAATTTAAAGGGCGCACAGAACCACACACTAGGTGCAGTAATAGGGACACATGGCAGCAGCGGTTCAGTATTGGGGTATCAGAAGGATAAGGAGTTTGTGCAGGTTGGAGATACATGGTGATGGTGCTGG
>JARQOD010000001.1:398882996-398997984 GCA_033576555.1 Oophaga sylvatica
ACCCCCCCTATAAAACTGTCCCACTAGTTAACCCCTTTTGTGAACCCCTTAAAAAAAAAAAAAAAACAAAGCAAAAAATCAGTGCTTTATCATCATACCGCTGAACAAAAAGTGGAATAACACGCGATCAAAAAGACCGATATAAAATATCATGGTACCCCTGAAAACGTCATCTTGTCCCGCAAAAAACGAGCCATCATACAGCATCATCAGCGGAAAAATAAAAAAGTTATAGCTCGCAGAATAAAGCAATGCAAAAATAATTATTTTTTATATAAAATTGTTTTTATTCTATAAAAGCGCCAAAAAATAAAAAAATGATATAAATGAGGTATCGCTGTAATCATACTGACCCGAAGAATAAAACTGCTTTATCAATTTTACCACACGCGGAATGGTATAAACGCCTCCCCCAAATGAAATTCATGAATTGCTGATTTTTGTTCATTCTAACCTCACAAAAATCGAAATAAAAAGCGATCAAAAAATGTCACGTGCTCAAAAATGGTACCAATAAAAACGTCAACTCGTACCGCAAAAAATAAGACCTCACATGACTCAGTGGGACAAAATATGCAAAAATTATAGCTCTCAAAATGTGGCGATGCAAAAAACTATTTTTTGCAATAAAAAGCGTCTTTTAGCGTGACAGCTGCCAATCACAAAAACCCGCTATAAATAGTAAATCAAACCCCCCTTTATCACCCTCTTAGTTAGGGAAAAATAATAAAATTAAAAAAATGTATTTATTTCCATTTTCCCATTAGGGTTATGGTGAAGGTTAGGGTTGCGGCTAAAGTTAGGGTTAGGGTTGGCGCTAAAGTTAGTATTAGGCTGGAGTCACACACAACCACAAAAAATCGGTCCGTTTTAGACGGTCGACAATCGGATCAAAATAAAAACATCACACATCCTTCTGGCATCCGATTTTCCTTCAAAGATGCGATTTAATCGCATGTGTGTGTACCTTGTAACATCCGATTTTCATCCGACTTGCGAGATTTTCTCGCAGGCTTGCAAAACTGACATATAATGGATCCAAAAGAATAGTATTTAAATGCCAAAAGAAAGAATAGATATATACACATAGAGCACATATATATATATATGTCATTGTGACATATATATATACATATATTTATAATTCTTACACTTCTACATACTGTAATAGCCGCTAATTCAATTGCCGGCTTCAGTGAAATCACAGAAGCCGACATGAAATGATACATTGTTTCCACACATTTAACCATGTAATTTCATGTATTTTTATATATGTTTGAAACATACAATTACATGAGTATATGTGTGCTAAATTTCAGACATGTAGGGGTTAATTAAAGGTGTAAATTCGTTGAAAAAAAATGCGTGGGCTCCCGCTGTATTTTCTCCACCAGACAGACAAAGCAAAGCGAGTGGGGGCAGATAATAATAGCCTAGGGAGGGTACATTTTTTTTGTGCCCCCCCTGGCTACTAACATCTGCCCCCAGACACCCCAGAAAGGGCAAATCTATAATTAGATTCGCCCTTTCTGGCACTTTGCCCGTCTATTCCCATTGCCCTGTAGCGGTGGCGAATGGGTTAATTATCTCACCTTACTGTCACCTTGCTATTGAAAGGTGACCTTAAGGTAGGTTAATAATTGAGAGCTGTCAATTAGACAACTATCAATTATTAATCCTATTGAAGTAAATAAAAAAACACACACTTTAAGAATAAATAATTTTAATGAAATAAAAACACATTTTTTTGACCATATTTTATTTTACACTTAATCCGTGCGAAGCCATTGATCTCCTAAAATAAAGAAAAAACAAACAAACATTATTCTTACCTATTCCGCCGATCTGTCACGTCCCACGCTGTAATCCTTCACAAAGGGTTAACTAGCTTTGAGCCAAGCAGTGCAAGTAATCCTGCATGCTCAGCTCAAAGCTCCTGAATGAATAAGTTCCTCTCCTGGCAACAGGAGAGGATGTGTTTCATGAATGAAGCTTAATTGATTGTGTCCACTTTCCCTTTAGGTCAGGTCACTAAAGTTAAATTGCCAATAAATCAATTAAGCTCCATTCATGAATCTATTTCTCTACTTTCGCTGGGAGAGGAACTTATTCATTCAGGGGAATACAGGTCTGAGGCAGCATTATTAGCTCTCTGCGACCTGTAACCTGTTAACCCTTTCTGATGGATTACACCGTGGGACCTGACTGTACATCGGATTGGTAAGTATAATTTGGCTTTTTATTTTATTTTTATTACAGGAAATGGTTTTAGCAGGAAAATAAAATATGGTCAAAAACTGTGTGATTATTTCATTAAACTTATTTTTTATTAAACTGTGTGTGTTTGATTTTTCTTTCATACAATAGGATTAATAATTGATAGTTGTCTAATTGACAGCTCTCAATTATTAACCTGCCTTAAGGTCACCTTTCAATAGCAAGGTGACAGTAAGGTGAGATAATTAACCCATTCGCCACCGCTACAGGGCAATGGGAATAGACGGGCAAAGTGCCAGAAAGGGCGAATCTAATTATAGATTTGCCCTTTCTGGGGTGTCTGGGGGCAGATGTTAGTAGCCAGGGGGGGCACAAAAAATGTACCCTCCCTAGGCTGTTATTATCTGACCCCACTCGCTTGCTTTGTCTGTCTGGTGGAGAAAATACAGCGGGAGCCCACGCATTTTTTTTCAACGAAATTACACCTTTAATTAACCCCTACATGACTGAAATTTTGCACAAATACAGTCATGTAATTGTAAGTTCTAAACAAATATCAAAATACAGGAAATGACATGGTTAAATGTGTGGAAACAATGTATCATTTCATGTCGGCTTCTGTGATTTCACAAAACCCGGCAATTGAATTAGCGGCTATTACACATAGCCGTCACATGTCACAATTACATATATATATATATATATATGTGGATTCTATGTGTGGATATGTATTGATTCGATTCTTTATTAAAGCTGTCAGTGTGCTTTTACAGTATAGCCGGGGATGAATTGCCGGCTTTTCTAAAGGACACCGATGCGATTTCATCGCAAGTCACACAGTGTGGTCCGTTTGTAATCCGATTTTTCATCGCTCCCATAGACTTGCATTGGCGATTGTCGACCGACAATCGGTGACAATCGCAGCATGCTGCGATTGCAGACGGACGTTTAAAACGGACCACAAAAAATCTGATACTAGGAACTGCTCCATAGATTAACATAGGTCCGACTGCAATGCGATTTTTCATCGCATTGCAGTCGTCCGATTCTGTCGCCAGTGTGACGCCGGCCTTAGGGTTATGGTTGGGATTAGGGATAGGGGTGTGTTAGGGTTAGGTTTGTGGTTAGGGTTGGGACTAGGGTTAGGGGTGTGTTGGGGTTAGGGTTGGAGCTAGAATTGGGGGTTTTCCGCTGTTTAGGCACATCAGGGCTGTCCAAACGTGACATGGCGTCCGATCTCAATTCCAGCCAATTCTGCGTTGAAAAAGTCAAACGGCGCTCCTTCACTTCTGAGCTCTGCCATGCACCCAAACAGTAGTTTATCCCCACATATGGGGTATCAGCGTACTCTGGACCCTAAGAGTTATTGTGCAATTTGTCCTATTTCTTCTGTTACCCTTGGGAAAATAAAAAACTGGGGGCAAAAGTATCATTTTTTTAAAAAAAATGATTTTTTTTGTTTTTACGGCTGTACGTTATAAACTTCTGTGAAGCACTTGGGGCTTCATAGCGCTCACCACACATCTAGATAAGTTCCTTATGGGGTCTATTTTCCAAAATGGGGTCACTTGTGGGGGGTTTCCACTGTTTAGGCGCATCAGGGACTCTCCAAATGCGACATGACACCCCCAGACCATTCCATCAAAGTCTACAATCCATAACGTCACTACTTCCCTTCCGAGCCCCAATGTGTACCCATACAGTAGTTTTCTCCCACATATTGGGTATCCGCGTACTCAGGACAAATTGGACAACAACTTTTGGGGTCCAATTTCTCCTGTTACCCTTGTGAAAATAAAATATTGGGGGCGAAAAAAATAATTTTTGTAAAAAAAAAATTTTTTATTTTTACGGCTATACATTATAAACTTCTGTGAAGCACTTCGGGGTTCAAAGTGCTCACCACACATCTAGATAAGTTCCTTGTGGGGTCTATTTTCCAAAATGGGGTCACTTGTGGGGGGTTTCCACTGTTTAGGTGCATCAGGGGCTCTCCAAATGCGACATGACGCCCCCAGAGCATTCCATCAAAGTCTGCAATCCAAAACGTCACTACTTACCTTCCGAGCCCCAACGTGCACCCATACAGTAGTTTTCTCCCACATATTGGGTATCAGCGTACTCAGGACAAATTGGACAACAACTTTTGGGGTCCAATTTCTCCTGTCACCCTTGTGAAAATAAAATATTGGGGACGAAAAAATCATTTTTGTAAAAAAAAAAAAAAAAAATTTATTTTACGGCTGTACGTTATAAACTTCTGTGAAGCACTTGGGGTTCAAGGTGCTCACCACACATCTACATAAGTTCCGTGAGGGGTCTAGTTTCCAAAATGGTGTCATTTGTGGGGGGTTTCCACTGTTTAGGCAGATCAGGAGCTCTCCAAACACGACATGGCATCCAGCCAATTCTGCGTTGAAAAAGTCAAACGGCACTCCTTCCCTTCCAAACTCTGCCATGCACCCAAACAGTGGTTTACCCCCACATATGGGGTATCAGCGTACTCAGGACAAATTGCACAATAACTTTTGAGTCTTGCTACCCTTGGGAAAATAAAAATTGGGGTGAAAAGATCATTTTTGTGGAAAAAATATGATTTTTTAATTTTACGGCTCTACGTTATAAACTTGTGTGAAGCACTTGGGGTTCAAATTGCTCACCAAAGATCTAGATAAGTTCCTTAAGGGGTCTAGTTTCCCAAATGGGGTCACTTGTGGGGGTTTCCACTGTTTAGGCACATCAGGGACTCTCCAAATGCAACATGGCGTCCAATCTCAATTCCAGCCAATTTTGGTTGGAAAAAGTCAAATGGTGCTCCTTCCATTCCGAGCTCTGCCGTGCGCCCAAACAGTGGTTCTTCCCCACATATCGGGTATCAGCGTACTCAGGACAAATTGGACAACAACTTTTGTGGTCCAATTTCTCCTGTTACCCTTGGGAAAATAAAAAAATTAGTGACTAAAAATAATTTTTGTGGGAAAAAAATAGGATTTTTATTTTCATGCCCGGGCATTATAAACTTGTGTGAAGCACTTGGGGGTTCAAAGTGCTCACCAAAGCTCTAGATAAGTTCCTTAGGGGGTCTAGTTTCCAAAATGTGGTCACTTGTGGGGGGTTTCTACTGTTTAGGCTCATCTGGGGCACTGCAAACGGAACATGACCCCCATCAACATCTGCATTCCAAAACGTTACTACTTCCTTTCCAAGCCCTGCCGTGCGCCCAAACAGTTTCCCCCCCCCCCACATATTGGGTATCAGCGTACTCAGGACAAATTGGCCAACAACTTTTGGGGTCCAATTTCCTTGGGAAAAATCAAAAATTTGGGACTAAAAATCATTTTTGTGGAAAATTGTTGTTTTTTTTTCACACCCAGGCATTATAAACTTTTGTGAAACACTTGGGGGTTCAAAGTGCTCACAACAGATCTAGATAAGTTCCTTGGGGGGTCTAGTTTCCAAAATGGTGTCACTTGTGGGGGGTTTCCACTGTTTAGGCGCATCAGGGGCTCTCCAAACGCGACATGGCATCCAATCTCAATTCCAGCCAATTTTAGTTTGAAAAAGTCAAACGGCGCTCCTTCCCTTACGAGCTCTGCTGTGCGCCCAGAAAGTGGTTTTCCCCCACTTATGGGGTATTGGCGTACTCAGGAGAAATTGCACAACAACTTAATCTGTCCATTTTCTCCTTTTACCCTTGTGAAAATAAAAAAAAGTTTGTAAAAGATCATTTTTGTGCTAAAAAGTTAAATATTCATTTTTTCCTTCCACGTTGCTTCAGCTCCTGTGAAGCACCTGAAGGGTTAATAAACTTCTTGAATGTGGTTTTGAGTACCTTGAGGGGTGCAGTTTTTAGAATAGTGTCATTTTTGGGTATTTTCTGCTATATAGACCCCTCAAAGTGACTTCAAATATGAGGTGGTCCCTAAAAAAAATGGCTTTGTAAATTTTGTTGTAAAAATGAGAAATCGCTGGTCAACTTTTAACCCTTATAATTTCCTAAGAAAAAAAAAATTTGATTCCAAAATTGTGCTGATGTAAAGTAGACATGTGGGAAATGTTATTTCTTAACTATTTTATGTGAGATATTTCTCTGTTTTAAGGGAATAAAAATTCAAAGTTTGAAAATTGCAAAATTTTCAAAATTTTCACCATATTTGCATTTTTTTCAAAAATAAACGCAAGTTATATCAAAGAAATTTTACCAATAACGTGAAGTACAATATGTCACGAGAAAACAGTCTCAGAATCGCGCAGATCCGTTGAAGCGTTCCAGAGTTATAACCTCATAAAGAGACAGTGGTCAGAATTGTAAAAATTGGCCCGGTCATTAACGTGCAAACCACCCTTGGGGGTGAAGGGGTTAAAATGTTTTATTTTTATTCCATCAACTTGTTTCTACTTGTCACACACAGGGTCATGGGAGTACCAGCAGTCATAGGAGTTCCAGCATTGGTTAAAAAAATAAAATGAAAAAAAATTTCAAAAATTAACATTTCTTTTAAAGGCCATGGTCACACTAGCGCTAAAACCTTATAATAAAAAATAATAACAAATAATACAGCACACCTGCGTATATAACTTTAAAATATATAAATATATATTTTTAATAACTTTTTTTTTTCAACGTTTAACAAAAACAAAAAAAAACAGTTATTGACTGCCCCCCATTTGGAGGCCAGCCACAAATCTCTCCAGCATCACCCTGTGGTCATGCATTGATGCCACTGTTGCGGTCATCGCTGACATCAGCCGCCTGTGCGATGCCAACAGGTCCTGGGGAGTGGGGATTTCTGTGGAGGGAATGGTAAAAGTTAACCAGGGAATTCTGTTGCAACATCAACTTTAGTTACATGTTTGCTGTTTAACACTTACGGTTTTGGGCCGATTGCGCTTCACCCGAGGAGGCGCTTACCGCCCACCCAGAACCTGTGGCACCACTGGCTAGGGAAACACAGAAAAATATATATAACACAACAGCCATTACACATTTTAAGACCTAACAATGTTGTCAAACTTGTCGGAAGCTTATATTATGTGCGTAAATTACCTGAAGGCGAGCCTGCATAAATGTCACGGAGTGACACTGGAAAGAATCCAATGGGTGAAGGGGTAGATGACCCCCAAAGTGGAGCGGGGGTAGCTGCCGGCGAAGGGGTAGCTGGGGATGGTGCTGCAGGTGGTGATGGCGCTGCGGGGGACGGTGGTGCAGCTGGTGAAGGTGGTGCTGCAAAAAAAAAATACAATTGAGTGAAATAATCCTTCTACAAACCCCATCATTGCTGTTCTCCCGTCACTGCTGGTACTCCCGTCACTGCCAGTACTTCCGTCAATGCCTGTAACCCCCTCACTACTGGTACTCCCGTCACTGCCTGTAACCCCATCACTGCCGGTACTCCCGTCACTGCTGGTACTCCAGTCACTGCTGGTACTCCCGTCACTGCGGGTGCATTGATATAGGTAGATAACCCACAAAACATAACCTCTCCAGATACCCTCATCAACACTCACTCAGATGCCTGCGAAACTGGGCCCGGATGCTGGCGACCCTCTCGCTGGATCGGTAGAGCAGGTCGGCCAGCTTTTTCCGTATTTGGGTTGGGGTCCGCTCCACCCCGAACCGTCGACATAGGCCCTTCCGGATTTTGCGCAGGACCACCTTCTTATGGCGCATGGGATGCGCAACTGGTAACCTGCATTGGTAGTCCCATTCGTCACATTTCCGTATCAGTAGCGCACCTCTGCGTCACCCCACGGAGCACAGCGCTGCCTAGCCGCCATTTTCTTCACACATGAATAACGCCGCATGAACGACGCCAGCGTCGTGACGTCACAGTGTACGTGTGACACGAACGGGTCGCACTTGCGACGCGAGACGCTATTGCGATAGCAAAGTGACCGGTCCCAGCTATGAGCCCCAGCCACGCACAGACATGAGACGCTGTTGCGATCGCTAAGTGATGGTTCCCAGCTAGGCGCCACAGCCTATCAAGGCAGGAGCAAGGACGATGCGATTAACTGGCCTGGGGCTGTTACTGGGCAGCATCAGATCTAGTGGGCTACAGACTGCATTTTTACCATGTTTACAAATGTTTTTCATTCATTGTAATTACTTCTGTAATAAAGTGTCATTATTTTATGAACCGTCACTTTGCGATCGCAATGGCGTCTCATGTCTGTGCGTGGCAGGGGCACCATGCTGAGAACCGTCACTTTGCGATCGCAATGGCGTCTCATGTCTGTGCGTGGCAGGGGCACCATGCTGAGAACCGTCACTTTGCGATCGCAATGGCGTCTCATGTCTGTGCATGGCAGGGGCACCATGCTGGGAACCGTCACTTTGCGATCGCAGTGGCGTCTTGCATCGCGTCGAGCACGCGAGTGCGACACAAAGGGTTTCCTGGTTTTTACCATTACCTCCACAGTAATCCCCACTGCCCAGGACCTGTTGGCATCGCAAAGGCGGCTGATGTCAGCGATGACCGCAACTATGGCAGCTATGCATGACCACGGGGTGATGCTGGAGAGGTTTGTGGCTGGCCTCCAAAGGGGGGGGCAGTCAATAATTTCCCTTTTTTTTTTGTTGAAGTTAAATAGAAAGTTAAAGTTTATAATCGTTGAAGGTCGACTTTTTTCCAAAGGCCCAAATTCATCAATGAAAACAAAAATGAAAACACCGCAAAAAACTAAAAAACATTATAAAAACACTTTTTGTAAATTTAGAAACAAAATTAAAAAAATACACAATTGAAAACACACCCATTATATCTGGGCATCTTGAGCTTGAGTAACGCCCTGACCATCATTAATATTAATCCTTGATCCCAATTACTGCAATCATTATCCTTCTCTCCATTATTTTTCCTTCCACCCATAACTCCTACCTCCCCAAACACACCCCTCATTTTACCTTATCCCTATTACTCCCCTCCCCACATCTCACCCATCATTAGCCCTCTCACCATTACTTCTCCTTCTCACTCACTTTTTGCCCTTCTTCCATATTGGTCAAATAATTGAAAGAACACGAAGGCATTTTTAAAATAAAAAAAATTTTATTAACAGAAAGTTAAAAAAAGGCTAAACTAAAAAATTTTCAAATGCAAACTATATCTGATGCTGCCAACTCACTGCACCAGGCCCATTAAAGTAATGGTAGTACTTGTCTCGGCAGGCCTTCGCATCATCCTTGCTCCTGCCTTGATTGACAGGTTGAAGGCCTGCAATAGCGGGATCATTCTCACGCCATTCTCCGAGCACCACGTCACCATTGCTGTCCGAGTCCATGAAGCCTGGCAGACTGTAAGCAACAGCATCGCATTGCCGGAGAAATTTGTGCAGCACACAACAGGCCAACACCACCGAGTCTATCGATTCCAGCTTCATGTTGATTGGAGTGTGGAAAACCCTGAAGCGGTTGGCCATTATGCCGAAGGCATTCTCAACAACGCCTTTCCTCTGTCAAAGTCTTTTGTGGGTACGGTTTAACAAGATGCGCATGAAGGGGGAAGGCTTCATCGCCCACAAAAACAAAGTTTAGGTTGGCGGTGGTGTCCATGTTGGTTGGCAAGTGCTCCAAAACGCTACCGTCAGAAACCCTTCCGTTCATGCCAACATCAACTTTAATAAATTAATAATTGGCATTAACAAGGGCCATGAGGATCACGCTGAAGTAGCCCTTGTAGTTATAGAATTAGGATCCGCTGTTGGCTGGTTGCGTGATCCGCACATGTTTGCCATCCAAGGCACCACCACAGTATGGGAAATGCCAAATACGTTCAAAATCAGAGGCAATTATTGCCATTCTGCCACAGATTTTGGAAAAGGCATGTAGCTCCGTAAACTGCGGACAATGGCGTTGCATGTCTCCGGAATTAATACGCTAAGGAGCAATCGAGAAACAGCATCAGAAAATTGCAAGTCTTTCATTGAACGTCCGGTTGCCAGAAATCGCAGCGTTACTGCCAAACGTTCCTCTGCTGAAACAGCTGCACGCATCCGGGTATCCTGCCGTTCAATGAGTGGCCTCACATATTCCAGTAGGAGCTTGAATGAATCCTCCGACATCTGTAGATAATTTTGGAAATCCTGCGGATTCTTCTCCTGCAACTCCCTCACTAGATGAATGTGGGTGAATTTGGACCTCTGCTCCAGCCATTCTCTGGTCCACATGCGACGCTTTTGCTTGGAGCGCCTCTCTTCCACCCGCGCCTCTTCTTGCCGATCTCCTCCATCAGTAATGCAGCTGCCACAATCACACGCTCCGCGGTGGTCAGGTTCATTATGTGCAACCTGTCCGGTAAAGAAGAGAAAAGTTAATTACTAAAGTGTTTAAAAAATAAAGTAATTGTTTCTTGTTAACATTGCATTAGTTAACATTGAAAAAACAGCTTACAAAAGCCTAAAATGACGGGGGGTGGACGCGGCTGTCAAAAGATTGCTAGGTTATCCAATGTTATGGAGGATCAAATATAACAAAAAAATTACCTCAAAAAGCAACAAAGATCTTAAAATTGCAGTGGTGGGCGCGGCAAAAAAAAAATCCCGGCAACACGTCTGTATATATATTGGAGGTAAGTAGACAAAAAGAAAAGGTGTGTTAACCAAAAAACGCATCACACAACATCACAAACAATATGTACCTTGCAAGTGAAATCCAAATATCCAGAAGGTATAAATGGCAAAGATGAAGCGCTGTAGCGACTCTGACAGGATCGCAAAACCCACACACACGATACTATCCTCGCAACAACGCACAAAGGACAAGAACGTTGGAGTCATCCACAAAGCGCTCTGGAACAATGGATGGGGGCGCAGTTACGTTTTCATTTATTGCTGAGGTGATGATGTGGCCACCAATCGGAGCTGAGGGGCGTTACCAGGGCCAGCTCCAGGTTTTTATGGGCCCCGGGCGAAAGAGCCTCAGTGGGCCCCTTTAACACAGACCAAAATTCATGATGCACAGATACGGCAGAGAAATATAGTACAGTACAATGCCAAATACTTCACTTCTTCCATGAGTGATATCTATTGTAAATTGTACACTAGCTCAAAAACCGCCAAATCCTCGCAGCGCACAGTACAGACCGGACAGTACAGTCCTCCATACAATATTATGGGCACCACATCGTCTCCCCCTCATCACCCATATAATACCCCATGCAGGATGTCACCCCCCCATCCCCCATATAATGCTCCATACAAAATAATGGACCCAATATAATGCTCCATACAGGATACTGGTCCCCATATAATGCTCCATACAGGATACTGGTCCCCATATAATGCTCCATACAGGATACTGGTCCCCATATAATGCTCCATACAAAATATGGAACTCTTCTCTGCGCTGCGTTCCGCACTGTTACGGCTCAGGAAAGGGCGCTGTGGAAAGACTCCCCATTATCATCATCATTGCCTCCCCATCATCATCATCGCCTCCCCATCATCATCAATGCCTGCCCATCATCATCATTGCCTCCCCATTATCATCAATGCCTGCCCATCATCATCATCGCCTCCCCATCATCATCATGGCCTCCCCATCATCATCAATGCCTGCCCATCATCATCAATGCCTGCCCATTATCATCAATGCCTCCCCATCATCATCAATGCCTGCCCATTATCATCAATGCCTCCCCATCATTATCATTGCCTCCCCATCATCATCATGGCCTCCCCATTATCATCAATGCCTGCCCATCATCATCATGGCCTCCCCATCATCATCAATGCCTGCCCATTATCATCAATGCCTGCCCATCATCATCATCGCCTCCCCATCATCATCATGGCCTCCCCATCATCATCAATGCCTGCCCATCATCATCAATGCCTGCCCATTATCATAAATGCCTCCCCATCATCATCAATGTCTGCCCATTATCATCAATGCCTCCCCATCATCATCATTGCCTCCCCATCATCATCATGGCCTCCCCATTATCATCAATGCCTGCCCATCATCATCATGGCCTCCCCATCATCATCAATGCCTGCCCATTAGCATCAATGCCTGCCCATCATCATCATCGCCTCCCCATCATCATGATTGTCTCCCCATCATCATCAATGCCTGCCCTTTATCATCATCGCTTCCCCATCATCATCAATGTCTCCCCATCATCATCATCATCACTGCCCTCCCCCCACCACCATCACAGACAGCACAGCAGCACACAAGCACTCTCTCACATACATACATACACACACACATACACAAAGCACCGCACTACATACACACACACTGATACACACAGACACACACACACAGACACATACACACACATATCTCACCTGTCCGGCGTCCGCGCACTCTCTGCCACAGCCGGCCGCTGAATGATGACGTCATTCAGCGGCGCTGCTGTGAGGAAGCGCAGGCGCCCCCTGGAGCCCGGAGCTGCGGCAGCTGAGAGGTAAGTATTACACCGGCTGCAGCCGGGGCCCTGAGCAAGCGGGGGGGCCCAGTGGCGGCGCTGGCACCGCTAACGGGCGCCGGGGTGCCCGGTGGCGAGTGGGCCCCCCGCCTGCTCAGGGCCCCGGCACTTGCCCGGGTGTGCCGGGTGCTGATGCCGGCCCTGGGCGTTCCGAAAAAAAACCTAGTCCCGCCTGCGCCGCTCACATGAGTCGCCAACGAGGTCGCTCGTCGTCCATAAAGGGTGTCAAACTCAGCGATTCAGGCTCACCAGCGGTACGCCAACAATCAAAATACGGCCCAGAACATTCGTGCACGATCAGCGACATCGCAGCGGGGGCCACATCGCTGCTACATGTCACACACAGCGACGTCGCTGACGATGTCGCTGCTGCGTCATAAAATCGGTGTCGCTTACGCGATCTCGCTTAGTGTGACAGTACCTTAAGTGTATGGGCTGACAAACATTTCCCCCTGGGAGGTACACATCAACCTACTGTGTAAATATTTTTTGTTAAGGACATCCGTAACACCCTTGCAAAACAATATAGTGGCTGTTGCAACACGGAACATGTTCACCCTGGTGATCTAGGGGTGTGTCTGAAGAGACGTGGAGGATGGCCTCCGAAAAAGTTTAAAGGAGCGGGTCTCCTATACTTGGAATGCCCATACACTATGTGTATGGGCTGACAAACATTTCACCCTGGGGGGTACACATCAACCTACTGTGTAAATATTTTTTGTTACGGACATCATAAACACCCTTGCAAAAGAATGTAGTGGCTGGTGCATCATGGAACACGTTCACCCTCATGTTGTAGTGGTGGTGTCTGAAGAGACGTGGAGGATGGCCTCCGAAAAAGGTCTTCCCAGTTTAAAGGAGCGGGTCTCTACTTGGAATGCCCATACACTAATTGTATGTGCTGACAAACATTTCCCCTTGGGGGGTAAATATCAACCTACTGTGTAAATATTTTTAATGAAAAGGGCATCAAAAACACCCTTTTACACAATAAGTTGGCTGTTGCATCACGGACCAAAATCACCATGTTGATCTAGTGGTGGTGGATGATGAGGATGATGAGAAGGAGGAGGATAACACACCAAATAACCAAAGTCAGGAAGCGTATACCCATGGGTGGGTGTGAAGAGGTGCATGGTAATTCACCTCCCAAAAAAAGACACTGTATTGGAGGCTATGTTTCGCTGTTATCATCCGGTGGTGTAGAGAAGTCTGCTCCAATCCAGACCTTGTTTATTTTTTATAAGAGTCAGCCTGTCAGGATTTTCAGTTTACAGGCGGATGCGCTTAACAGTTATAATTCCATCAGCGGCACTAAAAACCCGCTCTGACAAAACGCTAGCGGCAGGGCAGGCCAGGACCTCCAAGGCGTGGAGAGACGGTTCATACCATGTGTCCAGCTTGGATACCCAATAACTAAAAGGCACAGAGGAATCACGGAGGACGTTGGTACGGCCAGCAAGGTACTCCTTCAGCATCTTCCCAAACTTTCCACTCCTTGTGACAGTACCCCGTGACTCTGGGACAGGGCGATGGGAGGATCTGAGAAAAGTGTCCCAGAACTTTGCCAATGTTACCCTGCCTCTGCTGAATTGGAGTTCTGCCTCTCTCGCCTGTAATCCTTGGTTGTCCAACGAACTGTGATCTCTGCTGCCAGCGTTTTCAGATGTGAATTTTTTTAATAATTCCGCAACAATGGCCCTCTGGTACTGCAACATTTTAGTTCATCTATCTGACTCTGGAAGAGATTGAAAGTTCTCCTTGTAGCGTGGGTCTAGGAGTGTCACCAACCAGTAATGAGTGTCAGCACAAATTTTGATAATGTGAGGGTCACGGGAAAGGCAGCGCAACATAAAGTCTGCCATATGTACCAGACTGCTAACTAGCAAGACTTCCGTGTCCTCACCAACAGATGACTGACCATGCTGTCCTCCTCTCCTCCTCCCTGTCCTCAGGCCATCCACGCTGAACAGACGGTATGACAGTTGTGAATGTAGTACCGTCTATAGCGCATGAAAGTAGCTCCTGTTCTTCCTCCTCCTCCTCTTCCTCATTGTCAACCAATACACATTGGGATGACATGAGGCTGGGCTGTGTGTAATCACCCTGTATGGTTCCTTGCTCCATCTCATCGTGCTCCGCCTGCAATGCATCCTCTTTCATTGTGAGCAGAGAGCTTTTCAGAATACAGAGAAGCGGGCTGGTGACGCTAATCATGGTGTCATTGCCGCTCACCATCTTGGTGGACTCCTCAAAGTTTTATAGGATGGTACATATGTCTGACATCCAATGTCCACTCCTGAGGTCTTATGTGTGGAGTCTGAACTGAATACCGACGGCCTTGTTGATGCTGGTAGTCAACAACTGCCCTCTTCTGCTCACAAATCCTTTCCAACATATGCAGTGTAGAGTTCCAATGCTTGGGGATATCACACACCAGTCGGTGAGCTGGAAGCTGCAAATGCTGCTGAAGCACGGCAAGGGCGGCTGAAGCTGTAGCTGACTTTCTAAAATGGGCACATAGGTGGCGTACTTTCACAAGCAGATCCGTCAGCTCCGGGTAGCTTTTGAGAAACCATTGAACAATGAGGTTAAGCACTTGAGCCAGGCTTGGAACGTGTGTGAGCTCGCCTCAGAGCCGCCACCAGGTTACGGCCATTGTCACACACGGTCATGCCTGGCTGTAGGTTCAGCGGTGTCAGCCACAGATCTGCCTGCTCTTTCAGAGCTGTTCACAACTCTTCGTGCTTCCAGCTTGTGTCTGATGTGGTCATTTCGGAGAGGCAGGCTGAAGAGGAGGAGGAGGATGATGTGCAGGAGCTGTAGACTGTGGGGGCAAACCCGATTGACCTAGGGCCCACAATCCATGGTGTTGGTAGGACATGTTCCATCCCAAGGTCCTATTGGGTCCTGGCTTACACTATGTTAACCCAGTGTGCTGTCAGCGAGATGTACCGTCCCTGTCCAGAAGCACTTGTCCACGTGTCCACTTTCCCAGTAACTGCATTGTTGAGGGCACGAGTAATATTGTGGGACATGTGCTTGTGTAATGCCGGGCGGCACACCGGGAGAAATAGTGGCGGCTGGGGACAGAGTACCTTGGGACGGCCGCTGCCATCAGGTTGCGAAAGCTTCCGTCTCCACGAGCCTAAAGTGCAACATTTCAGCGCAAGCAGATGAGAAATGTGTGAATTTAGTACTGTGGCCTGTGGGGCGTTGGCTGGGTATTTCCTCTTGCGTTCCAATGACTGGGGTATGGACAACTGAATGCTGCGCTGGGACAAGGACTTGCTTGCTGATGGTAGTAGTTGAGTGTGTTCAACAAAGTCAGGTGCTTTGCTGCCATGTGCCTGATCATGCTGGTGGTGGTCAGGCTGATAGTTTTGCTACCCCTGCTGATGCGGACATGGCAGATAGTGCAAATGGTCTGTTTGGGATTATCAGCAGAGTCTTTAAAAAACAACCAGACTCGGGAAGACCTAAGGCCTCTTTCACACATCCGTTTTTTTGCAAAAAACGGATCTGTTTTTTTATCCCGCCGGACCCATTTTTTCTGATTGAGTTGCATTAGCGCCGGATTGCGCCGCATGTGCTTGCATTTCGTCCGTTTTTTGCCTGATCCGTCTAAAATTTATTTTCCGGCGGCCGGACACAACGCATGTTGTAACGTTTTTTGTGTCTGGCGAAAAAATCGGACAGCAGCGGATGCGGCGAAACCGGCTCTTGGGTACAATGCAAATCAATGGGAGAATCCGGCCACCGGATCAGTCTTTAGCCTGATCCGGCCACCGCATTCCGTTTATCAGCTCTGAGCATGCCCAGTCAGTCTCTCTCTCTCTTCTCTCTCTCTCCTCGTTCCAGGCAAGCGCAGACTGCATTTTCAGGTTCAAAAGTTCAGCATGGATCTGACTAAAAATCGGATCCGTTGCATCAGTTTTTTCACCATCTGCATCGGATCCGTCTTTTTACATATTGGACGGATTGTGTTCCGGGTCGGTGAAAAACGGATGTGTGAAAGTAGCCTAACAGTTGTACTGCCAACTTCCGTGGTGTTGGTGTTACGAGGAACAGTTGCCCGCCTTCTGTCTGCGGCCACCACAGTGATTCTTCCTGCCTGTTGTGGTGCTACAACTCCCACCCCCTATGTGGTGCTGTTCTCGCTCTGCATGTCCTCCTGCCAAGTTGGGTCAGTTACTATATCTCCCCCACCTCCTCTTACACTTCCGCACCCTGGTCCTCCTTGTGACTTTCTGGCAATTGTGTCTCATCATCGTCCACTTCTTGTGACACATTCCCACCGTCGCCTTCGCGTGATCGTGGCCGCTCCAATATTTGGGCATTGCTACATGCAATCTCAATTTTCCCCGCTTCAAGTGGACTGGGCGAGAGGCACGAATATATAAATGGAAAAGTGTACAGCTCTTCGGAGTGTCCAAGTATGAGATCAGTTGTCTCCGGGCACTCGGCATGGCAGGATGAAGGAGGATCAGGGTGACAAATATGCAGTCCAGACTCAAGGCTACTCAGATTTGACTGTGTGGAAGACAGGGTGCTGGTGTAGCTAAGTGCATGGAAGCATTATCCGCTTTCCAACCAACTACCTTTTCACACTGCTCTGGTTTCAAGAGTGCTGTTCTGCCGTCCCCTATGAATTCTGACAGGAATCTCTTGCGAGAAGATGTGGGTGTTTGTTGTGGCACAATTTCAGCTGGCCCACGGCCTCTGCATGCACTATCATCATCATATCCACTTCCCCGTCCCTTGCCTTCCACATTCACCACAAAAGGCTGATTTGGGACCAAACTTAGATGTGATCTGTGTGCGGGAAAAACGCACTTTCAAATATCTGGACTGTACTTTCTTTTTTTAGCAAACTGGTATCAATAACTAGGGTAAGACACAGCAAAAACTCTGGAATGGAGGCCTGAAATGCAACAATTTGTAGCACGCAGATTGATCAGGCGTCTGACGGAGATAACACACTGTTCAATATGTGGCTTGTATTTTTACATTTTTTACCCCAAAATAGTGTATAGAAATAGGGTAACAGACATCAAATACAGTAGAATATAACCCTAAAATGCCACAATTTGTAGCCCACAGATAGATCAGGCGTCTGACGGAGATACCAGACTGTTCAATAGGTGGCCTGCATTTTTAAATTTTTTACCCCAAAATAGTGTATAGAAATAGGGTAACAGACATCAAATACAGTGGCATATAACCCTGAAATGCCACAATTTGTAGCCCACAGATAGATCAGGTGTCTGACGGAGATACCAGACTGTTCAATATGTGGCCTGTATTTTTAAATTTTTTACCCCAAAATTGTGTATAGAAATAGGGTAACAGACATCAAATACAGTGGCATATAACCCTGAAATGCCACAATTTGTAGACCACAGATAGATCAGACGTCTGACGGAGATACCAGACTGTTCAACATGTTGGCCTGTATTTTTAAATTTTTTACCCCAAAATAGTGTAAAGAAATAGGGTAACAGACAGCAAATACAGTGGAATATAACATATAACCCTGAAATGCCACAATTTGTAGCCCACAGATAGATCAGGTGTCTGACAGAGGTACCAGACTGTTCAATATGTGGCCTGTATTTTTTAATTTTTTACCCCAAAATAGTGTATAGAAATAGGGTAACAGACAGGAAATACAGTGGAAAATAACCCTGAAATGGCACAATTTGTAGCCCCCAGATAGATCAGGCGTCTGACGGAGATACCAGACTGTTCAATATGTGGCCTGTATTTTAATTTTTTTTACCCCCAAATAGTGTATAGAAATAGGTAACAGACAGCAAATACAGTGGAATATAGCTCTGAAGTGCCACAATTTGTAGGCCACAGATAGATTAGGTGTCTATCGAAGATAGCCCACTTTCAAATATCTGCCCTGTATTTTTTTTTTGCCCACCAAAATTGTGTCAATAAGTAGGCTATGACACAACAAAAAAAATTCTATGAAGGCCTGAAATGGCAAAATTTTGAGCGCAATAATAATAATAATAATATAATAATAATCTTTATTTATATAGCGCCAACATATTCCGCAGCGCTTTACAGTTTAAATATGCGATCCTTGTGGCGGACAAAACCCAGTGTAAAATATCTGCCCTGTAGCTAAATATTTTTTGGGCAACAAAATGGTGTCAAAAAATTGTATAAAACACTACAAAAAAATTCCACAGTACCACAAATAATGGCAGATTTTTCTGCGCACTCAGATGTAAAGCCTGGGATGGGCAAACTCATTTAAAATTGCTGGATTTTCACGCTGTACTATGAAAAGGATCTGGCTGTAGTCTGCAGTGTCAACAAGCAAATCGAGAAAAAAAGGGGTTCTGGATTGCTTTGGAAAAAAATAATGAGGATTAAGCTGCAAAAAAAATTTGCTGCCCACTGAGACCTAGGGCTGTGTAGATACGGTCAATATATCTTATATGCAGCAGCAGCAGCAGCAGCAGCAGCAGACAGTAATAGAATGGACCCTCTTGATGTATGCAATGAAGTATGCCACATACAATGCCTGTCTGCTATTGAGATCTATATACCCACATACAGTGTGTACATGCCTTGCACTGATATGTATATACGCACATACACTCCCGGCCTACCTAGCACTGCAATCTATATACCCCGTAATTAGTCCTTAGAAGGACTGTTGATTTAGCTGGATTTGTGTATTCTTTGATGGTATACCCACACTACCTTAAAAACCCCCAAATCTGACCCTATCTCGGCAGCAGCCCTCCCTATACTCGCTAATTCCAGAGCAGACTGTGACGAGCATGGCGGCGCCAGGTCTCTTATTCTCTGATGACACTGTGCGGCCAGCCAATCACTGTAATACCACAACAAAGATGGCTTCGGCATTACAGTGCATGGCAGACAATCCCTGCATGTTGATTGTCGCTCTAAAGAGCGCCAAAAATGCAGGAAGTGCACCAGAACTGCCGCCGAGCAAACACGGAAATGCTTGGTGCTCGCCGAGTACCGCAAGTACTGTGATGCTCGGGCGAGTAACGATCATTACCAAGCACATTTGCTCATCACTACCCCAAACGTATCCATTGACCAGTGATGGTCAATGGAGCAGACCTGTATTCTTTCAGCCAGGGCCATAGTCCCCTAAGTTGGCATCCTGTAGAATGTCAAATATGTGTCCCATCGTGATGAAGGCATGATATTCTGGCAGCTGTGTTGTAGTGTTCCTGGCTGTGGTTTTGTAAAGAGTCTATGGTTCTCGTTACAGAGCCATATCTCCTTTATATAGTTGACAATTGTTGTCCTTGAAGCCATCATCAACAGATCAAGGGGAAGGAGTGATGAGGTTAACCTGCATTGTTTATTTATAGCTTACCTTCAATGTTTGCAAATCAACAAACTAGCTGGCCTAGACAATGTGTAATCAACATATTAACAAACATCATTGTTCTGTAACCCTGCATCCCTGTCTTGCAAAGATAACAGTACATTAAACTGTAGCAGCTGACATGAGGTAAATAGCAATGATTCATCAATTTGCAAATATCAATTCAACCTACAAGAAGAGTCAACATTTCAGACTCTTTCAAACTGAAGAAAGAAACACATAAATTCAAAAGTCAACATATAGATAACAGTCTATGCCTCCTGGCTTAATGAAAATAGACGTCTGGATAGTTAATATTAAATGCTGTGTCATCGCACTCACCCTAAATGAATTTTGGATAAGAGGGGTATTGTTGTAGAATATAGAAGGGATTTGAACTGACCCTGAAAATATATTTTCTTGTACGTTGCAGCAACAGATTCTAGAGGAATGCAAATAACTCTGCCAGCTTTGACGAATTTCTAAGTACAGATAACATAAAAAAACATGAATCTGCTAATTAAAGCATGAAAGAAAGCTGCAGCAATGATTATAATTTATAAGGCAATAATCCCTGACTAGATGCCTGTAATACGCTATCCCTACTGCCACACCTCACCATCGACAAATTGCAGATTAGAGCGGTATTATATTAGAATATAGAACGGATTTGAACCAGCCATGAAAATATATTTTCTTCTACATGTCAGCAACAAACTCCAGAGTAACGCAAACAACACTGCCAGCTTTGATGAATTTCTGAGTACAGATCACCATAAAAACACAAATCTGTCAATAAGTGCATGAAAAAAGCTGCAGCAAGGATTATAATTTATAAGGCAATAATCCTTAACTAGATACCTGTAATATGCTATCCCTAGACAAATTGCAGATAAGAGCAGTATTACTTTAGAATATAGAAGAGATTTGAACTAGCCCAGAAAAGATATTTTCTTGCACGTGGCAGCAAGCAACACTGCCAGCTTTGATGAGTACAGTTCGCCATAAAAAACATGAATCTGTCTATGCCTACACTACACACAACTATCAGAAGTATTAATATGGAATAGAATAGATCTTAACTTGATATTTTTTTGGTTGCAGCAGCAAGGATTATAAGACAATAATCCCTTACTAGATGCCTGTAATACGTTATCCCTACTGCCACACTTCACCCTAGACGAATTGCAGATACGAGCGGTACAGTATTATTAGAGAATAGAATTGGATCGCCTGCCAGGGCAATGGGATACTCAGTACCGGGCCGGTGTCCGTGGCCCTGGGTGTCCAATAAAAGGGGAATATTTACAAGGGATGATAGAGTTTGTAATTAAGTGTTCGTGACGCCACCTGTGGTTTCTGGTCAGAAGTGACCAGTGCTGCAGTGCAGATCCTCTGAGACTGATGGTGTGATGCAGCAGAGTTGGAATAGCTTCCCACAGGTGAAGCTGGTTGTCTCAGGGCAGAGGTATGTTGTAGAAAGTAATGGTGCTGGGGAATGTAGCAGAGTGGAGTGCGTGCCGCAGGAAGAACTTGAAAGGACACAGTCAGATGCAGTTTACAAGGCTTTACTCACAGTTCAGGTGCATGCAGTACAGATGCCCGCTTGGTGCCATGTCCTCCAGGTGAGGAGTCCAGCCAACTCCCAGGTAGATGGAGAACACCAGTCCAAAGCTCACTGTCAGTGTATGCCTTCCTTGGACGTATCACTGTGCTGATTCCCACGCCTGCTTCCTTTCCAGCACCACTCTAAGCAGTGTCCCAGTCCAGTAGCTGCGGATCTTGTAGGACAACGTGACCCAGGCGTTTCCTTGATCCTATATAGCTTTCCTTCCCGGAGAAGATGCTTGCAGTTGTGGCTGTGATCCCTAAAGTTATCACAGCTGTCAGCTTGCTAGCTGAGTCCTAAAGTCCTCCACTAGGCTAGGGGCCGAGTCCCTTCTGCAACCTGGATTCTCCCAGTTGGCGTCCGCCAGTCCTGGAACGAGCCCCACGGGTAACCTGCTCAGCAGTGTCTCTGAGAAATCCCTTTTCCTTTCCAGGGAACCTTCCTTCTTTCTTTCTCTCTGTGAGCAGCTCCTCAGGACTTGGAGCCTGCTGCACGGTCGTATCTCTTTCCCCTCTCCCCAATGGGAGAGCTGCCTATGTGCGTCTGTCTTCTTCCTCCACGAAGGGAAGACTGCTCTCTACTTCCCTCTAACTCCTGCTCTGACCCACAAGCTCCACCCACCATCTAACACCCTTTCCTAGCAGCAAACATGCTAGTGGAACTCAGCTAGTGTGTGTGATGGATGCAGTGTTGCCAGAGCCAGGTGTAGTGTCTCCACCTTACCTGAAAGATGAAATACCACATCTCTGGCTGAGATGCAGTACCTCTGTGGAGACTGGACGCTCAGGGGCACCACAGAATCTATTTGAAATAACCTTGAAAAAAGCTATTCGATTAACGTATCAGCATCTAGGACTGTTATTTCATCAACTCTGCTGGGGAATATAGTGGAGCGGTTCTCATCTACTCAGCTTGATATGCAGGAGAGGAGTATATTTTGTACTTACCGTACAAAGTCTCCTGCCCCGGCTGTGAAATCCTGTATGCAGTGTGAGAACTCCCTACGTGTCGAAAACCTGACAACCCACAGTAAGGCACTGGATCATATACTAATAAAACCCATCATCTCTTTTGGTCTCCAAAAATATTCCCTCAACTAGAAGGTGGAGCCTCAGAAAAGCATTTTTTCCCCATTAATAATGAGTGGGTCTCCTACACTGGTAAAGTGTATGCACTGAGTTCAATGCATGTTGCCGGCACTACCAACAACACATTCATCCTGTCTGTTCAGCATGGATGGCCTGAAGATGAGGACAACATGGACAGTTGTCCTCTTGGTGGGGACATATAAGTCTTGGTTTTTGGCAGTCTGACACACAAGGCTGAGTATATGTTCTGCTGCCTTTTCATTTGCTGCATATCCTGAGCATTCGTTTCTGCCTGTAACCCTGTGAACACTGCAATCTGTTGACTGATGAAGGTCTTTGTAGGACCGAAATGTTTCTTTGTTTTTGGATTGCCTGCACAAAATAAAATTATCTGCTTACATTTACCTGAGTGCCAAGTTTTCTACAAGATTTACTGCTGCCTTTCCACTGACCCTCAAGTTGTACGCATTTTGTCCAGCACTAATTGTTGGTCACCCTTCTAGACCCACGCTACAAGGAGAACTTTCTAGCTCTCCTTCAGGTGGCAGCGAGGTCTAATAAAATGTTGCAATACCAGAAGGCCTTATTTGAAGAATTATCAAAAAAATTCCCATCTGACAACGCTGGCGGCAGGGGTCACAGTTCTTTGGACAACCAAGAAGTGGAGACGAGACACACACCAAATGCAGCAGAGGCAGGGGATCACTTCAAAAGTCTGGGACACTTTTCTCAGACCCACCCAGCTTCCTGGCCTGGATGCGTGGGGTACTCTGAAAAGGAGACAAAAGTTTTGGAAGGTGCTGAAGGAGTACCTTGCGGACAGTACCAGCATCCGCCGTGATTCCTCTGTGCCTTACAACTGTTGGATATCCAAGCTAGGCACAGTGGCATGAACTGTGTCTCTATGCCATGGAGGTCCTGGTCTGCCCTGCCACTAGCGTTTTGTCAGAGTGGGTTTTTAGTGCTGCCGGGGGTATAATAACTGATAGGCGCATCCGCCTGTCAACTGAAATGCTGACTCGTATCAAAATGAACAATGGCTGGATTGGCCTAGACTGCCGTACACAACCGGTTGACAGCAGCGGAACATAAACTCAAATCCAGTGTTTTGGGGGGGTTTCGGGTCAATTCCCATGCACCCCTTCCCACCCAAACATGGGTAAACGCTTCAGGATTTCATCTTTTTTTGTGTCATACTTCTCCTTTTCCTTCACCACCATATCAACAGGGTGATCATGTTACTCTCACTATGCATTTTTTAAGAGTATTTATGTTGCCCACATTAAGAATTTGAGAGGCCTACTTCTAACATTCTTTGATATATATGTATACCCCCCAGGGCTAAATGTTTTTTAGCCCATGTACTTAGTGCATGGGCATTACCAGTCTAGGATAGCCACTCCTTAATAATGGAAAAAAAATGTTTTCTGAGTCCCTCCACTACGTCTCTTCAAAGGGGTATTGCAGTGCCTCCTTCTGTTTCTACTCTGCGGACATTGATGCCACTTTAGTGGTGAGTGACTTCTTTTTCAATGTGAAGACTCATAGTTGGATCTCCATCGGGTAGGTTGCCTGTTTTAGAAGGAGTGTCAGAAGACTATTATATTGTTTCTACTCTATGTAGATTTATGCCACTTTAGTAATGAGTGACAATTATTTTCATGAAATGTGGAGACTCCAAGTTGGGTCTGCATCTGGTGGGTTATCTGTAGTAGAAGGTGTGTCAGAGGACTATTATACTGTTTCTACTCTGTGGAAATTGATGCTACTTTAGTGTTAGTGCAGTGTGACAATTATTTTTTTGAAATGTGGAGATGCCAAATTGGGTCTCCATCTGGTGGTTTGCCTGTGTAAGTACGGCTCCCAGACAGGCAGGCCTGCACTTACATTAAGTCAACTACCTGTGTTACTTGCCTTACATTTTTCTACCAATATTATTGTTTGAAACTGATGTTTGTGCCATCTGAGTGTGGCTGGAATAAAAAAAAATTGGAGGTGTTGTATCAGGTCTCCCAGCTAAGAAGGCTTACACCGCTTCCTCATCTTCCACAAAGGAAGGTGTGGTGGGATCAGACAGGTGAAGAGTTCCAGTGCCATCTTTTCCATGGAAAGGTGTTGTTGGGATCAGGTTGGTCAAGAGTTTCAGCATCATTTTTCACAAGGAAAGTGTGGCAGGATCAGGCTGGTAAAGAGCACCAACACCATCTTTCACATGAAGATCTGTGCTGGTACCAGGTTAATAAAGAGCTCCAGTGCTATCTTCCACATGGCAAGATCTGGACGGTGAAGAGCTCCAGTGCCATGTTCCAAATGGAAAGGTGTGGTGGGATCAGACTGGTAAGAAGCTCCAGCACCATCTTCCACATAGGAATTGTGGCAGAATCAGACTGGTGAAGAGCTCCGCTATCTTCCACATGAAAGTTAATGAAGATCTCCAGCGCTCTCTTCCATATGAAAAGATCTGGATGGTGAAGAGTTACAGCACAATCTTCTACATAGTAAGGTGTGGTGGAATCAGGCTGTTGAACAGCGTAAGCGCCATCTACAAAGGAAAGGTGTGGTTGAGATCAGGTTGGTAAAGAGCTCCTGCACCATTTTTCACATGGAAAGTGTGGTTAGATCAGGCTGGTGAAGAGTTCCAGTGCCATCTTCCACGTGGAAAGGTGTGGTGAGATCAGGCTTGTGAAGAGTTCTAGCACCATCATTCCCATGGAAAGAAGTTGTTGGGATGAGGTTGGTAAAGAGTTTCAGCTCCATCTTTCACGTGGAAAGTGTGGCATGATCAGGCTGGTGAAGCACTCCAATGCCATGGTTTACATGAGAGGTGTGATGGTACCAGGTTAATGAAGAGCTCCAGTGCTATCTTCCACATGGCAAGATCTGGACGGTGAAGAGCTCCAGTGCCATATTCCAAATGGAAAAGTGTGGTGGGATCAGACTGGTAAGAGGCTCCAGCACCATTTTCCACATAGGAATTGTGGCATGATCAGGCTGGTGAAGAGCTCCAGCATCATCTTTTAAGTGGAAAAGTGTGATGGGATCAGGATGGTAAAGAACTCCAGTCACATCTTCCACATGGAAAGTGTGGTGGGATCAGGCTGGTGAAGAGCTCCAGCATAATCTTCTACATGGAGAGGTGTGGCAGAATCACGCTGGTGAAGAGCTCCAATGCTATCTTCCACATAAAAGTTCATGAAGATCTATAGCACCATCTTCCATATGACAATATCTGGATGATGAAGAATTTCAGAGCAACCTTTCACATGGAAAGGTGTGGTGGGATTAGGCTGTTGAACAGCACCAGTGTCATCTTCTCCATGGAAAGTTGTGGTTGAGATCAGGTTGGTAAAGAGCTTCTGCATCATTTTTCACATTGAAAGTGTGGCAGGATCAGGCGGTTGCGGAGCCTATGCCATTTTCCACATGAAGAGGTGTGGTGGTACCATGTTGATAAAAAGCTCCAGTGCCATCTTCCACATGGAAAAATGTGGTGGAATCAGGATGGCAAAGAGCTCTAAAGTCATCTTACATTTGGAAATTTGTACTGAGATCAGGCTGGTGAAGAACTGTAGCTGTGGAGAAAGCATGTTTCACTTCCAGAAAGGCAAATTCCGCATCAGGAGTCAAAGATGGTCACTTTTTTAGTTAGAGCAAATCGGCCAAATGGAAGTGAGGAATAAACTGCTGACAGTATTTGTCAAATCACAGCACACGTTGAATGTTCATTAAAGACTTAATTACAGGAGGGTGCAACCGCCAACTTAGCAGGGATTATCTTGGCAAAAATGTTTAGCTTTTTGTGTCATCACAGACAGCCATAACTTTTTATCAGCAATGCAGTAGTGTGAGGACTGCTTTTAAGCAGAATGTGTTATATTTTCAATGCAACTATTTTATGGTTCAAATAGTTTTTATTATAGCATTTATGTAATACAAAAGGCAACAAACAAGTTGCGTAAACAGTTACAGTGCAGTGCCTCTCTCGGCAATGAAATAAAGCAAGTATATCTAGAATACAAGACAACCTCCAGCACCGAATTATACAGTAATGTTTAGAAACATAGCATTCAGTAGTATTCCGGGCTCTGGTAAACTCGTAGAAACATTGTTCACAATACCCAGGTACTTTGCTTTAATAAACTTCAAGAAAAGAATGAGAGCGGACAACATCCACCATCAAAGAAAAATATAGGAAGAAACTGAAAAGAGTAAAGAAAAGCAAAAGCCAAAGAAAAAGAAAAAGAAGAGAAGAGGAAGAAAAGACAATAGAAGAACAAAGATAGAGAAATGTCCGACCCTCGCCGATCCACCCGGCCACTCATTGCCCATATCCATCAGAAAGTCTATTCACCGCCACCTACTTCTACCCCTGGAAGCCTCAACAGCCCCGGGAAAGCCAATCCCGGAACTCCGGAGAGCCCCTAAATGCCACCCAATCGCTCCACATTCGCAAATAGGACTCAGACCCCCCTGCATCGGCTGCCCTAAGCTCCTCCATGTAACGTATGTCGTCCATGAGTTCCACCCATTGGATTCTCGATGGTGGATGGACAGATCTCCAATTCTTGGGGATCAATTGACGGACCGCCTGCAGAAAGAAATGCAGGAGCCCTTTTTTAATGAGCTGCACCCTTCCCGGGATCATTGATAGAAGGGCCATTTCTAATGTGACTGAGACGAATCCCCCACTAAATTTAGAAAACAATAACCCCACCTCCCTCCAAATTGGTACTATCTTGGGGCATTCCCACCAAATGTGGATGAAGGAGCCATAGCCACTGCCGCAGCGCCAGCACTCATCAGTACAAGTGGAGTACATCTTCGCCAGTCTAGAAGGGGTTCTGTACCAGCGAGACAACAGTTTGTAATTCGCCTCCTGAGCGCGGCCAGCTATTGTGCCCTTGTGAGTCATGTGGAAAGCTTTAGACCATAAGTCCGGCGAGAATGTTTTACCCAACTCCCGTTCCCAACTACTCACAAATGGGGGCAAAGAGTCCCCTGTCTCTCCCGCAACCATGAGGCGATACACCAAAGAAACATCATGGACAGGAGCAGTCCCACCTGTACATAGCTGTTCAAAGTCTGTAAGTCGCAAACGTGGGCGGACCAGTGCCTCCAATGAGGAGGCATAACTACGCATCTGGAAGTATACCAACCACGCGCCTGCTGTACCAGCTCCCGTCACCAGGATGTCCCCAAAGCCAATGTAACCTGATTGCGTGTAAAAATTGCGCAGGGAAAAAACCCAGGTGTCAAAAACCGGCAGAGCAGGGAACCCCCTCGTCAAAGATGGGCAGGCAGCATTACCAACAAGGGGCGTCAAGGGACCAGGAACCGACACTAAACCGACCCCGGGCGCGAAGCCGTTCCATATAGTCAGCAATGTCCTCAAGATCAGGGACAAGTCTCCATCGCGATAGCGTGCCAATTTTGGCAGCCAAAATATGCCCTGTGCCGCTACTGGGCCGTTATGTCTCTCTATTTCTACCCATAGTTTTTCCTTCCCTCGATAAGTCAGGTCTAGGACTTTTTTGCAAACAGTGGCTCTATAATACAACAGAAAGTCCGGTAATCCGACCCCCCCATTCAGTTTTGGGCGGATCAAAATAGAATGCCGTATGCGCGGACGGGAGGACCCCCACACGAACCTCGAAGCTGCGCGCCGTAATCTATCAAAAAAGGGTCTAGGCACAACCAAAGGTATGGTCTGAAACAGGTAGAGAAGCCTGGGAAGGATATTCATCTTCAAAGCATTGACTCTGCCGAACCAAGACAATTGCAGTACGTTCCACTTCTTGAGATCCTCCTCAATCTGACGCAACAGAGCGCCATAATTAAGGTCAAATAATTTGGAAGTGTCCGATGCTATTTTCACCCCCAGATATGTGATGGCTAAAGGCTGCCACGCAAAAACCCCACTGAGCCTTATCCTCTCTGCCTCCTCTCCCGACAGGGACACATTGAGCAGCTCCGATTTCTTATGATTAACTTTAAAATTGCTAAGCTCGCCAAAGGTTTGGAAATGTTTCATCACCGTGGGAATCCCTATATGTGGCGAGGACATATATATGAGGAGATCATCAGCAAACAAGGACACTTTCTGATGAAAATCACCCCTATAGATCCCTTGGAGAGTGGCATCCTTGCGTAAGGTATTAGCCAACGCCTCCATGACCAGCACATATAAGGTCGGTGACAGGGGGCATCCCTGGCGCGTTCCATTCCCGATACGAAAAGGCATGGAAAGTGACCCATTGACTCTCACTCTAGCCGTAGGTGATCTATACAGAGCTAAAATCCAAGAGCGCATACGGGGACCCAGACCAATCCGTGAGAGAGTTGCTGCCAAAAAGCCCCAATGCACCCTGTCAAACGCCTTCTCAGCGTCAATGGAAAGGAGGCAGAGAGGTGACCCCGAAGCTCGTGCATGATCCATAAGAGCCAATGTCTTTAGGGTATTATCTCCCGCCTCCCTGCCCTGAACAAAGCCCACCTGATCCCTGTGTATGAGGCCAGGCAAGTGTGGGCGAAGCCGCCACGCCATGACCTTAGCGTAGACCTTTATGTCTACATTAATGAGCGAGATAGGGCGAAAGTTACCACAACTTGAAAGATCCTTCCCAGGCTTCAGCAACACCGTTATGACAGCTTGGAGGGTCTGTGAAGGAAACTGATCTCCCCTGGCCACAGCATTAAAAGCCCGAAGCATTACCGGCCCCAAAATGTCCCCAAATGTGCGATAGAATCTGGGCGTGAACCCGTCAGGTCCCGGGCTTTTGCCCACCTTTAAGTCCTTGATGACTAGGGCCACCTCCTCCAACGTCATGTCACCCTCCAAAGCACTAATCGTCCCGGAGTCTAAGCGTCGCGGGGCAAAGGTCTCTAAGTAGTCCAAAATACGCCGTGATGGCAGAAACGGGTCCCCAGTCGGAGAGGGGTCAATATTGTACAAGGTCTCATAGTATGACCGGAAGGCCTCCAAGATTTCTCCATTGGAATGAACTGTTCGGCCACGCTGATCATTAATGGAAAATAAATAAGAGTTGGGAGCCCTCGGATGCAAGGTTCTGGCGAGCAAAGTGCCAGCCTTGTTGCCATACTCATAATAATTCTTGCGCCATTTATCGCGGTAACACAGCGATTTTTGGTCCAGAATTTTCAAGATCTTATGACGAACATTTGAGAGTTCCGCCAGTCGTGCGTCCGAGGGTCCCCTTTTATTGGCCATCTCCAGAGCACCCAGATCTGCCAGCAGAGCTCACAACTTACCAACCCTATCCCTTTTCAGACGCGAACCATGGGAGATAAATATGCCCCGCAATACGCACTTAAGGGACTCCCATTGTATAGGGGCGCCCGTGTCATCCGACTCATGCACCTTGACAAAGTCCTCAACAGCCCTGCGCACATCCGCTACACACAGAGTATCCTGCAATAAATTGTCATTTAGGCGCCAGGAAAACTCCCGTTTACACGCCGAGGACTGCCTACATGAGCCATAAACAGGTGCATGATCAGACCACAAGAACGCCCCATGGAACACGTGGGATTGTCATCCAATAGTGAGTGTGATACAAAAACGTGGTCCAATCTACTATATGAATTATGTGCCAATGAGTGGTAACTATAATCCATTGTAGTAGGGTGAAGTGTACGCCATAAGTCCACCACCCGTAAGGCAATGAGACCCTTCTTCAAACGCCTCAAGGCTGCAAGAGAGACAGAGGACCTACCTGTTGACGAATCCATCTCCGCATTGAAGAATAGGTTAAAGTCACCCCCCAAGATAACAGCAGAACCCTCAGCAAACCTGATCAGCTTGTCTATCACTTCCAGTCCAAAAGACACCTGAGCTGAGTTAGGAAAATACAGATTAGCGAAGGTATATCGATGCATTCCAATCAACAATTTCAGAAAAAGGTAGCGACCATCTGAACCCGCCTCTACCTCCACCACCGAATGCTGGAAGCTTTTGTGAAGAGCTATGGACACTCCACCTACTTTAGCCTCCGGATTCGGAGCGTGGTGCCATGAAGAATAGAAGCGGGTTGAGCATCTGGGAAGCTGATCTGCCTTAAAATGTGTCTCCTGCAGCATGGCCACCATTACCCTCTTTTTATGCAAATGGTACAAGATCTGTCCCCATTTCCCAGGACTATTAAGGCAACGAACATTATAAGAACAAAAAGTGAGATCAGCCATGGGACCATGCAGAGGAGAAACAAATTAGGAGCTGGTGGGAGGACCAACGAGAGGAAGGCCGGACACAAAGAGTAGAAAAAGAGCAGAAAGAAGAAGAAGAAAAGAACATAGCAGAAAAACAGAACATGAACAAAACCCATACCCCACAAATGTACACAGGAACCGAAATTCCTCAAACTAATACTGAATCCCAATCGGGAAACAATGACCCCACGGAATTCAGGACCCCGGAGCGCCACCAGGAAAGCGGTGTCCCACCAAGGCCTCCAACCCCGTCGGGTCGCCCTAAGAGCAAGCATGATAACCCACCCAGAATAGACAGAACCTGTCCCAAACCCCCTCCCCGCAATGTAAAAATATAACTTTATAACTGTGAGGCACTGCGTAGCGCAGTCCCCCATAACCCGCATTCCTAAGCAATCCTTCAAACAGTAACATTGTAAATTTACCGGAGAACCGGCCCCAAGCCCCCACGGCCCCCCTCACCTGAGCATGCCCTCAGGTGTTTTACATTAATCCGCAATAAAGCGAAAATCAACAAGCGAGAAGACCGTGTGAGCCCAGAAGCCCGCCCCCCCCCCTTAATGTACATCCACCAACCAAAGGCTTCTAAAGCTGAACATGAGGAAACAAAGTACTCAAGAAAATAAGCAGTAATGCATATCATATAACCGGATCCCTGCGGTTTCTTCTCTCACGGTGCTTCCGTGGACGAACCACCGACCAGTCGCCACCCGGAGCTGTAATCGGGGGAGACTCCACCTTAGGCCAGTCCGGAAGAGAGATCATCGGCAGTTTAAAGGTGCTCAGGAAATTCGGTAAATCGCCCAAAGAGCGAAAGGTGGCCGACCGTCCATCCTTACGGGCCAAGAGCTGAAAGGGATAGCCCCAGCGATAAACGATCTCTTTGGAACGGAGAACCTCCAACAACGGCCGAAGCGCCTTGCGCTGAAGAAGCGTACGTCTCGCCAGGTCTGGAAGCAGCTGAATGGGTCGATCACGGAACTGTAACTGGTCTTGCTCTCTGGCTTTATTGAGGATCCGGTCCTTGATTTTGAAGAAATGGATCCTGCAGATGACATCGCGGGGACGAGACGGGTCAGTGGATTTAGGTCCCAGGGATCGATGGATGCGATCAATTTCAATGGCGGTCGCAGGGTCCTGGTTAAGAAGAGAGCTGAAAAACGATTGCGCCCAACCGTCCAGCTGAGCAGCGCCAATGTCCTCTGTCAGGCCCCTAATGCGGATATTGTTACGACGATGACGATTCTCCACGTCGTCCAGATGGGACCATAAGTTAGAGATCTGTAAAGCGTGAGCCTGCAGCACCCCGCCATGAGTATCAACAGTGGAGCTCAATGAAGAATGCGCATCCTCCACCCCTGAGACCCTCTGGCCCACATGATGTAAGTCCTTCTGTAACTCCGCCATATTGCGGGTGTATAATTGCTCCAGCTTCTGGAAGCGCCGGTCCAGATCCGCATTGGTAGGTAGGGCTTTTAGATGTGCCTGCCAGTCCCAGCTTGATCCCTCATCTCCCTCAGAGTCAGGGGAAGCAGAGCCAGCAGATGAGCAGGACTGAGGAGCATTCCCTCCGACCCTCTGCTTCAGTGGCTTAAGAGAGGGGGGGTCTGCAGTAAAAACTCCAGGGGGGTCTGTCCAGACAGGGCCTCCACACTCCTATCCTGCCTGGAGTCACCTGGGGAGGGAGAGCCAGTCACCCCTGCGCCTCCTTCATTAATATGTCCCCTGATGTGAGGGGATGCTGCAGCTGGAGGGGAGCCATCCTCATGAGCAGGCAAGTCAGCTTTATCAGCATAATGCATAGGCCCCCCGGGACCTCTGATGTCCTCACTATGAAGCTCACAGGTACAGGGGGTGCTATGAAGCAGGGAGGCATAACATAGTAACATAACTATGTTACTATGTTATGCCTCCCCTGCTTCATAGCACCCCTGTACCTGTGAGCTTGTCGCTGTCGCTGTGGGGATGCTCCATCACAGGAGACCTCTGCAGGGCCTCCCCCGCTGGGATCACTGAGCTGGAAAGTCTGCTCTCAGCCCCCACCTTCTCCCCTGCTGTAGGAAGCTTCGCGCTCTCTGCTTCAGGGCAGTCTGGCTTCTCCCCAGGCTTCTGTGAGGCCCGTAGGCCTGAATCCCCGGGGTCCCGGAGGTATTTGTGTAAAGTGCCGGCAGCGGCAGCAGCAGCCACAGCTGATCTCAGAGAGCCTTTCTTTATGCCCATGGCCGGCAGATGATGCATAGGAACGCTCAAGAATGCAGATTTATATACCACATAAAGTTTTATAAAAATGACTTCCTAAAGTCAGAACTTTTTTTAAAATTTATAAAGCAGTCTAACGTGGGTTTGTTCTTTGTGGGTCGACTATTTCAATAGAAGCTTAAGACTCTTCAAAGTCAAATCTTGATCACAACTGTACAAAGGCAAATCTCAAACCTTGGTGATGCCGTCTGGTCCTGGTTTGGTAGATGCATTATTGTAGGTATTTCTCCTACTGTTTGGAGATTTCACGATTGCCTTCCCAAGCTACACATACAATACCTTCTGTGGTCTGTTGGATTGCCTTATAGGTCTTATAGCACCACTACTCAGATTTTGGACTCGCCACCAGCGTTTGCTTTATACGGAAATGTGTGATTTGCCATAAATCGCGATTCATGGCCATGCTCTTGATTAAAAGGAAGTTTGCCCTACACCCATGATACCACAGAGGCCAAAGATTGGTGCAGTTGATCGTGTGCTGCACACCCATGCAACTGCTTCAACCAAAGTAAAGAGATGCCTGTGTGGGACCACACCAGGAGCTAAACTTTAATTTTTTTATTTTGAAGCATTTCTTGCTAATGGGATACAGTGTTTACAGTGGCATGGAAAAGTTTGAGCACCCCTGGCTAAAATTACTGTTATTGTGAACAGTAAAGCAAGTTGAAGATGAAATGATCTCTAAAAGGTCTGAAGTTAAAAATGACACATTTCCTTTGTATTTTAGGAAAAAGAAAATATAGTCCTGTTTTACATTTCAAAAATTATAAAAAGGAAAATGGGCCAATGCAAATGTTTGGGCACCCTTGGAGATTCATGTGCTCAGATAAATTTAATCAAGGTTTCAGTCCTTAATTAGCCTGTTAGGGTTATGGCTTGTTCACCATCATCATTAGGAAAGGCCAGGTGATGCAAATTTCCTAGCTTTATAAAAACCAAGCCTCCTCTAACCTTGTGCCAAAAACAGCTGCCATGAGTTTTTCTAAGCAGCTGCCTAGCACTCTGAAAATGAAAATGGTATAGGCCCACAAAGGAGGAGAAGGCTACAAGATAGCAAAGTGTAGAGATGAGCGACTTTGCCTTTTTTAGGGTCGAGTCGGGTTTCGGACCACCGACTTTCTCAAAAGTCGAGTCGAACGAAATCAGCCGACTATCGGGAAAAGTCGAAGGTCCGACTGAAACCTGAAACCCAATGCAAGTCAATGGGGAAGAAAAGTCGCAGGAAGTGGAGGACAGTAAACACACCTACAGTGCCCATTTCAATGCCAACGACATCAATTCTTATTTCTTAAGCTTGTCAACCTTCATTTACTTTATAATAATAGTTACTCATTGAAAACTGGGGGTTATTTGGCTAAAGTTGTTGGGGGAGCAGGGCTGGCTCCAGGTTTTCGTGGGCCCGGGCGAAAGAGTGTCAGTGGGCCCCTTTAACACATACCACAATTCATGATGCTCCGATAGGCAGAGAAATATAGGTATAGTACAATGACAAATACTTCAGTTCTTACATTACATGACTGATATCTACCGTATTTTCCAGCGTATCAGACGACTGGGCGTATAAGACGACCCTTCAACTTTTTACAATCAAAATATGAAATCGTCTTAAAAGTGAAGGGGTCTTCTTATACGCCGGGTGTCATCTTATACGCCGGGTATGGAACATATGGTGGGGGGAGTGGGCGTTTCAGAGGCAAGGTGTTTATCTGATCATATCAGTGAGGGTCTAGGCCAGTGATGGCGAACCTTGGCACTCCAGCTGTTGGAGAACTACAACTCCCAGCATGCCTCAACTGCTGCAGGTTGCAAGAGCATGCTGGGAGTTGTAGTTTTACAACAGCTGAAGTGCCAAGGTTAGCCATCACTGGACTTTGTGCAGCCTGGGGGGGCTCTGTGCTGGGTGACAGCAGCGGCTGCTCTTTGTGCAGCCCCCCCAGGCTCTGTGCTGGGGGACGGCGGCGGTGGTTCTTTCTGCAGAGTCGGGGCTCTGCCGGCATTTCCTCAATCCCCGGAGGCCCCGACAGCTCCATTGCTGCGATGCGGTGGCCTCCGGGAAAATGGTCGCTGAGGGCGCGCATGCTCAGTTTCAGATCTCGTCTCCCGATATCTTGAGACGAGATCTGAAGCTGAGCATGCAGTGGCCATTTTCCCGGAGGCCACCGCATCGCAGCAATGGAGCTGTCGGGGCCTCCGGGGATTGAGGAAATGCCGGCAGAGCCCCGACTCTGCAGAAAGAACCACCGCCGCCGTCCCCCAGCGCAGAGCCCCCCCAAGGCTGCACAAAGAGGAGCTGCTGACGCCGCCCCCCAGCGCCTAGACCCTCGCTGATATGATCAGGTAAACACCTTGCCTCTGAGACGCCCACACCCCCCACCATATGTTCCGTACCCGGCGTATAAGACGACCCCCGACTTTGAAGACGATTTTCAGGGGTTAAAAAGTCGTCTTATACGCCGGAAAATACGGTATTTTAAATTGACTGATATCTATTTTAAATTCTACAATAGCTCAAAAAACGGACAGTATATTACTCCATACAGTATTATGGCCACCACATAGTGCGCCATACAGAATAATGAGCCCCATATATTGCTCATTACAGAATAATTGGTCCCATATAATGTTCCATACAGTATATGATGAGCTCCACATAATGCTAGTGTATGATGGTCCCCATATAATGCGCCATAGAGTATAGGACGGTCCCCATAGAGTATAATGAGCCCCACATATTGCTCCATACAGTATAATGAGTCGCATATAAAGCTCCATACAGTATATGATGGGCCCCATATATTGCTCCATACAGAATGGGCTCCATATAATGCTCCATACAGAATAGGCCCCATATGTGCTCCATATGATGCTCCATACCCTATATGATGCCCCATAAATAATGAACCCCATATGATGCTCCAGTATATGATGGGCCCCATGGATGATGCTCCAGTGTATGATGGGCCTATATAATGCTCCATATATAATGGGCCCAATATGGTGATCCAGTGTATAATGGGCCCCGTATATGATGCTCCAGTGTATGATGGGCCCCATTTATAATGCTCCAGTGTATGATGGGCCCCATGGATGACGCTCCAGTGTATGATGGGCCTATATAATGCTCCATATATAATGGGCCCCATATGATGCTCCAGTATATGATGGGCCCCATGGATGATGCTCCAGTGTATGATGGGCTATATAATGCTCCATATATATTGAGCCCAATATGATGCTCCAGTGTATAATGGGCCCCGTATATGATGCGATGCTCCAGTGTATGATGGGCCCCATTTATAATGCTCCAGTGTATGATGGGCCCCATTTATAATGCTCCAGTGTATGATGGACCTATATAATGCTCCATATATAATGAGCCTAATATGATGCTCCAGTGTATAATGGGCCCCGTATATGATGCTTCAGTATATGATGGGCCCCATGGATGATGCTCCAGTGTATGATGGGCCTATATAATGCTCCATATATAATGGGCCCCATTTATAATGCTCCAGTGTATAATGGGCCCTGTATATGATGCTCCAGTGTATGATGGGCCCCATTTATAATGCTCCAGTATATGATGGGCCACATGGATGATGCTCCAGTGTATGATGGGCCTATATAATGCTCCATATATAATGGGCCCCATTTATAATGCTCCAGTATATAATGGGCCCCGTATATGATGCTCCAGTGTATGATGGGCCCCATTTATAATGCTCCAGTGTATGATGGGCCCCATGGATGATGCTCCAGTGTATTATGGGCCTATATAATGCTCCATATATAACGGGCCCCATATGATGCTTCAGTACATGATGGGCCCCATGGATGATGCTCCAGTGTATGATGAGCCTATATAATGCTCCATATATAATGGCCCCATTTATAATGCTCCAGTGTATAATGGGCCCTATCTATGATGCTCAAGTGTATGATGGGCCCCATATATAATTCTCCAGTGTACAATGCTCCCCATATATTGCTCCAAACATTAAAAAAAATGAAATACCTCTCCTCGCTGGGCACTGCTCTACTCCTGACTCCTCAGCGTCGCCATCTTCCAGCTCTCTGCACTGTGACTATTCAGGCAGAGGGCTCACAGACATGACGTCATCACGCTCTCTGACCTGAATGTTACTGTCAGGAAACAAGGAAGACGTCACAGTGGTGGAGCAGGGAGAGGTAAGTATTTCAAGTGCTGGGGCCCTGAGCAAGCAGGTGGAAAAACTGGCATATGTTGAGAGGTAGGCTGGAAGTTCAGCAGCTGCAAATGGAGGAATTGGAGAAGTCGGAGGAAGAGGAGGACAAAGCGAGCCATTTTGCTGGCAACCTATGTGTCATCAGGGGAAGGTGGTACAAAATCCTTTGAAACCCAGGCATGGTTCATTTTAATGAAGGTGAGATCACCAACATTTTTTCTTTCTGTCAGGATTGATCCAGCAGCACTGAAGACTTTTTCTGATAGCACACTACCAGCAGGGCAAGCGAGCTCCTGTAAGGCATATTGTGCCAATTCAGGCCAGGTGTCCAGTTTACAGGCCCAGTAGTCAAAGGGGAATGAACTGTGAGGGAGAACATCGATAGGGGAGGAGAGGTAATTTTGAACCATAGTTGACAACTGCTGTCTCCTGTCTGTTGCAATCGATTCAGTATTACCCGTCGTGTGACCGTACTCGAGAAATCAGTCCACAACATGGTCATGAAACCCCTGTCTCCAACGCCACTCCGGCTGTGTGCACCACGAACACCTCTTCCATTTGGCCCAGTACAGCTCGTGGTAAAACCTGCACCGCTGCTGTTTGCTGGGAATGCCTCTAACAAACGGTTTACCAGAGTTGCTTGTTTGTTCGCCAATATCAGCTCTAGGTTCTCTTGTGGCATGATGTTCTGTAATTTGCCTTTATAGCGTGGATCGAGGATGCTGGCCAACCAGTAGTCGTCATCCTTCATAATTTTGGCAATGCGGGGGTCCCTTTTTAGGATCCGCAAGGCATAATCACACATGTGGGCCAATGTTCCAGGTGTCAATGATGCACTGCCAGTGGTGGGTGGAGGAGCACTTTCTGCCAAATCCACATCCCTCCAGTCACGCCCAAACCCTGTACCTGACCTTGGCAAGCCAACATTTTCTCTTGCCCCCTGAGAAGCATCCTCCTCCCCAAAATAATCATCCTTCTCATCCTCCTCTTCTTCCTCCACCTCGTCCAGGACAGTTCCCTGAGCAGACTATGCCTGACTGTCATCAAGGCTTCCCTCCTCCTCCACAGACGCCTGATCCTTAATGTGTGTCAAAGTTTGCATGAGCAGACGCATAAGTGGGATGCTCATGCTGGCGTCGTCTGCGCTTACCAGCCGTGTGCATTTCTCAAAACACTGAAGGACTTTACAGAGCTTTCAGCTTTGACCACTGCACACCCGACAACTCGATGTCTGCCCTCAAACTGCCTGCCCGTGTATCCTCCCACAAATGCATTACAGCCTGGCTCTGTTCGCACAGCCTCTCAACCATGTGCATGGTGGAGTTCCATCTTGTTGCAACGTCTATGATTAGGCGGTGCTTGGGAAGGTGGAGTGATCGCTGCAGCCTCTGCATACGACTGGAGTCTACGGGCGAGCGACGGATGTGCGAGCACAGTCTTCGCACCTTATGGAGCAGGGCTGTTAACTCCGGATAATTATTTAGGAAGCACTGCACCACCAGGTTCAAGGTGTGAGCCAGGCAAGGTATGTGTCTGAGTTTTGCCAGGGCTATGGCCGCCACAAAATTACGGCCGTTATCACGGACTACCTTGCCTGGCGCAAGATGTAGACTGCCCAGCCATGACTCAGTTTCTCGCTGCAAGTAGTCGGCAAGTACCTCCGCGGTGTGTCTGTTGTCGCCAAAAGACATCGTCTTTAAAACAGCCTGTTGACGCTTACCACTAGCTGTTCGATAGTGGGACACCTCGTGTGCAACACTGGCAGCTGCGGATGGAGTGCTCGTGCGACTGTGATCTGTCGACGAGCTTTCGCTTCTGGAGGAGGAGGATTGAACGCCTACAGCCAACTGTTGCCTATACCGTGGGCTAGGCAGCACTGTCCCACCGCCGCTGTCCCCTGTGGGCTCCGCAACGACCACATTAACCCAGTGCGCAGTGATGGACACGTAACAGTCCTGGCCATGCTTACTGGCCCATGCATCTGTTGTGAGTTGCACCTTTCCACTCACTGATTGTTTGAGTGCATGGACAATGCGGTCTTTCACATGCAGGTGGAGGGCAGGGATGGCTTTTCTAGAAAAGAAGTGCCGACTTGGTAGGTCATAGCGTGGGACAGCATAGGCCATGAGCTCTCGGAATGCTGCGCTTTCAACCAAACGGAAGGGCATCATCTCTAATGAGATCAGTTTGGCAATGTAGGTGTTCAAAGCCAGTGTACGCGGATGAGAGGATAGGTACTTTCTTGTCCTACTCAGAGTGTCCGCTAGGGTGAGCTGGACTTGAGAGTTGCATATGGGGGAACTAGCGGTGGGCATGACGGACTGAGAGGGGGTTGGTGATGGTGGTGATGGCCTAGATTCAGTCTTTCGTTGCAAAAACATTGTGATTCCCTGACTGCTTTGGCCTTGCGACGACACCTCAACATTTCTTGCTGGTGGTTTGCTAACCAGTGGGCTTACAGTGGGGAAAGCGATGGAGCGTTGCTGGCTACCTTCAGTCGTGACAGGTGCACACGTGCTACCTGAGGTTTTGTAGTCCGTCCACGCTTGCAAGTGCATGGTGATTAAATGTCTAAGCATGCAACTGGTATTCAAATTTCGGAGATTTTTCCCTCGGCTAAAGGTCCTTCCGCACTTCTTACAGATAACCTTTGCCTCATCAATAGGATTTTGGTCAAAAAAGTGCCACACTGCACTCTTCTTACTGTGGTATAAATTTTCAGGGCTTGCACGCTGTGTTAATTTGACCATCTGGCCAAGCTGTCCCGCAACTCTTTTTGTTTTTTAACACGTTTTTGAACAGCTACGGGCCTGCCAGATAACTGCTGCTGCGATGTCGATGCCTGCTGCGGATCCTTCTCCTTTTCTGAGCTATTGCCAGCGGCACCCTCTTCCCCCAATGGATGCAAATCAAGGTCAACAACTGGGTTATCCATCACCTCCTCTTCAATTTCATCTGCACCTTCCTCTGTGTCACCGTGTAAGGTGGTATAGTATGCGGGAAGGGGCACCTGAATTTCATCAGGGTCAGCTTCTGGCTCAGTAGACTGCGAGAGCAATGTAGTGATCTGGGTGAATGTACCAGCAGAATCATCTAGCAGTGGCTGTGCATCAGTGCACTCCATGTCAGATTAATCTTGGACTGGGGAATTCAGGATTTGACTTGATAACCCAGGCATGGTATGTGAAAAGAGCTCCAGGGAGTAATCTGAAGTGTGGCCTGCCGCATCCTTCACTTTTGGTGGGGGTGAAGGACACATGGAAAGGTGTTGTTCCTGACCAGGAGCCTGCACTGACGACTCAGTGCTTGCATTTTTTGAAACTTCAGAAGAGGAGGAGATAGAGCTGGAGGCTGTTTCGGCAATGTAAGCCAAAACCTGCTCCTTCACACAGGTATGCACTGCATTCATTGGAAGCAAACAGCTGAATGATACAATCCCTACCTCTGCTATCTGTCTTGTATGCCGCAATATATATTAATGGTATGCACTGCATTCATTGGAAGCAAACAGCTGAATGATACAATCCCTACCTCTGCTATCTGTCTTGTATGCCGCAATATATATTAATGGTATGCACTCCATACTTCTGCTTGCTGCCAACCACTGCTTTACCATCTTGCAACATAGTTTAATGTGCCTGGTAAAGCTTTGGTATAATTCATTTTTGCACTGTGTTTAAAATACTTACTCCTTCATATCCTGTGACTTGGGCCTCTCTAGATCTTATCAGGTGGAAGGTGCTAAAGCATATAGATGTTGCCAGGTTGCCTTTGATGATCTAACCACCCCTGGTGTGCTGGCCCCAGCTGCCAAATTATCCCAAAGCAGCTCCCACAATCCCACTCTCCTAACCCTGTAGTGGGGAAAAATATATTTAGGACTAGTCTAAGGGGTGCACGCAGTGTGGGGTGCAGCACGCAGTCATCCCAGAAGCAAAGCATCACAGAAGATAAGCATCGTGTAAATGGCAGTTATCCATGGCAGTTAATCAGGGCCTGAATCAGGTACCCCACACTTTGCTTTCTTTTTAATTATGTACTTTATCTCTATCCTCCTGTGTTCCCTTGCCATCCACATTCACCGCCCCATCCCCCCATCATCACGACTCATACACATCAGTCCCTCTATACTTCCCTCTCCCATGTACAGTTCCCATGCACTCTTCACCTTCCTGAGAAACCTCAGCCCATCTTGCCCAAACACATCACAGAAAAAACCTACTTACAACTCCAACAACTACCTGCTCTTTATCTTCCTACTCCTACTGATTTCAGGGGACATCTCCCCCAAAACCCTGGTCCGCCATCCCCCAACCTCAATCTCTACCCTACCTCATATCGAAACCATAATAATCTTATTAACCCCTTCCCGACCTTTGACACAGCGTATGCGTCATGAAAGTCGGTGCCATTCCGACCTATGACGCATACCCTGCGTCATGAAAGGATCTCGTCCCTGCGGGCCGGGAGACCGGGGTCACTCAAAGGTCACCCGACCCGCAGTTACAGGACCCTTTGTGCTTCACCACAGGGGGGTTGGCTTAACCCCCCCGTGGCCACGATCGCTCTGATTGGCTGTTAAAAGTGAAACAGCCAATCAGAGCAATCTGTAATATTTCACCAATTTAATTGGTGAAATATTACAATCCAGCCATGGCCGATGCTGCAATAGCATCTGCCATGGCTGGACACCGAGACCTGACCCCCCCACACCGAGTCACGGCGGCGATCGGCCGCGGCCACCGAAAGATGGCAGCGATCGGTCACCGCCGTCACTAACAGCTCCCCTCCTCCTTTGCTCCGGTGCCCCCACCTTCCGATCCCCCCCCCCTAACCTTCCGACAACCCTACTCACCTCTCCCGATCCACCGATGTCCCTGGATCGGTCCCGGCGTCCGCCCGGGCCTCTTCATGGGCGCCGCCATCTTGGAAAATGGCGGGCGCATGCGCAGTGCGCCCCCCAGTGTCCAAAAATTTATTTTGATCACTGTGATAAACTGTCACAGTGATCAAAATAAAAAAAAGTAAATTAACCCCCCTTTATCATAGGTAGGGACAAATAAAAAAAATAAAGATTTTTTTTTTTTTTTCCTATTAGGGCCTGTGCACACGTTGCGGATTTTGCTGCGGATCCGCGGCGTATTTTGCTGCGGATCCGCGGCGGATTTCGCTGCTGATCCGCGGCGGATCAGCAGCGAAATCAGCCGCGGATGCGCAGCGATATCCGCCGCAGATCAGCAGCGAAATCCGCCGCGGATCCGCAGCAAAATACGCCGTGGATCCGCAGCAAAATCCGCAACGTGTGGCGGATTTCGCTGCGGATCTGCAGCGGATTTCGCTGCAGATCCGCGGCGGATTTCGCTGCTGATCCGCGGCTGATTTCGCTGCTAATCCGCGGCTGATTTCGCTGCTGATCCGCGGCTGATTTCGCTGCGGATCCGCAACTGATTTCGCTGCGGATCCGCAACTGATTTTGCTGCTGATCCGCGGCGGATTTCGCTGCTGATCCGCGGCTGATTTCGCTGCTGAATCGCGGCGGATTTCGCTGCTGATCCGCGGCGGATTTCGCTGCTGATCCGCTGTGGATTTCGCTGCTGATCCGCTGCGGATCCGCGGCGGATTTCGTTGCTGATCCACGACTGATTTCGCTGCTGATCCGCGGCTGATTTTGCTGCTGATTCGCTGCGGATCCGCGGCTGATTTTGCTGCTGATTCGCTGCGGCTGATCCGCGGCTGATTTCGCTGCTGATCCGCGGCTGATTTCGCTACTGATCCGCGGCTGATTTCGCTACTGATCCGCGGCTGATTTCGCTGCTGATCCGCGGCTGATTTCGCTGCTGATCCGCGGCGGATTTCGCTGCTGATCCGCGGCTGATTTCGCTACTGATCCGCGGCGGATTTCGCTGCTGATCCGCGGCGGATCCGCGGCTGATTTCGCTGCTGATTCGCGGCGGATGTCGCTGCTGATCCGCGGCGGATCCGCGGCTGATTTCGCTGCTGATTCGCGGCGGATTTCGCTGCTGATTCGCGGCGGATTTCGCTGCTGATCCCCGACTGATTTTGCTGCTGATTCGCTGCGAATCCGCAGCGGATTTCGCTGCTGATCCGCGGCTGATTTCGCTGCTGATCCGCTGCTGATTCCGCTGCTGATCCGCGGCGGATTTCGCTGCTGATTCGCGGCGGATTTCGCTGCTGATCCCCGACTGATTTTGCTGCTGATTCGCTGCGAATCCGCAGCGGATTTCGCTGCTGATCCGCGGCTGATTTCGCTGCTGATCCGCGGCGGATTTCGCTGCTGATCCGCGGCGGATTTTGCTGCTGATTCGCTGCGGATCCGCGGCTGATTTTGCTGCTGATCCACGGCGGATTTCGCTGCTGATCCGCGACTGATTTTGCTGCTGATTTGCTGCGGATCCGCAGCGGATTTCGCTGCTGATCCGCGGCTGATTTCGCTACTGATCCGCGGCTGATTTCGCTGCTGATCCGCCTCTGATTTCGCTGCTGATCCGCGGCTGATTTCGCTGCTGATCCGCGGCGGATTTCGCTGCTGATTCACTGCAGATCCGCGGCGGATTTTGCTGCGGATCCGCGGCTGATTATCTGCTGATTCATCTGCGCTAGCGGGTATAGCATAACGCGATTGCGTTATGCTATACCGTTACCAGCCGGTCACCGCTACGTGTTGAACGGGCTGGTAAAACGCAATATGAACCCAGCCTTAGGGTTAGAACTAGGGTTAGGGTTAGCATTAGGGTTAAGGTTAGAATTACGGTTAGGGTTGGAATTTGGGTTAGGGTTGGAATTAGGGTTAGGGTTGGAATTAGGGTTAGGGTTGGAATTAGGGTTAGGCTTGTAGTTAGGTTTATGGTTAGAGTTGGGATTAGGGTTAGGGGTGTGTTGGGGTTAGGGTTATGATTAGGGTTTGTATTAGGGTTAGGTGTGTGTAGGGGTTAGGGTTGGGGTTAGGGGTGTGTTGGGGTTAGGGTTGGAGTTAGAATTGAGGGGTTTCCACTATTTAGGCACATCAGGGGGTCTCCATACGCCACATGGAGCCACCATTGATTCCTGCAAATTTTGCGTTCAAAAAGTCAAACAGTGCTCCCTTTATTCCAAGCCCCGACGTATGCCCAAACAGTGGTTTATCCCCACATATGGGGTATCAGCGTACTCGGGAAAAATTGCACAACAACTTTGGGGGTTCTAATTTCTCCTGTTAACATTGGGAAAAAAAATTGGGGACTAAAAATTATTTTTGTGGAAAAAAAATGATTTTATATTTTCATGGCTCTGCGTTATAAACTTCTGTGAAGGACTTGGAGATTCAAAGTGCTTATCACACATCTATAGGAGTTCCTTGGGGGATCTAGTTTCCAAAATGGGGTCACTTGTGGGGAGTTTCTACTGTTTAGGCACATCAGGGACTCTGCAAACGTAACATGACGCCCGAAGACCATTCCATCAAATGGGCATTTCAAAACGTCGCTACTTCCCATCCGAGCCCCGACGTGTGCCCATACAGTAGTTTTCTCCCACATATGGGATATCAGCATACTCAGGACAAATTGGACAACAACTTTTGGGTCTAATTTCTCATGTTACCCTTGGGAAAATAAAAAAATTGGGGACTAAAAGATCCTGATTGTGGAAAAAATATGATTTTTTTATTTTCATGCCCGGGCGTTATAAACTTCTGTGTAGCCCTTGGGGGTTCAAAGTGCTCACCACACATCTAGATAAGTTCTTTGCCGGGTCTAGTTTCCAAAATGGGGTCACTTGTGGGGAGTTTCTACTGTTTAGGCACATCAGGGGCTCTGCAAACGTAACAAGATGCCCGCAGACCATTCCATCAAGTCGGCATTTCAAAGCGTCACTACATCCCTTCCGAGCCCTGACGTGTGCCCAAACAGTGGTTCCCCCTCACATATGGGGTACTAGCGTACTCAGGAGAAACTGGACAACAACTTTTGAGGTCCAATTTCTCCTGTAACCATTGTGAAAATAAAAAACAGTGGGCTAAAAAATCATTTTTTGAGAAAAAAAAATGATTTTTTATTTTCGCGGCTCTGCGTTATAAACTTCTGTGAAGCACCTGGGGGTTCAAAGTGCTCACTATGCATCTAGATAAGTTCCTTAGGGCGTCTAGTTTCCAAAATGGGGTCACTTGTGGGGGAGCTCCAATGTTTAGGCACACAGGAACTCTCCAAATGCGACATGGCAACCGCTAAATATTCCAGCATATTTTCCATTCAAAAAGTCAAATGGCGCTCCTTCCCTTCTGAGCCCTGCAGTGCGCCCAAACAGTGGTTTATGACCACATATGAGGTATCTGTGTACTCAGGAGAAATTGCCCAACAAATTTTAGGATCCAATTTATACTGTTGCCCATGTGAAAATGAAAAAAACTGAGGCTAAAAGAAAATTTTTGTGAAAAAAAAGTACTTTCTTTTTTTTACGGATCAATTTGTGAAGCACCTGGGGGTTCAAAGTGCTCACTATGCATCTAGATAAGTTCCTTAGGGGGTCTAGTTTCCAAAATGGGGTCACTTGTGGGGAGCTCCAATGTTTAGGCACACAGGGACTCTCCAAATGCGACATAGCAACCGCTAAATATTCCAGCATATTTTCCATTCAAAAAGTCAAATGGCGCTCCTTCCCTTCTGAGCCCTGCCGTGCGCCCAAACAGTGGTTTATGACCACATATGAGGTATCTGTGTACTCAGGAGAAATTGCCAACAAATTTTAGGATCCAATTTATACTGTTGCCCATGTGAAAATGAAAAAACTGAGGCTAAAAGAAATTTTTGTGAAAAAAAAAGTACTTTCTTTTTTTTACGGATCAATTTGTGAAGCACCTGGGGGTTCAAAGTGCTCACTATGCATCTAGATAAGTTCCTTAGGGGTCTAGTTTCCAAAATGGGGTCACTTGTGGGGGAGCTCCAATGTTTAGGCACACAGGGACTCTCCAAATGCGACATAGCAACCGCTAAATATTCCAGCATATTTTCCATTCAAAAAGTCAAATGGCGCTCCTTCCCTTCTGAGCCCTGCCGTGCGCCCAAACAGTGGTTTATGACCACATATGAGGTATCTGTGTACTCAGGAGAAATTGCCCAACAAATTTTAGGATCCAATTTATACTGTTGCCCATGTGAAAATGAAAATAACTGAGGCTAAAAGAAAATTTTTTGTGAAAAAAAAGTACTTTCTTTTTTTTACGGATCAATTTGTGAAGCACCTGGGAGTTCAAAGTGCTCACTATGCATCTAGATAAGTTCCTTAGGGGGTCTAGTTTCCAAAATGGGGTCACTTGTGGGGGAGCTCCAATGTTTAGGCACACAGCGACTCTCCAAATGCGACATGGCAACCGCTAAATATTCCAGCATATTTTCTATTCAAAAAGTCAAATGGCGCTCCTTCCCTTCTGAGCCCTACCGTGCGCCCAAACAGTGGTTTATGACCACATATGAGGTATCTGTGTACTCAGGAGAAATTGCCCAACAAATTTTAGGATCCAATTTATACTGTTGCCCATGTGAAAATGAAAAAAACTGAGGCTAAAAGAAAATTTTTGTGAAAAAAAAGTACTTTCTTTTTTTTACGGATCAATTTGTGAAGCACCTGGGGGTTCAAAGTGCTCACTATGCATCTAGATAAGTTCCTTAGGGGGTCTAGTTTCCAAAATGGGGTCACTTGTGGGGGAGCTCCAATGTTTAGGCACACAGGGACTCTCCAAATGCGACATGGCAACCGCTAAATATTCCAGCATATTTTCCATTCAAAAAGTCAAATGGCGCTCCTTCCCTTCTGAGCCCTGCCGTGCGCCCAAACAGTGGTTTATGACCACATATGAGGTATCTGTGTACTCAGGAGAAATTGCCCAACAAATTTTAGGATCCAATTTATACTGTTGCCCATGTGAAAATGAAAAAACTGAGGCTAAAAGAAAATTTTTGTGAAAAAAAAGTACTTTCTTTTTTTTACAGATCAATTTGTGAAGCACCTGGGGTTCAAAGTGATCACTATGCATCTAGATAAGTTCCTTAGGGGGTCTAGTTTCCAAAATGGGGTCACTTGTGGGGGAGCTCCAATGTTTAGGCACACAGGAACTCTCCAAATACGACATGGCAACCGCTAAATATTCCAGCATATTTTCCATTCAAAAAGTCAAATGGCGCTCCTTCCCTTCTGAGCCCTGCCGTGCGCCCATACAGTGGTTTATGACCACATATGAGGTATCTGTGTACTCAGGAGAAATTGCCCAACAAATTTTAGGATCCATTTTATCCTGATGCCCATGTAAAAATGAAAAAATTGATGCTAAAAGAAAATTTTGTTGGTAAAAATTAAAATGTCCATTTTTTCCTTCCACGTTGCTTTAGTTCCTGTGTCGCACCTGAAGGGTTAATAATCTTCTTGAATGTAGTTTTGAGTAGCTTGAGGGGTGCAGTTTTTATAAAGGTGTCACTTTTGGGTATTTTCTGCCATATAGACCCCTCAAAGTGACTTCAAATGTGAGGTGGTCCCTAAAAAAAATGGTTTTGTAAATTTTGCTGTAAAAATGAGAAATCGCTGGTCAACTTTTAACCCTTATAACTTCCTAACAAAAAAAAATGTTGTTCCCAAAATTGTGCTGATGTAAAGTAGACATGTGGGAAATGTTATTTATTAACTATTTTGTGCCACATAACTCCTGGTTTAACAGAATAAAAATTAAAAATTTGAAAATTACAAAATTTTCAAAATTTTCGCCAAATTTCCATTTTTTTCACAAATAAACGCAAAAATTATCGACCTAAATTTACCACTAACATGAAGCCCAATATGTCACGAAAAAACAATCTCAGAATCGCTAGGATCCGTTGAAGCGTTCCTGAGTTATTACCTCATAAAGGGACACTGGTCAGAATTGCAAAAAATGGCAAGGTCTTTGAGGTCAAAATAGGCTGGGTCTTGAAGGGGTTAATATTACTTACACTCCCTCATCTCCTTCTTTCAATTGTGCCCTCTGGAATCCACGGTCTGCATGCAACAAGCTATCCTTCCTGCACAACTACTTTCTGAACAACTCTCTTCATCTGTTGGCCCTCACTGAAACCTGGATTCAGGATTCCGACATGGTCTCCCCTGCTGCCATTTCCTATGGTGGCTTACAGTTCTCCCATTCCCAAGACCCGCAAACAGACATGGTGGTGGAGTTGGCATACTCCTGTCCCCACAATGCACTTTCCAGGTCATCCCCCCAATTCCATCACTCTCATTCCCTTCTTTTGAGGTCCACACCATCAGGCTCTTCCATCCCCTCTCCCTCAGAGTAGCGGTCATATATTGGCCCCCAAGCTCGCCCACCCAGTTCCTTGACCACTTCTCAGCCTGGCTGCCGCACTTCATGTCCTCAGAACTACCAACCCTTATCCTTGGAGATTTCAACATCCCCATTAACAGCCCTACTTCCACATCTGCATATCAGCTTCTATCAATAACCACTTCTCTAGGCCTGTCACAGCTTTCAACTTCTGAGACACACAAGGATGGTAACACCCTTGACCTGGTCTTTGTCCGCCTCTGTTCAATCTCCCACCTAAATAACTCACCGCTTCCACTCTCTGACCACAACATTCTCTCCTTCATCCGCACAAATCCTCGACTACCCCAGCGCACTCCTACCTACCACACATTCAGAAATCTACAAGCCATTAGCAATCAGACACTTTCAGACTCCCTACACTCATCACTGTCCCCAATCTCCTCTTTTTCTTGTCCTAATCTGGCTGTTCATCACTACAATGACACTCTTAGAAGCACCCTTGACCAAGCAGCACCGCTCACCCTCAGAACTTCCAAACACACAGTAAAACAGCCCTGGCTCACATTGCAAACTCAACTTCTTCAGCGATGATCTAGGAGTGCTGAACGCCTTTGGAGAAAAACCCGCACACCAGAAGACTTCATCCACTTTAAATTCATGTTAAGAACTTATAATGCTGCCCTTCACCTCGCCAAACAGACCTACTTCACCACCCTGATCTCCTCACTAGCCAACAACCCCAAGAAACTTTTTGACACTTTTCACTCCCTCCTCAGGCCAAAAGCACAAGCCCCTATCACAGACATTTGTGCTGACGACCTGGCCTCCCACTTTATACAGTCATGGACAAAAGTTTTGAGAATGACACAAATATTAATTTTTACAAAGTCTACTGCTTCACTTTTTCTAATGGCAATTTGCATATACTCCAGAATGTTATAAAGAGTGATCAGTTTAACAGCAATTACTTGCAAAGTCAATATTTGGCTAGAAAATGAACTTTATCCCCCAAAACACATTTCAACATCATTGCAGCCCTGCCTTAAAAGGACCAGCTAACCTCTTTCCAGTGATTGCTCCATTAACACAGGTGTGGGTGTTGATGAGGACATGGCTGGAGATCAATCTGTCATGATTAAGTAAGAATGACATCACTGGAAACTTTAAAAGGAGGCTGGTGCTTGGCATCATTGTTTCTCTTCTGTTAACCATGGTTATCTCTAAAGAAACACGTGCAGTCATCATTGCAATGCACAAAAATGGCCTAACAGGGAAGAGTATCGCAGCTAGAAAGATTGCACCTCAGTCAACAATCTATCGCATCATCAAGAACTTCAAGGAGAGAGGTTCCATTGTTGCCAAAAAGGCTCCAGGGCGCCCAAGAAAGACCAGCAAGCGCCAGGACCATCTCTTAAAAGTGTTTCAGCTGCGGGATCGGGCTACCAGCAGTGCAGAGCTTGCTCAGGAATGGCAGCAGGCAGGTGTGAGTGCATCTGCACGCACTGTGAGGCGGAGACTCTTGGAGCAAGGCCTGGTCTCAAGGAGGGCAGCAAAGAAGCCACTTCTCTCCAGAAAAAACATCATGGACAGACTGATATTCTGCAAAAGGTACAGGCAGTGGACTGCTGAGGACTGGGTTAAAGTTATTTTCTCTGATGAATCCCCTTTTCGATTGTTTGGGACATCAGGAAAACGCCTCATTCGGAGAAGACAAGGTGAGCGCTACCACCAGTCTTGTCTCATGCCAACTGTTAAGCATCCTGAAACCATTCATGTGTGGGGTTGCTTCTCATCCAAGGGAATCGGCTCTCTCACAGTCTTGCCTAAAAACACAGCCATGAATAAAGAATGGTACCAGAATGTCCTCCAAGAGCAACTTCTCCCAACCCTCCAAGAGCAGTTTGGCGATCAACAATGCCTTTTCCAGCATGATGGAGCACCTTGCCATAAAGCAAAGGTGATAACTAAATGGCTCAGGGAACAAAACATAGAGATTTTGGGTCCATGGCCTGGAAACTCCCCAGATCTTAATCCCATTGAGAACTTGTGGTCAATCATCAAGAGACGGGTGGACAAACAAAAACCTAAAAATTCTGACAAAATGAAAGCATTGATTGTGCAAGAATGGACTGCTATCAGTCAGGATTTGGTCCAGAAGTTGATTGAGAGCATGCCAGGGAGAATTGCAGAGGTCCTGAAGAAGAAGAGTCAACACTGCAAATATTGACTTGTTGCATTAACTCATTCTAACTGTCAATATAAGCTTTTGTTACTCATATGTTTGCAATTATATTTCTGTCTGTGATAAAAACATCTGTCAAACACACATAAAAACCAGAGGGCAGCAGATCATGTGAAAATATAATATTTGTGTCATTCTCAAAACTTTTGGCCATGACTGTAGAAAAAATAAATACTATCCATCAGGAAATCTGCTCTCAACCACCAAGTGCTGTGACTCCCATCCCTCCCTGCATTTCCCCTGGCTCAATTTCCACATTTGATCCCATCACAGACGAAGTCTCCAGACTCCTCTCTTCCTCTCGTCCGACTACATGCTGTTACACTCGGTCCCCGTGCTGGCTCTGCACTCCGTCCTGGTCACTCACCTGCTCCTCTAGCTGTCCCTCTGCAGCAGTCTGCGCGCAGGCTGAGGTCTCCTGTCCCATCTGCTCCTCAGCGTCCTGTGTCCTCCTCCAGTTCCTGGCACGCTGCTAGCAGGCCTCCAGATGGATTGCTTAGGACGCGAGGCCGCGCCCACCGTCTCTCTTAAAGGGGCAGCGTGCATTTTTTGAAATAGCCAATTAACCAATGGCAGCGCACTCAGTACTATATCTGGTCACTCCACCATAAGGGGAGTGCCGGAGCAACGTGTTCTATCATTGCTACATCCGGTTCTGTTCCTGATCTGTCTGCGCTGCGTCTGCAGTCTCTGTGCTTTGCTTATACTATTTGTCTCCACAGATCATTGCTAACCCGTATCTGGCTAACCTGGACAATCTCGGTTATTACTGGCGCAAGTGTCATCCCGTTCCGCCATCAGCCATCCGTACCCGTGGACTGTGACAAGGTCACTGGAGCCAGCCTGCCACCATCCATTCTGGACCAGGACCTTACTCATCTCTGTCAAGAACCCTCCACGGTCTCTGTATATACCTGTTATCCTTTTGGTCCCTCTGGGACAGCTGCCACGTGTCCGGGGTCTAACTGGAGGTAGCACCTGTGTCCTCCGGGTATTCCATTCTGGTCCTGTTTGAGAGGCCTTACTACGGGTACCCGGGGCTCATTAGTCACGCCCCCTTCGGAGCCCCCCAGACCGTGGTCTCGAGGTTCCACATTAAAAAATAAAGACAAATGTGAACTTCACCATCTCTGCCTCCGCTTCCATTCGTTACAGATTGCTCCGGCCATGGAACCCGCTGGATCCCAGAGACCTCCGACCACTGATCTGTGCCAGGAGGTGGCCCGTTTAGGAGTTCAACAGGACAAGATCACAACTTATCTACGCAGCTTGTCTACCCGCATGGATTCCTTGGGGTGCTCGTCTGCATCTGACTCTTCTATCAATTCTCAGGTACCAGTTCCCATGGCAAGTAAAGGTCCCCGCCTGGCGGCTCCTACCCGTTTCCTGGGTGATCCTACTCAGTGTTGGGGTTTTCTCAATCAGTGCACTCTACACTTCGAAATCTTGGGGCATATGTTTGCTTCTGACCGAGCCAAGGTGGGCTTCATCATGTCACACCTGGGAGGAGAGGCCCTCGCCTGGCTAAACCCGCTATGGGAGAGAGGGGATCCGCCGGTTAATGATCTTCAATCTTTCCTAGAGGCTTTTCGCAGGACCTTCGATGAACCTGGTCGCACCACTTCGACCGCTTCTGCCTTACTCCGCCTGCGCCAAGGTACTCTCACGGTGGCTCAGTATGCTGTTAAATTCCGCACCCTCTCGTCTGAATTGTCGTGGAACAATGAGGCTTTGGTAGCTAACTTCTGGGAAGGCCTATCCGGGAAAATCAAGGATGAGCTGGCGGGACGGGACAGACCTACCATCTTGGAAGAGCTAATATCCTTGGCAACCCGAATCAACCTGCGTTTTCAGGAGCGTTCCATGGAGATCAAGCGGGACAAAAGGTCCTATCACCTGGACTCTAGTTTGTTCAAAACAGGTACCTCGCCTTCCTCCTCCGAGGCCATGGAGGTAGACCGTGTAAGTTTGGCCACCCGCCGCCGGGAGGCACGTCGCAAGGAGGGAAGTTGTTACTACTGCGGTAGTTCTGAGCATCAGATTCATTTCTGTTCTAAAAAGTCGGGAAACTCCAGTGCCTAGGTTCGGTAGGAGGGGCCAACCTAGGTAGTGAACAGTCCTCTCCCTCATTACAAATCTCAGTCTCCGTGTCCTATGGAGCTATAAAATTCTCCGAACATTGTCTACTGGATTCTGGAGCTGCAGGGAACTTCATCCAGCAGGCGGTTGTGGATCATTACCGCTTACCAGTCCAGCGTCTTCCTGATCCGTTGCAGGTGACCGCCGTAGATGGCAAACCACTGACCGAGCCCGTCCAGTTTCAAAACCGAGTTGGTGAAACTCCGGGTAGGTCTAATGCATGCTGAACGAATGCGATTTTATGTATATCCCGGTTTGTCCCATCGCATGCTTTTAGGTTTACCTTGGCTCCAGATGCATGAACCAGTCCTTAATTGGAAAACTGGAGAAGTTCTGCGTTGGGGAGATACCTGCATGAATCGTTGCTTAACCCGGATTCAACCTGTTTCGCCTCCAGTCCAGCCTGATACCCTGCCAGGCTTGCCTTCCGCCTATTGGTCCTTCTCTGACGTCTTTGGGAAAAAGGAGGCTGAGAGACTACCTCCACACAGGTCGTATGACTGTCAGATAGAGCTTCTTCCTGGAGCATCCCCTCCTCGCGGGAGAGTTTATCCCCTTTCACAGGCAGAGACTCAGGCTATGTCTGACTACATCCAAGAGAATCTGGCTAGAGAATTTATCCGAAAGTCATCATCACCGGCAAGAGCTGGATTCTTCTTTGTGAAGAAGAAGGATGGATCCTTGCGGCCCTGTATCGACTACCGGGGTCTAAATCAGATCACGGTAAAAAACAGGTATCCATTACCTCTTATTTCAGAGCTGTTTGATCGTCTCCGAGGGGCCAAGATCTTCACCAAATTGGATCTCAGAGGGGCCTACAACCTGATCCGAGTCAGAGAGGGAGACGAATGGAAAACAGCCTTCAACACCCGTGACGGCCACTATGAATACCTGGTAATGCCATTTGGCCTAAGCAATGCACCTGCGGTCTTTCAGGAATTTGTTAATGACATTTTCAGGGACCTGCTCTATACTTGTGTCGTGGTCTACCTGGACGATATTTTGATTTTCTCTGCAGACTTGGCGTCACACCGGAGGCAAGTACGCCTGGTCTTACAAAGACTGAGAGAGAACAGGCTATATGCCAAATATGAGAAATGCCTCTTTGAGCAGTCTTCCTTGCCTTTCCTTGGGTACATTGTATCTTCCACAGGATTAAAGATGGACCCGGAGAAGTTGTCTGCAGTTCTCAACTGGCCTCGTCCGTCTGGGCTAAAAGCCATACAACGGTTCCTAGGGTTCGCCAACTACTACCGGCAATTCATTCCACACTTTTCCACCCGAGTGGCTCTTATCACAGCCTTAACCCGGAAAGGTGTAAACTCTAAGGAATGGTCCTCCGAGGCAGAAGAGGCCTTTGTTTCTCTCAAAAAAGCCTTCGCTTCGCACCAGTTCTCCATCGTCCTAATTCGAATGAGCAATTTTTTCTTGAGGTTGACGCTTCTTCCATAGGTGCAGGAGCAGTTCTCACCCAGAAGTCGTCTACCGGTCGGATGATCTTGTGTGTTTTTTTTTCCAAGGTTTTTTCTCCTGCAGAAAGGAACTACTCTGTCGGTGATCGCGAACTGTTGGCCATCAAATTGGCTCTGCAAGAATGGAGACATCTTCTTGAGGGAGCTCATCACCAGGTAGTCATATTCACCGACCATAAAAACCTTGCCTATCTCCAATCTGCTTTAAGGCTGAATCCCCGTCAGGCCCGGCTTCCTCCAGGGAAGACTCTCGTGTCCGCTTCTGATCGTAGTCGTGTTCTGCGGTGGGGTCATTCTTCTAAGTTGGCTGGCCATGCTGGTCAGAAAAAGACGCAGCAACTCATCTCCCGTTACTACTGGTGGCCTACCATGGGCAAGGATATCCAGGAGTTCGTCGAAGCTTGTCCTTCATGTGCCCGTAACAAAACTGTTAAACATCTACCAGCCGGCAGGCTTCTGCCTCTTCCGATTCCGTCCGCTCCCTGGCAGCACATCGCGATGGATTTCATCACGGATCTTCCCATTTCTTTTGGCTGCTCAGTGGTATGGGTTGTGGTGGACCGCTTCTCTAAAATGGCCCACTTCGTTCCGCTATCTGGTCTCCCGTCTGCTCCAGAACTGGCCACTCACTTCATTCAGCACATCTTCCGTCTACATGGATTTCCTCTCCACATCGTGTCCGACAGGGGCGTCCAGTTCACCTCTAAGTTCTGGAGAGCACTCTGTAAAATGGTAAAAATTGAACTAGATTTTTCTTCTGCATACCATCCCCAGTCTAATGGGCAAGTGGAGAGGATCAATCAAATCCTGGCTGGATACCTGCGTCACTTCATCAACGCTCATCATAATTGACTGGGTAGAATTACTGCCCTGGGCGGAATTCTCCTACAACAACCAAGTAAGTGAATCTTCTGGAAAGTCTCCCTTTCAGATTGTGTTTGGACTCCAACCCGGAATTCCTCTTCCTATCTCTGGATTGTCTGATGTTCCGGCAGTCGATACCTTGTCTAAGAATTTCTCGAACATTTGGAGAGATACCAGGTCTGCTTTGGAGAAAGCTTCTCAACGTATGAAAACGCATGCGGACAAAAGACGTTTGGAGGCTCCCATCTTTCGTCCAGGAGACAAGGTATGGCTCTCCTCCAAGTACATCCGTTTGAAGTTACCATCGTACAAATTGGGTCCCCATTTCATTGGTCCCTTTGAAGTCTTGAGACAAATCAACCCGGTCTCTTACAAACTGAAATTGCCTAATTCTCTACGTGTACCTAACTCCTTTCATGTTTCCCTCCTCAAACCAGTAGTGTTGAGATCCTTCTTTAAGGACCCGGGTACCACTCCAGATCCGGTTTCTGAGGATGATGTTTTTGAGGTAAAACATATCTTGGCCTCTAAGAAAGTAAGAGGTAGGATCTATTACCTGGTGGACTTGAAGGGTTTTGGTCCTGAGGAGAGGTCTTGGGAGCCTAAAGAGAACATCCAGGCTCCTCTTCTTCTTAAAAGATTTCACGCAGGCTTGAAAAAGAGGGGGGTAAAGAGGGGGATACTGTTACACTCGGTCCCCGTGCTGGCTCTGCACTCCGTCCTGGTCACTCACCTGCTCCTCTAGCTGTCCCTCTGCAGCAGTCTGCGCGCAGGCTGAGGTCTCCTGTCCCATCTGCTCCTCAGCGTCCTGTGTCCTCCTCCAGTTCCTGGCACGCTGCTAGCAGGCCTCCAGATAGATTGCTTAGGACGCGAGGCCGCGCACACCGTCTCTCTTAAAGGGCAGCGTGCATTTTTTGAAATAGCCAATTAACCAATGGCAGCGCACTCAGTACTATATCTGGTCACTCCACCATAAGGGGAGTGCCAGAGCAACGTGTTCTATCATTGCTACATCCGGTTCTGTTCCTGATCTGTCTGCGCTGCGTCTGCAGTCTCTGTGCTTCGCTTATACTATTTGTCTCCACAGATCATTGCTAACCCGTATCTGGCTAACCTGGACAATCTCGGTTATTACTGGCGCAAGTGTCATCCCGTTCCGCCATCAGCCATCTGTACCCGTGGACTGTGACAAGGTCACTGGAGCCAGCCTGCCACCATCCATTCTGGACCAGGACCTTAATCATCTCCGTCAAGAACCCTCCACGGTCTCTGTATATACCTGTTGTCCTTTTGGTCCCTCTGGGACAGCTGCCACATGTCCGGGGTCTAACTGGAGGTAGCACCTGTGTCCTCCGGGTATTCCATTCTGGTCCTGTTTGAGAGGCCTTACTACGGGTACCCGGGGCTCATTAGTCACGCCCCCTTCGGAGCCCCCCGGACCGTGGTCTCGAGGTTCCACATTAAAAAATAAAGACGAATGTGAACTTCACCATCTCTGCCTCCGCTTCCATTCGTTACACATGCACTACCGACTCCATTCCCTCACACCTCCTCCAGTCTCTCTCTCCAGTTGTCACAACTCACCTAACTACAATCTTTAATCTCTCACTCTCCTCTGGCATTTTCCCATCCTCCTTCAAACACTCCATCACTACTCCACTACTAAAGAAACCCGCTCTCGTCCCTTCCTGCACAAACAACTACAGACCGGTCTCCAATCTCCCCTTCATCTCTAAACTTTTGGAGCGCCTAGTCTACTCCCGCCTTATCCGTTACCTCTCCACTCACTCCCTCCTAGATCCTTCACAGTCCGGCTTCCGACCCCTACATTCGACTGAAACTGCACTCATCAAAGTGACCAATGACCTTCTGACAGCAAAACGTAACGGTGACCACTCTCTGCTCATTCTTCTCGACCTTTCTGCAGCTTTCGACACGGTTGACCACCGTCTCCTACTGTCTAGGCTCCAGTCACTAGGTATTAAGGACACTGTTCTCTCCTGGTTCTCCTCCTATCTTTCTGACCGCTCCTTCAGTGTTTCGTTCTCTGGCTCCACGTCATCTCCTCTTCCTCTCACTGTCGATGTACCCCAGGGCTCAGTCCTTGGCCCCCTTCTCTTCTCTCTCTACACGGCCCCAATTGGACAGACCATCAGTAGATTTGGCTTTCAGTACCATCTTTATGCTGATGACACACAACTATACACGTCATCCCCCGAACTTACCCCCGCTGTACTACAGAACGCTACCGACTGTCAGTCCGCAGTCTGCAACATCATGTCCGCTCTCTATCTGAAACTTAACCTCTCCAAAACTGAACTTCTTCTGCTTCCGCCGTCTACTAACCTCCCTAAATCTGACATTTCCCTCTCCGTGGGCGGCACCATAATAACACCCCGGCAGTAGGCTCGCTGTCTGGGTGTTATGTTTGACACCAATCTCTCATTCACCTCCCATATACAATCTCTTGCCCTCTCTTGCCGCCTACACCTAAAAAACATCTCTAGAATCCGCCCTTTTCTCACCATGGAAACAACAAAAACCCTCACTGTAGCTTTGATCCACTCCCGCCTGGACTACTGCAATGCTCTATTACTTGGCCTCCCCATTACTCGACTATCCCCTCTCCAGTCCATCCTTAATGCAGCAGCCAGGGTCATCCATCTGGCTAATCAGTACTCGGACGCGTCCGCTCTTCGCTAGTCCTTACACTGGCTGCCCATTCATTATAGGATCCAATTCAAAGTACTGGTTCTCACCCACAAAGCTCTCCACAGTGCAGCACCCCCCTACATCTCCTCCCTCATTTCTATCTATCGGCCTAACCGACTGCTGCGCTCTGCAAACGACTTTCGACTAACCTCTGCACTAATCCGTACCTCCCACTCCCGACTCCAAGACTTCTCCCTCGCCGCGCCAATCCTCTGGAATGCTCTACCCCAAGAAATTAGGACTATCCACAATTTACATGGTTTCAGGCGCTCCCTCAAAACACATCTGTTCAGAGGGGCCTATCACATTCACTAATCAAAGTCATTCTATGTGTAAGTGTGTGTGTGTAGCCCATTCACTATCTCCATCCATCCCTCACTTCCTCAAGATGGCTGGACCATCATTGTAAATACACCATTGTATATACATACCTGTACTTTGTATCTCCCCCACCTCATTGTAGATTGTAAGCTCTCACGAGCAGGGTCGTCTTATTTTGCTTTAATTATTGTATTGTTAACGTTGTTACTTATGACTTGTGTTTTGAAACTGTTAAACTGTAAAGCGCTGCGGAATAAGATGGCGCTATATAAATAAAGAATATTATTATTATGCTCCTGATGCTCCGGCTTTAAAAGCGGTTTACCAACTCCCAGAAAAGGGAGCCTTTCAGGCCTTCTGGAGCCAGATGATGACGCAGGCTCAACACCTCCTGCCTTAGGTGCTATTGTGCTTTTGGCACTACCATCAGATGCACCACCACCACCATCAGTACCAGCTGGCCCCCCACGCCCATATCCGCAGCCTCTTCCACCATACTTACTCATGTTTGTGAAAATGTACCCAAAATACCAGCAGATATATGGTACTGTATCAGAAGCATACAGCTGTATACGGTGAAGGGGAAAATTGTAAATCTCCGTATATATTTTGAGAGTAACACACAGACGTTCACAGGCTCAGTATGGATTAGACCAGAATATAAAAAGCAGAAAAAGGGTACTGTATCAGAAGATACCAGGTGTATATAGTATAGGGGAAAATTGTAAATCTCCGTATGTATTTCCGGAGTAACACACAGACGCTCACAGGCTCAGTATGGATTAGACCAGAATATAAAAAGCAGAAAAAGGGTACTGTATCAGAAGCGTACAGCTGTATACAGTGTTGGGGTAATTTTAAAGCTCCGTATATATTTCAAGAGTAACACACAGACGCTCACAGGCTCAGTATGGATTAGACCAGATTATAAAAAGCATAAAAAGGGTACTGTATCAGAAGATACCAGGTGTATATAGTGTTGGGGTAATTTTAAATATCCATTTATATTTCCAGAATAACACACAGACGCTCACAGGCTCAGTATGGATTAGAATAGAATATAAAAAGCATAAAAAGGGTACTGTATCAGAAGATACCAGGTGTATATAGTGTTGGGGTAATTTTAAATCTCCGTATATATTTCAGGAGTAATACACAGACGCTCACAGGCTCAGTATGGATTAGACCAGAATATAAAAAGCAGAAAAAGGGCACTGTATCAGAAGATAGCAGGTGTATATAGTATAGGGGAAAATTGTAAATCTCCGTATATATTTCCGGAGTCACACACAGATGCTTTCAGGCTTAGTATGGATTAGACCAGAATATAAAAAGCAAAAAAAGGGTAATGTATCAGAAGATACCAGGTGTATACAGTGTAGGGGTAATTGTAAATCTCCGTATATATATCCGGAGTCAGACACAGACTCTCACAGGCTCAGTATGGATTACACCAGAATATAAAAAGCAGAAAAAGGCTAATGTATCAGAAGCGTACAGCTGTATACAGTCTACGGATAATTGTAAATCTCCATATATATTTCCAGAGTCAGACACAGACTCTCACAGGCTCAGTATGGATTACACCAGAATATAAAAAGCAGAAAAAGGGTAATGTATCAGAAGCGTACAACTGTATACAGTCTAGGGGTAATTGTAAATCTCTGTATATATTTCCGGAGTCAGACACAGACACTCACAGGCTCAGTATGGATTAGAAAAGAATATAAAAAGCAGAAAAAGGGTACTGTATCAGAAGATACCAGGTGTATACAGTGTAGGGGTAATTGTAAATCTCCGTATATATTTCCGGAGTCAGACACAGACGCTCACAGGCTCAGTATGGATTAGACCAGAATATAAAAAGCAGAAAAAGGGTACAGTATCACAAGCGTACAGCTGTATACAGTCTAGGGGTAATTGTAAATCTCCGTATATATTTCCAGAATCAGACATAGACGCTCAGTTTGGATTAGACCAGGATATAAAAAGCAGAAAAAGGGTAATGTATCACAAGCGTACAGCTGTATACAGTCTAGGGGTAATTGTAAATCTCCGTATATATTTCCAGAGTCAGACACAGACGCTCACAGGCTCAGTATGGATTAGACCAGAATATAAAAACCAGAAAAAGGGTACTGTATCACAAGCGTACAGCTGTATACAGTCTAGAGGTAATTGTAAATCTCCGTATATATTTCCGGAGTCACACAGATAGTCAGCATGTATTTGTCCGTGATACCAGCTGGTACACGGTAGTGTGTGAGGAGCGTACAGCTCTATACGGTGTGGGAAAAAAAGAATGCTCGGTAACTGTGCAGAAAAAAATAAAAGTATTAGTGCTGTGTAAAAAGCAGTCTGCACCGCAGTGTACACACAGCAATACAGCTAGCAGGCAGCCTATTAACCAATGATGAGGTTAAAATATAAATCTTTGGCCACAATGATCAAAGGTATGTGTGGAGGAAAAAGGGCACAGAATTTTGGGTGAAAGAACATCTCGCCAACCATTACGCATGGGGGTGGATTAATCATCCTTTGGGTTGTGTTGCAGCCAACGGCATGGTGAACATTTCACTGGTAGAGGGAAAAAGATTCAATGAAATTTCAATAAATTCTTGATGGAAACATAACACCATCTGTAAAAATACTGAAGGTGAAAAGGGGATGGGTGCTACAAATGGATAATGAACTTAAACACACGTCAAAATCCACAATAGTCTACCTCAAAAGGTGCAAGCTGAAGGTTTTACAATGGCCCTCACAGTCCCCTGATATGAACATCATTGACAATCTGTGGCTAGACCCCAAAATAGCCAAGGATGCAAGATGACCCAGGAATCTCACAGAACTGGAATAATTCTCCAAGGAAGAATGGCTTAAATCCCTCAAAGAAGAAATAAAAGACTCTTGTCTGGCTACAAAAAGCATTTACAAGCTGTTATACTTGCAAAAGTTCAACTTCCCATGTTGTTAGTACTCCTGTCCAACAATGAAGCACATGGAATAATCATATAGTGAAGATAGTACCAGGTGTAACTTACTGTAGTGCTGAATAGAAGACGCATGCTGCAGTCCCGACGCCACCTTTCGCCTTGGCTTCTTCAAAATGGGCATTGAACATAGGAGGTTGAACTTTATTTAGGACTCTGGCTAACAAAGGCACTTATACCTATCACAGTGAAACACAGTACCCACCTTTACCTACATTTAGTAATTTGCACACAGAGCTTTCCACTTCAAAAAAATACCAATTCCTGCCCATACTTTATTTCTAGCACTTTATTATTTTATAGAGCACATGCTCAGTTCACTGCCATCCAATTAATAGAATCTTTGCCATGGTAGAAGATGTACAGCTGTGCTCAAAAGTTTACATACTCCGGCATGCTTCCTTGACCTGTTTTTTTCAGAGAATATGAATGATAACACCAAATCTTCTTCTCCACTCATGGTTAGTGGTTGGATGAAGCCATTTATTGTTAAACTACTGTTTTCTATTTTTAAATCAAAATGACAACCCAAAACATCACTGTCCACTTTTCTCTCTGATGATAGCTTTTCTGACTTCCTGCTTATTAATTTCAAGGTAAAGCCTCTTTACCACAGCCCGGAGTTGTGTCTCCCTCTGCTTGGAGGCACCTGCAGCTTTGGCGCTTGTGCAGCAAGCTCCTCCCGGAGCCTCCTGATGATCTTGCTTGCTTCTTCATACTCACAGAGATGGCTCATGACCCGGGAGCCATAGGTGGACACAGACACCCCAACATTCCTCAATGAGTTCGGCCTCACCTCCGTGAGCACTCAACTTTCATCCGGAAGCACCGCTATCACGGTCGCTGCCAGGCTTATCCTCCATGCTGGAAGCCTTGCAGCTTTGTTGGGTTTCCACAGCCCCGGGATGAGAAGGAGGCATTTTGCTGTGACTCCTGATGAAGTGGCTCACCCCCGAGTCTCCTGATGTGCAGGCCGGTCGCTGGTTTCTCCTGCCCCACGCTGGCATGGTCTGGGGAACAGAAGCCTGGGACTTGGCTCCATTGCTCATCCCAAGAAATCCACTCCTCCCCTGGGTAGGAGAGAGAGCAGGTCCCAGGTGTACAGGTGTTGTTTCTCAGAACTCTAGAGGACACAGCAGGATCAGCAGCAAACACACCCACAATCATCACAGTGAGCAACAGCTGAGCAGAGCTGCACTCACTATTCTGCTGGTGCAGTCACTGTGTACATACATTACTGATCCTGAGTTACATTATGTATTTTACTCCAGAGCTGTACTCACTATTCTGCTGGTGCAGTCACTGTGTACATACATTACATTACCGATCCTGCACTGATCCTGAGTTGCATCCTGTATTATACCTCAGAGCTGCACTCACTATTCTGCTGGTGCAGTCACTGTGTACATACATTACATTACTGATCCTGAGTTACATCCTGTATTATACTCCAGAGCTGCACTCATTATTCTGCTGGTGGAGTGACTGTGTACATACATTACTGATCCTGAGTTACAGCTTGTATTATATATATGTATATATACACATTACATTAGAGATCCTGAGTAACATCCTGTAGATCTTTTAGTATAAAAGTGAAAAACTTAACAATAATAATAACAGAAACAAAACAAATATATAAACCAGAAAATAATCGGTATACTGAACACTGGCCCAGCCGCTCATTCTCTTCTCATACTCATATTATATATACAGAATAATAACTAACATTAAATACTTACACCTTCTGGTCCGGTTACCAAACTAATAACAAATAAATAAAATAAACAATAGCAAACAGAAACTATATACATACATATTATTTTTTTTATTATTATTTTTATTTTTTTTATTTTTATTTAAATTTGAAATAAAATAACCACAAACTATACAAATATATACAATATTATGCTACTGACCACCCCACACTCAAACCCACCATTCCCAACCCCCGCATTGACCTGAGAGCTGGTCCTGCGTCTCATGCCTCAGTCCATGTCCAACGTCCACAGACCAGATCAGGCAGTGCCAGTTTTTCCCCCAAACACCCCAGTGTCCCATAGTCCCACAAGATAAACCCACCTCCCCCTTTTCCCGCCACCCAATCTAACACCTACACCAAATCTATATCCCTATGTATAATATATACAGAAAAACACTGCAATAAACACAAATCACAAAGCCCAAGTTCGGCACCTGCAGCCCTACATCACTGTATAATCAAACAAAACAAAAATCTACAGTGTCAGCAGCAGCCCACCACCAGGAAAGGAGATGACCAGACTAGGGCACACTAAAAGAAAAGCCACTCCAGAGGAGAGCGGCCCTACACGTGCCCAGTCTCTCATACTTCAGAGAGCGTATCTTCAGTAGGTCACCGAGTATGGTCCTAAACACATTGTCCACTGGGAGGATTTTCCGTTGCGTCGAGACTAAGCACCGTGCGTTCCACGTGTGAGACCTAACCACTGCACAAACTAGAAATAAGGTGCAGCGGTCCCGACCACCAAGGTCTCCGAATGCTCCATAGGCCCATTCCGCATAGAGAGACCGCCAGCCGAGACCAGCCAATGGAGGTGCCCACCCTGTTGTACACCTCTGTATTGAAGTGACAACGAAGCAGGAAGTGGTCCATGCTTTCCAGCACGGTACCACAATGCTCCCGAGGACAATTCCTGTCCACAGAGCTCCTACACTTCAGATTGTCCCACCCACAGTTTCCCATGAAAGCAGCGCCAAGCCCCAAAACTTCGAGGGGATCCTGATAGAATTCAGAAGATGCAAAACCACCCCAAGATCCCGACTTGGGCAGTCCCTGAGCGCCAGAGGCCTCTGGAAATGGGTCAACAGAACCCTATTGTCAAGGAGTTTCCTTGGCAGAGTCCTGATCTCCCACATTCCCAGACCCCACCAGCGAATTACCTTCAGAACCAAGGTAGCATAAGCCGGAAGATGTCCATGCGGTGTGCGAAGATCCTTCACTTGCCCTCCTGTCTCCCATTCCTGGAAGAAAGGCTGAAACCATCCGCTACAGGAGAATACCCACGGAGGAGCCCTCTCTTTGGAGAGTTTTGCAATATTGATCTTAACGAAGGTATCCACAAGGAATACCACAGGGTTGACCATACCCAACCCCCTTAGTCTCCTCGTATGGTAAGTAACCTCCCTCTTAACCAGGTTCAGTCTATTCCCCCATAATAGTTGAAAGAACAAACTGTAGACCCGAGTCCAGAGAGACTCTGGCAAGATGCACACACTGCACACATAAATCAGTAAAGGGAGCAGATAAGTTTTGATCAGGTTTACCCTTTCCTTTAGGGTCAAAGACCAACCCTTCCATTGGTTCACCTTCTGAGTGGCAATCTCTAGCCTGCTGTCCCAATTTTGTTTGGGGTAATCCCCCTGGCCAAATTCGATGCCAAGGACTTTTGCAGAGACTTTGGGTCCTGGAAGGGTGTCCGTGAGATCAAAACCAGGATCTCCTCCTGCCAGCCAGAGACTCTCACACTTATCCGGGTTGATCTTGGACCCGGATGCCTCAGAGTAGCGATCTACCTCTGACATCAGCCATCCTGCCTCCTCGTGAGAGGAAACAAAAACGGTGACATCATCGGCATACGCCACCACCTTCAGAGTGGCTTCTGGTGCTGCACGGTCCATCCCGATCCCGGCCCACGATCCACCTTCCTAAGAAGTGGGTCAATCGCAAACACGTACAGCAGCGGGCTCAAGGGACAACCCTGGCGAACACCAGATCCAACCTCAAAAGAGCTGCCAATCCAACCGTTCACAAGCGGTAAACTCTCTGCCCCACCGTACAAGGTCTTAAGCCAATCAACAAACCCCCCCGGCAGGCCATATCTCAGAAGGACAAACCAGAGGTACTCGTGATTTACCCGATCAAATGCTTTTGCCTGGTCCAGTGACAGCATGTACCCCTTCCAGTGACCAGCCCTACCCTGCTCCACTGCCTCTAGGACACAAAGCACAGCACTAAATGTGCTGCAGCCTGGAACAGAGCAATGCTGGGCCTCCGAAAGGAGTAGTGGTGCAAATTTCACCAGCCGATTAAACAGCACCTTTGCCAGAACCTTCCTGTCTGCATTGAGAAGCATGGGACGCCAATTCTCAATGCAAGATGGGTCCTTACCCTTTGACAAGATGATCAGGGCAGACCTCCTCATTGACTTCGGCAGAGCACCCGAGGAAAGACACTCATTGAATACCTCAGTCAAGAGGGGAGCCAGAGCGTCCTTAAAGGTCTTATAAAATTCAGATGTTAAGCCATCTGGACCAGGCGATTTTTGGGGGGCAAGCCCTTCAATTGCCAACTTAAGTTCTTCTTCCCTGATCATCTCTGTCAAAACGTCAAGAGAGGGGTCTACCCCTGGCTTGGGGACGGCTTCGGCCAGGAAAGCCGACATCTCATCCTAATCAAGATCCCTCTTCCCCAAGAGGTGCGAGTAGAAGGATCTGACGACCCCCAGGATCCCTGATCTGGATCGCCTCAGGGACCCCGCAGTGTCGACCAGTCCTGTAAGCACTTTACTATTCACTGACATCTTGCAGTTTCTGTAATGGTCGGGCAAGTGGTACTTCCTGTAATCCCTCTCAAAAACCAAAGATGCGTGTCTATCGTACTGACACCTCATAAGCAAAGATTTCTCTCTGGAGATCTCCTCAAGGCTATCTCCAATTGAGACAAGATGCTCGAGTTTCCTCCTCAGGCCCTGATACAGGCGGTACCTGCTCAGACTTCTGAGGCTCGAGAGCTGGCGGAAGAATCTCGCAACCCTTTTCTTGAACATCTCCCACCACTCTGACTTACTACTACAAAGATCCAGTAAGGGTACCTGGCTCTGAAGAAAATCCTCAAAGGACTGTCTTATCTCCGCTTCTTCCAAGAGAGACGAATTGAGCCTCCAAAAGCCTCTTCCCATCCGGAGGGTCTCTGTAACATTCAGAGAAAACAAAATTAAACAGTGGTCGGAGAACTCCACCTCAACAGACACTGCTGAAGAGACAGCTTCCTCCTTTAAATAAAACCTATCCATTCTGGACCTACAGTTACCTCTATGATAGGTGAACCCCTAGTGGCCTGGGGTGTGCCGGATGTGGACATCCACCAGACGAGCCTCACTAGCTATACTATTAAGGGCGACGCTATCATAAGTCAGCTTATCTCTGGAACCTCCTCTATCTCGGGGCCTCGTAACAGCATTGAAGTCCCCTCCAAAGACAACTTGCCGACTTGTAAAAAGGTAGGGCTTGATCCTCATAAAGAGACATTTCCGGTCCCACTTAGATTGGGGACCATAGATGTTAATGAGCCGGAGCTCTTTTCCCTTCATGAGGACATCTAAGATCAGGCACCTCCCCATTTCTAACTCAATAACTCGTCGGCATTCCACCGGTGCGGTAAAAAGGACCGCCACTCTGCTATACGGCTCGGCCACAAGAGACCAATAGGAGGGCCCGAGTCTCCACTCCCTCTTAGCCTTAAACACGTCGGCCATGTTCGGCAGCCTGGTCTCTTGCAAAAAGAAAATGTCAGCTTCAACCCGGCTGAGAAAATCAAAGGCCGCAAATCTAGCTGTATTTGCCAGCGTCAACGGAGTGGGTACCGCCATCATTGGTGATTGAGTTAAATGGCTTTCTTCTTCCCACTCCCCTTATTCTCCACCTCAGAGGAGGAATCCTTTCCCCTCTTTAATGACACAGAGGTGTCCATTCCCGCTTGTTTTTCCTTTTATTGTCCTCGTCTCCGGACTCTGGGCCAGTCCCTCCCTCCAAGGACCTTACATCCCTAGAAGAAGGAGACTCGGCACCCACTGTAAGCCCCGCCGAAGCCGGAACTTCACCCTCAGATTCCTCCTCAGAGGAAGAGATGTTCTCAAGGGCTTGGAATCGGTTAGAAAGACCAATCAGAGGGGAGTCAGTTTTTCCTTCCTTAGGTACCTTGGTCAGAGTGGGAAAAGATGTTTTATCTTCCTTCTTTCTCTTCTTTTTGGTGCCGAGCTTACGCTTGTTCTCTAACCACAGCCTATTATCCTCATCCATACTTTCATAATGGGAGGATTCTGAGGCAGTGGCGCTTTCCTCCTGATCTCCTCCATCCAACTCATCATCCCTCGGGGCCTCAGCAGCAAGACTGGTATCCAGGACAGGGGCTGCCCTAGTAGCCTGGGTCTCGCCCAGCTCCCTCTCCTGTCTGCACTTGTCTAGACGCCTCAGCTGGGCAGGCGTCTTTTTATTGCTTTTCCTCCTTGGCCCCTCAGCTCCCTCACCCCTGCTAGTCCCTTCCCCAGCAGAATCAGCCTCACAGCTTTCTCCCACCGGAGTCACGACTGCATTAGCAAAGGAGAGGACAACGGCTGAATGGGTGACCTAAGTCACCACACAGGTGGCACCTAATCACAACACAAGATGCAGCAAGATGGCCGACATCCCCAGTGTGTGTGGGTCGGCCGCACTTGTGACAGAGCTTCGGTTGCCCCTGGTAGAAGACCTTGATACGATCCCTACCCAGGAAGGCAGATGATGGAATGTGGGCAACCGTACCACCTGAACGCTTAAGTTTTACCATAAAGGTCCAGGCCCCTAACCAGATACCAAACTCATCACGGTTCTTCTTTGGCATATCAACCACCTCTCCATATCGGCCAAGCCACGTCATGATGTCATAGCAAGAAAGAGACTTGTTACAAGTTATCACAGTCACTTTCTTGACTTGGTTTTGGCGAGACACCACCTGAATGGCAAAGTCTCGCCAGCTGGGCTCATTTTTTGCCAACTCATAATTCGACCAGAAGAGCTCAAGCCCCTCCGGCCGATCAAAGCTGACATCAAACTCAGGCGTGGAATAGGGATGTATCAAGGCATAGATGTCAATCGCCTTGAAGCCCATCTTCAGCAGGAGCTCCACAACCTTAGACCTTGGAGGACACGCATCATTGCCCCTCCACCGAAGACGGACCACATTCCTACGCACACTACCCGGCCCGGCTGTTGGGAGGGACCACACTGTATCCCCACCGTTTTGCTCTCGGAAGGCCCCGAGGCCATGCCTCTCTATCTAGGATAGATCAACCTCTCGACCCTCTACCATTAGTGATCTCTCCCCCTTCTTTAGAGCCTCCAGGAGACGCCGCTGCAACATGCCGTCCCCAGAGCCCGAAGACGAGGAGGACGCCCTACTTTTCTTCGAGGTGACAGGGGCATAACTCCTCATGGGTTCTGCCACCACCGGGGGGTAACCGGACCAGTGACCACATCCACACCAACAGTCTCACTATTAACCACCTCCATAACACCCTCACCCTCCACCAAACCAGCAGCCACACCACTAGAGAGAGAATTTTCCACATTCATACCCCCACCACATTCACTCCTGCTGGACCAGTGACAACAGGGGGTGATATTTTAACCTCCATATCATCAGGCACAAGGGGCTGTCTCCTCCACATCACTGGAGGCAACCTCATCCCTGGTCTTGCGTGTGCCCTCCGCATTATCAGTTGATATTTTCCGCTGCTTTATTGTTGGTATTAGGCGCCGCTGATCCTTAGGCGCTGTGAGGTGCCGCTGATTCTTTATATCAAGATCTTGTTGACTAGCGGCACCAACACAAAAAAGAACTTTGGGAAGACCGGGACTCACAGCCCCGGCAACCCCCTCACACTGCCGCCGCTTCTCAACTAAATGATCAGCGGCAACAGCATTCTGGGGCGCCGAGGCTACCGGAGCTGCCTCCGACACTGGGCCGCTCCCCCTCCCACTGAGGAGTGCACCACAGTATCGTGGCCTGACCGTTCGCCTGCCGCCGGGCCGCCCTTTGTGTCCAGCCTCTCGGCTGATGCACCTGCTGCTACATCCCTGCTACTACAAGCAGAGCCAGAGCTCTGCACCTCAGTATCGTGCTTTGTAATCTCCCCACGCCTTTGCACCGGATCCACAGCAGAACCCGGGCTGGGCAACGGGGCTTATATAGCGAGCTGACCCTGCAGCCGACTCAGGGGGTACAGGGAGGGGGCATATACATATCTTACCGCTTCTTGCAGCTTGGGCTTGGTGGTCTTTGCCTTTTTCTTCTGGCCCCCAGGTGCCTCCTCTGGTAAATCTTCACCAAGATGGAAATTCTGAAGGCACACTGGGGACTCCAAGAGCTTGATCTCTGCCATTAGCGCCCCTCCCTGGCCGCTGTTGTTACTCTCCTCCCCAGAGTCAGCAGGACTGTGACCAGATGCCAATGTCGCCTGTCCTGCAGGGAGCTTGCTGCACGTGGCCTGCGGGTGACTTTGCAGGCTGCCAGGTGGGGCTTTCTGCTGGTTTTCATCATTATCATCATCCACCTGGCTCTCAGGCTGCAGCCCCATCTGCCTTTGCTCTCTGTTGTCAGCCATTTCCCTAAATCTGTCCTCATTAATTAGTTTTTCTTTGAATGTACCACTCTTCTTTCTGAATAATGCCTTCCTCACTTCAAGCTCATTAAGTTCAAGTTTAAATCTCTTTACCTCCCCCTGTAATTGCGTCTTCCTGGTTCTGGAGGCACCTGCAGCTTTGGCGCTTGTGCAGCGCAGCTCCTCACGGAGCCTCCTGATGGTCTTTCTTGCTTTTACATACTCACGGAGGTGGCTCATGACCCGGGAGGCATAGGTGGACACAGACTCCCGGGGTCTCTGCAGCGCCCAACCCTCCTCAGTGAGGTCGGCCTCACCTCCGTGAGCACTCAGTTTTCTTCCGGAAGGACCGCCATCTTGCACGCTGCTAGCAGGCTTCTCCTCCATGTTGGAAGCCTTGCGGCTTCTCTGGGTCTCTGCAGACTTGGGGGGAGTAGGAGCCACATTGCTGCGACTCTTGGTGGACCGTCTCACCCCGAGTCCTCTGATGTGCAGGCCGGTTGCTGGTTTCTTCTGCCCCCGCCGGCCTGGTGTAGTCACTGTGTATATACATTACATTACAGATCCTGAGTTACATTCTGTATTATACTCCAGAGCTGCACTCACTATTCTGCTGGTGCAGTCACTGTGTACATACATTACATTACTGATCCTGAGTTACATCCTGTATTATACTCCAGAGCTGCACTCACCATTCTGCTGGTGCAGTCACTGTGTACATACATTACATTACTGATCCTGAGTTACATCCTGTATTATACTCCAGAGCTGCACTCACCATTCTGCTGGTGCAGTCACTGTATACATACATTACTGATCCTGTACTGATACTGAGTTACCACCTGTATTATACTACATATACTTGCTGTAATACTAGAGGCAACAGCTGAATTAAGAACCCCAGCCAAGATGGAAAAACATTTCTTTCAGACCTTGTCTGGACTTTTTGATATTTATCTGATAATGTATTGGAGGTTTTATCTTGCAGAGCTGGAAGCAGTGCACATTTAAATCTTAACGTGGCGTTTGAGGTGAATGTTCCCTCTCATTTGTGTTTTGACACATAGGACTCCGATGCAGCATTGTACTAGTGGAGAAGGCCTGTCACGTTCAGCTGTAGGCACACGTGAATGTGTAGTCATCTACAACCTGCAGAGAACTGGACCATGAATGCTGGGAGCAGTGGGGTCACCAACTAATGCCAGATCACTGACAGACAGGTTAACAGTGAGAGTGCCCAGGATTAATGTGATTGACATCAATGTGCCGTCGGGACATAATCCCACTAATCAGCCATTATCAGAAATTATATTCATTTTTAGATCACTGGTCGCAAACCTGGACATCTGGTCACTAATTGTAGATCTGAAATTTATGTAAATGAATGGGGAGGGGACAGTGGCTGGAGATGATGAGAATTAGGTCAGCAGAGAAAACGAGCCGTGATTAGCTGGAGTCACATGGACGCATCAGTAAGCAGGTGGCCTGTGGGCTCCCCAAAGTATATACCTATATGTCCACAGTCACCGTTTCCCCTAAGTAAAATAAGAGCAGTCACAATTACCTCCGGCACCGTTGCAGCCAGGGCTCACATAACATTACCTTGCCACGCGAGCCTTCAGTGGCCACTTCACACTCTCCTCCTTCAGATAAATATTACATTCAGAAGTGAGAACTGAAGGTGATCTCTTGAGAGAGTGAAGTGGCCACTGACTGTTATGCCATGTGACCCCTGCAGCCAATGTCAAGTGAGCCCTGGGAGAGTCAGTGCTGACACTTCTGGAACAGTGCCAGCATGGGTAGTGAATATAGCCAATATATTTTTACTTTGGGGTACAAGTGTTTGAGAAAAGGTTGTCCTTAAAAGTTGCCCATAATGTGTACAGTCATGGACAAAAGTTTTGAGAATGACATAAATATTAATTTTTACAAAGTCTACTGCTTCACTTTTTCTAATGGCAATTTGCATATACTCCAGAATGTTATAAAGAGTGATCAGCTTAACAGCAATTACTTGCAAAGTCAATATTTGGCTAGAAAATGAACTTTATCCCCCAAAACACATTTCAACATCATTGCAGCCCTGCTTTAAAAGGACCAGCTAACCTCTTTTCAGTGATTGCTCCATTAACACCGGTGTGGGTGTTGATGAGGACATGGCTGGAGATCAATCTGTCATGATTAAGTAAGAATGACACCACTGGACACTTTAAAAGGAGGCTGGTGCTTGGCATCATTGTTTCTCTTCTGTTAACCATGGTTATCTCTAAAGAAACACGTGCAGTCATCATTGCAATGCACAAAAATGGCCTAATAGGGAAGAGTATCGCAGATAGAAAGATTGCACCTCAGTCAACAATCTATCGCATCATCAAGAACTTCAAGGAGAGAGGTTCCATTGTTGCCAAAAAGGCTCCAGGGCGCCCAAGAAAGACCAGCAAGCGCCAGGACCGTCTCTTAAAAGTGTTTCAGCTGCAGGATCGGGCTACCAGCAGTGCAGAGCTTGCTCAGGAATGGCAGCAGGCAGGTGTGAGTGCATCTGCACGCACTGTGAGGCGGAGACTCTTGGAGCAAGGCCTGGTCTCAAGGAGGGCAGCAAAGAAGCCACTTCTCTCCAGAAAAAACATCATGGACAGACTGATATTCTGCAAAAGGTACAGGCAGTGGACTGCTGAGGACTGGGTTAAAGTTATTTTCTCAGATGAATCCCCTTTTCGATTGTTTGGGACATCAGGAAAACGCCTCATTCGGAGAAGACAAGGTGAGCGCTACCACCAGTCTTGTCTCATGCCAACTGTTAAGCATCCTGAAACCATTCATATGTGGGGTTGCTTCTCATCCAAGGGAATCGGCTCTCTCACAGTCTTGCCTAAAAACACAGCCATGAATAAAGAATGGTACCAGAATGTCCTCCAAGAGCAACTTCTCCCAACCCTCCAAGAGCAGTTTGGCGATCAACAATGCCTTTTCCAGCATGATGGAGCACCTTGCCATAAAGCAAAGGTGATAACTAAATGACTCAGGGAACAAAACATAGAGATTTTGGGTCCATGGCCTGGAAACTCCCCAGATCTTAATCCCATTGAGAACTTGTGGTCAATCATCAAGAGACGGGTGGACAAACAAAAACCTAAAAATTCTGACAAAATGAAAGCATTGATTGTGCAAGAATGGACTGCTATCAGTCAGGATTTGGTCCAGAAGTTGATTGAGAGCATGCCAGGGAGAATTGCAGAGGTCCTGAAGAAGAAGGGTCAACACTGCAAATATTGACTTGTTGCATTAACTCATTCTAACTGTCAATATAAGCTTTTGTTACTCATATGTTTGCAATTATATTTCTGTCTGTGATAAAAACATCTGTCAAACACACATAAAAACCAGAGGGCAGCAGATCATGTGAAAATATAAAAGCCTGATGAAGAGACCTGAGTAGTCTCGAAAGCTTGCAATTTGTTACCATCTTTTCAGTTAGCCATTAAAAGGTATCAACCACTGAGGACTCTCAAGTCTAAATATTTTTCTATAATATTTGTGTCATTCTCAAAACTTTTGGCCATGACTGTACAAATCCACTAACAAAACAGAAATCTTTTTGGTTGGAAAAGAGAAAAAAAGAAGGTAAATATTGTGGTTTCATAAATCTGCACACTAGTACTTTGTTGCAGTCCCCTGGGCATTTCTGACGTTTAGTCTTTTTGGGTCGGAGTCTATCGGCGCGGTACATCTAGAATTGACAATCTTTGCCCACTCCTCTTTACAGTAGCTCCACATTTCCTGTGTAAAGTGCCCTCTCTAAGTCACCACAGGTTGACTCTGGGTTCAGGTCTGGGCTCGGCCATTTCAGAACTTCCATTTTCTTCTGGCTAAACAATTCTTTTGGGGATTTGGAAGTCAATCAGGATCGTTGAGGAGTTGAAAGATGAAATTCCTCCTCATCTTCAGCTTGTGAGCAGACGCTGGAAGGTTTGGATGGAAAATTGACTGAAATTTATTCTGTTCTTTGTTGACTAAAGCTCCAGTTGTGGCTGCCTAGAAACCGCCCTAGAGGTCAATGACTCACTGTAGAGGTGATCTTTTGCTGGTGCGCAGTGTTGGTTTTACACCTTATTAAGCGATGGCCAAAAAGTTCCAGTTTGGTCTCATTAGACAAAACAGTTCTCACAAGGGTTTAGCAGACTTGATGAAGGTTTTTGCAAAACATAACCTGCTTGAATATTTTTATTTTCTAGAAAAGGCTTCCATATTCCCACCCTACCCAACAGGCCAGACATATGAAAAATACAGAGACTTGTTGTCACATGAAAGACACAACCAGGACTTGGCAGAAATTACTGCAGCTCATTTAACCCTTTCCTGACATATGACATACCAATGTGTATTTAGATGGAAACTCATATGTAAGTGCTCAGCGAAGAGGACAGGATAAATGTGAACTGAACCAAAATGTTCTATTCCCCAAAATGCTACCAATAAAAACTTCAACCCAACCCACAAAAAACAAGTCACCCACTCAGGTCTGTCAACAGAAATACAGGGGGCCTCCATATTACTGGCAGCACAAAGGCTCTGGAAAAGTGATGTGGCTCCCACCATAAGAAATCCAGTGAAATCTGCGCTCCCAAATCCAAATGTCCTCCTCCCTTCTGAGCCCCACAGTGTGCCTAAATCGCAGCTAAGGTCCACATTTTGAGCATAACTGTAGTGATGAGAGCCCGCTTAGTTTATGAGTACATGGTTCCAAAAGCATGAGCTGAGCACACTGCACTGGACACTACAATGGCAGTTTTGCAATTTTTATTCGGCAACATTCACTGGGAGTTTTCCAGAAACAAAATTGTCACTATTACCCCTCCACCATGGGTGAATTCGCTGAGGGTTGTAATTTCCACAACTGGGTCACTTGAGGGGGTTTCTGCTGTTCTGGCACTTTGTGGACTCCATTTGTAGATCCCCTAACAGTTTTAGGAAAATTTGTTCTCCAACAGTAAAATACCGTTCCTTCCCTCCCAGGCCCTGCCGTGTGGCCAAAAAGTACTGTACAGTCACATGTGGGTTACTGTCACATTCAATAGAAATTGTGAAACAAATTAAGGGGCCTTTTTTTTACTTATTTCTTGTTGTGAAAATGAAAAATCAGGGACTAAAACAATATTTTAGTGATAAACATGTATTTTTTCCCCAATAGTATAAAATTCTATGAGGCACATGTGTTGTCAGTTTACTTAATGTACCCCTAGATTAATTCACTGAGAGCTACAGTTTGGATTTTTTTTCTGGCACCTTGGGGGCTTTGCCAATATGGCACTTATTCTATTCTGAGCTTTGTACTGTGCCTCAAAAAGTAGTTTTCACTCACACATGGGGTATAGATGCACTCAGGAGAAATTGCACAACAAATTCTACCATTCATTTTTTCTTAAAAGCCCTTCTGAAAATTAAAAACTTGGGGATAAAAAAACATTTTAGTGGAAAAAAAAATGTAATTTTCCATTAACTTAGTCTATTATTGTATATTCAACTGAGGGTTAAAATGCTCACTATACATCTACATGAATTCCTTGAGGTGTAGTTTTGATAACGGGGTCACTTGTGGGGGTTTTCTGCTGATTTAGCATCTCAGAGGCTTTTAAAATGTGACATAGTATCCGAAATCTATTACAGCCAAAATGGCGCTCCAAAATTCAAGTAGCGATTCTTCCCTTCCGTGTACCCAAACAGTAGTTTGCAACCACATATAGGGTATCGTCGTACTCAGGAAAAATTGCATAACAGATTGTGATGCCCAGCTTATCCGGCTGCTTTTGTGAAAATTTAAAATTTGTGACTGAAGCAACATTTTTGTGGAAAAAATATCATTTTTCATTTTCACGCTCTAATGTTATACAACTATGTGAATCACTTGTGGGTTCACGATGTTCACTATACCCCTAGATGAATTCTTTGATGGGTGTAGTTTACAAAAAATGGCATATAGTGTATACTCAGAAGAAATTGCACAAAAAATTGTGTGGTCCATTTCCTCTTTCTAGTCTTATGAAAAAAATTTTGGGACTAAAGCGAGATTTTTGTGGGAAAAATGCAATTTTTCATTTTCACTTTCTGATGTTATTAAATTCTGTGAAGCACCAGTGGGCTCTAGATCCTCACAATAGACATACAGTACAGACCAAAAGTTTGGACACACCTTCTCATTCCAAGATTTTTCTGTATTTTCATGACTATGAAAATTGTAAATTCACACTGAAGGCATCAAAACTATGAATTAACACATGTGGAATTATACATTACACTTTACAGAAAAGTGTGAAACAACTGAAAATGTTTTATATTCTAGGTTCTTCAAAGTAGCCACCTTTTGCTTTGATTACTGCTTTGCATGCAGAAAAGGTGAACGGATGGACTCTACATGCCTGGTTTCCACCGTGAAGCATGGAGGAGGTGGTGTGATGGTGTGGGGGTGCTTTGCTGGTGACATTGTTGGGGATTTATTCAAAATTGAAGCGGTGAGTGGTCCAGCTCACCCCAAACCATCTCGATTGGGTTCAGGTCTGGTGACTGTGGAGGCCAGGTCATCTGGCGTAGCACCCCAACACTCTCCTTCTTGGTCAAATAGCCCTTACACAGCCTGGAGGTGTGTTTGGGGTCATTGTCCTGTTGAAAAATAAATGATGGTCCAACTAAACGCAAACCGGATGGAATAGCATGCTGCTGCAAGATGCTGTGGTAGCCATGCTGGTTCACTATGCTTCAATTTTGAATAAATCCCCAACAGTGTCACCAGCAAAGCACCCCCACACCATCACACCACCTCCTCCATGCTTCACGGTGGGAACCAGGCATGTAGAGTCCATCCGTTCACCTTTTCTGCGTGCAAAGGAGTAATCAAAGCAAAAGGTGGCTACTTTGAAGAACCTAGAATATAAGACATATTTTCAGTTGTTTCACACTTTTTTGTAAAGTGTAATGTATAATTCCACATGTGTTAATTCATAGTTTTGATGCCTTCAGTGTGATTCTACAATTTTCATAGACATGAAACTACAGAAAAATCTTTGAATGAGAAGGTGTGTCCAAACTTTTGGTCTGTACTGTACATGAATTCCTTGAGTTGTCTGGTTTCCAAAATAGGATCACTTGTTTGGGGTTTCTGCTGTTTTGACATATCAAGGGTTCCTCAAATGCACCATGGCATCTGCAATTTATTCCAGCCACAATGGCACTCCCAAAATTCAAATGCCACTCCTTCTCTTCCAAGTGTTCAAACATTAGTTTAACAATTGTACGGCAAATTGTATGGGTCCCTTTCTCCTCTCACTCTTGTGAAAATATAAAGTTTGGGGTTAAAACAACATTTTGTCGGAAACAAATTTTTTTTCATTTTCACATCCCAATATTATAAAATTCTGTGACAAACCCATGGGTTCAAGATGGTCACCAGACACCTTGTAGAATTCTTTAAGGGGTGTAATTTCCAAAATGGTGTCAGTTATGGGAGGTTTGTGATGTTTTGGTACCTCTGTAGCTCGAAAAATTCGACATGGTGTACGCAATCTATTCAAGCCAAAATTGCTCTCGAAAATTCAAATAGCACTCCTTTAATTCTGAGCCCTGCCGTGGGCCTAAACAGTAGTTTTCCCTAACATAAAGGGCATCATTGTGCTCAGGAGATATTGCAAAACAAATTTTATGGACTATATTCACTTGTTACCGTTGAGAAAATGAAAAATTGGGGGATAAAGAAAGATTTTTGTGGAAAATAACTAAATTTTCCCTTTTTTGTTTACACTTTGTTTTAATTCCTGTGAAGCACCAGAAGGGTAAAACTTCCTAAATGTGGTTTTGAATACCTTGAAAGATGCAGGTTTTTAAAAAGGGGTCACTTTTGGGCATTTTTTGACATACAGGCCCCTAAAATTTACTTACAATGTGAAGTAGTCCCTAATTAAATAGGTTTTGTAAATTTTGTTGGAAAGCTGAAATATTGCTGCTAAACTTTTAACCCTTCTACATTTCTAAAAAAAATGTTGATGTAAAGTAGACATGTGGAAACGGTTATGTGAAAATCTGAGGTTGTGGGTTGTAATGATCACCTAGGTAGGATAACAATTAAACTATTTTTTATTCCATACGTTCATGGTTTTACAACAAATCCAGGTAGATGGCTAAAATTCAATGTCCTCAGTCCACAAGATCCCCTCCCCCTACCAAGCAATACGGCCTCCTAACTTTTGGATGGCTAAAGATTTCATATCTCTCGCCAGTATAGTCTGTAGACACAGTCCAGGCTCCTCCAGATGACCAATAACACAATCGATTTCCATGTATCCAGAACCAACGATCCTTAAGTTTATGAAATCCAGACGACAAATCCCTCAACTGTAGCAGGGGATTCGGCACAGCTGCTAACCGATCTCCCAAACTCCATTGGTCATTCATCCACCTCAGCTGGGATCCTCTCCCTTTGAAGTCACAACTGCCTGACTAAACAAGTGTCATCTTTTTCTCCCTCCCCCTTAAACATTTGCTTTTAGCTCAAAGAATGAAACCTATTCCATAAGCCCATCATGTGGGAATGCATGTGAGACCCCCTGTAGTGACTGCTCTTCTAGGTGTACAATCTCCATCCACACAATGGGCCTAAGGGACGCTCCAGTGATCCCAACAACGATACAACCTGGTAAGAATCGCTGGTACATCGCTACATGGGCTCTAGTAAGTTATCAAACAGGCAGATCTACTCAACGACGCAGCAACGATACGGCGATCCGTATTGACGACCTCGGCGGTCGTTGGGACCTTGTCACAGCAGCGATTCTGACAAAGACAAAGCAAAATCACGCCTGCGTCGCTGAGTTCTGAGTCACCAACGAGGTCGCTTGTCGTTTTTATGGCGTCAAACAGCGATGCATGCTGGCCAGTGGGACACCAACGATCAAAAAATGGCCTAGGACATTCCAGCACGATCAGCGATATCGCAGCGGAGTGCCGGTCGCCGCTATGTGTCAAACGTAGCGAGATCGCTGGCGAGGTCGCTGTAGCATCACAAAACCTGTGACGTTTCAGCGATCTCACTATGTGTGAAGTACCCTTAAGGATGGAAGCACAATGGCTTGAGACCTTGAAATACAGATGAGATTAATAGAAGAATTAATTTACATTAACCTATGGCAATCTACTGTCTGGCCTTAGGTATACATAAGATCCAGCCTGCACACCTTCGTCTGCTTGCTGTCACTGAATGGAAACATTGATTCCTGAGGATGAACTGACGAGCACGCAAAATCACTAATAAAACACAGCAAGCAAATGATTCATAAAACACAATATCGATGCAAGCGGTGGTCCGTGCTGGGAAAAGTCTGCATCCCATAGAGCCGTGGAATCCACTCTATGGTCATTCGTTCAATAGTCTTTAGTCCATGGCCAGTTCCTCAGAGGTTAATTATTTTCATTGGTTTCATTATTTTAAGGGTAAATAAATTCAAGGTTCAAAAATTGCGAATTTTTCAAAAATTTCAAATTTACAACTTTTTCATTAACGCAAATGATATGGACTTAAATTTACCACTAATATGTCATGAAAAAAACCACAGTCTATGAATCGCTGGGATAAGTTGAAGCTCCAGAGTTATTACCACATAAAAGTGACACTGGTCAGATTTGAAAAATTTGGCTTGGTTAGGAAAGTAAAAACAGGCTTTGGCGGTATGGGGTTAATGTTGCTGTCAGTCTCAAGACAGCCTCCATGACCAATTTCCTTCTTGTTTTCAACAATTTTTGAGAGTCAAAAGGTAATATTCACAGTGGTGCCAAATTTCAGCCTCTTCTTGATGATGTCTTCACAGTGTCCATGGTAGATCTAAATGTTCTTGCACCTTCTCATGACTGATAACTTTCCACAATGAGATCCTTTGCTGATTTGTCAGATGTTTACAGACTAGAAAATGTCAGGAAAATTATCCTAGAGCAGCAACACTTTTTCTGAGGTTAATCAGAATCTCTGTAACGACGGCGGCCGAGCACTGACTACTATGTAACATGGGGGAAATATGATCGGCTGATTATGAACACAACCACAGCCCCAATTATAAGAGGATGTGCACACTTAACAAAACTACAATAATGTGGTTGCAGATTTTTATTTTCCCCTCAGTTTGTTTCGTTCAGAATTTGTACAGATTACAGGCGACATTAAAAGTGAAAACGGTTCTGAAATGATTCTTTTGGTAGAATTATTTACATGCCAAAAATCTAGGAATTACCAAGGATGTATAGACTTTTCATATTTACGTGCGGCCCGGGACCTACTGTGTAATTAATGCCATAATCTATATGAATATTAAAATAAAGTCTGGAAGCTGGATGCAACAAACGTGGATTAGGAGATGATGGGGATTGTCCTCCGCCCAGATTAGAGGTGACAGCTGCTGGTTATAAAGCTCCAGGGTTATAAGCCCCCAGCAGCTCATATCAGGAATGAATAATATGACAATGTGGAGAACCTGCTTCCCCTAGCGGATGTTACCACAACCCCCCTACATACTACTCCCCCCAGTGGACGGTACATCCTGAACCCCTCTCCTGCTGCTCCCTCAAGTAGATATTCCATTTGATTCATAATGAGGAAAAAAAAAAACACAAGTGACACAGAAGAATATAAAAAAGATATTAACATTTTTTGGTGTTTAGTAGAACATTATGGACGAGGCCTGGACTGGAGGATAGAAAAGTGTTCATCCCAATGCATCACGAGGCACAGGCCGCAGCATGGACTTGTCCTACTTCTTGGGCCTTTCTAGGATGTTGAGGAACTTTCCACGGGTCATTTCTCTGGCTGAAAAGAGAAGCAGAAGATGAAAAAGAGATGAAGGCAGGAGAGTGGAGTCATTAGAAGTCTACACATGCGTACATAAAAGGGGTCCTAGGCGACACAGGACAAGTGCAGCCCCTACATGCACTACAGAAGCCAGCATAACAGGGAGTAGTCACAGTCCAGACCCAGACGCCTGCCAGGAGGTTTAGTGATGCTGAGCGCGCTTTTAATTTGCAAGACGTCAAAGAGGAAGATAATTTATACCAACATCTGTTCGTTCACAGGGCTGCTTCCCAAATCCCATCAGACAGCAGGGGCTGGGGCGTGCTCGCCGAGTATCACTGCAGTCACTGGCAAGGGGATAATGGCCACCGGGCCAATCCAAATCCGCCGCAAGCAGAGAAAGCAACACAACATACAGAGATGGACACACACACAACACATAAAGAACCAGTCACGAGTGAGCAAACACCAGGTCATGTAATGGTTTCCCTTATTCTTAGTACATTGTACACATTGTACATTCAGATTGAAGGCAGCAAAACCACAAAAGACACACATGAAAACAAGTAGAGCCAGCTGTGACAGATTCCTGTTTGTGTCACTCCTCAGATTCCTCACTGTGCCCCCATTTATTCTGATGACAGCTTTACCCACCATGTCATTCTCTCTGGAGCTTTATCAGGTCATCACCTGGAAAGGCTCCAATTGTCATGAGGGTGCTGGGCATTTGTTGCCTATTTGCCTTCACTCCTACTCAAAAATCTCACATTTTGACTCCTCAGAACACACTACAGATTTCTACTGTTCGGTCCTTGTGTTGCTCTGTTCATACAAGTCTCTTCTTCAGGATCAGAAGCTTCTGGGTTGTGGTTCTCAGAAGCAGCTTCTTGTTTGTGGTCCTCAGGAGCAGCTTCTTTGTGAGAAGTGACCTTTAGGCTATGTGCACACATTGCAGATTAGCCTGCGGAAGTTTCTGCACAGAATCCGCACCTCTTGGCAGAAAACGCAGGTGCGTTTTTTCATGCGGATTTGTATGCGTTTTTGAAAGCTAAATAAAGATATGTTATTTAATAAAAAAAAAAAAGATTTCTGATGTCATTTCTTGTCCTCCTCCTCTTTTACATTTGTCCAACCCATACTCCAGTACACACACAGATAGATCGATAGATAGATGATAATAGATATGGGATAGATAAAGAGAGATAAAATAGTACATAAATAAAGACACACACACAAAATCTTCACGCAATATCTTTAATTAAAAAAAAAGGGGGAAAAAATGGCGTGGGCTCCCGCGCCATTTTCTGCGCCAGAGGGGGAAAGCCAACGGCCAGGGCCAATATTTCTAGCCTGCGAAGGGTTAATACCCATGGAGCTTCCCAGGCTATGAATATCAGCCCGCAGCTAGCCTTTACTAGCACTTAAAATAGGGGGACCCCCCCAAAAAAAAAATTACGTGGGGTCCCTCTATAATTTATAGCCAGAAAGGCTACGCAGACAGCTGCGGGCTGATATTCAAAGCCTAGGAAGGGGCCATGAATATTGCCCCCCCTGGCTAAAAATACCAGCACCCAGCCACCCCAGAATTGGCGCATCTGTATGATGCGCCAATTCTGGCACTTAGCCCCTCTCTTCCCACTGCCGTATAGCGGCGGCATATGGGGTAATAAGGGGTTAATGTCACCTTGCTTTTGTAAGGTGACATTAAGCCCGGTTAATAATGGAGAGGAGTCAATAAGACATCTATCCATTATTAATCTTATAGTTTGAAAGGGTTAAAAAAACACACACAAAAATAAAGTATTTTGATGAAATAAAACACAACACGGTTTTTCATCATTTTTATTGTACGCCTAAATCCAGTTGAAGCCATCAATCACCTGCAAAAAATTAAAAAAAACAAATCAACAGTATACTCCCTGTCCGACACAGTCCCTCTTTAAAACGAGTGTCCCACAACGATCTCCCCTATAGAGCGGTAGTGCCGCAAATGACAGGTGAACTCTGGTGACCTGTCGGAGGCGGAGTGATACAGTGCGGCAGATTATCTCTGTCACTGTATCACCGGAGCCCCTGGAGAGCAGTCGCATCTGCTGATGTGACAGCTCTCCACGGGAGATCGTCGTGGGACAATCGTTATTAATGGGATTACGTCAGACACAGGGAGTATATTGGTTGTTTTTTTTTTTTTTTTTCATGTGAGCGAAGGCTTCAGGGATTAGCAGGTTATGGTGAGTATGCACTATATATGTGTGTATGTTTGTTTTTTTTTTACATTCAACACATTAGCCGGATGATGGGACTACTACTGTCCCATCATTGGCTAATGGTCTCACTGTAGCAGGCATAGCCGGATGGGACTAGTAGTCCCATTGAACGATGCCCACACACACACCCCCGCAGACCCCCACACAGCCCCCCGCACATACAGTACAGACCAAAAGTTTGGACACATCTTCTCATTCAATGATTTTTCTGTATTTTCATGGCTATGAAAATTGTACATTCACACTGAAGGCATCAAAACTATGAATTAACACATGTGGAATTATACATTACACTTTACAAAAAAGTGTGAAACAACTGAAAATATGTCTTATATTCTAGGTTCTTCAAAGTAGCCACCTTTTGCTTTGATTACTGCTTTGCACGCAGAAAAGGTGAACGGATGGACTCTACATGCCTGGTTCCCACCGTGAAGCATGGAGGAGGCGGTGTGATGGTGCTTTGCTGGTGACACTGTTGGGGATTTATTCAAAATTGAAGGCATACTTAACTAGCATGGCTACCACAGCATCTTGCAACAGCATGCTATTCCATCCGGTTTGTGTTTAGTTGGACCATCATTTATTTTTCAACAGGACAATGACCCCAAACACACCTCCAGGCTGTGTAAGGGCTTTTTGACCAAGAAGGAGAGTGATGGGGTGCTACGCCAGATGACCTGGCCTCCACATTCACCAGACCTGAACCCAATCGAGATGGTTTGGGGTGAGCTGGACCGCTCACCGCTTCAATTTTGAATAAATCCCCAACGGTGTCACCAGCAAAGCACCCCCACACCATCACACCTCCTCCATGCTTGACGGTGGGAACCAGGCATGTATAGTCCATCCGTTCACCTGTTCTGCATGCAAAGCAGTAATCAAAGCAAAAGGTGGCTACTTTGAAGAACCTAGAATATAAGACATATTTTCAGTTGTTTCACACTTTTTTGTAAAGTGTAATGTATAATTCCACATGTGTTAATTCATAGTTTTGATGCCTTCAGTGTGATTCTACAATTTTCATAGTCATGAAAATACAGAAGAATCTTTGAATGAGGTGTGTCCAAACTTTTGGTCTGTACTGTACACAGATCACGCAGACTCCCCACACACACCACATACGCGCACAGTCACCGCCCACACACTATACACGCACAGTCACCGCCCACACACTATACACGCCCACGCACCGCCCACACACATAGCGCCGCACATTATACACGCCCACGCACCGCCCACACACTTCGCTCCTCCCGGTCCGCACAGTTTCATCCGCAGCAAATTCGCAGATCTTTTTTACATCTGCGGTTTTGCTGCGGATGTGCCCGACACAATGCAAGTCAATGGGTGCAGAAATGCTGCTGAACCGCAAAGAATTGACATGCTGCGGAAAATAAAATGCTGCGAATCCGCCCGTGTTTTTCCGCAGCATGCGCACAGCAATTTTTTTTTTACATAGGTTAACATTGTTTCGATACACACTTGCGGATTTATTGCTGATCCACAGCGGAAAACTGACGAACGTATCCTCTACAGCAAAGTTCATTCTCAGTCTCGCGTTCCTGGTGCAGCCCTCATAAGAGCCAATTTCAGCACAGCGATTGGTGGTTTTCACGACATTACTTGAGAATACCTTCCAGGTTCTAGCAATTTTACAGATTACCTAACCTTCATGTCTTACAGTAATGAGGGACTGTCATTTCTTAGGTGATTAGATCCTGCCATATTCCGGATTTGAACACTTGTGGAAAATGCGCTATCCTGTAAGGCTATGGTTCCACGGTCCGGAACCATAGCGCTTTTGGACGGAGCGGAAATTCCGCTCCGTCTAAGCCCCGCCCCCTTTATGACGCGCGATCTTTCCGGAGTGTTCAGGACACCTCCGGAAAGAGCGCAGGGCTACATAGCCCTGTGTTAATTCTGTTGCGGCGACGCACCGTCGCCGCAATACGCGAGGACATGCTGCGGTCTAAAAAGACGCGCCGCATGTCCGTTTTACGCAGGTTTGCCACCTGCGTATTGTTACGCATAGTGGAGACGGGATTTCTTGAAATCCCCTCCACTATGCTGTAACATCTGGACGCTGCGTGTTTGGCGCTGCGCCAGCGCACAGCGCCAAACACGCAGCGTTTCCTGACCGTGGAAACTCACCCTAAGGAGCTATGCAAACGTTGCCCCTATAAAACACACCTGAAGGGCACAAACATTTTTAAAGGCTGAGATTCTCTGTTCATTGGAAGCCAGAGGTGTGACACATATACTGATGTGCGTATTACAGGGCGTATACATACAGTCAGCCAAAAATGTTAGCACCCTTAAAATTCTTCCAGAAAATGAAGTATTTCTCTCAGAAAATTATTGCAATTACACGTTTTGTTATACACACATTTATTTACTTTGTGTGTAATGTAACAACCCAAAAAAAAAAGAAAGCAAATTGGACATAATTTCACACAAACCCCTCAAAATAGGTCTTCAATAGGATATAGATCCAAACTCATTACTGCCACTTCAGAACTCTCCATCACTTTGTTTCCATCCATTTCTGAGGGCTCCTTGAAGTATGTTTGGGGTCATTGTCCTGCTGGAAGACCCATGACCTAGGATACACACCCATCTTTCTGACACTGGGCACTACATTGCCACCCAAAATCTTTTTTGGGTAATCTTTAGATTTAGTGATGCCTTGCACACAGGCACCCAGTGCCAGAGGCCGCAAAATGTAATAGACAAACTAAGCTGTTCAAAAAAGTCAGCGCTTGGGGAATATAATTATTAGCAAATTGCCAAAAGGCAAAAAATCCCTTACTAAAGACCATTAAAATGTAACTTTGTATTCCCCTATTTTAGAGGAATACAAAGATTAAAAATAGAATGGTCAGTATGTGGTTCAGACACATTAGGGTATGATACTGTATTATGTACACCCAAATCAATATGAATCCTGCAGTGTACACGTAGTTCAGTGCAGCCACAGATCTACACTATCCTGCACTACTGGTATTCACTCAACATCCACATGTCTGACTCCTGCTGGTAAAAGACAACACTAAGCCTCCCCAACATGTTTCACCAGACTGACAGGGGATTCAGGCTGGGAACTTGCTCTTGACCGTGGAGATAGGCACCAGCACACGGTCCACAGGCTTGAATTCCCTCAGCCTCGCTGATCGGTTATAAACCCTTTCCTGTGCCTGGAGAAGATGCGCCTTCACGATAGGCATCCTCTCCTGCAACTGGCAATGTGCTCTACATGCTCTTGTGGGGCGTGACCTTGGCTTCCCAGGTTTCCTTGAGATGTGTAGGAGCCCTCGTGGATGTCGACCTTACAGGAGCTCGGACGGGCAGAAACCAATGTAGGCTTGAGGAACGTCTCTGATGGAGAAGAGCAGAAAAAGAAGCAGATAGTCCCAATCTCAACTGTCCTCCTTAATGACCTTCTTGAACATGGCCTTTAACCCCTTACTGCTAGCTGACGGAATAGTATGTCAGCTGGCAGTAGCCAACGCTTTGAGGTGGGCTCCGGCTGTTTTCAACAGCTGACATGTGCCCGCAATGGGCACGAGAGGAATCGCGATCCGCCCGCGCCTGTTAAATAGTTAAATGCCACGGTCAAACGCTAACAAGCGCTTCCGGCCACCGGGTCCGAAAATACGCGTACCACTGACCCCGTCACGTGATCGGTGGTCATCGGTGCGTTGCCATCACAACTAGAGGTCTCCTCGAGACCTCTATGGTTGTTGATGGCAGATTGCTATGAGCACCACACTGTGTTCGGCGCTCATAGCAATGCTGTAATTCTGCTACATAGAGGTGATCTGTGCATCACCTCTATATAGAAGAGGCGATCGAGTACTGGCAGCTTCTAGCCTCCCATGGAGGCTATTGAAGCATGCCAAAAGTAAAAAAAAAAAAAAAAATAAAAAAAATGAATATGCTTAAAAATATATATATATATATAAAAAAAAAACATAAAAGTTTAAATCACCCCGCTTTCGCCCCATTCAAAATAAAAAAAATCACACACACATATTTGGTATCACCGCATCCAGATTCGCCCAATCTATCAATAAAAAAAAAAGGATTACCCTGATCGCTAAACGACGTAGCCAGAAAAAAATCAAAAACGCCAGAATTATGCTTTTTTGGTCGCCGTGATATTGCATTAAAATGCAATAACGGGCGATCAAAAGAACGTATCTGCACAAAAGTGGTATCATTAAAAACGTCAGCATGGTGCACAAAAAATAAGCCCTCACCCGATCCAAGATCACGAAAAATGGAGACGCTACGGGTCCCGGAAAATGGCGCAATTTTTTTTTCTTTTTTAGCAAACTTTGGAATTTTTTTTTACCACTTAGATAAAAGAGAACCTAGACATGTTTTCGTGGCTATGAACTCATAAAGACCTGGAGAATCATAATGGCAGGTCAGTTTTAGCATTTAGTGAACCTAGCAAAAAAGCCAAAATAAAAAAGTGTGGGATTGCACTTTCTTTTGCAATTTCACAGCACTTGGAATTTTTTTTTTCATTTTCGAGTACACGAAATGGTAAAACCAACGGTGTCGTTCAAAAGTACAACTCGTCCCGCAAAAAATAAGTCCTCACATGGCCATATTGACGTAAAAATAAAAAAAATTTTGGCTCTGGAAAGAAGGACAGCGAAAAACAAAAAAAAAGCGCTGGTCATTAAGGGGTTAAGGTCTTCTTGAAACGCCCTGCTAGGCCATCTGTCTAGATGGTAGACATGCTCGCAGTAAAGAACGGATTGCGTAAAAATTAAAATTTTAAAATTTGCACACTACCAAGGTTTGCGTGGATTTACATATTTCAGAAACTTCTCAGGACTGAGGTTTGCAGCTGGGCAATCTGAAGGACCTTACATAGCTCCTTCATCACCTTGCTCATGAAGGGGGTTCACTGGTCGATCAAGATATCCTTTGGCAGTCCCATCAAAGGCAAAAATATGGACAAGTTCCCGGGCTATACTCTTGGCAGAAGACTTCCTTAGTGGTACTGCTTCAGGCTACCGGATTGCATAGTCCATGACCACTAGGATGTATTGATGCCCTTGTCCAGACTTAAGTAAGGGACCTAGCAGGTAGAGTTCAGCTAATTTGTTCGGGTCCCCACTTATTCGACAAGCTATAGCGCTCACCGAATAAGCTACAGAGGGAACCCGGATACATGGAGCGTGCCGGCTGATCGATGCCGCAGCTGCATCTATCGCGGTTGTGTGACAGTCACAACGCATGCATGGAGAGCCTGTTTGTTGCGCGACACATGCAGCTGCGGCACAACCGCAACACATGCAGCTGCGGCACAACCGCAACACATGCAGCTGCAGCGCCGATCAGCCGGCGTGCTTCATGTATCCGGGTTCCCGCTGTAGCCCATCTTACTGGCTTCCGGACGTGGGAGTCATCAGCTGGACTTGGAGGTGGGGCGGTCGACCTGCTCTGGATGACGTTCGCTAGAAGCTGCATCTGTCGCCGCTGCTCTTGTTGTATCTGCTGTAGCAGTAGCTTGTTAGTCTCCTGCAGCTGCGTCTGGACCAGGTGTTTGATTATATCCTCCATGCCGCTGGACTTCTCTCTCTGGATGGCAGCCTTCACCCAGGACACATAACATTCTCTGTAGCAGCTAAACGTGTTCTTGGAATGTTGCCCGCATTCGAAACACCAACTGTGACTGATTACCTCTAAGAGAAGCTGAGTGAGACAGACACAGGAATGCTTCTTTGTTTAATCTTCTGCTAGTTTATTTAAATACGACATAAACCAGTGCAGGATTTTACAAAATAAACATGGCCTTTCTGGCATAACGTTAAAAGAAAAAAACAAAACAAAACAACTTGTAGCAAAGTCCATAAGCCTGTGAGATTCACCCGCAGGTGCACAGTTCTTCAGCTCCCACTGGAGCTACCGCCTGGAAACTTCCTCGTCTCCAAAAAACACAACGGAGAAAAAAAAACAAAAAACAACTCAGTAGCTGGACATCTAACTTTCCCAACCACATCACTGAGGAGATATGGCTAGTGGTTGTTCCGCCCATCTCTTACAGTCACTCACAAAAAAAACAACTCTGTCATGGCCAATTAACCTCTCAACACATAACATGCTGGAGAGAAACTTCTGGGTTTCACATGAGGGAAGATATCAATCTTCGTGACACATATCTCCCGTCACATAGAGCGCCAGTGACCCTGGTACAGTGTACACAATGTAATATACACCCCGGTATGTATGTTCAGTGACATGTAAAAGTTTGGGCACCCCTGATCAAAATTACAGTCATGGACAAAAGTTTTGAGAATGACACAAATATTAATTTTTACAAAGTCTACTGCTTCACTTTTTCTAATGGCAATTTGCATATACTCCAGAATGTTATAAAGAGTGATCAGCTTAACAGCAATTACTTGCAAAGTCAATATTTGGCTAGAAAATGAACTTTATCCCCCAAAACACATTTCAACATCATTGCAGCCCTGCCTTAAAAGGACCAGCTAACCTCTTTTCAGTGATTGCTCCATTAACACAGGTGTGGGTGTTGATGAGGACATGGCTGGAGATCAATCTGTCATGATTAAGTAAGAATCACACCACTGGACACTTTAAAAGGAGGCTGGTGCTTGGCATCATTGTTTCTCTTCTGTTAACCATGGTTATCTCTAAAGAAACACGTGCAGTCATCATTGCAATGCACAAAAATGGCCTAACAGGGAAGAGTATCGCAGCTAGAAAGATTGCACCTCAGTCAACAATCTATCGCATCATCAAGAACTTCAAGGAGAGAGGTTCCATTGTTGCCAAAAAGGCTCCAGGGCGCCCAAGAAAGACCAGCAAGCGCCAGAACCGTCTCTTAAAAGTGTTTCAGCTGCGGGATTGGGCTACCAGCAGTGCAGAGCTTGCTCAGGAATGGCAGCAGGCAGGTGTGAGTGCATCTGCACGCACTGTGAGGCGGAGACTCTTGGAGCAAGGGCTGGTCTCAAGGAGGGCAGCAAAGAAGCCACTTCTCTCCAGAAAAAACATCATGGACAGACTGATATTCTGCAAAAGGTACAGGCAGTGGACTGCTGAGGACTGGGGTAAAGTTATTTTCTCTGATGAATCCCCTTTTCGATTGTTTGGGACATCAGGAAAACACCTCATTCGGAGAAGACAAGGTGAGCGCTACCACCAGTCTTGTCTCATGCCAACTGTTAAGCATCCTGAAACCATTCATGTGTGGGGTTGCTTCTCAGCCAAGGGAATCGGCTCTCTCACAGTCTTGCCTAAAAACACAGCCATGAATAAAGAATGGTACCAGAATGTCCTCCAAGAGCAACTTCTCCCAACCCTCCAAGAGCAGTTTGGCGATCAACAATGCCTTTTCCAGCATGATGGAGCACCTTGCCATAAAGCAAAGGTGATAACTAAATGGCTCAGGGAACAAAACAAAGATTTTGGGTCCATGGCCTGGAAACTCCCCAGATCTTAATCCCATTGAGAACTTGTGGTCAATCATCAAGAGATTGGTGGACAAGCAAAAATCTAAAAATTCTGACAAAATGAAAGCATTGATTGTGCAAGAATGGACTGCTATCAGTCAGGATTTGGTCCAGAAGTTGATTGAGAGCATGCCAGGGAGAATTGCAGAGGTCCTGAAGAAGAAGGGTCAACACTGCAAATATTGACTTGCTGCATTAACTCATTCTAACTGTCAATATAAGCTTTTGTTACTCATATGTTTGCAATTATATTTCTGTCTGTGATAAAAACATCTGTCAAACACACAAAAACCAGAGGGCAGCAGATCATGTGAAAATATAATATTTGTGTCATTCTCAAAACTTTTGGCCATGACTGTACTGTTGCTTTTTGTGCCAAGACCAGAGTCTTTCAATTCTTGTTTGAGGAATTTTCATCCATTCTTCCTTGGACAATTCCTCCAATTCTATGAGATTCCTGGGCAGTGTTGCATGCACTGCTTTTTTTGAGGTCTAGCCACAGATTTTCAATGATGCTCAGTTTAGGGGACTGTGAGGCACATTGTAAAACCTTCAGCTTGAGCTTTTTGTGGATTATGACATGTGTTTAGGATCATTATGATCCAGCCCATGCTTAATGGTTGGCGAGATTTTCTTTTCCTGAAATTCTGTTCACTTTTTTCTCCACACGTAACTTTAGCCACAATGTTTTAAGATTTCTACTTTTACCTCATAGGACTTGCTTCTAAAATGCTTCAGGCTTGTTTACAGTAAAGATGTATTTCTTTGTACAGTGTTAGCCAGTAGATAGAAAAATATTTAGAGTTGAGAGTCCTCAGTGGTTGATACCTTTTAATGGCTAACTGAAAAGATGGTAGCAAATTGCAAGCTTTCGAGACTACTCAGGTCTCTTCATCAGGCTAGACTAATACAAAATCTGAAGAATCGCATATTTATACACAACACAGCACAGAAAAAATGCAATAGATAAGACAAGTGACGTAAAGCAGAACTGTCATTATGGGAGATAGAGATGAACATAAATATTGGAACAGTTCATAGATAAGGAGTGTGAAAGTTTTATTGCCCTCTGATTGGGGTCTGGTAATGTTTTGTGATGTTTTCACAGGGTCTTTGGAGTAAATTCCTTAATTGATGTAAAACGTCATAAATCCGTGTGACAGGTTCATTCCAGCATTAAGAGTGTCAAAGGTCACCATCAGTTTGTATTCGCAAACTCTTCTATGTCTCTGAGATGTGAAACTACCTTTCAATACAAGTAATTTCATATCCCACATGATATGACCAGGGGAAGAAAATGTTTTGCCACAGGTAGATCCATTCTTTTTTCTCTTATTGTGTGGCGATGAGAATTCATCCTTGTTCTCAGTTTTTGCCCGGTCTCTCCCACATACAGACCCCAGTTGGACATTTAGTACATATAATTAGGTACACCACATTAGATGTGATGCAGCTGAATGTACCTGGCATCTTGTAGTTCCGATGGGAGTTGGGGATCTTTATCTTGTCCGTGGTCATTATAAATGGACAGGTTTTGCATTTCTTCTGGTTGCAAGGCCAGGTTCCTGCAGCTGTTGGGGAGGACAGGGAACTTCTGACAATGATGCTTCTTAGATTTGGGGGCTGCCTAAAACACAGTAGTGGGGGGTCTGGAAATATGGATTGTAATCGGGCATCTTTTTGTAGTAAAGGTTGTACTTTCCGTGCAGCTCCCCTTAGCACCTCCAGATTTGGATTGTAGGTGACCACTAGAGGCACCCGGTTATTTTCTTCTTTAGTTTTGTAATGTAGCAGGTGATTCCTTGATATTCTGGTGGCTCTTGTAATTTGGTTTTCAATTGTTTTGGATGGTAGCCCTGATTTAAAAAGGTCTTTCTAAGGCGACCAAGTTGTTCATCTCTATCCATGAGGTTGGAACATATACGGTTGTATCTGATGGCTTGGCTGTAGACAATGGAGTTTTTTATGTGTTTTGGATGGAAACTGTCCCATTTAAGGTATGTTGGACGGTCTATTGGCTTCTGATACAGGGATGTCTCTATTTCATTGTCCTTCAGTTTAATGATGGTCTCCAAAAAGTTAATTTCAGTGCTGGAGTAGTTGAGTGTTAAATTGATGGTGGGATGAAATTGATTGAACTGTTCATGGAACGTCTTTAGCTGTTGCTCAGACTTCGTCCAGATGATTAAAATGTCATCAATGTAGCGGTAGTAGGCTAGAGGCCTGATGGGACATGAGGACAGAAAGTCGCTTTCAAGCTTGGCCATGAAAAGATTTGCATACTGTGGAGCCATTTTACTTCCCATCGCTGTGCCAGTCTCCTGTAAATAGATCTTGTTGTCAAATTCAAAGTAATTGTGGGTGAGGATGAATTTTGTGAGTTTCACCACAGAATCAGCATCATTCTCGGTGTTTTCCATGAAGTCTTTGCAGGCATTTAATCCATCCTGGTGTGGGATATTAGAGTACAAAGATTCCACATCCATGGTGGCCAGGATGGTTCCTTTTGGTAGGGGACCTATTGCCGCTAGTTTATTCAGTAGGTCAGTTGTGTCCTGAATGTAGCTGGGTGCATCCTTTACCAGGGGTTTAAGAATGCCCTCTACCCATCCAGATATCTGCTCAGTAAGGGTGTCCACACATGAAATAATCAATTTAACACTCAACTACTCCAGCTCTGAAATTAACTTTTTGGACACCATCATTAAACTGAAGGACAATGAAATAGAGACATCCCTGTATCAGAAGTCAATAGACCGTCCAACATACCTTAAAATGGGACAGTTTCCATCCAAAACACATAAAAAACTCCATTGTCTACAGCCAAGCCATCAGATACAACCGTATATGTTCCAACCCCATGGATAGAGATGAACAACTTGGTCGCCTTAGAAAGACCTTTTTAAATCAGGGCTACCATCCAAGAACAATTGAAAACCAAATTACAAGAGCCACCAGAATATCAAGGAATCACCTGCTACATTACAAAACTAAAGAAGAAAATAACCGGGTGCCTCTAGTGGTCACCTACAATCCAAATCTGGAGGTGCTAAGGGGAGCTGCACGGAAAGTACAACCTTTACTACAAAAAGATGCCCGATTACAATCCATATTTCCAGACCCCCCATTACTGTTTTAAGCAGATGCCAACTCTAACAAGCATCATTGTCAGAAGTTCCCTGTCCTCCCCAACAGCTGCAGGAACCTTGCCTTGCAACAAGAAGAAATGTAAAACCTGTCCATTTATAATGACCACGGACAAGATAAAGATCCCCAACTCCCATCGGAACTACAAGATGCCAGGTACATTCAGCTGCATCACATCTAATGTGGTGTACCTAATTATATGTACTAAATGTCCAACTGGGGGTCTGTATGTGGGAGAGACCGGGCAAAAACTGAGAACAAGGATGAATTCTCATCGCCACACAATAAGAGAAAAAAGAATGGATCTACCTGTGGCAAAACATTTTTCTTCCCCTGGTCATAGCATGTGGGATATGAAATTACTTGTATTGAAAGGTAGTTTCACATCTCAGAGACATAGAAGAGTTTGCGAACACAAACTGATGGTGACCTTTGACACTCTTAATGCTGGAATGAACCTGTCACACGGATTTGACGTTTTACATCAATTAAGGAATTTACTCCAAAGACCCTGTGAAAACATCACAAAACATTACCAGACCCCAATCAGAGGGCAATAAAACTTTCACACTCCTTATCTATGAACTGTTCCAATATTTATGTTCATCTCTATCTCCCATAATGACAGTTCTGCTTTACGTCACTTGTCTTATCTATTGCATTTTTTTCTGTGCTGTGTGGTGTATAAATATGTGATTCTTCAGATTTTGTATTAGTTTAGCCTGATGAAGAGACCTGAGTAGTCTCGAAAGCTTGCAATCTGTTACCATCTTTTCAGTTAGCCATTAAAAGGTATCAACCACTGAGGACTCTCAACTCTAAATATTTTTCAGGCTTGTTTAGATGTTCTTTTGCATACTTCTGACGCTGAATTTTATGGTGAGGACGCTGGAGAGGTTTTTTTCTGATGACTCTTCCATGAAGACCATATTCAGGTGTCTCTGAACAGTAGAGCAATGTACCACAACTCCAGAGTCTGCTAAATCTTTCTGAAGGTCTTTTACAGTTAAGCAGGTGCTCTGATTTGCCTCTCTAGCAATCCTTTGCGCAACTCTCACTGCATTTCTGCTTTGTCTTCCAGTCCTTATCTTGACCTCCACTGTTCCTGTTAACTGCCATTTCTTAACCCCTTAATGTCCACTGACGTGCACAGTCCGTCATGGCAAGGTGCCAGTTCCGGCACCAGGACGGACTATGCACGTCATGCCTTTGATCTACCACTGCGTGTAAACACGCAGTGGTAGATCAGTGCCGACAGCTGTCACAGACAGCTGACAGGCACGGCAAGCGGTGCGGGGACCTTTGCCGTCGGTCCCCGCACTCACAGCGCTGTGATTGGTCAGTCAATCTGACTGACCAAACACAGCAGCGATCGCGCAGGAGAAGCTGAAATTTCAGCTTCCCCAGCGCGATCAGTGTAGGAGCCGGCGCTGCAGTGGCCAGGCTTCCTGCACTGACAGCCAGGAGCGGAGCCCCCACCGCCCCTGGCTGTTAACCCCCTGACTGCTGCGATCCAGCGCGATCGCAGAGCTCAGGGGGGGAGGCAGAGGGTCGGGAGCTCCCTCTGCCTCAGATCGGCACCCTGCACTGTATTTGCAGGGCCCGATCTCTGCCTTGATGACCCGGGGGTTGTCATGACAACCTCCGGGTCATCTAGCTACGGAAAGCTGCTGTGATCATGCTCACAGCAGCTTTCCCCATAGGTACAATGCATTGCAATGCTGGAGCATTGCAATGCATTGTAACTGCAATCAAAAGTAAAAAAAGTGAAAGTCCCATAAAGGGACAAGTTGAAAAAAATCATTTTTTAAAAAAAATTGTAAAAAAAATATTAAAAAATAATTTTAAAAAAATCCCCTAAAAAATACACATTTTTATGTAATAAAAAAAATAAAAAACAAAAAAAATACACGTTAGGTATCGCCATGTCCGTAAAAATCCCATCTATAAAAGCGTAACCCTAGTTAACCCCTTCAATGAAAGCCGTAAAAAAAAAACACAAAAAAGTAGTAAATTATACTTTTTCCAAATGGTATCATCATACCGCTTGGAAAAAGTGCAATAACACGCGATCATAAAGTCAGATATAAATAATCATGGTACCGCTGAAAACGTCATCTTGTCCCGCAAAAAACAAGCCGCTATACAGCATCATCAGCGAAAAAATAAAAAAGTTATAGCTCGCGGAATAAACTGATGCAAAAATAATTATTTTTTCTATAAAATTCTTTATTGTGTAAAAAACGCCAAAACATAAAAAAAATATATAAATGAGGTATCGCTGTAATCGTAGTGACCTAAGAATAAAGCTGCTTTATCAATTTTACCACACGCGGAACGGGGGAAAAAAAATAAAAAAAAAACCAATTCCTGAATTGCTGGCTTTTGTTCATTCTGCTTCCACAAAAATCGGAATAGGAAGCGATCAAAAAACGTTATGTGCCCGAATATGGTACCAATAAAAACGTCAGCTCGTCCCGCAAAAAATAAGCCCACAGATAACTCTGTCGGCCGAAATATGGAAAAATTATAGCTCTCAAAATACGGCGATGCAAAAAATTATTCCAAAAAAAAAGCATCTTTTAGTGTGTGACAGAAGCTAAACATGAAAAAAGGGTGTAAATCTGGTATCGCTGTAATCGCACCGATCCGAGGAATAAAGTCGCCTAATCACTAATACCGCACGAGGAACGGCGTAAAAAAGAAAACCAATTCTTCACCTTTTGTAGATTTGTTCATTGTGCCTCCCAAAGATCGCAGTAAGGCGATCACAGTGGTTCCCCCCGTATATGGGGTATCAGCGTACTCAGGACAAAATGCACAATAGCTTTTGGGGTCCTATTTCTCCTGTTACCCTTATAAAAATAAAAATTTGGGGGCAAAAAGGTCATTTTTGTGGAAAAAAAATATGATTTTTTTTATTTTCACGGCTCTACGTTATAAACTTCTGTGAAGCCCTTGGGGGTTCAAAGTGCTGACCACACATCTAGATAAGTTCCTTGGGGGGTCTAGTTTGCAAAATGGGGTCATTTGTGGGGGGTTTCTACTGTTTAGGCACATCAGGGGCTCTCCAAGCGCGACATGACACCCGCAGACCATTCCATCAAAGTCTGCATTTAAAAATCGGTGCTCCTTCCCTTCCGATCTCTGCCATGCGTCAAAATAGTGGTTCCCCCCCACATATGGGATATCAGCGTACTCAGGACAAATTGCACAATAGCTTTTGGGGTCCTATTTCTCCTGTTACCCTTATAAAAATAAAAATTTGGGGCAAAAAGATTATTTTTGTGGAAAAAAATATAGATTTTTTTATTTTCACGGCTCTACGTTATAAACTTCTGTGAAGCACTTGGGGGTTCAAAGTGCTCACCACACATCTAGAAAAGTTCCTTGGGGGGGGTCTAGTTTCCAAAATGGAGTCACTTGTGGGGGGTTTCTACTGTTTAGGCACATCAGGGGCTATCCAAACGTGACATGACACCCACAGACCATTCCATCAAAGTCTGCATTTGAAAAAGGCACTCCTTCCCTTTCGAGCTCTGCCATGCGTCAAAATAGTGGTTTACCCCCACATATGGGGTATCAGCGTACTCAGGACAAATTGCACAATAACTTTTGGGGTCCTGTTACCCTTTGGAAAATAACAATTGGGGGTGGAAAGATCATTTTTGTGGAAAAGATATGATTTTTTAATTTTACTGCTCTACGTTATAACCTTCTGTGAAGCCCTTGGGGGTTCAAAGCTCTCACCACACATCTAGATAAGTTCCTTGGGGGGTCTAGTTTCCAAAATGGGGTCACTTGTGGGGGTTTTCCACTGTTTAGGCACACAGGGACTCTCCAAATACGACATGGCGTCCAATCTCAATTCCAGCCAAAAAAGTCAAATGGCGCTGCTTCCCTTCCGAGCTCTGCCATGCGCCCAAATAGTGGTTTACCCCCACCTATGGGGTATCAGCGTACTCAGGACTAATTGCACAATAAATTTTGGGGTCCTTTTATCCTTTGGAAAATAAAAATTGGGATGAAAAGATCATTTTTGTGGAAAAAATATGATTTTTTAATTTACGGCTCTACGTTATAACCTTCTGTGAAGCGCTTGGGGGTTAAAAGCTCTCAACACATTTAGATAAGTTCCTTGGGGGGTCTAGTTTCCAAAATGGGGTCACTTGTGGGGGGTTTCCACTGTTTAGGCACACAGGGACTCTCCAAATGCGACATGGCGTCCAATCTCAATTCCAGCCAAAAAAGTCAAATGGCGCTGATTACCTTCCGAGCTCTGCCATGCGCCCAAATAGTGGTTTACCCCCACATATGGGGTATCAGCGTACTCAGGACTAATTGCCCAATAACTTTTGGGGTCCTTTTATCCTTTGGAAAATAATAATTGGGATGAAAAGATCATTTTTGTGGAAAAAATATGATTTTTTAATTTTACGGCTCTACGTTATAACCTTCTGTGAAGCCCTTGGGGGTTAAAAGCTCTCACAACACATTTAGATGAGTTCCTTGAGGGGTCCAGTTTCCAAAATGGGGTCACTTGTGGGGGGTTTCCACTGTTTAGGCACACAGGGACTCTCCAAATGCGACATGGCGTCCAATCTCAATTCCAGCCAAAAAAGTCAAATGGCGCTGCTTCCCTTCCGAGCTCTGCCATGCGCCCAAATAGTGGTTTACCCCCACACATGGGTTATCGGTGTACTCTGGAGAAATTGTACAACAAATATTGTGGTTCATTTTCTCCTGATACCCTTGACAAAATTTAAAAAAATTGTGTCGAAAGAAAAATTTTGGGAAAAAAAGTTAAATGTTCATTTTTTCCTTCCACATTGCTTCAATTCTTGTGAAGTACCTAAAGGGTTAATAAACTTCTTGAATGTGGCTTTGAACACGTTGAGGGGTGCAGTTTTTAGAATGGTGTCACTTTTGGGTATTTTCTGTCATATTGACCCCTCAAATTCACTTCAAATGTGAGGTGGTCCCTAAAAAAAATGGTTTTGTAAATTTTGTTGGAAAAATGAGAAATTGCTGGTCAACTTTTAACACTTATAACTTCGTAACAAAAAAAAATTTTGTTCCAAAATTGTGCTGATGTAAAGTAGACATGTGGGAAATGTTATTTATTAACTCATTTTTGTGACATATCTCTCTGATTTAATGGCATAAAAATTAAAAGTTTGAAAATTGCAAAATTTTAGCCATATTTCCGTTTTTTCATAAAAAAACGCAACTTATATTGAAGAAATTTTACCACTATCATGAAGTACAATATGTCACGAGAAAACAATCTCAGAATCGCCAAGATCCGTAGAAGCGTTCCAGAGTTATAACCTCATAAAGAGACAGTGGTCAGAATTGTAAAAATTGGCCTGGTCTTTAACCTACAAAATGGCTTGGTCATTAAGGGGTTAATTACATTTTGAACTGAGGAAAATTTGTATCACCTGGCCTTTAATAAGGATGATAGTGAAAAAGCTATAACCCTCACAGGTTAATTAACCACTTCCTGACTGATAAGGCATATATACATGTCATGGCAATCGTCCACGCACAGGAGCTATGTGTGGCGATCACTGCAGGATGTTCAGCTGATATGACAGTTGACAGCCAGCACTCACTGCCAGGAGTGGTGCCTGCACTGCTACCGGCAGTTTAACCCGCTAAATGATTCGATTGATATCAATCACAGCATTTAGAATGCAAACAGAGTTAAGGGTATGCCACACTAAACAATATCGCTAACGGGATCGCTAAAAAACGTCATTATTTAGCGATCCCGTTAGCGATGTTGTTCAGTGCGGCAGCTGCCAGCGACGAGCTTCCTGCTGTGATCTCGCTCGTCGCTGGAATCGTTCCGGACCCTATTTTCTCGTCGGCGCTCCCGCTGGGTAAGTATATATCGCTAGTGTGGCACCTTTTCTTAGCGATTTAGCGGTACTTTTGTACCGCTAAAGTCGTTAAGAAGATCGCTAACGGCGATAGCGTCGTTAACTATATCGCTAAATGTGGCCGCACTTAGCGATATAGAAACAATCCCGCTAGCGATCGCATTAGTATGCATCGTTATCGTGATCGCTAGCGGGATTGTTTAGTGTGGCAGTACCTTTAGGGAGCTTCCTCTGGCCTGCAATCAGCACCCACAAAGACATCATTGCGAGGGGCCAATTGCTGCCATGGAGACCTGATGTCATCATGATGACAAACGGGCCACCAGGGCTAGCAAACTTGTTACACCATGGTGTAACAAGCTTGTATGTCAATGCAGCACTGACAGTTTATAAAGCATTGCAATGCTTTATAAGTGATCTAAGTGAAAAAAGTGAAAAGTTCCAAAAAGGACCAAGTAAAATACTAAAAAATAAAAATAAAAAAATAATTTATATTTTACCCATAAATATTCTATGAAAAAAAAAAAAGTACACATATTTGGTATCGCCGCATCCAGAGCGACCGGACCTATAAAACTGTTCCACTAGCTAACCCCTTCAGTTAACATTGAAAAGAAAAAAAAGTGGAATAAAATGCAATAAAAAAGACTAATGTAAATAAAAATGGTACTGCTGAAAATGTCAACTTGTCCCGCAAAAAACAAGAGGCCAAACCGCTCTGTTACCGGAAAAATAAAAAGTTATAGCTCTCAGAATAAATCGATGGGAAAAAATATTTTTTCTATAAAATAGATTTTATTGTGTATGAGTCAAAACATAAAAAAAACAAAAACCTATAAATGGGCATCGCTGTAATTGTACTGACACGAAGAACAAAGCTGCCTTATCAAATGTTATCACAAGCGGAATGGCGTTAAAAAAAGAACAAAAAATAAAAAATAAACTCCGGAATTGCTGGTGTTTGTTCATTCTGCGGAATAGAAAGCGATCAAAAAAATTACACGATTCCGAATGTGGTATCAATAAAAATGTCAATTTGTCCCACAAAAAACAAGCCGTCACATGACTGTCAGCAGAAATAGGGAAAAATTACCGTATTTTTCGGACTATAAGACGCACTTTTTTCCTCCAATATTTTACCAGGATGGGGGTGCATATATATACCAGGATGGGATATTACTCCTATAACACTGTCAGAGGCAGCTCCCCCTTCCCCATAACAGTGTGTCATGACCACATTTTTTGATTCAATTTTTTCTGTTTTCCTCCTCTGAAACCTAGGTGCGTCTTATGTTCCGGTGCGTCTTATAGCCTGAAAAACACACTTTCTCAGACTATGGCGATGGAAAAATTTGCAATAAAAAGTGTCTTATTGTGTGACAGCAGTCAAGCGTTAAAAAACATTATAAATCTGGTATCGCTGTAATCGCACCAACCTGAAGAATAAAGTCATCTAATCACTTTGACCGCACGAGGAATGACGTAAAAAATAAATCAAATCAACAGTAGGTGAAGAAATTGTTTTTTCGTTCAGCCTCCCAAAAATCGCAGAAAGGCTCGGCTCACATTTATCCTGCGATCTACGCTGAGCGCTTACACAAAAGTATCCATGTAAATCTCTGAAATACATGATTCAGAAGGAACCACCGCGGAAGATTTCCTATAATGAGGCAGATGGAGGAACTGTGGACGCTGTCTGACCTGTGATCAGGCGGTTAATGTATTTTTAGAAGTGCATAAAAGCGCGGTCCACCACAGTTTTGTGCACTTCTGAAAAGAAGGACAACACTGAACAGAGGCCAGACGGAGTCCAGAGTAACTCTGCTGCCTTAATATAGTGAATGGATCCATATGGAGTTTCATCTGAGTCACGTCACTGAGAGCTTTAGATGGAAACCGCAGTATAAATGTGATCCCAAATGTTATGTAAAATGTTCCCAATAAAAGCTTCAACTCAATCCAGAAAAAAAAAAAGCAAGTCCCCATTCAGGTCCATCATCTGTTAACAGAAACACAGGGGGCTTCCACGTTCCTGGTAGTACAAAGGCTCTGGAAAAGGGAAATGGCTCCTCAACACCCAAAATAAATTCAGCAAGTTCAAGGCTCACAAACCCAAATGCCCCTCTCCCTTCTGAGCCTCAGTGTGTCTAAACCACATTTAGAATTCACATGTTTGGCACTTCTGTAGCGACGAGAGCCTGCCTAATTTACGTGCATGTCTCCAGGTGCACCAGCTGGGCATAAAGCACTGGTCACTACAATGCACTGGTCACTACAATGGCAGTTTGCAATTTTCACTCAGCAATATCCACTGCAGCTTGATTTGGAAAACACATATGGAGACAAAATCGCAAGTACACCTATAGATAAATTCCCAATGGGGTATAATTTCCAAAATGGGGTTACTTGAAGGGGGATTCTGCTCTTTTAACACTTAGGGGCTCTGAATATGGAGTTCGCAAACTATTCTAGCAAAATCTGCACTCCAGGAGGCAAATAGCATTCTGTTCCTCTAGAGCAGAGGTGGGAAAACTTTTTTCTGCAAAGGGCCATTTGGATATTTATATCATCCTTCGGTGGGCCGTACAAATTGTTCTCTAACGCCACCCGCAAAGTATGTCCAGATTATGGCATTGGTGTCAGGACATAGTCTTGAGCTTCAGTGTCCAGTGGTGAACACTGTATGTGTGTGCTCATAGAGCAAGAAGAAATTAATGGGAAGGAGGCCATCAAAATACAGCTACAGGCCCAAGCACCGCTGTGCCCTGGAATTTGCCTGAGGGCGGAATAAAAGGTTATTGAGGGCTGTAAATGGCCCCTGGGCCTGACGTTCCTGCTCTAGAGCCTCGTCATATGGCTAAGCAGTACTGTATAGTCACATATGGGGTACTTCTACATTCAGCAGAAATTGTGGGACACATTTTGGTGCCATTTTAACCAATTTCCCAGTGTGAAAACTTAAAATCTGGGGCTAAAACTAAATTTTAATGCTAAAATTGTAATTATGTTTCCACCACATATGGGTATATCTGTGTACTTAGTCGAAATTGTACAACAAATTTTGGGGTCCTTTTTCTCCTGCTATCCTTGTGAAAATGAATAAAATTTACAGCTACAATAACATTTTCTGTGGGAAAAATAATTTTCTTCATTTTCACACATCAACACTGTAAAAGTATGTGAAACACCTGGGGGTTCACACATCTAGATAAATTCCTTGAGGGGGTCTAGATTCCTTTTCCAATAGTTTTCATTAACATTTTTATAATTAAAATAGTATTGCAGATAGGTACAGTTGGGGTGGGGGGGGGACATCAAGGAGAACTTATGTACGGTAATTACAGGTACACTGTTAATTAGTAAATAATACCGGAAAAACATATGAGACAGTACCTGTGTTGTGGTGTTGTTTGAGAAAAGGAAACAACAATTTTAAAACAACAATAACAACAAGTGTTCCAAATGAGAAGGTACATACTCATGGAGAAATTTAGGGGTAGATTTCGTTCCAGCGAGCCCATTTCTTGGAGAATTTAGTATGATAGTCGTTGGCTATAGCAAATTTAAATTCATAAGATCTGTGAAGCTAGATTCTCTTAATTAAGTCAGTGAGTTTGGGAGGGATTTGGTCTTTCCAGTGGAAAGCAATTGCGTTTTTAACCACTAGCAGAGTGTGGATAATTATGGATGAGGGATCTAGTTTCCAAGATAGGGTCACTTGTGCAGGGTTTCTACTGTTTGGAGATCCCCTTATGTGCCCAAACGTGACATGACACTCGCAGACCATTCCATCAAAATCTGAGTTCCAAAACGCAACTCTTTCATTTCTGAGCCCTACTGTGCGCCCAAACAGTATTTTACCTCCACATATGGAGTATCTGTGTACTCAAGAGAAATTGCACAACAAATTTTGGAGTCCATTTTCTCTTGTTACCCTTGTGAAAATAAACGACAGGGGCCAAAAGAATATTTGTGGTAAAAATTAGATTTTTTATTTTCACCGCTCTATGTTATAAACTTCTGTGAAGCACCTGAGGGCTTAAGGTGCTCACCACAAATCTAAATACATTCCTGAGGAGGGGGATGGTCCAATTTAAAAAAATGGGGTCACTTGTTGGGGTTTCCACTGTTTAGGCACATGAGGGGCTCTCCAAACACAACATGGCATTCTCTAATGATTCCAGCCAATTTTGCGCTCCAAAAGTCAAACGGTGCTCCTTCACTTCAGAGCCCTGCCGTGTGCCTAAACTGTAGTTTTCCCCCACATATGGTGTATCGGCATATTCAGAAGAAATTACACAATTTTGGGGTCCATTTTCTCCTGTTACCCTGTGAAAATCAAAAAGTGTTGGTCTAAAGTAAAATTTGTGAAAAAAAAGTTAAATGTTAATTTTTTTCTTCCACATTGTTTCAGTTGATGTGAAGCACCTGAAGGGTTAAACTTCTTGAAGGTGGTTTTGAGTACCTTGAGGGGTGCAAATTTAAGGTGTCACTTTTGGGTATTTTCTGTCATATAGACCACTCAAAATCACTTCAAATGTGAGGTGGTCCTTAAAGAAAATGGTTTTGTAAATTTTGTTGTACACACGAGAAATCGCTGGTCAACTTTTTAACCCTTCTAACTTCCTAACAAAAAAAATGATGTTTCAAAAATTGTGCTGATGTAAAGTAGACATGTGGGAAATGTTATTTATAAACCATTTTGTGTGATATATCTCTCAAGTTTAAGGGCATAACAATTCAAAGTTTGAAAAACTTAGCAAAATTTTAAACCTTTATGCTAATTTTCTTATTTCTTCACAAATAAACGCAAGTCATATCGAACAATCTTTACCCCTTATCATGAAGTACAATATGTCACAGAAAAACGCTCTCAGAATCAGCTCTGTAAAACACCCCCAGATTATTATATATATATATATATATACACACCCTGTAATACACCCCCCAGTATATATGTATACACCCTGTAACAACCCACCAGTTTGTATGTAAACACCCTGTAACACACACACCCCCAGTATATATGCACACCCTGTAATACACACACCCCCAGTATATATGTATACACCCTGTAACACTCCCCCCAGTATATACAGGTGCTTCTCACAAAATTAGAATATCATCAAAAAGTTAATTTATTTCAGTTGTTCAATACAAAAGGTGAATCTCATATATTATAAAGAGTCATTACAGAGTGATCTATTTCAAGTGTTTACTTCTGGTAATGTTGATGACTATGGCTTACAGCCAATGAAAACTCATAAGATATTTTTTGCTTTTCTTTTTGTGCTTGCTTTTTGCATTGTTTTCTGCACTTTTGTGGAGGTCAGCCAGGTCCCCTCCTGGGGCCTGAGCTCCTCACAGTTTATCTGCAGCCACGGTTATTTGCTCAATTTCTTTTTCCTGTTTTTTCAGCGGCTGCGGCTTGGTTTTTGTTCACACTGAGATCTGATTTAGTGGGTGGCGAGATCGTGTGATCTCAGTATTTTTGTAATCAGAATTGTTGGATTTTTGTAGGGTTTTCTGGGTTGCAGAAAGTAATCTCTCCTGTCCTATCCTATTTAGTCAGCTTGTGGCCCCAGCGTTTGCTCAGTCTATTTTCTGCCTATGTTTGTGTTTTCATCTTGTCTAACCGCCATTATATGTTTGGGGGCTTCCTATTTTCTTTGGGGGATCTGCTCCGGGGCAGATAGCTTTCATCTTTATGCCTTTAGGTGTAGTTATCTCTCAGGCTGTGACGAGGCGTCTAGGATCAACGTAGGAACGCTCCACGGGCCACGGCTACCTCTAGTTGTGTCGTTAGTTTAGGAATCTGCAACCCATCAGTTACCAACATCTCAGGTGTTCGGCTGCCCTGCTGTTGTTCCTGTCCTCCTCAGCTACCGAAACATAACATCCCTTGTTAGACCGCACATGGAGTACTGTGTACAGTTTTGGGCACCGGTGCTCAGGAAGGATATAATGGAACTAGAGCGAGTACAAAGGAGGGCAACAAAATTAATAAAGGGGACGGGGGAACTACAATACCCAGAGAGATTAGCAAAATTAGGATTATTTAGTCTAGAAAAAAGACGACTGTGGGGCGATCTAATAACCATGTATAAGTATATAAGGGGACAATACAAATATCTCTCCGAGGATCTGTTTATACCAAGGAAGGTGACGATCACAAGGGGGCATTCTCTGCGTCTGGAGGAGAGAAGGTTTTTCCACCAACATAGAAGAGGATTCTTTACTGTTAGGACAGTGAGAATCTGGAATTCCTTGCCTGAGGAGGTGGTGATGGCGAACTCAGTCGAGGGGTTCAATAGAAGCCTGGATGTCTTCCTGGAGTGTAACAATACAGGTCCTTCTCAAAAAATTAGCATATAGTGCAAAATTTCATTATTTTCCATAATGTAATGATTACAATTAAACTTTCATATATTTTAGAATCATTACACACCAACTGAAATTTGTCAGGTCTTTTATTGTTTTAATACTGATGATTTTGGCATACAACTCCTGATAACCCAAAAAACCTGTCTCAAAAAATTAGCATATCAAGAAAAGGTTCTCTAAACGACCTATTACCCTAATCTTCTGAATCAACTAATTAACTCTAAACACATGCAAAAGCTTCCTGAGGCTTTTAAAAACTCCCTGCCTGGTTCATTACTCAAAACCCCCATCATGGGTAAGACTAGCGACCTTACTGATGTCAAGAAGGCCATCATTGACACACTCAAGCAAGAGGGTAAGACCCAGAAAGAAATTTCTCAACAAATAGGCTGTTCCCAGAGTGCTGTATCAAGGCACCTCAATGGGAAGTCTGTTGGAAGGAAACAATGTGGCAGAAAACGCTGTACAACGAGAAGAGGTGACCGGACCCTGAGGAAGATTGTGGAGAAGGACCGATTCCAGACCTTGGGGGACCTGAGGAAGCAGTGGACTGAGTCTGGTGTAGAAACATCCAGAGCCACCATGCACAGGCATGTGCAGGAAATGGGCTACAGGTGCCGCATTCCCCAGGTAAAGCCACTTTTGAACCATAAACAGCGGCAGAAGCGCCTGACCTGGGCTACAGAGAAGCAGCACTGGACTGTTGCTAAGTGGTCCCAAGTACTTTTTTCTGATGAAAGCAAATTTTGCATGTCATTCGGAAATCAAGGTGCCAGAGTCTGGAGGAAGACTGGGGAGAAGGAAATGCCAAAATGCCTGAAGTCCAGTGTCAAGTACCCACAGTCAGTGATGGTGTGGGGTGCCATGTCAGCTGCTGGTGTTGGTCCACTGTGTTTCATCAAGGGCAGGGTCAATGCAGCTAGCTATCAGGAGATTTTGGAGCACTTCATGCTTCCATCGGCTGAAATGCTTTATGGAGATGAAGATTTCATTTTTCAGCACGACCTGGCACCTGCTCACAGTGCCAAAACCACTGGTAAATGGTTTACTGACCATGGTATTACTGTGCTCAATTGGCCTGCCAACTCTCCTGACCTGAACCCCATAGAGAATCTGTGGGATATTGTGAAGAGAAAGTTGAGAGACGCAAGACCCAACACTCTGGATGAGCTTAAGGCCGCTATCGAAGCATCCTGGGCCTCCATAACACCTCAGCAGTGTCACAGGCTGATTGCCTCCATGCCACGCTGCATTGAAGCAGTCATTTCTGCAAAAGGATTCCCGACCAAGTATTGAGTGCATAACTGAACTTTATTATTTGATGTTTTTTTTGTTTGTTTTTAAAAAACACTTTTATTTTATTGGACGGTTGAAATATGTTAATTTTTTGAGACATGTTTTTTGGGTTATCAGGAGTTGTATGCCAAAATCATCAGTATTAAAACAATAAAAGACCTGACAAATTTCAGTTGGTGTGTAATGATTCTAAAATATATGAAAGTTTAATTGTAATCATTACATTATGGAAAATAATGAAATTTTGCACTATATGCTAATTTTTTGAGAAGGACCTGTATTGTATCTTACAGTTATTAGGTTCTTTAGAAGGACGTAGATCTGGGGATTTATTCTGACGGAATATAGGCTGAACTAGATGGACAAATGTCTTTTTTCGGCCTTGCTATGTTACTATGTAACAATGTTACTATTATCTCAGTAAATTAGAATACTTTATAACACCAGCTTGAAAAAAATATTTTAAAATCCGAAATGTTGGCCTACTGAAATGTATGTTCAGTAAATGCACTCAATACTTGGTCGGGGCTCCTTTTGCATCAATTACTGCATCAATGCGGCGTGGCACAGAGGCGATCAGCCTGTGACACTGCTGATGTGTTATGGAAACCAAGGTTGCTTTGATAGCAGCCTTCAGCTCATCTGTATTGCTGGGTTTGGTGTCTCATCTTCCTCTTGACAATACCCCATAGATTATTGACAATATCCCATAGAAACAAAATTAGAATAACAAAAAGTTAATTTCAGTTCTTCAATACAAAAAGTGAAACTCATATTATATAGCGTCATTACAAACAACGTCCTCTAATTCAAGTATTAATTTTTGTTAATTTTGATGATTACGGCTTACAGTCAATGAAAACCCAAAAGTCATTATCTCAGTAAATTAGGATAATTAACAACAAACACCTGCAAAGGCTACCTAAGTGTTTAAAAAGGTCCCTTAGGCTGTTTCAGTAGCTCCACAATCATGGGGAAGACTACTGACTAGGTAGATGTCCAGAAGGCAGCCACTGACACACTCCACAAGGAGGGTAAGCCACAAAAGGTCATTGCTAAAGAAGCTGGCTGTTCAGAGTGCTGTATCCAAGCAAATTAATGGAAAGTTGAATGGAAGGAAAAAGTGTGGTAGGATAACTGCAGCCTTGAAAGGATTGGTAAGAAAAGGCCATTCAAAAATTTGGGGGAGATTCACAAGGAGTGGACTGCTGCTGGAGTCATTGCTTCAAGAGCCACCACGCACAGACGTATCCAGGACATGGGCTGCAAGTGTCGCATTCCTTGTGTCAAGTCACTCATGATCGATAGACAATGCCAGAAGCGTCTTACCTGGGCCAAGGAGAAAAAGAACTGGACTGTTGCTCAGTGGTCCAAGGTGTTGTTTTCAGATGAAAGTAAGTTTTGCATTTCATTTGGAAATCAAGGTCCCAGAGTCTGGAGGAAGAGTGGAGAGGCCACAATCCAAGCTGCTTGATGTCCAGTGTGAAGTTTCCACAATCAGTGATGGTTTGGAGAGGTATGTCATCTGCTGTTGTAGGTCCACTGTGTTTTATCAAGACCAAAGTCAGCGCAGCCATCTACCAGGAAATTTTAGAGCACTTCATGCTTCCCTCTGCTGACAAGCTTTTTGGAGATGGAAATTTAATTCTCCAGCAGGACTTGACTCCTGTCCACACTGCCAAAAATACCAATACCTGGTTTAAAAACAACAGTATCACTGTGCTTGACTGGCCAGCAAACTCGCCCGACCTTAACCCCAGGGCTGTGGAGTCGGAGTCTGAGCCGATTTTGGTGGAGTCGGGAGTTGGTCCATTTTATACAATATCTAAATGTCTGCAATATCTAAAATATATAATAAATTGGGTACAGTAGTTTAATGCAGTTTGTGAGGAATATTTTTTCACAAGAATTTGGGAAAGTTATGAAATGTCCTATAAAGGTCTGTCCTATTCTTGATCTAAGGTCTAGACTTTTAGCTGAGATGAATATGTGCTGCAGTTTATGTTCATAATAAGTAGTGAAGCTCCTCCTCTACAGATAAGGGGAAAAAATAAACACACAGGGAAGAAATGCCTGCATGCATCTCAGGATTAAGGTAAGTACTTCTTAAAGCATATCTAAACTTTCAATAAACTGTGCATAAATCAATAGCCCAGTACATGTTGCCTCTGTATGCTTCATGTTTTAGTTTGTTTTTCCTCTTAGCTCATGTTTGGAGAAATTAGCTGCTCTGATTACTTATACACTATACATAGAAAACAGTTTTTCCCCTTATATTCTAACATCTCAAATTCGGAAATACAGTAACAGGATTGATGAGGACATATATATTTTTTTGTGTGTGTGTTCTGGAATATGATTCAGCACAAACATGCTCCCTCCCTCTTCATAGACTGAAGAAATATGATGTGAAGTATTTAGTGAGCTGTACCCTGGGACAAGCTTGACATTGACAGTTCAGAGTAAAGCTATCTAACACCATATTTTACAAACTTTATACTTATCTGTCCTATTGACTTATGCAAAGATTGTTTTATTTCTATCCTAAATTATACAGTGCATGATTCCCTATTCTTGCAAGCGTTACAATATACCTTATTATGAGAGTGAATTTACTTAATTACAAAATGTCTAAGAAGCATCTTATGAAGTCAGCTGTATTTGAGCATTTCACAGTGACTCAAGATAAAAAAAAAAAAATTGTGTGTCAGTGTATAAGTGACCCAGATCAAAACAAATGCTGTGATGCCAAAATCAGTGCATACTCAGGCAGTGATAAAAATGCTTCTTCAACAGCTTCCAATCTAAAAAGACATTTAGAACGCTGCCACCCAGAAGTTTACAAAGTGGTTATTTAAAAAGATCACAGCAGCACCAAGAAACCATCACTTCCCGCCAGGCAAAGGAGGAGGAAAGAACATCTCAAACATCAGTTACAAGATATTTTGTAAGTGACAAAGTTTATGTAACAATGACAGCAGATGTGTTTAAAAGCCAGCTCATCGAGCTTGTTGTGAAGGGCAGTGTACCATTATTTACCCGACCAGCTTTTACAGCTCTTAATGGAGAAATGGCCCACAAACTTGGTGTTTCTCTGGAAAGAGAAAGTATTAGAAAATTAGTGATTGAAGAAGCCCTTAACCAAAAGGAAGATCTTAAAAAGACTCTCAAGAGACGCTTTGTGTTTCTTAAAATGGACGCCTGCATACATCACAGAGTGAACTATTTTGCTATCAACGTTCGATATGTTTGTGACAAAAAAAAAAAATTGTTAATGAGACGCTGGCACTAAAAGCAGCCAGTTTCTCCAGACCTTAGTGGAAAAAGTTCTGCAAGATTATGAACTCAAAAAAGAACAGGTTCTTGCTATTGTAACTTATAATTCTTCAAACATGATAATTACAATTAAACTGATGAATGAGAATAATGAAGGTGAACAGCAGCTAGAAGAACATTTCACAGTCAGTATGTTGGAGAAGGAAGGCCACAGTCCTGTTCCCATAACGGAGGAACAAACAGATATTACTACAGAAGAACAGCAAAATGATTCTTTACAATTAGATGGTCTCGTTGAAGAAACTTCACACTTCTTTCCTATTCATCACATGCGCTGTGTTGTGCACATGCTGCAGCTGGCAATAAGAGATAGTCTGCTAATCAGAGTTCCAGCATGTCCCTCTTGCAAAGTGAGGAAATTGGCTATTGCTGCCAGAATCCCTAAAATTGATTCCATCTTGAAGAGATGTGTTGGAAAGGGGCAATTGTGGATCAAGTCACTCGGTGGGGCGTGCTGCCCCATTTAAGGAGTAATGATTTAATGATAATGCCCCTATTTAATGATTGAGCGATTGCTTGAGCTGAAACCCTTCCTTGTAGATATGGCCAGCCCTCAGGTAACACTACATGAAGGTCAATGGACACAGGTGGCTGAATTGAAGGAATTGCTTCATCACCCATTTACAGTAACTAAAAAGTTACAAGCTGTGGATTTAACTCCTGGCATTTTTATAAAGCAATGAAAGAAATTGTTGTTTTGCCTGTCCCAAAGAAGAGGTTTAATCGCAGATGGCATTGCTGCTTCAATGAAACGGAGAGAGACACTGCTATTTATCTATTTGGACTCTAGTCATCGTATATTGCTGGATGATCAACAGCTTACTAAAGGAAAAGAGGCTCTGATTGAGGTAGCAGTTAGGATGAGTGGGCTACAGGACGGCCAAGAGCAAGAGGTCTCGGGTCCAGCGTGCTGCAGCTGCAGTTTCTTTATCCTCATCATATGAGGAGCTTGATTTTGAAAAGTATTTGGACGACATGGAGCAGGCAAAGCATTGCCACAGGGAAAAAGATTCCACTCCCATAGAAAACAGATTGACCATATTTCAGCAAGATTTTTCACTTGCTCTCAAAGAAGTAGAAGAGTTCAATCGTTCATCAAAACCGACTGTGCACGAGGCAATTCCTTTATATCCTGAAAATGTTAGAGATGTTGCCCATGTGGTTATTGCTTTGCCACCAATCCAAGTTAGTGTAGAGAGGTTGTTCTCTAACCTTAAAATAATTAGGTCAGATTTGAGGTCATCTATGAGCGAGGCGATACTATTTCTCAGAACAAATTCATAGACTGCACAAATGTTATTCAGAATGTTTTTGTTGAAAACTGTTTTTTTTCCACTTACTGCATAGTGTATAATAAATTGTAAATATGCAAAAGTTTTTTTGTTCTAAAGCTGTATTCCAATAAATATATTTTATGTTCTATCTAAATGGCTTGATTATTGTATCATAATAATAAAAGACTGATGTTACCATTTTACTACAGTAAATTTATCACTTAAACATGAGCCATGTATGAGGGAGTCGGAGTTGGTGTCATGGAAATTGAGGAGTCGGAGGTTTGGCTTACCGACTCCACAGCCCTGCTTAACCCCATAGATTGTATTGTCAAGAGGAAGATGAGAGACACTAGACCCCACAATGCAGATGAGCTGAAGGCTGCTATCAAAGCAACCTGGGCTTCCATAACACCTCAGCAATGCCACAGGCTGATCGCCTCCATGCCACGCCGCATTGATGCAAAAGGAGCCCCGACCAAGTATTGAGTGCATTTACTGAACATACATTTCAGTAGGCCAACATTTCAGATGTTAAAATAATTTTTCAAGCTGGTGTTATAAAGTATTCTAATTTACTGAGATGACTTTTGGGTTTTCATTGGCTGTAAGCCATAATCATCAACATTAACAGAAATAAAATGGGAAATAGATCACTCTGTCTGTAATGACTCTATATAAGGCCGGTCTCACACGTCCAGATATTTCCGGTACCGGAGATATCCGTGTAAATACGTGGTATATCCGTGCATCAGAATCACATGGACGGCCGCAGTGGAAAAAGCGCTACAGCAAGCGCTGCTCCCCTGCTTGTGGTGCTGAAGTCGGCTGTCATTCTCCCTGCTCTGCAGGCAACAGCGAGCAGGAAGAATGAATGAAAGAAAACCCGACGTGGGCTCCCCCTTAGTTTTTGAACCAACCCGGGAAAACTATACAGGTGTGGGCTGCTATTCTCAGGCTGGTAAGGGGCCATGAATATGGGCCCCCCCAGCCTAAAAACAGCAGCCCGCAGCTGCCCAGAAAAGACGCATCTATTAGATGCGCCTATTCTGGAGCTTTGTCGGGTTCTTCCCACTTGCCACCGCTACAGGGCAAGTGGGAAGAACACGACAAAGCTCCAGAATAGGCACATCTAATAGATGCTCCTTTTCTGGGCAGCTGCAGGCTGCTGTTTTTAGGCTGGGGGGGCCCATATTCATGGCCCCTTACCAGCCTGAGAATAGCAGCCCACACCTGTATAGTTTTGCCGGGTTGGTTCAAAAACTAAGGGGGAGCCCACGTTGGGTTTTGTTTCATTCATTCTCTCCTGCTTGCTGTTGCCGGTAGAGCAGGAGAGAAGAATGACAGGCAGCTTCAGCACCACAAGCAGGGGAACAGCGCTTCCAGTAGCGCTTCTTCCCCCTGCGGTCGTCCGTGCACACGGAGGACAACAGTGTGAACTGTTCTCCGTGTGCTGTGTACAGCACGTTTTGCGGACAGTGCGCTCCCACAAACACTGACATGTCTCCGTGTTTTGCACATGGACACGGTCCATGAAACACGCTGACATGTGCATAGACCCATTCATATTAATTTGTCTCTGGTACGTGAGAAAAGTGTCACTACACATAACGGAGCCACTGACGTGTGAAACCGGCCTCATATATGAGTTTCACTTCTTGTATTGAAGAACTGAAATTAACTTTTTGATGATATTCAAATTTTGCGAGAAGCACCTGTAATACACCCCCCAGTACATATAGTATGTATACACCCTGTAATACACCCACCCCCCCAGTATATATATATACCCCCCAATATATATGTATACCCCCTATAATACACCTCCCCAGTATATACAGTGCCTTGCGAAAGTATTCGGCCACCTAGAAATTTTCAAACTTTTCCCACATATCATGCTTCAAACAAAGATACCAAATGTAAATTTTTGGTGAATAATCAACAAGTGGGACACAATTGTTAAGTTGAATGAAATTTATTGGTTATTTTAAATTTTTGCGGAAATACAAAACCTGAAAAGTGGGGCATGCAATATTATTCGGCCCCTTAAACTTAATACTTTGTTGCGCCACCTTTTGCTGTGATTACAGCTGCAAGTCGCTTGGGGTATGTCTATCAGTTTTGTACATCGAGAGACTGAAATTCTTGCCCATTCTTTCTTGGCAAACAGCTCGAGCTCAGTGAGGTTGGATGTAGATCGTTTGTGAACAGCAGTTTTCAGCCCTTTCCACAGATTCTCAATTGGATTCAGGTCTGGACTTGACTTGGCCATTCTAAAACCTGGATACGTTTATTTGTGAACCATTCCATTGCAGATTTTGCTTTATGTTTGGGATCATTGTCTTGTTGAAAGACGAATCTCTGTCCCAGTCTCAGGTCTTTTGCAGACTCCAACAGGTTTTCTTCAAGAATGGTCCTGTATTTGGCTCCATCTATCTTCCCATCTTCACTGTCCCTGCTGAAGAAAAGCAGGCCCAAACCATGATGCTGCCACCACAATGTTTGACAGTGGGGATGGTGTGTTCAGGGTGATGAGCTGTGTTGCCTTTACGCCAAACATATCGTTTGGCATTGTTGCCATAAAGTTTGATTTTGGTTTCATCTGACCAGAGCACCTTCTTCCACATGCTTGGTGTCTCCCAGGTGGCTTGTTGCAAACTTCAAACGACACTTTTTTATGGATATCTTTGAGAAATGGCTTTCTTCTTGCCACTCTTCCATAAAGGCTATATTTGTGCAGTGTACGACTGATTGATGTCCTATGGACAGACTGTCCCACCTCAGCTGTATTTCTCTGCAGTTCATCCAGAGTGATCATGGGCCTCTTGGCTGCATCTCTGATCAGTCTTCTCCTTGTTTGAGATGAAAGTTTAAAGGGACGCGCGGGTCTTGGTAGATTTGCAGTGGTATGATACTCCTTCCATTTTAATATGATCACTTGAACAGTGCTCCTTGGGATGTTTGAAGTTTTGGAAACCATTTTGTATCCAAATCCAGCTTTAAACTTCTCCTCAACAGTATCACGGACCTGCCTGTTGTGTTACTTGGTCTTCATGATGCTCTCTGTGATTCAAACAGAACCCTGAGACTATCACAGAGCAGGTGCATTCATACGGAGACTTGATTACACACAGGTGGATTATATTTATCATCAGTAGTCATTTAGGACAACATTGGATCATTCAGAGATCCGCAATGAACTTCTGGAGTGAGTTTGCTGCACTGAAA
>JARQOD010000001.1:398998084-399058830 GCA_033576555.1 Oophaga sylvatica
AACCAAAGGAACTAACTACGCCTCGCCTAGTTACACCGGGGGTGTGTGTGTGTGTGGTGGTGGGTTTTGGGGTTGTGTGTGACACCTGATATTTACCCACCTTCCATTTTAAACCGGGTTTGTGTTGGCCTGATATAACTAGGCCTCCCTGTTACCCCCGGTGTGGTGTGCCCTGATGATACTATGTAGGCCTCCCTAGTTACCCAGGGGTGTGCTATGTCATACTACGCCTCTCCATTCACCAGTGGTTGGTGTTGGGGGCCCGAATTAACAGCCCTCTCCAGTTACCCCCGTGGTGTGTGACCTGATATTATAATGCGCCTCCCCTAGACACCAGTGTTACTGCCTGATAATTTTCCCAGCGCCCTCCTGGTTTTACACCTGTTGGGCCCCGATAGCATAAGCCCCCTGGTAACTAGTGGGGCGGGACCGATATTATCAGCCCCCCTATTACACCAGTGGGGTGTCCTGATCTATACTAGCGCCCCCCTTTTTTTACACCAGTGTGTGGGTGTGCCCAATTTTTTACTAACCTCCCTGTTAACCAGTGTGTGTGTACCGATTTTACAGGGCCTCCCCTATTTACCCGGGTGTGGTGTGGGTGCCTGATGAATACTATATGGGCCCCTTCCTTTTTACACCTTTTGTGTTGGGACCTTGATACAAACTAGCCCCCTTCCTGTTCATCAGTTGGGGGATGAAAAAAAAACTAGCCCTCCCCTAGTTACACCATGTGGGGGACCGATGTACTAACTGGGCCCTTTCCCTATACCCGTGTGTGTGGGGGTTGGTGGTGTGTGTTCCTGTATTAACAACCTCCCTAGTTACCCCCAGGGTGGGGTGACCTGATATTAATAGCGCCTTCCTAGTTACACAGTGTGTACGACCTGATGATACTATACCACGCCTTCCTATTACACCAGTGTGTGTGGTGACCTGATGATGCTATCTAGCTCTCCTGTTACACTAGTGTGTGCGTGACCTGATATTATATAGCGCCCTCCTGTTACACAGTGTGTGTGTGTTTGATGATACTATACTGCGCCTCTCCTAGTTACACAGTGTGTGTGCGTGTGACCTGTATTATACTCACTTCCTAGTACACCATGTGTGTGTGACCTGATATTCTACTGCGTCTCTCCTATTACACCAGTGTGTGGTGTGTGTTGTGTGTGTGTGTGGTGTTGGTGACTGATGATACTATACTAGTGCCTCCAGTTACACCAGTGTGTTGCCTCTATTATATAGCACCTCTTCTAGTTAACCAGTGTGTGTGACCTGATATTATACTAGCACCTCTTCTAGTTACACCAGTGTGTGTGTGACCTGATATTATACTAGCTCCTCTCCTAGTTACACCAGTGTGTGCGTAACCTGATGATACTATTAGCCTCGCCTAGTTTACCCTGTGTGTGGTGTGCTGATATTATACTAGACCTCTCTAGTTACACCAGTGTGTTGTGTGTGTGACTTGATATTATACTAGCGCCTCTCCTAGTTACACCAGTGTGATGTGTGACCTGATATATACTAGGCCTCTCCTAGTTACACCAGTCGTGTGTGTGACCTGATGATACTATACTAGACCTCTCTATTACACCAGTGGGTCCGTTACACAGTGTGTGACCTGTTATAACGCTCCTAGTACAAGTGTGTGTGATGATATATACAGCGCCTCTCCTAGTTACACCAGTGTGTGTGTACCTGATATTATACTAGCCCTTTTAGTTACACCAGTGTGGTGTGACCTGATATAAACTAGCGCCTCTCCTAGTTACACCAGTGTGTGTGTGTGTGTGTGTGTGGTGTGATATTGACTAGCCCTCTCCTAGTTACACAGTGTGTGTGACCTGATATACTATACAGCCTCTCCTAGTTAACCCAGTGTGTGTTGACCTGATATATACTAGCGCCTCTCTAGTTACACCAGTGTGTGTGTGACCTGATATTATACTAGCCTCTCCTAGTTACACAGTGGTGTGACCTGATAATTATACTAGCGCCTCTCCTAGTTACACCAGTGTGTGGTGACCTGATATTATACTAGCGGCGCCTCTCCTAGTTACACCAGTGGTGTGTGACTGATTTATAATGGCCTCTCTAGTACCAGTGTGTACATGACCTGATATACTATACCAGCGCCTCTCCTAGTTACACCAGTGGTGTGTGTGACCTGATGATGCTATACTAGCTCTCCTAGTTACCTAGTGTGTGCGTGACCTGATATTATACTAGCGCCTCTCCTAGTTACACCAGTGTGTGTGTTGGTGTGGACCTGATGATACTATACCAGCGCCTCTCCTAGTTACACCAGTGTGAGTGTGTGACCTGATGATGCTATACTAGCTCTCCTAGTTACACTAGTGTTGCGTGACCTGATATTATACTAGCGCCTCTCCTAGTTACACAGTGTGTGTGTGACCTGATGATACATACCAGGCCTCTCCTAGTTACACCAGTGTGAGTGTGTGACTGATGATGCATACTAGCTCTCCTAGTTACACTAGTGTGTGCGTGACCTGATATTATACTAGCACCTCTCTAGTTACACAGTGTGTGTGACTGATATTATACTACGCCTCTCCTAGTTACACCATTGTGTGCGTGACCTGATCATACTATACTAGTGCTCCTAGTTACACCAGTGTGTGTGACCTGAATTATACTAGCCCTCTCCTAGTTACACAGTGTGTGTGTGTGACTGATATTATACTAGCTCCTCTCTAGTTACACCAGTGTGTGCGTAACCTGATGATACTATACTAGCGCCTCGCCTAGTTACACCAGTGTGTGTGTGTGTGACCTGATATTATACTAGCACCTCTCTAGTTACACCAGTGTGTGTGTGTGTGTGTGGTGTGACTGATATTATACTAGCGCCTCTCTAGTTACACCAGGTGTGTGTGACCTGATGATATATACTAGCGCCTCTCCTATTACACAGTGTGTGTGTGACTGATGATACATACTAGCGCCTCTCTAGTTACACCAGTGTGTGTGGTGTGTGTGTGGTGGTGTGTGACCTGATATTATACTAGCACCCTCCTAGTTACCCATGGTGTGTGACCTGATATTATAATAGCGCCTCTCCTAGTACCCAGTGTGTACAGACCTGATGATACTATACCAGCCTCTCCTATTCACCAGTGTGTGTGTGTGACCTGATGATGCTATACTAGCTCTCAGTTACACTAGTGTGTGGTGACCTGATATTATACTAGCGCTCTCCTAGTTACACCAGTGTGTGTGTGTCTTGATGATACTATACTAGCGCCTCTCCTAGTTACACCAGTGGTGTGTGCGTGTGACCTGATATTATACTAGCACCTCTCCTAGTTACACCAGTGTGTGTGTGACCTGATATTCTACTAGCGTCTCTCCTAGTTACACCAGTGTGTGTGTGTGTGTGTGTGTGTGTGTGTGTGACCTGATGATACTATACTAGTGCCTCTCCAGTTACACCAGTGTGTGTGACCTGATATTATACTAGCACCTCTTCTAGTTACTACCAGTGTGTGTGACCTGATATTATACTAGCACCTCTTCTAGTTACACCAGTGTGTGTGTGTGACCTGATATTATACTAGCCCTCTCCTAGTTACACCAGTGTGTGCGTAACCTGATGATACTATACTAGCGCCTCGCCTAGTTACACCAGTGTGTGTGTGTGTTGACCTGATATTATGCTAGCACCTCTTCTAGTTACACCAGTGTGTGTGTGTGTTGACCTGATATTATACTAGCGCCTTCCTAGTTATCACCAGTGTGTGTGTGACCTGATATTATACTAGCGCCTCTCTAGTTACACCAGTGTGTGTGTGACCTGATGATACTATACTAGCGCCTCTCCTAGTTACACCAGTGGTGTGTGACCTGATGATACTATACTAGCGCCTCTCCTAGTTACACCAGTGGGTGTGTGACCTGATATTATAATAGCGCCTCTCCTAGTTACACCAGTGGGTGTGTGACCTGATATTATAATAGCGCCTCTCCTAGTTACACCAGTGTGTACATGACCTGATGATACTATACCAGCGCCTCTCCTAGTTACACCAGTGTGTGTGTGTGACCTGATGATGCTATACTAGCTCTCCTAGTTACACTAGTGTGTGCGTGACCTGATATTATACTAGCGCCTCTCCTAGTTACACCAGTGTGTGTGTGTGTGTGACCTGATGATACTATACCAGCGCCTCTCCTAGTTACACCAGTGTGAGTGTGTGACCTGATGATGCTATACTAGCTCTCCTAGTTACACTAGTGTGTGCGTGACCTGATATTATACTAGCACCTCTCCTAGTTACACCAGTGTGTGTGACCTGATATTATACTAGCGCCTCTCCTAGTTACACCATTGTGTGCGTGACCTGATCATACTATACTAGTGCCTCCTAGTTACACCAGTGTGTGTGACCTGATATTATACTAGCACCTCTCCTAGTTACACCAGTGTGTGTGTGACCTGATATTATACTAGCGCCTCTCCTAGTTACACCAGTGTGTGTGACCTGATATTATACTAGCGCCTCTCCTAGTTACACCATTGTGTGCGTGACCTGATACTATACTAGCGCCTCTCCTAGTTACACCAGTGTGTGCGTGACCTGATACTATACTAGTGCCTCTCCTAGTTACACCAGTGTGTGCGTGACCTGATGATACTATACTAGCGCCTCTCCTAGTTACACCAGTGTGTGCGTAACCTGATGATACTATACTAGCGCCTCTCCTAATTACACCAGTGTGTGCGTGACCTGATAATACTATACTAGTGCCTCTCCTAGTTACACCAGTGTGCACGTGACCTGATCATGTACTAGCGCCTCTCCTAGTTACACCAGTGTGTGCGTAACCTGATGATACTATACTAGCGCCTCTCCTAGTTACACCAGTGCGTGTGACCTGATATTATACTAGCGCCTCTCATAGTTACACCACTGTGCACACATTACCCGTATAAATGACCTGACGATACCAGACCTGCGCTGTCTCTTCATGTCATGAGCGCCTCTCCCATTACTTGCTCTAGGATGCCATCTGTACTTGACCTTGTGATGTTAGCACATCATGTCCATGTCACCAGCACCTCCATCCCCCCCAAACAGAACTGAGTTACTGGACACCCCCTTAATCTTATTGCCTGTGGTTGAATACTTTCATATAACATTGCACTTAAAGCCACGGTCACAAGGTCATTATTTGTAACGAAGAGTGGGTTATAATACAGAAGTGGTGACGTGTTTCTGTACTTCTCCTATGACTGTTCCATTCCTGGTTTTGGCTACTAATGCTGATGTAAAGGGCCACATTCACACATTCAGTATATCTGATTTTTCACCACACTTGCTCAGTGCCAGGCGTAATGCAGAACTAATAAGGTTTTGTATCGGTCGCATGAATACCAAAAAATGTTCTCGCTACTCCCGAGCCTGACTTTTGCAGGAATGTCTGCTCCGGTTTTGTCAAGCTTCCAGGTGTTTTAGAGCAGTGGCAATGGGAAGTCTCCTCCTTTGTGGCAGCCATTGTAATCTGGGGTTTATGCTGGGTTCCAGAACTTATCACTCTTCCATTATTTCTGGATAGTATTAGTGGCTTGGCATTGGGGTCCAGTCTTGTTACCTCCTGTCTCTGGATGACCTGTGTTCTAGGTGATCAGGCTGGGGCTGACGTGGGGCCCCTCATCAGTAAAGAGGCAAAGCAGCGGGTGTGCAGCCTGATTGACAGTGGGGTGAAGCAGGGCGCAACACTTCTACTCGACGGCCGCAGCATCAAAGTAAAGGGCTATGAAAATGGCAACTTTGTGGGGCCTACAATACTGGCCAACGTTACGGTAAGTGTCCAAAAAGCAGTGTGGGCTGGTGAATGGAGAGACAGCAGTAGAGATGGCGCACTACATGAGATTCTGGCACTGATTGGTCATCTGTAATGCTTCTCGCAGCCAGACATGACCTGCTACAAAGAGGAGATCTTTGGGCCAGTTCTTGTGGTCCTCGGAGCCGACACTCTGGATGAAGCGATCAACATCGTCAATAAAAACCCCTATGGGAATGGCACAGCAATCTTTACCACAAATGGAGCCACAGCCCGGAAGTACACCCATCTGGCAGATGTGGGACAGGTGGGTACATGCTAGTGAAGACTGCTGTGTAGTGGGTGAATAGGAGAGCTGAACATAGGGGTCCGTCCAGACACTGGGGTGATCGTTGTCCACAACAGCTGTAACTACCATCTGCTCTACTTCCAGGTTGGAGTAAATGTGCCCATTCCGGTGCCGCTGCCAATGTTCTCTTTCACTGGATCCCGTGCCTCCTTCCGCGGGGACACAAACTTCTATGGCAAACAGGTAAGGGGTTAGTCCAGCCTCCTGTGTGGGGGGAGTTGAAGTTACTGTGTCCCTTACTTTACATCTTTTACTTTTAGGGGGTTCAGTTTTACACCCAGTTAAAGACTGTGACCTCTCAGTGGAAAGAGGAGGATGCCACACTAACCAGTCCGGCCGTGGTCATGCCAACCATGGGCCGGTAAGCTGCCCTCAATCTTGTCTTATCATGACCCCGTGGACGTCTATCACCCCTCCCCTTTGTTACAACTCATTCTTATCAGACAACGCAAATAAAATTCTTTAAAGTATGTTTTCTGCAAGTTTCTTCTGGGTCGGGGTAAATTCATCAGTGTAGATCCCTGGAGAGATCGTCAGCTCGGCATCTCCGTGGCTGGAGTCTCCTTATCTGCCGGTTATGGCCGCTGTACCCACTTTGGGGAGTTTAGCTGTGCATATTTATGCACAGATGGAGAAGAACACCTGGCTCCTCAGCCCATCACATACCTGGAGCCTTCATCTCTTGTATCTCAGCGTTGTTTGTACACATTACTCTGTGAGGTTAGTTCTACTCTTCATTGCATATGTAGTACAGTCATGGCCAAAAGTTTTGAGAATGACACAAATATTAATTTTTACAAAGTCTACTGCTTCACTTTTTCTAATGGCAATTTGCATATACTCCAGAATGTTATAAAGAGTGATCAGCTTAACAGCAATTACTTGAAAAGTCAATATTTGGCTAGAAAATGAACTTTATCCCCCAAAACACATTTCAACATCATTGCAGCCCTGCCTTAAAAGGACCAGCTAACCTCTTTTCAGTGATTGCTCCATTAACACAGGTGTGGGTGTTGATTAGGACATGGCTGGAGATCAACCTGTCATGATTAAGTAAGAATGACACCACTGGACACTTTAAAAGGAGGCTGGTGCTTGGCATCATTGTTTCTCTTCTGTTAACCATGGATATCTCTAAAAAAACACGTGCAGTCATCATTGCAATGCACAAAAATGGCCTAACAGGGAAGAGTATCGCAGCTAGAAAGATTGCACCTCAGTCAACAATCTATTGCATCATCAAGAACTTCAAGGAGAGAGGTTCCATTGTTGCCAAAAAGGCTTCAGGGCGCCCAAGAAAGACCAGCAAGCGCCAGGACCGTCTCTTAAAAGTGTTTCAGCTGCGGGATCGGGCTACCAGCAGTGCAGAGCTTGCTCAGGAATGGCAGCAGGCAGGTGTGAGTGCATCTGCACGCACTGTGAGGCGGAGACTCTTGGAGCAAGGCCTGGTCTCAAGGAGGGCAGCAAAGAAGCCACTTCTCTCCAGAAAAAACATCATGGACAGACTGATATTCTGCAAAAGGTACAGGCAGTGGACTGCTGAGGACTGGGGTAAAGTTATTTTCTCTGATGAATCCCCTTTTCGATTGTTTGGGACATCAGGAAAACGCCTCATTCGGAGAAGACAAGGTGAGCGCTACCACCAGTCTTGTCTCATGCCAACTGTTAAGCATCCTGAAACCATTCATGTGTGGGGTTGCTTCTCAGCCAAGGGAATCGGCTCTCTCACAGTCTTGCCTAAAAACACAGCCATTAATAAAGAATGGTACCAGAATGTCCTCCAAGAGCAACTTCTGCCAACCCTCCAAGAGCAGTGTCAGTATTCCGGGTTTTCTAGGTAACTTTGTCAATGATTTTGCCCTTTGTTAAAATGGAGTTTGCTGTTTTCTGTGCCCTACTTCCTGTTCGTTTGTTTAAAACCCGGCTCAGGTGCTGGCTTCACTGCTGGAATATTCTGCTTCCGTTTCCCTGCAACCCAGCTGCTTTGTTCCTCACAGATCTTTGGTGTATTTACCAAGAAAGTGCATAACCTTATCTTCAGGTGTTTCTCAGCCACAGCAGTTTCTACCCATGGCTCTGGACATTCTCTGCATATGTAAGTTGCACAAAGTACTGTGTTATCACTAAACTGTTGACTTGGGAATTTAACCCTTGGTTCACTCCATCTGATAAGAACTGTGTTTCTGAACTGTTGCTGTTTAACCCTTCGTGCATTACCTCTGGTGAGAGCTGTTGGAACTGTTACTGGAACCTTACTGACATATGAACTTGTTGTTGGACTTCACTGAATTAAGCCACAACTGAGATTAACTTGTTCCTGGATCTCCCTGTGTTTTCTGCATACCTGGATCTGACTCTTCACACACCAGCAGTGTGTAAATCCAGCCACGTTACCTGTGCATCAGACTTACCTTATGGTCACATTTGTGTGAGGACTCCGTCGTAAGAACTTTACTACCCTCGCTATAGAGGTTCAAGGACTTATATTTCCGGATTCATATAACTGGACTTGTGTATATATATATGGACTCATTGCATGTCACTACGGGTTGTTTGAATATTGTTTTTGGGTGTTTTGCTGTTTCACAAATACATTATTTGCATTCAAAGAAACCCGTCTCTGATTGTTCATTGCCCCACGCTATCAGAATCCTCGAGTTCCTACAATAGTATTACAGGATATTCCAGCCTAAAAAAGAGGATTCTGCTGGGGCAATGACGGAGACACGGGCAGACAAATTGTTCACCATAGTTAACTCCTTGCAGCAGGAGGTGGCGGCTGCACACAATCAGATTAGAGACTTGGAGTCTCGGGTTAACCACAATGCACAGGGGTTTGGTCAGGCTCTCCAAGATCTACGTTCTAGGTTAGGAGTCCTGGAGGCCTTACCTACTGAGCCTACCTCATCCACCAGTATGCCCAAATTGCCTCCATTCCGTTTTAATGGTGACCGAAGTCAATTCCGTGGGTTTGTTAATCAATGTATATTATTTTTTGATGTACATGCCTCCTACTACCGGTCTGATAGATCTAAGGTTCTATGTATTATTATGTTGTTGACATCACGTGCACTGGCTTGGGCAAATCCTATGGTTGAAAGTCATGATACCCGTCTAAATAATTTGGACAATTTTCTGGCAGCCATGGCGCAAATGTTCGACGATCCCAACCGCCGTGCTACCGCTGAATCTGCCTTGCTTTCCTTACGCCAGGGGAAACGGTCAGTCATAGAATATGTTACTGAATTTAAAAGGTTAGTGGTGGACACCCAGTGGGAAAACAATGCTTTATTACCAATCTTTAGAAAAGGTTTGTCAAATGCAATCAAGGATGAGCTAGCTCGTTCAGAGTCTCCACAGGAGTTTGAATTGTTTATACAGCACTGTGTACGTATTGATATCCGTTTAACTGAACGCAGACAAGAAAAATGGGCCGCTGTAAATCGCATTACTAATTACTCTCTTCCGTCCAGGGAAACCACAGGCAAAAACCCGCGAGAGGCTGAGGAGGTGCCTATGCAGGTGGACTCACTGCAGAGACGTGAGAATAATGAACGCCGCGAACACCGTCTCCGTGAGCGCTTATGTTTCTATTGTGGTCAATCGGACCATTTCCTCATCAATTGTCCTAAATGTCCTAGGCGACCCAACAAGGTGTTGGCGGTAGTAGGGGATTATGATAACACAGACGCTGAGTCTGAAGTTTCGGAAACCAGTCTACATCTAGATGCGGTTTTTCCCCCAATACTGATGCCGACTTCCCCTAAAGATCAAGGGGAGAAATATTCACATTGTTCTCTTCCTATACAGATTCAGTGGGAGGAACAGTGGATATCAAGTTCTGCCATGATAGACTCTGGAGCAGGTGGGAATTTCATGGATTCTTCTTTTGCAGAGGAACATGGTATAAAGACACAACTAAGAGCTTCACCAATCACTATGGAAACGGTGGATGGTTCCCCATTAGTTTCTGGACCAGTAGATCGGGAGACAGTGCCTCTGGAGTGTAAGATGGAACCAGACCATCAAGAAACACTTTCATTCATGTTAATATCTTCTCCTCATTTTCCTGTAATTTTAGGAATTCCCTGGTTACGGTCACAAAATCCAATCATCAATTGGGAAACCAAGGAGATAACCTTTCTCCCGAAGTGCAGTTCTACCATTAGTCCAACTGTGGCGGCTCCAGTTACCCAGAACTTGGAAGAGGTGATACAGGTACCTACTCTCCCTCTGATTTATCAGGAATTCTCAGACATTTGTGATAAAAGGAAGGCAGATCAACTTCCCCCACATAGACCGTATGACTGCCCCATAGAATTGCTTCCTGGAGCAGCGATTCCTTTCGGCCATGTTTACCCGTTGGCGGCTCCGGAATTAAAATCTTTACGAGAGTATATAGATGAGAATTTAGCCAAGGGGTTTATCCGACCATCTTCTTCACCAGCGGGAGCTCCAATATTCTTTGTAAAGAAGAAGGATGGTACTCTAAGACCCTGCATTGACTACCGGGAGTTAAATAAGGTAACCATTCGTAACAGGTACCCGTTGCCCCTAATTCCAGAATTGTTGGAAAGAGTTCGCCAGGCCAAAGTATTTACCAAATTAGATCTTCGTGGGGCATATAATTTACTCCGTATACGGCCCGGAGACGAATGGAAGACAGCTTTTAGATGCCGGTATGGACATTTTGAATATTTGGTGATGCCATTCGGACTCTGTAACGCTCCTGCTGCTTTTCAACATTTAGCCAACGACATTTTCAGGGATTTATTGGACCAATATGTGGTAATTTACCTTGATGACATCTTAATCTTTTCTGACTCCTTACAGGAACATCAGGAACATGTCAAGACCGTACTTAGACGTTTGAGAGATAATCATTTGTACATCAAACTCGAAAAGTGTGAGTTCCATTGTTCTGAAATTCAATTTTTAGGCTATGTTATCTCGCCTCAGGGATTGAATATGGAGTCCAGCAAGATCCAGGCAATCTTGGACTGGCCGGTACCAGGAAACATTAAGGAGGTACAACGATTCATTGGCTTTGCTAACTTTTATAGACGGTTTATCCGAAATTTTTCAGAAATTGTCCGTCCCATCACTCTCCTCACCAAGAAGGGGAAGAAGTTTGAATGGTCTTCGCAAGCTCAGGAAGCCTTTGATCGCCTGAAGGGTTGTTTTACCACGGCTCCAATATTGATGCATCCGGATCCTGCACAGCCTTTTATCGTGGAGGTGGACGCGTCTGACTGTGCATTGGGAGCTATCCTCTCACAACGTACCGGAGACAAAGGTTTGCTGCACCCGTGTGCCTTCTTCTCTCGTAGGTTATCTTCTGCAGAACTGAACTATGATGTGGCAGATAAGGAACTTTTGGCAATTATTTCTGCCTTTAAGGAATGGAGACACCATTTGCAGGGGGCAACTCAGCAGGTAGTAGTACTCACGGATCATCGCAATTTGGAATTCCTTAAGTCTGCCAGGTGTCTTTCTCCTCGACAAGCTAGGTGGAGTTTGTTCTTGAACCAGTTTAATTTTATTATTTCGTACCGCCCAGGTTCACGTAATGGGAAAGCTGACGCATTATCCCGAATCCATACCGTGGATTCCGTGCCTGGGACCCCGTCGAAGACCATCTTGTCGGAGGCCAATTTCGTTGGAGTGCTCCGGAACCGGGACTTGTGGCAGGAGATCAAGCTGGCCTATGACGGTGACGTATTTCTTGCAGCTCCACCTGACAATGTGAATCTTGTCCTTCGGAATGGTGTGTGGCTTAGAGATCGATGTATTTATGTCCCAGAGGCTGTAAGACTTCGAGTTCTCAAATTGGTCCACGACTCTAAATTGGCTGGTCATAGGGGGGTACAGAAGACGCAGGAATTGTTAACTCGTTTTTTTTTGGTGGCCTACCTGCTTGAAGGATGTGAATGACTATGTCCGCTCTTGTGAAGTTTGTGCCCGGTACAAGGTTCCTCGCGTTTCACCTACTGGTCTTCTTAAACCGCTACCTGTACCGTCTCGCCCTTGGGGGTCTATTTCGATGGACTTTATTGTGGAGTTACCCACCTCTGGTGGTAAAAACACTATTTTGGTGGTAGTAGATCGTTTAACGAAAGCTGCTCATTTCATTCCGTGTGCTGGTCTTCCCTCAGCTACAGAGACAGTAGATCTAGTTATCCAGAACATTTTCCGGCTGCATGGGGTACCAGATGACATCATTTCTGACCGGGGAATACAATTTACCTCTAGATTTTGGAAAGGATTTTGTTCTGCGCTCCACATTAATGTTTGCTTGTCTTCTGCATACCATCCTCAGACCAACGGGCAGACCGAACGGACAAATCAAACCTTGGAGCAATATCTACGCTGTTACGTCAGTCATTTGCAGGACGATTGGCTGAAGCTACTTCCTCTAGCGGAATTTTCGTACAACAACTCCCAAAGCAGTTCCACGAAGGTAACGCCTTTTTTTGCCAACCTGGGTTATCATCCAAGTATTTTGCCTAGGTCTCCGGTTACGATTTCGGTACCAGCGGTTGAAGACAGAGTGACGGCGTTGCAACGTAATCTTGAAGTTTTGAAGGACTCCCTGACCACAGCACAGGAGCGTTACAAGAAGTCGGCCGATAGATTCCGGAAACCAGCACCTATGTATAAGGTAGGAGACTCAGTTTGGTTGTCCACCAAGAATCTAAAATTGGGTGTTCCTTCGCAGAAACTGGGACAGAAATTCATCGGTCCATTCAAGATCACTGGGATTGTGAGCTCTGTTGCCTGTCGGTTGAAGCTACCACGGACTTTAAAGGTACACCCAGTATTTCATGTTTCCTTATTAAAACCAGTCTCTCCTAACACGTTTCAGGGACGTATCGTACCTCCCCCTCCACCAGTGTTGGTTGATGGCGAAGAACAATTCGTGGTACAGGATATTGTTAATTCGAGACTTCATAGAAACCGGCTTCAGTATCTAGTTAGATGGCAAGGTTACTCTCCTGAAAATGATTCTTGGGAACCAGTAAGTAACATCAATGCGCCTCTGAAGATTGCTCAGTTTCATCGGAGATACCCGGACAGGCCTGGTCCAGGACCGTCCAGAGGCCGTCTTTAGGGGGGGAGTAATGTCAGTATTCCGGGTTTTCTAGGTAACTTTGTCAATGATTTTGCCCTTTGTTAAAATGGAGTTTGCTGTTTTCTGTGCCCTACTTCCTGTTCGTTTGTTTAAAACCCGGCTCAGGTGCTGGCTTCACTGCTGGAATATTCTGCTTCCGTTTCCCTGCAACCCAGCTGCTTTGTTCCTCACAGATCTTTGGTGTATTTACCAAGAAAGTGCATAACCTTATCTTCAGGTGTTTCTCAGCCACAGCAGTTTCTACCCATGGCTCTGGACATTCTCTGCATATGTAAGTTGCACAAAGTACTGTGTTATCACTAAACTGTTGACTTGGGAATTTAAACCCTTGGTTCACTCCATCTGATAAGAACTGTGTTTCTGAACTGTTGCTGTTTAACCCTTCGTGCATTACCTCTGGTGAGAGCTGTTGGAACTGTTACTGGAACCTTACTGACATATGAACTTGTTGTTGGACTTCACTGAATTAAGCCACAACTGAGATTAACTTGTTCCTGGATCTCCCTGTGTTTTCTGCATACCTGGATCTGACTCTTCACACACCAGCAGTGTGTAAATCCAGCCACGTTACCTGTGCATCAGACTTACCTTATGGTCACATTTGTGTGAGGACTCCGTCGTAAGAACTTTACTACCCTCGCTATAGAGGTTCAAGGACTTATATTTCCGGATTCATATAACTGGACTTGTGTATATATATATGGACTCATTGCATGTCACTACGGGTTGTTTGAATATTGTTTTTGGGTGTTTTGCTGTTTCACAAATACATTATTTGCATTCAAAGAAACCCGTCTCTGATTGTTCATTGCCCACGCTATCAGAATCCTCGAGTTCCTACAATAGTATTACAAGCAGTTTGGCGATCAACAATGCCTTTTCCAGCATGATGGAGCACCTTGCCATAAAGCAAAGGTGATAACTAAATGGCTCAGGGAACAAAACATAGAGATTTTGGGTCCATGGCCTGGAAACTCCCCAGATCTTAATCCCATTGAGAACTTGTGGTCAATCATCAAGAGACGGGTGGACAAACAAAAACCTAAAAATTCTGACAAAATGAAAGCATTGATTGTGCAAGAATGGACTGCTATCAGTCAGGATTTGGTCCAGAAGTTGATTGAGAGCATGCCAGGGAGAATTGCAGAGGTCCTGAAGAAGAAGGGTCAACACTGCAAATATTGACTTGCTGCATTAACTCATTCTAACTGTCAATATAAGCTTTTGTTACTCATATGTTTGCAATTATTATATTTCTGTCTGTGATAAAAACATCTGTCAAACACACATAAAAACCAGAGGGCAGCAGATCATGTGAAAATATAATATTTGTGTCATTCTCAAAACTTTTGGCCATGACTGTACAATGGAGAAAATAAGTATTTGATACACTGTCGATTTTTGCAAGTTTTCCCACCTACAAAGAATGGAGAGGTCTGTATTTTTTATCGTAGGTACACTGCATGTGTGAGAGACGGAATCTAAAAATAAAACCCAGAAAATCACATTGTATGATTTTTACATAATTAATTTGCATTTTATTTCATGAAATAAGTATTTTATACAATAGAAAAACAGAACCTAATATTTGGTACAGAAACCTTTATTTGTAATTAGAGGTCAGACGTTTCCTGTAGTTCTTGACCAAGTTTGCACACACTGCAGCAGGGATTTTGGCTCACTCCTCCATACAGATCTTTCACATTTCAGGGCCGTCGCTGGGCAACATTGAGTTTCAGCTCCCTATTGGTTTCAGGGCCGAATACTGGTTAAGCCACTCCAGGACATTTAAACGCTTTACGAAGCCACTCCTTAGTTGCCCTGGCTGTGTGTTTCTGGTGAGTGTCATGCTGGAAGTACCAGTCATGACCATCTTCAATGTTCTTACTGAGGGAAGGAGGTTGTTAGCCATAGTCTTGCAACAGCTAACCCCATCCATCCTCCCTTCAGTATGGTGCAGTCGTCATGTCCCTTTTGCAGAAAAGCACCCCCAAAGTATGATGTTTCCCCACCATGCTTCACAGTTGGGGCGGTGTTCTTGGGGTTGAACTCCTCCTTCTTCCTGCAAGCATGGCAAGTAGCGTGGATACCAAAAAGTTTTCTATTGGTCTCATCTGACCACATGACCTTCTCCCATGCCTCCTCTGGATCATCCAGATGGTCATTGACAAACTTCAAACAGGCCTGGACAAGTGCTAGTGTGAGCAGGGGACCTTGTGTGACCTGCTGGATTTTAATCCATGACCGCGTAGTGTGTTAATAACGTTAATGTTTGAGACTGTGGTCTCAGGTCATTGATCAGGTCCTCCTGTGTAGTTCTGGACTGATTACTGACTTTCTCTGAATCATCCTTACCCCCACGAAGTGATATCTTGCATGGAGCCCCAGACCGAGGAAGATTGACATGCATGTTGTGTTTCTTCCATTTTCTAATAATTGTGCCATCAGTTGTTACCTTCACACCAAACTGCTTGCCCATTATTGTACTGTAACCCATCTCTGCCTTGTGCACATCTACAATTTTGCCCCTGGTGTCCTTAGTTAGCTCTTTGGTCTTGGCCATGGTGGAGAGGTTGGACTGTGATTGAGTCTGTGGACAGGTACCTTTTATACAAACAGGTGCAATTAATACAGGCATTGAGTACAGAGTAGGACGGCTTCTTAAATAGAAAAACTAACAGGTCTGTGACAGCCAGAATTCTTGCTAGTTGGTCGATGACGAAATACTTAATTAAATTGCATTTTATTGTAGGAAATATGTAAAAATCATACAATGTGATTTTCTGTTTTCCTTTTTTTTTTTATTTTATTTTTAGATTGTCTCAAAGGTGAAGTGTACTCGTACCTACGATAATAGACATCTCCATTCATTGTAGGTGGGACGACTTGCAAAATCGGCAGTGGATCAAATACATATTTTCCCCACAGTATGTCATGGTATATCTTAATCATTCCCATGTACCAGGACAGGCTTGGGCCCCCCTTTCCCTCCTCTGTGGGTCGGGACAGGAGTGGGCCATAGCTTGCAGCTTGATGAAATTAAGGATGTCCTCCCTGTGCAGGTACTTGTATAATGGCAGAATATACATGAAAATCCTTTAATAGCCACTTAGTAGGTGCATAAAAAATAGATCAAACCTGTAAAAGACGGATTTTGGTAAGAACTTACCTGTAAAATCCTTTTCAGCGAAGGAAGGAAAGGAGCACACTAGTTCATAACTAGTGGGTAGGCGGAGCCCAGATAGGATTGACACCTCAGATTAAAAAAGTGTTGACCGGCCCCTCCAGCTCGGGCTCCTCCTACTCAGCTCTTCAGTCGTACCCAAGCTTAAGGAAGAACAATATCACCAGCGAAGCAACATAACCCCTTCTGAAGGACTTCAGAGAAAAAATATAAGAGTACAGGTTATGCATGCATTTGGCAAAAAATCACACAGTTCCAGGTACTACTCACTGAACCTGACTACTGCGATAAGCTGGCAATGCTGGAACAGAGCCGTAGCGCGTTGACCTCAGTCCAGATAATCGCTATCAGAGAAGGGTCACGCTGCATCTGTAAATACAACAACACACTTCTGCCATGGGAGGGAGCTGTGTCTCCTTTCCTTCCTTCGCTGAAAAGGATTTTACAGGTAAGTTCTTACCAAAATCCGTCTTTCAGCAGCAGGTGGAAGGAAAGGAGACACACTAGTTCATAACTAGTGGTACGTCCCAAAGCAGTCCAAAAATTAGAGTGGGAAAAAAACAAAATAGGCAGAAACCCAACAACCTAGATAAATGCGCCACAGGCGCCACATACAAGTTAACTAGAACTTTAAACTACCGCTGCCTGCAGGACCCTACGTCCTAAGGCCGCATCAGCGGAAGCACTAACGTCCACCTTATAAAACTTTGTAAATGTGTGGACAGAGCACCAGGTCGCCGCTCGGCAGAGCTGAGCTGCCGAAGCCCCTTGATGAAAGGCCCACGATGAAGCCACAGCCCTCGTGGAATGAGCTTGAATCTTAATCGGGCAAGGTTCGCCTTTAAGTCGGTAAGCCTCCAAAATGGCCGACCGAATCCAACGAGCTATAGAGTCCTTGGAAGCTCGTTGACCACGCCTGCGACCTGCTGGAATTACAAACAGAGAATCTGACTTCCAAAAACCTTGAGTAATAGACAAATAGAACTTCAAGGCCCGCACCAAATCCAATGTGTGCAAGGCCCGTTCCTTTGCATTCCTAGGGCCCGGGCAAAGCGAGGGCAACACAATATCCTGGTTAACATGAAATTGCGACACCACCTTAGGTAGAAAGTCGCCCCGTGTGCGAAGCACTACTCGATCAGAGTAAAACTCCAGGAAAAGAGGCGAGCAGGAAAGAGCCGCCAACTCAGAATTTCTTCTCAAAGAGGTTACTGCCACTAAGAAAGCAACCTTCCAAGAAAGTAAAGAAAGGCTAGCAGAACTCATAGGCTCAAAAGGCACATGCTGAAGAGCCTCCAACACAAGGTTGAGCCGCCATGGAGACACAGGCGCCTTCCGCGGTGGAAACTGACGGGTTACTCCGCGAAAAAAGGAACGCACGTCCCTACGGGAGGCGATAGCCCTCCGAAACAGTAAGGACAGAGCAGAAACCTGACCTTTCAGGGTGCTCACTGCCAAACCTTTGTCCAGCCCGTACTGCAGAAAAGCCAACAAATTGGGAATGGAAAAAATCCTCGGGTTCCTTGAAGAACCCGAACACCACGAAAAGAAGGCTTCCCAAGTCTTGTGATAAATCCTAGTAGTAGCCGGACTTCTGGCAGCTCGCAGAGTGGCAATGACTTTGGCTGAAAAACCTCTAAGGGTCAATATTTCGGTCTCAAGAGCCACGCCGTCAAACGCAGAGACTTCAAGTCCGGATGACGAACGGGACCCTGGGTCAACAGGTCCGGGCGAAGAGGAAGTGGGAATGGCGGCGCCGCCAAAAGCGACACCAGTGTCGAGAACCACGTCCTCCTTGGCCAATCTGGGGCTATCAACATAGCCGGAATTCTCTCCAGTCTGATCCGACGCAGCACCAGAGGGAGTAAAGATATCGGCGGAAACACATAGACTAGCTCGAAATGGTCCCACGGAGCCACCAGAGCGTCTACCGCCACAGCCTTCGGGTCCTTGTACCTGGACATGAAGGTCAGTAGTTTGGCATTGAACCTGGATGCCATCAAGTCCACTTGGGGAGTTCCCCAACGGGAGCACAGCAGTGCAAAAATTTCCGGATGAAGACTCCATTCTCCGAGATCCATCTTCTCGCGACTGAGGAAGTCCGCCGTGGTATTCTGGACTCCTGGAATGTGAATCGCAGAGATGGCTGGAACCCTGGTCTCGGCCCATATCCGGATCCGAGATACCTCCACCATGAGTCTGGAACTCCTTGTCCCGCCTTGGTGGTTGATATACGCGACCGCTGTCGCGTTGTCTGTCTGCATTTGGACTGGTAGACCGCTCAAAGGGACCGTCCAGTGTTAGAGGCAAAGGAAAATTGCCCTCAATTCCAGGATGTTGATCGGTAGAAAAGATAACCGCGATCTCGCTAGGACGTTGAACCACCATCCCAGAATTCTCGCACCCGCGAGAGATGATGACACTGCAATCCAGCGAAGCCTGCGATCGATCCCAATGACTCAGAATGAGCCTTTGGAATGAATACTGGGCAAACGGAAGTGCCTCCATGAACGCCACCATTAAACCCAGAAGGCGCATACACTTCCGAAGAGACATTACTGTCGAAGACTTCATAATCTGTACATGTCGAGGGAGACATGCCCGCTCGTCTGGAGGTAGAGACACCACTGCCCGTACCATGTCGAAATGCATTCCTAAAAATAGGATAGACTGCGACGTTCCAGAGACGACTTCTCCCAATTGACCAGTCACCCGAAGTCCTCTAGGAGCTGAAGGAATAGATTGCGAGCCGTCACTGCCTCCTCCTTTGAGGACGCCACAATTGAAAGGTCGTCCAGGTAGGGAAGAATCGTATGTCTACGAAGAATTGCCATGAGAGGCGCCAGAATCGTTGTAAAAACTCTGGGCGTTAAGGCCAAGCCGAAAGGCCGAGCCACAAACTGGTGATGGTCCTGACCTATGGCAAAACGAAGGAAGCGCTGGTGAACCCTTCCGACGGGAACATGCAAATAAGCGTCGCGAATGTCGATTGACCAAAAAGACGTTCTGCGACAGGGCTGCCACAACGGAGCGAAGCGACTCCATGCGGAATGTTCGGGTGTGGACAAGCCGATTCAATCTTCCAGAATAGGGTGAAATTTGTCCTCCTTTTTGGGGACCACAAAGAGGTTGGAATAAAAATCCTCTTCCCCGGTCCTCTGCGGAACCGGTATCACCACACCCTTCTGCAGAAGAGAATCGACCACTCGCAGTAGAGCGGCAAATAGTTCGGCTCTGACGGAATGCGAGATTGGCAAAAAAAAAAAAACTGTCCGGGGGTCGAGAAAGAAACTCTATGAAGTAGCCTGCCAACACAACCTGTGTCATCCAGGCGTCCGACACACGGGAAACCCAAGTCGGTTTAAATTAGAGTAAACGACCCCCCACTCGAGAGCGCTCGAGTGAGACCCAGACTTCAGTCTGCCTTAGCGGGTTTTTTGTCTGTCTTAACATAAGTTCTGTTTCCAGGGTATGCGGAATTTCTGAGAATTCCCTTTTTTTTTAAAAAAAAAGAGGGGGACGACCCAAACCCCCAGAGGGTTGACCGGTTCATCCCCTAAACCGAAAGGACCGCCGACAACTACCGGCACTAGTCCTGCCAGACGCAGAAGTCACAGCTCTGATCTGCGGTAAAGCTGTTTCTTTGCCTTTGCCTTGGCAATCAGCTCCGTGAGGTCAGATTCAAATAGCTGACCACTTTCTAAGCTAAAGATAGCAAACCCTGCTTGGAAACCGCGTTCCACTGTCTAAGCCACAGTGCTCTTCTGACTGTGACTGCCGAGGATTACGCCCTGGATAGCAGTGACGCAGTATCCTTCAACTTGAAAAGCCCATCTACCTCGATAGAGGGGATCCATCTTGCCACGCCGTCCTTAGACGGTCCAACCGGCTCAGGGGAACTTTACAAGTATACATCCATTAACAGTAGGCTTCGCAGATGGATATTGTTGCCATCTCCGTTTTTCTGTCCAGCTGCAGACTCGCCTTCCCTTTACCAGGATGATTGCCAAGCTGGGATAAAGAGACATTCACTTCAGGAGAAGGGGTCCAATTAACAAACAACTCCGTAGAAAACGGATACAGTTTGTAAAGCCGTCGCGTCTATGCGACTCCTGAAAACATCCGGGCCGACTTACCAGGACGTCTAGTTACCTCCTCCGGTAACTGTAACGCCCTCATGGCTCCAACAGAAATCTTAGTACGGCCCATGAGAGAGGCAGAGTGTCCCTGCCGATCCTCCTTGTCCGAATCGGACATCTTCGCTACGCGAGAAGGAAGGCACCGATTTGTGTCGCTTCCTTGAGAGGATCTAGCTGACACCCAATAACCTAGAAGGTCAGGCAGGCCATCATAGAAACTAGCGAGGGCCTCCATTTTGATACCACTGGAACCTCCGACCGTTGCGCATGACGCCGTCGAGGTCTGCGTGTCAGATACGCGAGACTGATCCTGTAACGGATCTGGGAGAACTCTGACATTGCCAGTATATGGCAGGTTAAACCTGTCAGTAACTAGAACAGTGTGTTTCTTAAAGAAAAAACAAACGCTGAAGGGTTAAAGCTCTTAAAGAGAGAGCTACCCAGCTGTCTCCCATTAAGAGTTAACCGCCTAAGAAGGGGTTAAAGTCGCAGACTCCCCACAACCTTGATAATAAAAAGGGTGTGCGAGCCCCAAGCGCCTCTTATAAGGCCGCAGCTGCAGGACAGCTATGCCACACTAAACAGAAAAAATGTTCCACAAGATCGCTAAAAATTGCGCTGTTTTGTATAACGCAATGACCGCCAAAGTTGTTAAGGAGATCGCTAACCGCTTATGCGATGTTAATGAGATCGCCCAGATTGGCAGCTACTAGTGACATTAAAAAATGATCACACAAACGATCGCATAGTATGCGTCGTTATCGGAATTAGTGGCAGTATTAATGTCGCAGACTCCCCAACCTCTTTATTAATATTGAGTGTGCGAGCCCCCTATGCGACAACAGCTGCAGGACCGCGCAATCTGTCACTCATTAGTGCCCCAGATGGCGCCCGCGCTGTGGGAGCAGTATTAATGTCGCAGACTCCCCACAACCTCTTTATTAATATTGAAAGAGTGTGCGAGCCCCTTATGCGACAACAGCTGCAGGACCGCGCAATCTGTCACTCATTAGTGCCCCAGACGGCGCCCGCGCTGTGGGGGCAGTATTAATGTCGCAGACTCCCCACAACCTCTTTATTAATATTGAAAGAGTGTGCGAGCCCCTTATGCGACAACAGCTGCAGGACCGCGCCAATCTGTCACTCATTAGTGCCCCAGACGGCGCCCGCGCTGTGGGGGTGAAGGGGTTAAGCTTCTGCCCGGCGGGTAGAAGCGACTCACCCAGCTGGTCACGGTTCTTGCCGGGAGGGGAGCGATCCGGGGAGCTTTCAGCCTGCAGTGCTTTTCTGATCAGCAATGGCCGCCGCGCTATGTCTCCGATGTGCTCCATGTAGAGGAGCCGGAAATGGAGACTGCAGTAAAGCGCGCGCGCTCAGAGCGGCGCGAAATTCAAAAATAAAAAAGCGCGCACTCCTCTCTTTCCCCTGTCCTGCAGGCATCATCCTGCGGACATAAAAATACCAGTCACCGGCATGTATACTGTACAGCAGCAGTCGCTAAATCACTCACACATCACTTTAATAAAAATGTGGAGTACTCACCAGCCGAAGCGCCACAGGACCCCCAGGGGTTTCTGGCGCTATGTCCATGCTTCCCCCCAGGGCGGGGAACGCAGTGACCCCTGTGCGCGGTTTGCGTCCCCGCCAGGGAAGCCATCCTCATCCCCCAGGGTCGGCATGATTCTGCAGGGACCATCATCAGGGTAATACAGATCCGCCAAGGGAGAGGTGGGGGTCCAGCAGCGCTGAGACCCCTGAGACCTCTAGACCACTTCTGGTGATCCAAGTCTCCTGTCCGATTTAAAATAATAAAATCTTCTGAGGAGCTGCTTCCAGCAGCGACCATCCTCTGGGACCTCAAATTTAAGACTGAAGAGCTGAGTAGGAGGAGCCCGAGCTGGAGGGGCCGGTCAACACTCTTTTTAATCTGAGGTGTCAATCCTATCTGGGCTCCGCCTACCCACTAGTTATGAACTAGTGTGTCTCCTTTCCTTCCACCTGCTGCTGAAAAGAGCGCTGAATATAGGACCGTGAATCCAAGGGGTAATAATGCCCGCTTACAAGGACATGGAATGGATTTTTTAGCTTCCTTGTGGACACACACACAGGGCTTGTCTGCTCTGCCAGCACCTACTGGAACCTATGGCCACAATAAATTTGGTGGCCGTTCGTGTCTTACTTATTCTATTGTCACCTCTAGTCTCCTTACACTTAAGTGCACGAGCCCCAATCTATCGAGAATTGGGACGATGCCTAGCTCGGATGTACACAATGATGGCATGACAGACACATGGCGGCTGACAATGTTGTGTGCCCTGCGTATTACCACACACTGAGCAGATGATGGAGAGGTGATGCGTTTATTCTTCTGTGCGAGCAGTACATGACAGCTGACAGGATGTAGAGACGTTCAGCCAAGGATTGGACATCTTGTCTTATGGATGTCGGGCAGCTTTACGCCTGATGCCAACTCTCCAGAAATGGGTTGAGTTAGAAAGACTGCATGTCTTTGCTCCTCTGACGCTCCAGGTGACCTGAAGGAAGGACAAGTTGTTAGGCCGTGGTCATGTGATGGATTTGTCAGATATGATATGAGTATTATATGATGCTAACGGGAGGCAGCTGCCGCTGTCTCCTTAAAGGGGTTGTCGCATGAACATCTTAATTTTTATTTTAAGTTTCACAATTGGAGGTTAAAAAAAAATAATGTTCCTGTGCTGATAATATAATGGCTGTGTCTGACCGAATAGGAATGTGGATGGCACATACCGCAGCTCTTGCGCAAGGAGGAAGCAAGAGAGTCTACAGCCAGGACAGTCGTGATCACAGCTGCTGAGCAAGGAGGAAGCAGAAGTGTCTACAGCCAGGACAGTACTGATCACAGCTGCTGAGCAAGGAGGAAGCAGAAGTGTCTACAGCCAGGACAGTCGTGAGCACAGCTGCTGAGCAGAGGAGGAAGCAAAAGAGTCTACAGCCAGGACAGCCGTGATCACAGCTGCTGAGCAAGGAGGAAGCAGAAGTGTCTACAGCCAGGACAGTCGTGATCACAGCTGCTGAGCAAGGAGGAAGCAAAAGTCTACAACCAGGACAGTCGTGAGCACAGCTGCTGAGCAAGGAAGGAAGCAAAAGGTCTACAGCCAGGACAGTCGTGATCACAGCTGCTGAGCAAGGAAGAAGCAAAAGTTCTACAGCGAGGACAGTCGTGATCACAGCTGCTGAGCAAGGAGAAAGCAGAAGTGTCTACAGCCAGGACAGTCGTGATTACAGCTAGCTGAGCAGAGGAGGAAGCAGAAGTGTCTACAGCCAGGACAGTCGTGATCACAGCTGCTGAGCAAGGAGGAAGCAGAAGTGTCTACAGCCAGGACAGTCGTGAGCACAGCTGCTGAGCAAGGAAGAAGCAAAAGAGTCTACAGCCAGGACAGCCGTGATCACAGCTGCTGAGCAAGGAGAAGCAGAAAGTGTCTACAGCCAGGACAGTCGTGATCACAGCTGCTGAGCAAGGAGAAGCAGAAGTGTCTACAGCCAGGACAGTCGTGAGCACAGCTGCTGAGCAAGGAGAAAGCAGAAGGTCTACAGCCAGGACAGTCGTGAGCACAGCTGCTGAGCAAGGAGAAGCAAAGGTCTACAGCGAGGACAGTCGTGATCACAGCTGCTGAGCAAGGAGAAGCAAAGTCTACAGCGAGGACAGTCGTGATCACAGCTGCTGAGCAAGGAGGAAGCAAAAGAGTCTACAGCGAGGACAGTCGTGATCACAGCTGCTGAGCAGAGGAGGAAGCAGAAGTGTCTACAGCCAGGAAGCCGTGATCACAGCGGCGAGGAGGAAGGAAGCAAAAGTTTACAGCCAGCACGTGGAATCGCAGCTTCTGCGCAGAAGAGGAAGCAAAAGTGTTTAGCATGAACACAGCTGCTGAGGAAGAGAGGAAGCAAAAGAGTCTACAGCCAGGACAGTCGGGAAGTGCAGCTGATTCTTAATGTTTTTACACAGTAACATTTGGCCCTAATGTAACACCCAGAATAAATCATAAATTCTCGCAAATGGCAATGCTCTTCCATCATGATAGACAAACATCATTCTTTAGTAAATACACAAGACTTAAACCCTTCATGCTATGGCCATTTTGTTTTGTTTTTTTCCCCTCCCCTTCTTCCAAGTGCCATAACTTCTTTTTTTTTCGTCACTATAGACATGAGGGCTTGTTTTTTCGTGGAACAAGTTGTACTTTTCAATGACACCATTCGTTCTACCACGTAGTGCACTAGAAAATGGGGGAAAAAATCCTAGTATGCTGAAATTGCAAAAAAAAAGTTAAACTTCAGCACTGCTATGTACAGCAAAAAAAATAAAAAAATAAATCACTATCTTCAATGAACGCCAGCCCCGGGTCATTGTGCACAGTAGCATTGTAATGACCGGCATGGGGATCAGAAGCAGACCCACGGCTGTCATGATAATCCTGTGAGGGGCGTTTTATATTAGAATGTACATTAATCACAAAAAGTTAGGGATATTTGGCTTTCAGGCGAAATTTCATGATGAACCAAGATGCACTCTAATGCTTTTGAGGTAAACTTAATGTGACGTCTCTAAACTTCTGGACACACATGTCCCGACTGTTCAATGTCTCAGTCAATGTCTTTTGCACAACTTGCTGTTCTCTAACAAGGAGCTTAAAATTCAAACAGGTGTTAGATACATGAATCATCCAAAAAATTTCAAGGGCCAATTAGAATTGGTATTTAACCGCCCCCCACATCACGCTGTTCACATTGTGACATCATGAGACCAAGATGACACCTAACAACTGATCACCAGTACCCGACATTGTGAGGCTTCATGCAGGATGTTCTCAGACGGAAGTGGCCCCTGAGTTTAGAGAGTCTGTGTTATCAGCAGGTTACAACAGAGACACTGGAAGAGTCACAGAAAGGAAGAAGGCTTAAAAGTTGACCAGCGATTTCTCCTTTTTCCAACAAAATTTACATTTTTTTTTCTAGGGACAACATCACATTTAAAGTCACTTTGAGGGGTCTATGTGATAGAAAATATCCAAAAGTGACACCATTCCAAAAACTGCACCCCTCAAGCTGCTCAATACCACCTTCAAGAAATTTATTAACCCTTCAGGTGCTTCACAGGAATTTTTGGAATGTGGAAAAAAAAAATTAACATTTAGATCCAAATTATTTTCACAAAGGTAACAAGAAAAAATATCTAAATTGTTGGCAATTTCTCCTGAGCATGCCGATACCCCATATGTGGGGGAAAACCACTGTTTGGCAGCACGGAACACACAGACTGAACATGAGTCAACAGTGTGATGCAGCAGCAAAAAAGGCAAATACAATTCTAGGATGTATCAACAGAAGCATACAGTCTAGATCACGTGAGGTCATTATTGCCCTCTACTCCTCTTTGGTCAGACCTCATCTGGAATACTGGGTCCAGTTTTGGGCACCACATTTTAAAAAAGACATCAACAAACTGGAGCAAGTTCAAAGAAGAGCCACCAGAATGGTGACCGGTCTGCAAACCATGTCCTATGAGGAACGGTTGCAGGATTTGGGAATGTTTAGCTTACAAAAAAGAAGACTGAGAGGAGACTTAATAGCTGTCTACAAATATCTCAAGGGCTGTCACATTGTAGAAGGATCATCTTTATTCTCATTTGCACAAGGAAAGACTAGAAGCAATGGAATGAAACTGAATGGGAGGCGACACAGATTAGATATTAGAAAAAACTTTTTGACAGGGTGATCAAGGAGTGGAACAGGCTGCCACGAGAGGTGGTGAGTTCTCCTTCAATGGAAGTCTTCAAACAGAGGCTGGACAGACATCTGTCTGGGATGATTTAGAGAATCCTGCTTTGAGCAGGGGGTTGGACCAGATGGCCCAGGAGGTCCCTTCCAACTCTACCATTCTATGATTCTACGGCAGAGCTCGGAAGGGAAGGAGCACCATTTGACTTTTTGAATGCAAAATTTGCTGGAACAATTAGCAGATGCCATGTCACGTTTGGAGAGCCCTTGATGTGCCTAAACAGTGGAAACCCCTACAAGTGACCCCATTTTGGAAACTAGACCCCTCAGGGAGCTTATCTAGATGTGTGGTGAGCACTTTGAATCCCAGGTGCTTCAAAGAAGCTTATAACGTTGAGCTGTTAAAATAAAAAAGTCACATTTTCACCACAAAAGTTATTTTAGCCCCAAATTTTGCATTTTCATAAGGGTAACAGGAGAAATTGCTCCATACAATTTGTTGTGCAATTTCTGCTGAGTACGCCGATACCTCATATGTGGGGGAATACTACTTTTGAGGTACAGTGCAAAACCTAGAAGGGAAGAGGCGCCATATTGGAATTCAGATTTTGCTGGAATGGTTTGAGGGTGCCATGTCACATTGGCAGAGCCCCTGGGGTGCCAGAACAACAGAAACCCCCATATGTGGACTCATTTTACAAACTACACTCCCCAATGAATTTATCTAGGAATGCAGTAATCATATTGACACTACATGTGCCTCTCAGAATTTTATACCATTGAGTGGTGAAGAAAGAATAAATTACATTTTAACCACTAAAATGTTGTTTTAGCTCCGAGTTTTTAATTTTTCTAAGGGCTAATATGAATTTTTTTTTTTTTTTCAACAAACTGAGGTCCATTTTTTCCTGAGTACGCCAAAACCCTACATGTAATCGGAAAATATTTTTCATGCACAGTGCAAAGCTCAGAAGGGAAGGAGCGCCAGATTTTACTGTTATGGTTTGCAGTTGCCATGACCCACTGTGAGAGCCCGAGTTGCCAGAACTTACATAAATAACCCCATTTTACAAACTACACCTCTCAACGAGTTCATCTGGGGATGCAGTGATCACATTGACACCACAGGTGTGTCAGTTTTATGCCTCAATACCCTATATGAAGCTGTACTGTTCTGCTTAGCCATGCGGTGAGACTCAGGTGGGACAGAGAGCTATTTGCCTCCTGGAGCGCAGATTTTCCTAGAATAGTTTGCGGACTCCATATACAGAGCCCCTAATTGCTAGAAGAGCAGAATCCCCCTCAAGTGACCCATTTTGGAAATTATAACCCTTTGGAATTTATCTACAGGTTAGTGATGATTTTGACTCCATGGGAGTTTTCCAGAAACAATCAGCAGTGGATGATGCGGAGTGAAAATTGCAAACTGCTGCTGTAGTAACCAGGACATTATGCCCAGCTCATTTTTCTGGAGACACACACTGTAAATTAGGCGGTTCTCATCACTACAGAAATGCCAAACATGTGGGAGCTAAATGTGGTTTAGACACACTGGGGGTTGTGAATGGGCTTGAGATGAGTTCTGAGCAGAGGCTCCCTCTGGTGGTTACAAGCGGTGCTGGTCTGTCCAGTGAAGATTGTGAGGATTGGGAATCAGGTGTTACTGACTGGTCTTATATAAAGGAGTCACCTTCCATCAGGGTTGCCGGTGATCAATTTTCTGGTCTCAATCCTTGAATCCTGTTTCCCTTGTAGCCTGCTGTGTCGTGTCTGCATCTCCTGCTATCAGATAAGACATTTTCTTCTTTTTGTTTTTGTGCTAGATTTTGCATTTTGTCCTGCACTTCTGTGGGGGCCTTCAGGGTCCCCTCCGGGGCTTTTGCCCTCTCAGTTAGTTCAGCCACTGATGTTTGTACTTTTGCTTTTGCAGTTTTTTCAGTGGCTGCTGTTTTGATTTGTTACACCAGAGAACTAATTTAGGTGGTAGAGGTCGTGTGATCTCAGGGTTTTTGAAATTAGTAGAGTTGGTGCTTTCAGGGTTTTCTGGGATTGCAGTAAGTACCCTTCCTATCCTTTTCTATTTAGTTAGTTTGGGCCCCAGCGTTTGCTCATGCTATTTCTTTCTGTGTCAGTGTTTCTTCTTGTCTAACCGCCATACATGTTTGGGGCTTTCTATTATCTTTGGGGTTCTGCTCCGGGGCAGATAGCTTTCCTATTTCTATCTTTAGGTGTAATTAGTTTCTCAGGCTGTGACGAGGCGTCTAGGACCAACGTAGGAACGCTCCACGGCTGCCTCTAGTTGTGGTGTTAGTCAGGGTACTGCAATCTCATAGATTCCAACTGCTCTGGTGTATTGCCTTTTTACCTGCACTCCTCAGCTACCAAATCATAACACTGGGGCTCAGAATGGAGGGGGGTATTTGGATTTCGGAGGGGATAATTTGCTGAATTTCTTTTGGGGGTGAGGAGAGAAGCCATTTCACTTTTCCATAGCCTTTGTTCTACCAGTAACATGGAAGCCCCTTTTATTTCCATTGACAGATGATGGCCCTGAGTGAGTTGTTTTTTTTGTGGATTGAGTTCAAGCTTTCATTGGGAACATTTTACATAACGTTTGGATCACATTTATCCGGAACTCTACACTGAGCACTTACTTGGGGTTTCTTTCTAAATCTCTGAGTGACGTGACAAATGAACCTCGATAGATCCATTCCTCCTTTCAAAGGTGCAGAAAACTGTGTCTAACGGCACTCTTATGCAATCTTAAAAAGACGTACAGCGCCGAATCACAGTTCAGATGGCGTCCACAGTGCCTCATAATAGGAATTTTCCGCCAGGGGTTTTGTCTGAATCACGTATTTCAGATTTACACGGAAACTCCAGTGTAAGCGTAGAGCGCAAGATAAATGTGCGCCAAGCCTTACTGCGATCTTTGGGAGGCAGAATCAACAAAACAGCAAGTGAAGAACTGGTTTTATTCATTTTTTACGCCGTTCCTCGTGCGATATAAGTGATTATGCGACTTTATTCTTCGGGTCGGTGCGATTACAGCGATACCAGATTTATATCGGGTTTTTATGTTTGGCTCCTGTCACACACTAAAAGATGCTTTTTATTGCAAAAACTTATTTTTAAAACCTAAGAAAATAATCTGGTTCAGTGGCACTGGTGTACACAGAGGTCCAGCAGCAACTAAGACAAAAACCACACACTTGTTACTTAAAATAGTTAAATAGTATGATATATTTGCGCTTAGGCCCCTTGTCCTTTATGGGATAAAATGTCCTCTTCTTAAATAAGTGGACTGGGCTCTAAGTCTTTTTTAACAAAGTTAAATATATATAGAATATGCAGAATATGCTACAGACCTAGTTTTCAGAGTTGTTGTGTTTAGCTTACAGCCAGATATATTAAGAGTCTAAGTCCCCAATAGGGCAAGTATATAAAGTTTATGACTAAAACAACTGTGCTGTAAGTAGTCCTGGTGTTAGTAACAATCATAAAGATGCCAGGTTAAAATGTTAGTTACAGTAGTTGTCTCATTGCTGGATATTGTCAGGGAATACCATATCAACTGGCACAGATATACAGTCATGGCCAAAAGTTTTGAGAATGACACAAAGACGGATTTTGGTAAGACCTTACCTGTAAAATCCTTTTCAGCGAAGGAAGGAAGGGAGACACAGTCATTACTAGTGGGTAGGCGGAACCCACACAGGATAGAACACCTCAGATTATAAAAAGTGTTGACCGGCCCTCCAGCTTGGGCTCCTCCTACTCCAGTTCTCCAGTCCGTACACAAGCTAAGGAAGAGCAAATATCACCAGCGGAGCAACATTATGCATATAACAGAAAAAAACACACAGTCCCAGGTACTACTCACTGAACCTGACCACTGCGATGAGCTGGCAATGCTGGAAAAGAGCCTTAGCGCGCCGACCTCAGCCCAGATAATCGCTATCAGAGAAGGGTCACTCCGCATCTGAAAACACAACAACACACTTCTGCCATGGGAGGGATCTGTGTCTCCCTTCCTTCCTTCGCTGAAAAGGATTTTACAGGTAAGGTCTTACCAAAATCCGTCTTTCAGCAGCAGATGGAAGGAAGGGAGACACAGTCATTACTAGTGGGACGTCCCAAAGCAGTCCAGAAATTAAGGGTGGGAAAAAACCAACAGAGGCAGATTCCCAACAACTTAGATAAATGCGCAACTAAATACAAGTTAACGAGAACTTTAAACTACAGCCGCCTGCAGGACCCTACGTCCTAAGGCCGCATCAGCGGAAGCACTGACGTCCACCTTATAAAACTTTGTAAACGTGTGGACGGAGCGCCAGGTCGCCGCCCGGCAGAGCTGAGCTGCCGAGGCCCCTTGATGAAAGGCCCACGATGAACCCACAGCTCTCGTGGAGTGAGCTTGAATCTTAATCGGGCAAGGTTCGCCCTTAAGTCGGTAAGCCTCTAAAATGGCCGACCGAATCCAACGAGCTATAGAGTCCTTGGAAGCTCGTTGACCACGCCGACAACCTGCTGGAATCACAAACAGAGAGTCCGACTTCCGAAAACTTGAGTAATAGACAAATAGAACTTCAAAGCCCGCACTAAATCCAATGTGTGCAAGGCCCGTTCCTTCGCATTCCTCGGTTCCGGACAGAGCGAGGGCAACACAATATCCTGGTTAACATGAAATTGTGACACCACCTTAGGTAGAAAGTCGCCCCGTGTGCGAAGCACTACGAGATCCGGGTGAAACTCCAGAAAAGGAGGCGAGTAAGAAAGAGCCGCCAACTCAGAAACCCTTCTCAAAGAGGTGACCGCCACTAGGAAGGCAACCTTCCAGGAGAGCAAAGAAAGGCTAACAGAGTCCATAGGCTCAAAAGGCCCCTGTTGAAGAGCCTCCAAGACAAGATTGAGCTGCCAAGGGGACACAAGCGCCTTCCGCGGCGGAAACTGACGGGTTACTCCGCGAAAAAAGGAACGTACGTCCCTACGCGAGGCGATAGCCTTCCGAAACAGCAAGGACAGAGCAGAAACCTGACCCTTCAGAGTGCTAACTGCCAAACCCTTGTCCAGCCCGTACTGCAAAAAGGCCAACAAATTGGGAATGGAAAAAATCCTCGGGTTCCTTGAAGAACCCGAACACCACGAAAAGAAGGCTTCCCAAGTCTTGTGATAAATCCTAGTAGTGCCGGACCTCTGGCAGCTCGCAGAGTGGCAATGACTTTGGCTGAAAAACCTTGACGGGTCAAGTTTTCGGTCTCAAGAGCCACGCCGTCAAACGCAGAGACTTCAGGTCCGGATGACGAACGGGCCCTTGGGTTAACAGGTCCGGGCGAAGAGGGAGTGGAAGTGGAGGCGCTGCCAGAAGCGACACCAGCGTCGAGAACCACGTCCTCCTTGGCCAATCTGGGGCTACCAACATAGCCGGGACTCTCTCCAGTCTGATCCGACGCAACACCAGAGGAAGTAAAGATATCGGCGGGAACACATAGATTAGCTCGAATTGGTCCCACGGAGCCACCAGAGCATCCACCGCCACAGCCTTCGGGTCCTTGTACCTGGACATGAACGTCGGTAACTTGGCATTGAACCTGGATGCCATCAAATCCACTTGGGGAGTTCCCCAACGGGAGCACAGCAGTGCAAAAAATTCCGGATGAAGACTCCATTCTCCGGGATCCATCTTCTCGCGACTGAGGAAGTCCGCCGTGATATTCTGAACTCCTGGAATGTGAATCGCAGAGATGGCTGGCACCCTGGCCTCGGCCCATACCAGGATCCGAGACACCTCCATCATGAGCCTGGAGCTCCTCGTCCCACCTTGATGGTTGATATACGCGACCGCCGTCGCGTTGTCTGTCTGCACTCGGACTGGCAGACCGCTTAAAGGGACCGTCCAGTGTTGGAGGAAAGGAAAATTGCCCTCAATTCCAGGATGTTGATCGGCAGGACAGACTCTTCCGACGACCATACTCCCTGAATCCAGAGATCGTTCCAGACACCTCCCCAGCCCGTCAGGCTGGCATCGGTGGTTATGACCGACCACCTCGGAAGGAGGAAAGACTTCCCCAGGGATAACGCTTCCGGACGTAACCACCATCCTAGAGACTCTCGCACCCTGTGGGAGATGATGACACTGCAATCCAGCGAAGCCTGCGATCGATCCCAACGGTTCAGAATGAGCATTTGGAGAGCCCTGGTATGAAATTGGGCAAACGGAAGTGCCTCCATCGACGCCACCATCAAACCCAGAAGGCGCATACACCTTCGAAGGGACATTGCTGTCGAAGACTTCATAACCTGTACATGTTGAAGAAGACTTGCTTGCTTGTCTGGAGGCAGGGACACCACTGCTCGTACCGTGTCGAAATGCATCCCCAAAAACCGGATTGACTGCGACGGTTCCAGAGACGACTTCTCCCAATTGACCAGCCACCCGAAGTCCTCCAGGAGCTGAAGGGATAGATTGCGAGCCGTCACCGCCTCCTCCTTTGAGGACGCCACAATCAAAAGGTCGTCCAGGTAGGGAAGAATCGTAACCCCCTGTCTTCGAAAGATCGCCATGAGAGGTGCCAGAATTTTCGTAAAAATTCTGGGCGCTGAGGCCAACCCGAATGGCAGGGCCACAAACTGGTAATGGTCCTGACCTATAGCAAAACGAAGGAAGCGTTGGTGGGCCCTTCCGACGGGAACATGCAAATAGGCGTCGCGAATGTCGATTGACACCAAAAAGTCGTTCTGCGACAGGGCCGCCACAACTGAGCGAAGCGACTCCATGCGGAATTTCCGGGTGCGGACATGCCGATTCAATCTTTTGAGATCCAGAATGGTGGCGAAATTTGTCCTCCTTTTTGGGGACCACAAAGAGGTTGGAATAAAACCCTCTTCCCCAGTCCTCCGGCGGAACCGATACCACCACACCCTTCTGCAGAAGGGAATCGACCTCCCGCAGTAGAGCGGCAAATAGCTCGGGCTCTGACGGAATGCGAGATTGGCAAAACCTGTCCGGGGGTCGAGAAAGAAACTCTATGAAGTAGCCTGCCGACACAACCCGCATCACCCAGGCATCCGAAACGCCGGACGCCCAAGTCAATTCGAATTGGAGCAGGCGACCCCCCCACTCGAGAGCCCTCGAGTGAGACCCTGGCGTCAGTCCGCCTTAGCGGGCTTTTTGTCAGCTTCCCGCTTGTCTTGACGGAAGCTCTGTTTCCAGGGAGTGCGGGATTTCTGAGAGGTCTTTTTTCCCGAAAAAGAGGGACGACCCGATCCCCAAGAGGGCTGACCGAACCGTCCCCTGGACCGAAAGGGCCGCCGACTACTACCGGCACTAGGCCTGCCAGACGCAGAAGCCACAGCTCTTCGCTGCGGTAAGGCCGTTTCTTTTGCCTTTGCCTTGACAATCAGCTCCGTGAGGTCAGATCCAAATAGCTGACCACCCTTGTAAGCTAAAGATAGCAAACCTTGCTTGGAAACCGCGTCCCCGGTCCACTGTCTAAGCCACAGTGCTCTTCTGACTGTGACCGCCGAGGATTGCGCCCTGGACAGCAGTGACGCAGTATCCAAACCTGCATCACTGCCATATCGGGCTGCATCCTCCAACAACTTGAGAAGCCCATCTACCTCGGATAGCGGGGATCCATATTGCCACGCCGTCCGTAGACGGTCCAACCAGCTCAGGGAAGCTTTACAAGCACACATGGATCCTAGCACCGCTCTGAATCCATGACCCGCGGCCTCGTAGATGGATTTCGCCGCCATCTCCGTTTTTCTGTCCAGCGGATCCTGCAGACTCTCCTTCCCTTTAACAGGAAGTAATGAGGATTGGCTAAGCTGGGATAAAGGGACTTCAGGAGAAGCAATCCAATTATCAATCAACTCCGTCGAACACGGATAGAGTGTCTCAAAAAACCGTGTCCCCTGAAAACGTTTATCTGGACACAGGCGTTCCTTCTCCACTGCCCCATTAAGCTCATCCAGAGATGGTAATGCCGATCGCGACCTATGCGACTCCTGAAACATCCGGGCCGACTTACCAGGACGTCTAGTTACCTCCTCCGGTAACTGTAACGCCTCCCTCATGGCTCCAATAAAAGCCTCTGTACGGCCCAAAAGAGAGGCAGAGTGTCCCTGTCGATCCTCCTTATCCGAATCGGACATCTCCCCATCCGAGCTTGAAGGGGAGCCCTCCATACCAGAGATCTCCGAGTCGCTACGCGGGAATGACAGTACCGGCCTGTGGCGCTTCCTGCCATGAGAGGATCTAGCTGACACCCAATAACCTAGAAGGTCAGACAGGCCATCAATAGAACGAGTGAGGGCCTCCATTTTTACATCACTGAAACCTCCGACCGCTGCGCTTGACGCCTTCGAGGACTCCTGCGTGTCAGATACACGAGACTGATCCTGTAGCGGATCTGGGAGACGGTCCGCACCTCCTGGACCCTGATCTGACATGCCCTCACACAGTATATGGTAGGTTAAACCTGTCAGTAACTAGAACAGTGTGGTTTCTTAAGGGAAAGAAAAAACGAACACTGAAGGGTTAAAGCTCTTAAAGAGAGAGCTACCCCAGCTGTCCCCCAATTAAGGGTTAACCGCCTATCAAGGGGTTAATGTCGCAGACTCCCCACAACCTCTGTTAAATGAAAAAGGTGTGCGAGCCCCAGACAAAAAAAGACCTCTATATGAGTTAACAGCTGCAGGACAGCGCAGTCTGCCACCTAATTGTGCCTCAGAAAGGTGCCCTGCGCTGTGTGGGTGAGGGGGTTAAGCTTCTGCCTGAAGGCAGAAGCGACTCACCCTGGCCACGGTGCAGTGTCTTCGTCTGTCGGGAGGAGAGGAGAGTGAGGAGCCCGAGGAAGCCGTTCAGTAATGGCCGCCGCGCTGTGAGAAAGAGGGAAGCCGGAAGAGGAGGGGTAGGAGAAAGCGCGCGCTCAGAGCGCTTCCTGCCCGCGAAAGACCGGGAAAGGCGACTCCTCCGCTCCTGCCCCGCTCCCATGTCCTGCAGACATTCACCTGCGGACAAAAAACACAAGTCACCAACATGAAGTAGCGGCTGCCGCAGCAGCCGCTGAAGCACTCAAAACACATTTAACATGCTGAGTACTCACCCAGCTGAGCGCCACAGGGACCCCCAGGGATTTGTGGCACTGTGCCCATAGCTTCCCCCCAGGGCGGAGAACGCAGTGACCCCAGAAGCGCGGTTTGCGTCCCCGCCAGGAAAGCAACCCTCATCCCCTGGGGCCGGCAGGGTTCTGCAGGGACCACCTTAAAGGGTAATACAGATCCGCCAAGGGAGGGGTGGGGGTCCAACAGCGCTGAGACCCCTGAGACCTCAAAACCACGGGGGTCCAAGTCTCTGTCCGATAAAAATAAAAAAAATTTCTGAGGAGCTGCTCCAGCAGCGACTATCCTCTGTGACCTCAAATTTTAGACTGGAGAACTGGAGTAGGAGGAGCCTAAGCTGGAGGGGCCGGTCAACACTTTTTTAATCTGAGGTGTTCTATCCTGTGTGGGCTCCGCCTACCCACTAGTAATGACTGTGTCTCCCTTCCTTCCATCTGCTGCTGAAATATTATATTTTCACATGATCTGCTGCCCTCTGGTTTTTATGTGTGTTTGACAGATGTTTTTATCACAGACAGAAATATAATTGCAAACATATGAGTAACAAAAGCTTATATTGACAGTTAGAATGAGTTAATGCAGCAAGTCAATATTTGCAGTGTTGACCCTTCTTCTTCAGGACCTCTGCAATTCTCCCTGGCATGCTCTCAATCAACTTCTGGACCAAATCCTGACTGATAGCAGTCCATTCTTGCACAATCAATGCTTTTATTTTGTCAGAATTTTTAGGTTTTTGTTTGTCCACCCGTCTCTTGATGATTGACCACAAGTTCTCAATGGGATTAAGATCTGGGGAGTTTCCAGGCCATGGACCCAAAATCTCTATGTTTTGTTCCCTGAGCCATTTAGTTATCACCTTTGCTTTATGGCAAGGTGCTCCATCATGCTGGAAAAGGCATTGTTGATCGCCAAACTGCTCTTGGAGGGTTGGGAGAAGTTGCTTTTGGAGGACATTCTGGTACCATTCTTTATTCATGGCTGTGTTTTTAGGCAAGACTGTGAGAGAGCCAATTCCCTTGGCTGAGAAGCAACCCCACCATGAATGGTTTCAGGATGCTTAACAGTTGGCATGAGACAAGACTGATGGTAGCGCTCACCTTGTCTTCTCCGAATGAGGCGTTTTCCTGATGTCCCAAACAATCGAAAAGGGGATTCATCAGAGAAAATAACTTTACCCCAGTCCTCAGCAGTCCACTGCCTGTACCTTTTGCAGAATATCAGTCTGTCCATGATGTTTTTTCTGGAGAGAAGTGGCTTCTTTGCTGCCCTCCTTGAGACCAGGCCTTGCTCCAAGAGTCTCCGCCTCACAGTGCGTGCAGATGCACTCACACTTGCCTGCTGCCATTCCTGAGCAAGCTCTGCACTGCTGGTAGCCCGATCCCACAGCTGAAACACTTTTAAGAGACGGTCCTGGCGCTTGCTGGTCTTTCTTGGGCGACCTGGAGCCTTTTTGGCAACAATGGAACCTCTCTCCTTGAAGTTCTTGATGATGCGATAGATTGTTGACTGAGGTGCAATCTTTCTAGCTGCGATACTCTTCCCTGTTAGGCCATTTTTGTGCATTGCAATGATGACTGCACGTGTTTCTTTAGAGATAACCATGGTTAACAGAAGAGAAACAATGATGCCAAGCACCAGCCTCCTTTTAAAGTGTCCAGTGGTGTCATTCTTACTTAATCATGACAGATTGATCTCCAGCCATGTCCTCATCAACATCCACACCTGTGTTAATGGAGTAATCACTGAAAAGAGGTTAGCTGGTCCTTTTAAAGCAGGGCTGCAATGATGTTGAAATGTGTTTTGGGGGATAAAGTTCATTTTCTAGCCAAATATTGACTTTGCAAGTAATTGCTGTTAAGCTGATCACTCTTTATAACGTTCTGGAGTATATGCAAATTGCCATTAGAAAAAGTGAAGCAGTAGACTTTGTAAAAATTAATATTTGTGTCATTCTCAAAACTTTTGGCCATGACTGTACAGTACTTAATGATTGTCTTCAAAAACTGAAGATACTGAAATGAAAGAAGAGTAGGTACCTTTCCTGCTGTTTGTAAACTCCTGGTAGTATGCTCAGTGAAGCGATGATGAAATAGTAGAACAGGAATGCAGGACCTGCTCAGTGTGACCGCATCCCCGCTGACTGCTGAAGCAGAGCATGGAGCAACTGTCACAGGCCGGGGGTAGGGCTCCCATCTACCAGTCAACCCAGACTGCGACCTCTCTGAGCATGATCAAGCAACTTTCCTAGCTCTGGTGAGCCGGATGTCGTCAAAACATTGGGTCACCATGGCAACAATCGGGACTCCGCGTGGTGTCGTGGGGTCTCCAATTCAAGGACAGAGGTGCTGTCATCTCTCTGCCGGCTCCCAAAATGCTACGATCAAGTTCGATCGCAGCATTTCGGGGGTTAAAGTGCGGGGAGCAGTGCGGGACCAATCCTGGCACTTAGGGCAGGGTCTCAGCTGTTAGAATCCCACAGCTCGTGTGTGCGAAAATCGCCGAGACGTATCCAAACGTCCCAGGTCAATAGGACGTATGGGTACGTCCAAGGTGGGAAAGGGGTTAATAGAAGCATGGAGTCTAGATCACGTGAAGTAATTATCCCTCTCTACCCCTCCTTGGTCAGGCCTCATCTGGAATACTGTGTCCAATTCTGGGCACCACACTATAAAAAAGACATTGAAAAACTAGAGTAAGTTCAGAGAAGAGTTACCAGGATGGTTAGTGGACTGCAAAGTAAGTCCTACGAGAAACGGTTAAAGGATATGGGAATGTTTAGCTGGCAAAAAAGAAGGCTAAGAGGAGACTTAATAGCTGTCTACAAATATCTGAAGGGATGCAACAGTGTAGAGGGATCATCATTATTCTCATTTGCACATGGAAACACGAGAAGCAATGGAATGAAACTGAAATGGAGAAGATACAGATTAGATGTTAGAAATAACTTTTTGACAGTGAGGGTGATCAATGAATGGAACAGGCTGCCACTAGAGGTGGTGAGTTCTCCTTCAAATGGAAGTCTTCAAACAGGCTGGACAGACATCTACAGTGGTGGCCAAAAGTATTGGCAGCCCTGCAATTCTGTCAGATAATACTCAGTGTCTTCCTGAAAATGATTGCAATCACAAATTATTTGCTATTTTTATCTTCATTTAATTTGCTTGCAAGGAAAAAAACAAAAAGAGAATGAAGCAAAAATCAAATCCTTGATCATTTCACACAAAACTCCAAAAATGGGCCAGACAAAAGTATTGGCACCCTCAGCCTAATACTTGGTTGCACAACCTTTAGCCAAAATAACTGCGAACAACCGCTTCCAGTAACCATCAATGAGTTTCTTACAATGCTCTGCTGGAATTGTAGACCATTCTTCTTTGGTAAACTGCTCCAGGTCCTGATATTTGAAGGGTGCCTTCTCCAAACTGCCATTTTGAGATCTCTCCACAGGTGTTCTATGGGATTCAGGTCTGGACTCATTGCTGGCCACCTTAGAAGTCTCCAGTGCTTTCTCTCAAACCATTTTATAGTGCTTTTGGAAGTGTGTTTTGGGTCATTGTCCTGCTGGAAGACCCATAACCACTGAGGAAGACCCAGCTTTCTCACACTGGGCCCTACATTATGCTGCAAAATTTGTTGGTAGTCTTCAGACTTCATAATGCCATAAACACGGTCAAGCAGTCCAGTGCCAGAGGCAGCAAAGCAACCCCAAAACATCAGGGAACCTCCGCCATGTTTGACTGTAGGGACCATGTTCTTTTCTTTGAATACCTCTTTTTTTTTTTCCTGCACACTCTATGTTGATGTTTTTTCCCAAAAAGCTCAACTTTTGTCTCATCTGACCAGAGAACATTCTTCCAAAACGTTTTAGGCTTTCTCAGGTAAGTTTTGGCAAACTCCAGCCTGGCTTTTTTATGTCTCGGGGGAAGAAGTGGGGTCTTCCTGGGTATCCTACCATACAGTCCCTTTTCATTCAGACGCCGACGGATAGTACGGGTTGACACTGTTGTACCCTTGGACTGCAGGGCAGCTTGAACTTGTTTGGATGTTAGTCGAGGTTCTTTATCCACCATCCGCACAATCTTGCGTTGAAATCTCTTGTCAATTTTTCTTTTCCTTCCACATCTAGGGAGGTTAGCCACAGTGCCATGGGCTTTAAACTTCTTGATGACACTGCGCACGGAAGACACAGGAACATTCAGGTCTTTGGAGATGGACTTGTAGCCTTAAGATTGCTCATGCTTCTTCACAATTTGGTTTCTCAAGTCCTCAGACAGTTCTTTGGTCTTTTTTTCTTTTCTCCATGCTCAATGTGGTACACACAGAGGTTGAGTCAACTTTAATCCATGTTAACTGGCTGCAAGTGCCATTTAGTTATTGCCAACACCTGTTAGGTGCCACAGGTAAGTTACAGGTGCTCGTGATTACACAAATTAGAGAAGCATCACATGATTTTTCAAACAGTGCCAATACTTTTGTCCACCCCCTTTTTTAGGTTTGGTTGTGGAATTATATCCAATTTGGCTTTAGGTCAATTCTTTTTGTGTTTTTTCATTGAAGACAAATTAAATGAAGATAATAATACCAAAGAATTTGTGTTTGCAATCATTTTCAGGAAGAAACTGAGTATTATCTGACAGAATTGCAGGGGTGCCAATACTTTTGGCCACCACTGTATCTGAGATGGTTTAGTGACACAGGCATTGAGCAGGGGGTCGGACACCATGACCTCGGAGGTCCCTTCCAACTCACATTCTAGGATTTGATAACCTAAGGGCTGTCATTAAAGAAGAGTGTGATGCCTCAGCAGACAATAACTCCATTTGTGAACAGCAGGAGACATCGTTGTCAACTGTAATTGATGCTGAAGGCCACAGGACAAGTTTTTGAGACATTAACAGTGATTGATAGCTTTTGTTTCAATACATTGTTTGTGATAAGAAAATTACCATTGCTGCTCCCTACTGTCAGGATAAAATATCACTGGAGTGGAAACTTTTTACGTTTTCTATAAATTTTGTCCGAAAGCCAAATATCCCTAACTTTTTGTGAGTAGTGTACAGTATATGCCTCTTACCTGTAGTGTTAGAAATGTGAAGTTTTGGATCCAACATGTGATAAACGCTGTTCCCAAAAAAAGATCTTTGTAATAAAAAAAATTCTCAATGGATTTATTCCAGTAAGTATTTTATCCTTTTAAATGATGGAGAAATGTAAAGAGTATAATGGATTGTAAAGAGTACCATCTGTTTAAGCTGCTTATTACTGGTCACCGGAATTAATTTCTGTAGAACCCAGCCCTATTTTACTGGTGTCTTAATGTTTTGTGTATACTTACAAAAGAATGTTTGTCTGATACGTGATTGAAAGAGTCATGGCTATTTATAGGATTATTTATGTTTTTAAACAGGCAAGGAAATTATTTCCTTACAGAGAGCAGCAGCTGTGATCACTGCCTATCCTATCTGTAGACTCTTTTGCTTCCTCTCCTCTTCAGCAGCTGTGATCCCAGTCTGTCCTGTCTGTAGACTCTGTTGCTTCCTCTCCTCCTCAGCAGCTGTGATCCTGGCTGTAGACTGTTGCTTCCTCTCCTCCTCAGCAGCTGTGATCCTGGCTGTAGACTCTTTTGCTTCCTCTCCTCAGCAGCTGTGATCCTGGCTGTAGACTCTTTTGCTTCCTCTCCTCCTCAGCAGCTGTGATCCTGGCTGTAGACTCTTTTGCTTCCTCTCCTCCTCAACAGCTGTGATCCCTGCCTGTCCTGGCTGTAGACTATTTTGCTTCCTCTCCTCCTTAGCAGCTGTGATCTTGTCTGTCCTGGCTGTAGGGATTAATGACCCTCTCACCTTGTATGCGGCGCCTCTGTAGTTACGTCATCTTGATGGGTCGCTTCACTTAGCATTGGACTTCTTTTCCTGGTGATTGTAACAAAAAATATATATCTGTGTTTTCCAGTTTCCAGGTATAAGTAGGATAGGATGATGAAAAGTCACAGAGCAAACACCAGTAGATCCACTATAATTAGTGAATTAGATGAAAGTCTGATACTGCTTCTACCTGACATTTACCGTCATGGGCCATATCCTCAAACATGTTCCATGTTTGTATCTCAGAAATAGTGTCAGTCAACTCTCCCACAAAATATAAAGCCAATTTATTATTTTCTATCACTGCTGCTAAAGCTCTAAAATAATGAAAAACACGGATTTTGGTAAGAACTTACCTGTAAAATCCTTTTCAGCGAAGGAAGGAAGAGAGACACAGTATTCATTACTGATGGGTAGGCGGAGCCCCAGATCAGGATGTCACCTCAGATCAAAAGAGTGCTGACTGGCTGGCCCCTCCAGCTCGGGCTCCTCCTACTCAGCTCCAGTCGTACCAAAGCTTTGAGGAAAAGAGCCAAGATCACCAGCGGAGCAACATAACCCCTTCTGAAGGAACTTCAGAGAAAAAACACAAGGATACAGGTTATGCATGCAAAGAAAGCCAAAAACCACAGAGTTCCAGGTACTACTCACGGAACCTGACTACTGCGATGAGCTGGCGATGCTGGAACAGAGCCTTAGCGCGCTGACCTCAGCCCAGATAATCGCTATCAGATAAGGGTCGCGCTGCATCTGAAAACATCAACACACTTCTGCCTTGGGAGGGTGCTGTGTCTCTCTTCCTTCCTTCGCTGAAAAGGATTTTACAGGTAAGTTCTTACCAAAATCCGTGTTTCAGCTGCAGATGGAAGGAAGAGAGCCACAGTATTCATTACTGATGGGACGTCCCAAAGCAGTTCAAAAATAAGGGTGGGAAAAACCAATAAAAGGCAGAAACCCAACAACCTTAACAACAAAACGCAACCAGCGCTAAACACAAGTTCATCCAGAACTTTAAACTACAGCTGCCTGCAGGACCCTACGTCCGAGGGCTGCATCAGCGGAAGCACTGACGTCCACTTTATAAAACTTTGTAAACGTGTGGACAGAGCGCCAAGTTGCCGCTCGGCAGAGCTGCACTGCCGAGGCACCTTGATGAAAAGCCCACGATGAGGCCACAGCTCTCGTAGAATGGGCTCGAATCTTAATCGGGCAAGATTCACCCCGAAGACGGTAAGCTTCCAAAATAGCTGACCGGATCCAACGAGCTATAGAATCCTTAGAAGCTCGTTGACCACGCCGACGACCTGCTGGAACCACAAACAGGGAGTCCGTCTTACGAAAACCTTGAGTAATAGATAGATAAAACTTCAAGGCCCGCACTAAATCCAATGTGTGTAAATCTCGCTCTTTCGCATTCTTCGGATCCGGACAGAGTGAAGGCAACACAATATCCTGGTTAACATGAAATTGTGACACCACTTTAGGCAAAAAATCACCCCGAGTGCGAAGCACTACACGATCCGGAAAAAACTCCAGAAAAGGAGGCGAACAAGAAAGAGCTGCCAACTCAGAAACTCTCCTCAAGGAAGTGACTGCAACAAGGAAAGCCACCTTCCAAGAAAGTAAAGAAAGGCTAGCAGAAACCATAGGCTCAAAAGGTTTATGCTGAAGAGCCTCCAAAACAAGGTTGAGCCGCCAAGGAGACACGGGTGCCTTCCGCGGCGGAAACTTACGAGATATACCTCAGAAAAAGGAGAGCACGTCTCTATTTGAAGCAATGGTTCTCCGAAACAATAAGGATAGAGCAGAAATCTGACCTTTCAGAGTGCTTACTGCCAAACCCTTGTCTAGCCCATGCTGTAGAAAAGCCAACAGGTTGGGAATGGAAAATTTTCTCGGATTCCGAGAGGACCCCAAACACCACGAAAAGAAAGTTTCCCAAATTCTGTGGTAAATCCTAGTAGTAGCCGGACATCTTGCAGCACAAAGGGTAGCAATGACCTCGGCTGAGAAACCTCTACGGGTCAAGATTTCGGTCTCAAGAGCCACGCCGTCAAACGCAGGGACATCAAGTCCGGATGACAAACGGGCCCCTGAGTCAACAAGTCCGGTTGAAGAGGGAGTGGAAAAGGAGGTGCCGCCAACAGCGACATTATTGTCGAGAACCACACCCTTCTTGGCCAGTCTGGAGCTATCAAAATAGCTGGAATTCTCTCTAGTCTGATCCGACGCAGTACTAGAGGAAGTAAGGATATCGGCGGGAATACATAGATCAGCTCGAACTGATCCCACTGAGCCACTAGAGCATCCACCGCCACCGCCTTCGGATCCTTGTACCTGGACATGAATGTCGGTAACTTGGCATTGAACCTGGATGCCATCAAATCCACTTGGGGGGTTCCCCAGCAAGAGCACAGTAGTGCAAACACATCCGGATGGAGGCTCCATTCCCCGGAATCCATCCTTCTGCGACTGAGAAAGTCCGCTGTAACATTCTGAACCCCTGGAATGTGAATCGCCGAAATGGCTGGTACATTGGCCTCTGCCCAAATCAGAATTCGGGACACCTCTACCATGAGTCTGGAACTCCTTGTCCCACCTTGGTGATTGATATACGCGACAGCCGTCGCATTGTCTGTCTGCACTCGGACTGGCAGACCGCTCAAAGGGACCGTCCAATGTTGGAGGCAAAGGAAAATCGCCCTCAATTCCAGGATGTTGATCGGAAGAAAAGACTCTTCCGATGACCATACCCCCTGAATCCAGAGATTGTTCCAAACACCCCCCCAGCCCGTCAGGCTGGCATCGGTGGTTATGACTGACCACTTCGGAGGGAGGAAAGACTTCCCCAGGGAGAATGCCCCTGGACGTAACCACCATTCTAGAGAATCCCGCACCGCGCGAGAAATGGTGACACTGCAATCCAGCGATTGCGACTGATTCCATCGACTCAAGATGAACCTTTGAAGAGTCCTGGAGTGGAACTGGGCAAAAGGAATTGCCTCCATGGACGCCACCATCAGTCCTAGAAGACGCATACACTTCCGTAGAGACATTGCCGTTGAGGATCTCATAATCTGTACATGTCGAAGAAGACATGACTGTTTGTCTGGTGGTAGGGAAACTACCGACCGAAACGTGTCGAGATGCATTCCCAAAAAGAGGATTGTCCTCGATGGTTCCAGGGACGACTTCTCCCAATTGACCAGCCAACCGAAGTCCTTCAGAAACTGAAGAGACAAATCCCGAGCCGTCAACGCCTCCTCCTCCGAGGAAGCCATGATCAAAAGATCGTCCAGATAAGGGAGAATCGTAATCCCCTGTCTTCGAAGGATTGCCATGAGAGGCGCCAGAATTTTTGTAAAGACCCTTGGCGCTGAGGCTAAGCCGAACGGCAGAGCCACGAACTGGTAATGATTCTGACCTATGGCAAATCGAAGAAAGCGCTGATGAGCCTTTCCGATGGGAATATGCAAATAGGCGTCGCGAATGTCGATTGACACCAGAAAATCGTTCTGTGACAGAGCTGCCACAACGGAACGAAGCGACTCCATGCGAAATTTCCGGGCATGGACATGCCGGTTTAATCGCTTGAGATCCAGAATCGGGCGAAATTTGTTCTCCTTTTTGGGAACTATAAAAAGGTTGGAATAAAAACCTTTTCCTCGGTCCTCTGACGGAACCGGTATCACTACACCTTTTGTAGCAGAGATTCGACCTCTCGCTGTAGAGCGACAACAAGCTCGGGTTCCGACGGAACGCGAGACTGACAAAAAACATTTGGGGGTCGAGAAGCAAACTCTATGAAATAGCCTGCCGCCACAATCCGCGTTGCCCAGGAATCTGGAACGCGAGCCATCCAAGTCGCCTTGAAAAGAAGCAGGCGACCCCCCACTCGAGAATCCTCGAGTGGACCCCTGGCGTCAATTAGACTTTGCGGGCTTCTTGTCAAGTTCCCGCTTGTCCTGGCGGAAACTCTGCTTCCAGGAAGTACGAGTTTTCTGAGAGGATTTCTTTCCTGAGAAGGAAGGACGACCCGATCCCCACGAGGAGTGACTAGATCGTCCTCGGCCCCGAAAGGACCGCCGACCACTATAGACACCAGGCCTACTGGACACCGAGGCCATGGCCCTACGCTGTGGTAATGCTGATTCCTTCGCCTTAGCCTTGGAAATCAGCTCTGTGAGGTCAGATCCAAAAAGATGACCACCCTTGTAAGGTAAGGCCAACAACCCTTGTTTGGAAACTGCGTCCCGGCCCACTGTCTGAGCCATAAAGCTCTTCTGACTGTGACCGCTGAAGCTTGCGCTTTGGCCAGCAGAGATGCCGTATCCAGACCGGCATCAAAGATATAACAGACTGCCGTTTCTAACCATTCACAAGTTTCCCGTATCTCAGATAACGGAGATTCATTGTGCAACTCCGTCTTCAGACGTGCCAACCAACTTAGAGAAGCTCTAGCAGCACACATGGATCCTAGCACTGCTCGGAATCCATGACCCGCAGCCTCATAGCTTGCTTTTGCCGCCAATTCTGCTTTTCTATCCAAAGGCTCCTGTAAGCTCGCTTTTCCCTTAATAGGGAGTAGTGAGGATTTATTAAGCTGAGATAAAGACACATCCACTTCAGGAGCAGAAGTCCAATTAGCCTTTAACTCCGCAGAGCAAGGATAAAGTGTATCCAAGAAATGCGTTCCATGAAAACGCTTATCTGGACATAGACGTTCCTCCTCTATTACACTATTAAACTCATCCAGAGCTGGCAATGTTGAACGCGAAGCACGGGACTCCTGGAACAGGCGTGCTGATTTACCAGGACGACTAGTTACCTCCTCGGTAACTGTAATATATCTCTCATGGCTTCAATTAATGCCTCCGTACGCTTCGCCATAGAGGAACGCCCCTGCGGCTCGTCCGCATCTGAATCGGATATTTCTCCATCCGAATTTAAAGGGGAACTCTGCCCAATATCAGATACGTCTGACTCGCTCCGTGTAGAGGCCGGTAACGGCCTGCGTCGCTTCCTCTGAGAGGAATTAGCAGACACATATTGACCTAAAAGGTCAGACAAGTTGTTGATTGATCGAGCGATATCGTCCAATTTTTCACCGCTGTTGACCGCAGCGCTAGACGTTGTGGAGGTCTGCGTATCTGATTGCCGCAATGGCACTGGGACGTGATCCGCGGCATCTGAACTCTGTTCAGACATGTCTCACCTGTATGAACAGGTCAAAGCGGTAATACCAGCAAAAACTATGCGGTTTTTCTTTTTTTTTTTATTTTTTTTTTTATATATGCTGAAGGGTTAACGCTCCACCAGGCAGGGTTACCCCAGCGGTATTCAGTCAAAAAAAAAAATTTTTCTGGTAGAAATAACCCTCAGAAGGGTTAATATTGCAAACTCACCACAACATATATATATGAAGTGTGAGTCCCAGCCAATTTTATGTCTCTAATGAGACTGCAGCTGCAGGATAGCGATCGCTGCGCTGCAGGGTGAGAAATCAGCACTCACCCAGCTGGCCGTGGTGTCTTATGAAGAGAGGAGCGGTCTGAGGAGCCCAGGAGCCTGTGTAATGGCCGCCACAGTGAGGGAGTCGCAGGAGAAACGCCAGAGCGCGCGTCTTCCTGCTCAAAAGACCGGGAATAGATAGGCCACGCCCCCTGCTAGCTCAAATATTGAGCGCGAACTCCCCCGCTCCTGCTCCCTCTCTGTCCTGCAGGTATCTGCCTGCGGACAAAAAAATCACCACATCTACAATGTAACAGCGCTGTCACAGCAGCGCTGAAGCATACTGACATACAAGTAGTAGCGCTGTCACCGCAGCGCTGAAGCACTCACACATTATTATAATAAAAATTGTGTGGAAAACTCATCAGCTCAGCGCCACAGGGACCCCTAAGGGTTTCTGGCGCTATGCCCATGCTTCCCCCCAGGGCGGGAAGCGCAGTGACCCAGCGTGTGGTTTGCGCCCCCGCCAGGGAAAACTCTCCTCATCCCCCAGGACCGGCAAGGATTCTGCAGGGACCATTATGTATTACAGATCCGCCAAGGGAGAGGCTGGTGAAATACACTGATAAACATGTAAAAGCGCTGTCACCGCAGTGCTGAAGCATACTTATATACATGTAATAGCGCTGCCATCAGACGCTAAAGCACTCACACATTAATATAAATTTTTGTGTGGAGTACTCACCAGCCAAGGCGCCACAGGGACCCTCAGGGGTTTCTGGCGCTATGCCCATGCTTCCCCCCAGGGCGAGGAACGCAGTGACCGCACGTGTGGTTTGCGTCCCGCCAGGGAAGCTCTCCTCATCCCCCAGGGCCGGCAAGGATTCTGCAGGGACTTTGAGTAAGTACAGATCCGCCAAGGGAGAGGTTGGGGTACAGCAGCGCTGGTACCCCTGAGACCTCTAGACCAACTGGTGATCCAAGTCTCCTGTCCGAATATAAAATAATAAAATCTTCTGAGGAGCTGCATTAGCAGCGACCATCCTTCTGGACCTCAAATCTTAGACTGGAGCTGAGTAGGAGGAGCCCGAGCTGGAGGGGCCAGCCAGTCAGCACTCTTTTGATCTGAGGTGACATCCTGATCTGGGGCTCCGCCTACCCATCAGTAATGAATACTGTGGCTCTCTTCCTTCCATCTGCAGCTGAAAAATGCTATTATTCACCCCTTATAGTGGATTACAGGCGGAGGGATGAGGCCACTGTGCGTTGGATTACAGGGAGAGGGATGAGGCCGACAGGCGTTGGATTATAGGTGAAGGGATGAGGCAGCCGGGGCGGTGGAGTACAGGTAGAGGGATGAGATTGATGGGTGGTGGATTACAGACAGAGGGATGAGGCAGACGCGCGGTGGATTACAGGCGGAGGCATGAGGCAGATGGGTGGTGGATTACAGTAGGAGGGCTGAGGCAGACGGGAGGTGTATTACAGGCGGAGGGATGAGGCAGACGGGAGGTGTATTACAGGTGGAGGGATGAGGCAGACGGGAGGTGTATTACAGGCGGAGGGATGAGGCAGACGGGCGGTGGATTACAGGCGGAGGGATGAGGCAGACGGGAAGTGGATTACAGGCGGATGAAGCAGACGGGAGGCGGATTACAGGCGAAGGGCTGAGGCAGACGGGCGGTGGATAACAGGCGGAGGGATGAGGCAGACGGGTGGTGGATTACAGGCGGAGGGATGAGGCAGAAGGGTGGTGGATTACAGGCGGAGGGATGAGGCAGACGGGAGGTGGATTACAGGCGGATGAGGCAGACGGGTGGTGGATTACAAATGGAGTGATGAGGCAGATGGGTGATGTATTACAGGCGGAGGAATGAAGCAGACGGGAAGTAGATTACAGGCAGAGGGCTGAGGCAGACGGGCGGTGGATTTCAGTAGGAGGGCTGAGGCAGACGAGCGGTGGATTACAGGCGGAGGGATGAGGCAGACGGGAGGTGGATTAGAGGCGGAGGGATGAGGCAGACGGGTGGTGGATTTCAGGCGGAGGGATAAGGCAGACGGGAGGTGGATTACAGGCGGATGAGGCAGACAGGTGGTGGATTACAAATGGAGTGATGAGGCAGACGGGTGATGGATTACAGGCAGAGGAATGAAGCAGACGGGAGGTGAATTACAGGCAGAGGGATGAGGCAAACAGGTGGTGGATTACAGGCGGAGGGATAATGCAGACGGGCGGTGGATTACAGGTGGAGGGATGAGGCAGATGGAAGATGGATTACAGGTGGAAGGATGAGGCAGACGGGCGGTAGATTACAGTAGGAGGGCTGAGGCAGACGGGCGGTGGATTACAGTAGGAGGGCTGAGGCAGACGGGCGGTGGATTACAGGCGGAGGGATGAGGCAGACGGGAGGTGGATTACAGGCGGAGGGATGAGGCAGACGGGTGATGGATTACAGGCGGAGGATGAGGCAGACGGGTGATGGATTACAGGCGGAGGGATGAAGCAGACGGGAGGTGGATTACAGGCAGAGGGATGAGGCAGACGGACGGTGGATTACAGGCTGAGAGATGAGGCCGATGGATTACAGGCGGAGAGATGAGGCCAATGAGTGGTGGATTACAGTAGGAGGGATGAGGCAGACGGGCGGTGGATTACAGGCAGAGGGAAGCCACCTTTTGCTTTGATTACTGCTTTGCACGCATAAAAAAGGTGAACGGATGGACTCTACATGCCTAGTTCCCACCGTGAAGCATGGAGGAGGTGGTGTGATGGTGTGGGGGTGCTTTGCTGGTGACACTGTTGGGGATTTATTCAAAATTGAAGCGGTGAGCGGTCCAGCTCACCCCAAACCATCTTGATTGGGTTCAGGTCTGGTGACTGTGGGGGCCAGGTCATCTGGCGTAGCACCCCAACACTCTCCTTCTTGGTCAAATAGCACTTACACAGCCTGGAGGTGTGTTTGGGGTCATTGTCCTGTTGAAAAATAAATGATGGTCCAACTAAACACAAACCGGATGGAATAACATGCTGCTGCAAGATGCTGTGGTAGCCATGCTGGTTCAGTATGCCTTCAATTTTGAATAAATCCCCAACAGTATCACCAGCAAAGCACCCCCACACCATCACACCTCCTCCTCCATGCTTCACGGTGGGAACCAGGCATGTAGAGTCCATCCGTTCACCTTTTCTGCGTGCAAAGCAATAATCAAAGCAAAAGGTGGCTACTTTGAAGAACCTAGAATATAAGACATATTTTCAGTTGTTTCACACTTTTTTGTAAAGTGTAATGTATAATTCCACATGTGTTAATTCATAGTTTTGATGCCTTCAGTGTGATTCTACAATTTTCATAGTCATGAAAATACAGAAAAATCATTGAATGAGAAGGTGTGTCCAAACTTTTGGTCTGTACTGTATATATACATGTCATTGTGACACAATATATATATATATATATATATATATATATATTTATAGTTCATACGCTTCTACATTGTATAATAGTCGCTAATTCAATTGCCGGCTTTTGTGAAATTACTGACCCGACATGAAATGACACATGGTTTACATACAGTTAACCATGTCATTTCATGTAGTTTGATATATGGTTTTCACTAACAATGACATGAGTGTCTAATTGACAACTCTCAATTATTATTCTGGCTTGAAGTCACCTTTCAATAGCAAGGTGGCCTTAACCCATTATTAACCCATTAGCCCCGCTACAGAGCAATGGGAATAGACGGGCTAAGTGCCAGAAAAGGCGCATCTAATCATAGATGCGCCTTTTCTGGGGTGACTGGGGGCAGATGTTAGTAGCCGGGGGGGCACAAAAAATATGCACCCTCCCTAGGCTATTATTATCTGCCCCCACTCCCTGGCTTTCCCTGTCTGGTGGAGAAAATACCACGGGAGCCCACGCATTTTTTTACAACGAATTTACACATTTAATTAACCCCTACATGTATGAAATTTTGCACACATACACTCATGTCATTGTTAGTGAAAACCATATATCAAACTACATGAAATGACATGGTTAACTGTATGTAAACCATGTGTCATTTCATGTCGGGTTCTGTAATTTTACAGAAGCCGATAATTGAATTAGCGGCTATTAAACTATGTAGAAGTGTATGAACTATAAATATATGTGTATAAATATGTCTCAATGACATATGTATGTATTCTATGTGTATACAGTCATGGCCAAAAATTTTGAGAATGACACAAATATTAATTTTTACAAAGTCTACTGCTTCACTTTTTCTAATAGCAATTTGCATATACTCCAGAATGTTATGAAGAGTGATCAGCTTAACAGCAACTACTTGCAAAGTCAATATTTGGCTAGAAAATGAACTTTATCCCCCAAACCACATTTCAACATCATTGCAGCCCTGCCTTAAAAGGACCAGCTAACCTCTTTTCAGTGATTGCTCCATTAACACAGGTGTGGGTGTTGATGAGGACATGGCTGGAGATCAATCTGTCATGATTAAGTAAGAATGACACCACTGGACACTTTAAAAGGAGGCTGGTGCTTGGCATCATTGTTTCTCTTCTGTTAACCATGGTTATCTCTAAAGAAACACGTGCAGTCATCATTGCAATGCACAAAAATGGCCTAACAGGGAAGAGTATCGCAGCTAGAAAGATTGCACCTCAGTCAACAATCTATCGCATCATCAAGAACTTCAAGGAGAGAGGTTCCATTGTTGCCAAAAAGGCTTCAGGGCTCCCAAGAAAGACCAGCAAGCGCCAGGACCGTCTCTTAAAAGTGTTTCAGCTGCGGGATCGGGCTACCAGCAGTGCAGAGCTTGCTCAGGAATGGCAGCAGGCAGGTGTGAGTGCATCTGCACGCACTGTGAGGCGGAGACTCTTGGAGCAAGGCCTGGTCTCAAGGAGGGCAGCAAAGAAGCCACTTCTCTCCAGAAAAAACATCATGGACAGACTGATATTCTGCAAAAGGTACAGGCAGTGGACTGCTGAGGACTGGGTTAAAGTTATTTTCTCTGATGAATCCCCTTTTCGATTGTTTGGGACATCAGGAAAACGCCTCATTCGGAGAAGACAAGGTGAGCGCTACCATCAGTCTTGTCTCATGCCAACTGTTAAGCATCCTGAAACCATTCATGTGTGGGGTTGCTTCTCAGCCAAGGGAATTGGCTCTCTCACAGTCTTGCCTAAAAACACAGCCATGAATAAAGAATGGTACCAGAATGTCCTCCAAGAGCAACTTCTCCCAACTCTCCAAGAGCAGTTTGGCGATCAACAATGCCTTTTCCAGCATGATTGAGCACCTTGCCATAAAGCAAAGGTGATAACTAAATGGCTCAGGGAACAAAACATAGAGATTTTGGGTCCATGGCCTGGAAACTCCCCAGATCTTAATCCCATTGAGAACTTGTGGTCAATCATCAAGAGACGGGTGGACAAACAAAAACCTAAAAATTCTGACAAAATGAAAGCATTGATTGTGCAAGAATGGACTGCTATCAGACAGGATTTGGTCCAGAAGTTGATTGAGAGCATGCCAGGGAGAATTGCAGAGGTCCTGAAGAAGAAGGGTCAACACTGCAAATATTGACTTGCTACATTAACTCATTCTAACTGTCAATATAAGCTTTTGTTACTCATATGTTTGCAATTATTATATTTCTGTCTGTGATAAAAACATCTGTCAAACACACATAAAAACCAGAGGGCAGCAGATCATGTGAAAATATATTTGTGTCATTCTCAAAACTTTTGGCCATGACTGTATATCTATTCGTTCTTTTGTGATTTAAAAACTATCATTTGGATCCATTATATGTCGGTTTTGCTAGCCATCGACAAAATCTCGCCAGACGGATGTCAAACGGATGTGAAACGTACGCTCAGATGCGACAAAATCGCATTCTCGCATTCCAATCGGATGACAGACAGATCAATGTTCAGGAAACATTTGTGCGATTATCGGCAGTCAAAAACGGTCCGATTTTTTAGACGATGTGTGTGACTCCAGCCTAAGAAGACATGCAGCCGTGGCGATCCGAACATAGTATTCGAGCACACCGAAAATACCGTCAGCACCTGAGAATGCTTGAACAACACCTTATCCGAGCACATTCGCTCATCACTATTCAGCAACTTATTGAAGGTGCTTAAGGCACAAATGCATGGGTAAATTTTGTAAAATCCACAGCAAGTCTGCAATGTGTGAACATGCCTTGAGATTACTTAAGAATTGATTTACCATTCTACCACCTGATCTACCAGGACCTGAATGAGGATTTTTTTTATCACTGTAGTGAAGAGTCACACAGACACCCTTACCCAATGACTGAGCCATTCATCTTGGCAAACAGTAGTCCAAGAACTTTCTCCTTTTGCTCCCATGTCAGATCTTTAAAATCCACTCTTCCACTCTGAACGTGTGACCTATAAAACACCCCAAGTTTATGATCAGATTGGGATACAGCCATAGAGGAGTGTGGAGGGTTTACATGATCTTTATCATGTCTTTAAAAGCTATTATATCAGTGTGTGTACTAAAGAAGTATCACTGAGTGGCGTGCCATAGACACTGGCACACTCCAGCACGTTGTAGGGGGTCACTGTTGCCAGTATGTTTAGTAACATTAGGCTTAAAGACGCATGTGTTTTCTGATGGCGGATGTGCCCTGGGTGCAGGTCAAGGAGGCACAGACGTCCTAGGTGTTGAGGCGTAAACCAGGGTGACGCAGACATCCTAGCAGGTCAGGATGGCAAAATCATCATAGGTGCTGAGATTGAAAAGGGCAAAATGGCACAGTTGTGGTAGGTGCTGAGAAGGAGTGGACTTTGGTGGCATGACTGCCCCAGGTGCCAAGTGAGTAGGCCAGGAAGGAACAGTTACCTTAAGTGCCAAGAGTGTGCAGGCCAGTTTGGCAACGAGGCCTAGATCCTGAGAGGGTGCAGGCTATGATTACACAGGCTCACCAAGTGCTGAGACGCAGCAGACAAGGGTGGCACAAATGAAGATCAGGCTAGTATGGAGTAATGGCTAGCATATGTGGCTGTGTAATGTGGGCAGGATAGACTAACAATGTAGAGGGCAGGTGCTGACTGCAAGTGGAGTTTCTGACTGATATAGACTTGGGGAAGGATTCCTCAGGTACCCAGGGATGAATTCTGACTGTAGAGTAGCACCATACTGATGTAATGACCAGGGGACGAGTGATCTGGGTGTAGGGATGCAGTTCTCATCTCAATACCAGTACATTACCAGTTATCGGCTGCCATCAGATCATGGCTCACATCATTGCTGCTGTGCTTTTTGTTGTGAAAGGTGCGGACCTTGGGATACTGCTCAGCCCCTGTCGCTGCCTTCCTCATTTGGCTGTGATATGCCACTTGTGCCACCTTCTGATAATAGTTCCTGCTTGACTTGATCTCCTGCCTCACATGCTCCATCGCCTCCAGGAAGAACTGTTCCACCTGAGTCCTCTCTTGCAGGATGTTGTGGGCCAGCTTCTTCACCCGCTTCATCTCTCGGTCTTTCAGCTCTAGAGTTTGGTGCAGCATTAGCAGGTCCATGTTTCCTGCTAGATCAGTCGTCGGCTGGAGTGGTTTCTGTGTCCTAGGCAGGGCTGGCTCCTTCTGCTGATTGCTCTCCAGATCACGCTCCAAGGTCCTGATCCTCAGCTGAAATGCTTGGATCTGGCTATTCCTCTCTGATACTTCATGGATCTTTTCCTCAAGAAGCTGTTGATTGGTCTCCTGTGCAAGAAAAAAGAGATTTGAAGAGTGTGTAAATTGCCTGTCGCTCTACCAGCTGAATAAATGACGGTACGCCAGCCACAGCCATGTATGGGGGTAGTTAGCCTACAGCTAGTAGAAAAGGCTCAACTGTGAACCCTCGCGGGCAGGGTCCTCTCTCCTTCTGTACTTGTGTGTGCCTTGTCTTACTCATTTTTTTTGTACTCATCTATATTTTCCCCGTTCACATGTAAAGCGCGATGGAATAAATAATAACTGAGTCATGGAACGAATACAAACCTTACCCTGCTGAAAGAGGCACTGAAGATAAGCAATACGGCATCCATGATGCCATGATGAGGGCTACTTCATCAGTGGTCATGTTTAGGTGGGTTGTACATGTAATATCCACACAACTGGCACGTGACTTGGCGTCCAGGGGGGAGGAGAAAATATAAGATCTAAAACACCCATCGCCCTGATAATGCAGACGAGAATAATTCTCACGGCTAATACAAAAAAGAGCTGTCCTGACCTTGTCCTGCCGCAGCTGCTTCCTCTCCTCTTGCAGCTGTAGCAGCGTTTTCTGGAGCTCATGGGATTCTTTCATATGATATGAAATGGCTTCCCTCAGACGCACATTCTCCGTAAAGACTGATCGTCCAACATCACCCAACTGCCTGAATGGTGAAAAAAGCAAACCACATAATCTGACCAAGATACAGACTCCGCTACCTCCTCCTGTAGACCCCTCTGTCATCTTCCAGACCTCCTCTGCCTCCTCCAGACCACCTCGGTCATCCTTCAGACCTCTATATAACTATCCTCCTCCTCCAGATGCCTCTGTAAGGTTCTGTGTACATGTTCCTGAAACTCAGTTTGTTCGTCAGCCATTTTACTTTCTGTCTTGCTGCAGCTATCTTGCCCTCAGTCAAAATGGAGTTTCCAGCTTGCATGTTCCCGCCCTGATTCTCTCCTTTTGCTTCTTAAGCAGCCACAGCTGAGCAATCAGTGCTTCAGAATCTAGCCTGCAGTGAACCTGTGACCTGACTCCTAAAGCCTTGGACCTTGTACTCCAGCTATTCCTACTGAGGAACTCTGAAGCACTTGTGGACTCTGAACCCTGCTCTTTGAAAGACCCACGTTTGCATGGACTTACGGTAACAGAGAAGAAGATCCTGAACCTGTTGTGGAGAGTGATTGCTGAGCTTAGATTACTCTGGCCTGCTGTGTCTCCTGCTTCTGTGTCTGCAAACTGTGTGACTATTTTTGCCAACTTGTATGAAGTAATACAAGACTTTCTATATCAAACCTGTGTCTCATGTATTTTCATCGCACCCAAGCACAAGACGCTATATGAACTGTACTACATACATTACAAGATTCTGAAGCCAAAACGTTAGTGTCTGCTGGGTCTGGAAAGGCTGTGTCTGCTGTAACTGTGGATATCAGATGTCCGGTTGTACTTTCTGTGATGACAGTGGTTGTGACTTCTCACAACCATTCCAGGTGAGCAATTCCCTTAAGTGTTTTTTTTTCTGCAGTGTTACCACAGGTAAACACTATTGGTTTTTTTTTTTCTCTTTTCTCTTTTTTGTCTGCTGTAACTGTGGATATCAGATGTCCGGGTGAACTTTCTGTGATGATAGTGGTTGTGACTTCTCACAACCATTCCAGGTGAGCAGTTCCCTTAATTTTTTTTCTCTCTGCAGTGTTACCACAGGTAAACACTATTGTTTTTTTTTTTTTCTCCTCTCCTCTTCTTCCAGTACTCCTGTCTTAAAAGATCTGGAAAATGGAGGCCCGCATAAAGGAACTTTGCGGAGTGACTGATAATATCCTTGCAGATTTGCAGAATATAAAGACCCGTTTTTCAAGCCTACAGGACCTCACTAATCACAATTTGCAAGTGTTTGGACAGACTGCCCAGGATTTGCGAGCCAGGATTGAGGTTCTAGAAGAGCGAGTCCAGGCTCCTGCCGTAGCCCGAGTTCTGGGATTCCCAAGTTGCCCCCTTTTCGTTTTGGCGGTGAACGTGAGAAATTCAGGGGATTTATTAATCAATGCAATCTTTTTTTTTCTGCACATGCTTCACAATTTCCCACTGAACGATCTAAGGTGCTTACTATAATTATGTTGCTTACCAACAAGGCTTTGATGTGGGCAAACCCTTTGATTGAGACTGAGGATGATTGTTTGAATCACCTTGATGCTTTTATTTCAGCCATGGGGCAGGTGTTTGATGACCCCAATCGAGGTGCAACAGCTGAAGCAGCCATGTTAGCTTTGCGCCAAGGTAAGCACTCGGTAGCTGAATATGCCTTGGATTTCAGGAGATGGGCCCTTGATACCACCTGGGACAGTTCCGCCAAAAAATCTATTTTTCGAAAGGGGTTATCTCCACTGATTAAGGATGAACTTGCTCGTGCCGACCCTCCCACTGCGTTAGGTGACTTTATTAACTACTGCATCCGTATACTCGTCTGACTGAACGCAGGCAAGAGAGATGGTTCGAAAGCAATCGCACTAACCTTTTCCTACCTTCCTCTCCAGCTAAGGAACCTTTGAGTAGGATTACACGGGAACCTGAACCTATGCAGGTAGACTCTTTACAACGACGGGTTAGTGATGCACGCAAGGAACATCGTTTTAAGGAAAATCTATGTTTCTATTGTGGTAAGTCAGGGCACTTCATTATAAACTGCCCCAGCCGTTCTCGTAAGACTACTGCAGCACTCATTCATTGTGAGTGTTGCGAGAGGGGATCTGTCAGGTCCGAGCCTCAGGCTCCAGAGAGATCTGCAGCAACAGATCTTGATTTCTCGGACTTAAACTCCGTTACCTCTGAGGACGTTGACTGTGTAAACGCTGCTATTTTTCAAGTTTCCTCAGCGGTGTCCCAGCTGAGTTGTAAGAAAAACAATTCTCATTGCTTTCTTTCCATCAAACTCTGGGTTGACTCAGCTTGGGTGTCTAGCTCTGCTATGATCGACTCAGGGGCAAGTGGAAATTTTATGGATGTCTCCTTTGCTCTGAAACAGGGGATACGTTCAGTGAAGAAGGCTACCCAGTACAGATGGAAACTGTGGATGGCTCCCTGCTGACCTCTGGACCAGTGGATCAGGAAACAGAGCCTTTGAGGGTTCTTATGGGTAAAGATCATCAAGAGAAACTGTCCTTTATGCTTATCTCTTCTCCCCACTTTCCCATTATTCTAGGGCTACCATGGCTGCAGGCTCAGAATCCTACCATTAACTGGGAGACCAAGGAATTACACTTTCCAGAGAAACAGATGAGTCCAAAAGTTTCAGCTTGCTCTGTTCCTAAAGGAACCATGTCAGTCCCTGAACTACCAGCTGTATACCAGGACTATGTGGATTTATGTGACAAGAAGAACGCTGACCAGCTTCCTCCTCACCATCCATATGATTGTCCAATTGAATTATTGCCTGGAGCAGAGATACCTTTTGGTAAGATCTACCCCCTGGCGGGGCCCGAGCTAAAGGCTTTAAAGGATTACATAGACGAAAATCTAGCCAAGGGCTTCATACGCCCCTCTTCATCTCCTGCAGGTGCACCCATCTTCTTTGTAAAGAAGAAAGATGGATCTCTGAGACCATGCGTAGACTATAGGGAACTCAATAAGGTTACTATTAGAAACCGTTATCCATTGCCTTTAATCCCTGAGTTATTGGAGAGAGTGCGACATGCCAAAATTTTCTCTAAACTAGATCTTCGTGGGGCCTATAACTTAGTCCGTATTAGACCTGGGGATGAATGGAAAACTGCATTCAGGTCACGCTATGGACACTTTGAATATCTAGTTATGCCTTTTGGTCTGAGTACGCCCCAGCCACTTTCCAACACTTGGTGAATGACATCTTCAGGGATCTCCTAGATACATTCGTGGTAATTTATTTGGATGATATTCTAATTTTTTCTAACTCCACAGAGGAACATCATGGACATGTGAGAATGGTCTTGGAACGTCTAAGACAAAATCATCTTTACATCAAACTTGAAAAGTGTGAATTCCATAGGACCGAAATTCAATTTCTGGGGTATGTACTGTCTACACAAGGAATTAGTATGGATGGAAGCAAAACCCAAGCCATCAAGGATTGGCCAAGTCCTAGAAATGTGAAGGAGGTACAGCGCTTCATCGGGTTTGCCAACTTCTATAGACGTTTCATTAGAAATTTCTCTGAGGTAGTGTCACCTATCACCCAACTTACCCGGAAAGAGTCTATGCTTTCCACTGGACTCCCCAAGCCCAGGAAGCATTTTCCCGTCTAAAAGATAAATTTACCACTGCACCTATCCTAGTACATCCCAACCCCGAGCTTGCCTTCATAATAGAGGTGGATGCTTCAGACTGTGCCGTTGGAGCTATACTCTCTCAGAGAACAGGTGAGAAGAATGTCTTGCATCCCTGTGCCTTCTTTTCCCAGCAGTTGTCTTCGGCTGAGAGGAACTACGATGTGGGCAATAGAGAGTTGTTGGCCATTATTGCCGCCTTCAAAGAATGGAGACACCTTCTTCAGGGAGCTGCACAGCAAATAGTCGTCCTGACAGATCATCGTAACCTTGAGTTTATCAGGTCGGCTAAGTGCCTGACTCCTCGCCAGGCTCGCTGGAATCTTTTCTTAAACCAATTTAATTTTATCATTTCTTATAGACCAGGATCGCGCAATGGAAAGGCTGATGCACTCTCTAGGATTTACTCAGCAGAGACACGTCCAATTACTCCTCCTAAGACTATTCTCCCTGACTCTAGATTCCTAGGAGTAATTCATAATCAAGACCTACTTAAGGACATCAAGGAAGCATACCATGCGGATTCCTTTTTGGCACAACCCCCAAGGGACGTAAGTCTTGTCTTTAAGAATGGTGTGTGGATTCAGGGACAACGCCTGTATATTCCTGAAACAGTCAGATTGAGAGTATTGCAACTCATTCACGATTCCAAGATAGCTGGGCATAGAGGAATTCTAAAGACACAGGAATTTCTCTCTCGTTTCTTTTGGTGGCCCACTTGCAGGAAGGATGTTTTAAACTATGTCACTTCATGTGAAGTCTGTGCAAGATGCAAAACACCTCGCTCCTCACCAACTGGTCTGTTACAGCCTCTTCCCACCCCGTCCCGCCCGTGGGATCCATTTCTATGGACTTCATTGTGGAGTTACCAACCTCTCAAGGGAAGAACACCATTCTAGTGGTGGTTGACCGTCTAACAAAGGCAGCTCATTTTATCCCTTGTGTCGGCTTACCCACTGCAAAACAGACATCAGATTTGATGATTAAAGATGTGTTTCGCTTACATGGAGTACCGGATGAGGTTATTTCGGATCGAGGGGTGCAATTCACTTCTAGGTTTTGGCAAAATTTCTGTGCAGCATTGGACATTAAAGTAAACCTTTCTTCTGCTTTTCATCCCCAGACTAATGGACAGACCGAACGAACCAATCAAACCCTGGAGCAGTATCTCCGCTGCTTTATCTGCCACCTACAGGATGATTGGGTGGATCTACTTCCATTAGCTGAGTTCTCGTATAACAACTCTCAGAGTGCCTCCACTAAGCAGTCTCCTTTTTACTCTAATCTAGGTTATCATCCTAACATTCTACCACGATTTCCCATAGAAACCCCTTTACCAGCAGTGGCTGAAAGAATCACGTCTTTACAGAAGAATATGGATCTTCTAAAGGAGAATCTGGAATCGGCTCAGGAAAGGTATAAGAAAGCAGCAGATAAATTTCGTAAACCTGCACCAGCTTTCAAGGTAGGAGACTTGGTCTGGCTGTCAACCAAAAATCTTAAGTTAAGGATTCCATCGTCTAAGTTGGGACATAAGTACATTGGACCCTATAAAATTAGTAAAATTATAAGTGCCGTTGCTTGTCGTCTTCAACTGCCCAGAACTATGAGAATTCACCCTGTCTTTCATGTATCCCTACTAAAGGCTGCGACACCCAATACGTTTCCTGGACGTTCTTCTCCTTGCCCTGACCCAGTGCTAGTCGATGGTCAGGAAGAATTTGTGGTGGAAAGGATTTTAGATTCCAGGTTGTATAGAAATCAGTTACAATATCTGATTAAATGGCAGGGCTACCCAGTGGAGGAAACTCATGGGAACCAGTCAATAACGTTAGTGCTCCTCGCTTGCTCCGTCAGTTTCATCAGAGGTACCCACACAAGCCTGGCCTT
>JARQOD010000001.1:399058930-399125607 GCA_033576555.1 Oophaga sylvatica
GTCTAGGGCACCATAGCACTCCCACGGCTGCTTCTAGTTGTGCTGTCAGTTTAGGGGTCTGCAATCCGTTAGTTACCAACCTCTCTCGGTGTCTGGTTGTCTGGGCTATTTTGCTACTGTCCTCCTCGGCTACCAAATCATAATAGAATCACCGGCCTGACTGTAATTCTAGGGTACTCAAAAAAGGAAAGAATAGTAAAAAAAAAGGGGTTTCAGAATTTTTAAAATATTTTTTCCTCTTTTTCTTTGGGGGCCGTAGGAGGATTTTTTTTTTTCAATGGAGACTAAGCAGTTGTCTGATCGTGTTGAGCAGCTCGCTGCTGAAGTTCGGGAATGTCTGTCTATCTCACTCACTCAGTTCTCTGCTGTGGAACCTAGGATATCTCTTCCTGATTTATTTTCTGGGGATCAGTCCAAATTTTTAACTTTAAGAATAATTGTAAGTTGTTTTTTGCCTTGAAACTGTTAGAACTCTCCTGTTAGGTTTTTTCTATCTTGCTGGTCACATGACCTTTTTTGCCTATTTAATCCTGCTCCGCCCTTCTGGCTTTGCTGGACTTCATTGTAATTTCTACTCTTAAGCTAGCCAGGTGCTTTGTTACCTTATTCAGTCAGTTTTTGCTTGGTCTTCGGACCTCTATGTTCTATGTTGTTTTTTTTGTCTTTTACTGCTACAACTTCTGTTAGGAGGTGTCCATCTTTCTCCCAGTCCCTAGTTCTTGTAGGGATCCCTTCCTCGCATCTATAGGTCTTCGTACAGTCTAGATGAGGACTTTAGCGGGTCTGATCGCAGGATCAGGTTCCCCGTTACATCATAGGGATCTAGCTTAGTTCTATCGTAGGGACAGATCTCCCTTCTTTCCTTAGTGCTTGTAGTGCAGGAATGGCCTAGGCCTATTGGTTTGAAATCGATACAGAGGTTTTTGGTTTCGACAATTATTATAGAAAATTCATTAAAAATGTTTCTATTATTGACAAACCACTGACCAATCTCACCAGGAAAGGTGCTAATGCGGTTCAGTGGACTACTGAGGCCATTGAAGCTTTTGTGTTTCTAAAGGAGAGGTTCAGCTCTGCTCCCATCCTTATGCAGCCTGATGTGACTAAACCATTTTTGGTTGAGGTTGATGCTTCTTCTGTGGGGGTCGGCGCGGTGTTGTCTCAGGAAAACAGGGATGGAGTACATCCCTGTGCCTTTTTTTCAAAAAATTTTTCTGAGACTGAACTGAATTACGATATTGGTAATAGGGAATTGTTGGCCATTAAACTCGCATTTGAAAACTGGCGTCATCTCTTGGAAGGTGCTGAATTTCCCGTTCAGGTTTTCACTGATCATAAAAATCTGATCTATCTTGATGCTGCCAAACGCTTGAATGCCCGTCAGGCTAGGTGGGCACTGTTTTTCTCGTGGTTTAATTTTTCCGTTACTTACATCCCAGGTACTAAGAATGTTAAAGCTGATGCTTTGTCTCGCAGCTTTTCTCCCATGGTCGGTGCTGAGGAGGAGAACATTTTACAAGAAGGGGTTGTGATTGCTGCTTTGGACTCTGTGTTGGAAGATGAGATTCTTAAAGCACAGAAGAATGCCCCATCTAACACTCACCATGGGAGGTTGTTTGTGCCTGGGACCTTTAGGAGAGATTTGTTTGTTGAGTGTCATGAGTCTCGGTTGGCAGGTCATCCTGGAATTTCTGAGACCAAGAGACTTGTGGGTCGCAGTTTTTGGTGGCCTGGATGGCAGAAGGAGTCATTAAGTGGGTAGGTCAATGTACTGTGTGTGCTAGATCTAAGTCTTCACATACTCCTGCTGCGGGGTTGCTTTGCCCTCTGGAGGTCCCTAGTGCACCTTGGACACATTTGGCTATGGACTTTATTACTGACCTTCCCCCTCTGAGGGTTTCACTGTCATCTGGGTGATCGTGGACCGTTTTAGCAAGATGTGTCACTTGGTTCCTTTCATCAAACTGCCCTGCGCTAAGACTCTCGCTAAGGCCTTTGTCAAGGAAATTGTCAGACTACATGGCGTTCCTACTGACATTGTTTCTGATAGGGGACCTCAGTTCGTGGCTCGTTTTTGGCGCGCCTTTTGTGACAGGTTGGGAGTTCATTTGTCGTTTTCATCCGGATATCATCCTGAGTCTAACGGCCAGACAGAAAGGAAAAACCAGGATGTTGAGCAGTTCTTGCGTTGTTTTGTGGCATACAATCAAGAGGGGTGGTCTGAGTTTCTGCCACTTGCTGAATTTGCTCTTAACAACCATACATCCTCTTCTGCTGGTTGTTCGCCTTTTTTTGTTGTACTGGGAGACATCCGTCGTTTGGGTCATTCTCCAAATTGGTATCGGCCGTGCCTGAAGAGGAGAATTTTTCTGGTGATTTGGAGAGAGTTTGGATTGATGTGCGTGTTAATCTTCAGGAGGCTAACAGAAAATCTAAAAGGTACTTTGATAGGAAACGGCAAGAGGTTTTGTTGGCTATTGGTGACATGGTTTGGTTGTCCTCTAAAAATCTGCGGTTGAGGATTCCTTCTAAAAAATTGGGTCCCAAGTTTGTAGGGCCCTTTAAGGTGCTTCAGGTTGTTAACCAATCTGCTGTTAGGTTGGAGGTTCCTACCTCCTGGAAGATTAATCCGGTGTTTCATGTTTCTCTATTGAAAAGAGCTGATGTGTCGGATGAAGACGCCTCTGCCACTGTTCCCCCGGTGGTGGAGGACGGGGAATATGAAATTTCCCGCATCCTAAATTCTAGACGGTACAGAGGGAGTTTGCAGTATCTCGTCGCTTGGAAGGGTTTCGGACCCGAGGATAACTCATGGGTGAGGGCGGAGGATGTGTCTGCGTCCAGACTTGTCAGAGCGCTTCACAAAAGGTTTCCGGATAAGCCAGGGCCTAGGGGATCCGGAGGATCCTCTTAGAAGGGGGGGGTACTGTTAGAATTCTTCTGTTAGGTTTTTTCTATCTTGCTGGTCACATGATCTTTTTTGCCTATTTAATCCTGCTTCGCCCTTCTGGCTTTGCTGGACTTCATTGTAATTTCTACTCTTAAGCTAGCCAGGTGCTTTGTTACCTTACTCAGTCAGTTTTTGCTTGGTCTTCGGACCTCTATGTTCTATGTTGTTTTTTTTGTCTTTTACTGTTACAACTTCTGTTAGGAGGTGTCCATCTTTCTCCCAGTCCCTAGTTCTTGTAGGGATCCCTTCCTCGCATCTATAGGTCTTCGTACAGTCTAGCTGAGGACTTTAGCGGGTCTGATCGCAGGATCAGGTTCCCCGTTACATCGTAGGGATCTAGCTTAGTTCTATCGTAGGGACAGATCTCCCTTCTTTCCTTAGTGCTTGTAGCAGAACATAACAGAAACCTAAGTCCTCGGGGAACGCAGCACAGCAGGTTAAAATTGTCATTTCCCTGTTGCGCGGCGACCCTCAAGACTGGGCCTTTTCCCTGACACCTGGGGATCCTGTTTTGGCCAATGTTGATGTGTTTTTTCAGGCTCTGGGGTTGTTGTATGATGAACCTAATGTTATTGATCAAGCTGACAAAACCTTGTTGGCATTGAACCAGGGTCAGCAAGTGGCAGAGTTATATTGTCAGAAATTCCGAAAGTGGGCAGTCCTTATTAAATGGAACGATGATGCCCTAGCGGCTCTTTTTCGGAAGGGTCTGGCAGAAACCGTAGAAGATGTTATGGTGGGATTTCCTGTCCCCTCTGGTCTCAACAACTCTATGTCTTTAGCCATTCAAATTGACAGACGTTTACGTGAACGTAGAAATATGCGAGAGGTGGTGATGCCTTTCGAACGAACCTCTGAGCCCATGCAGTGTGATGGGGTTGTTTCTGGGGCTCAGTGTCGAGAATTTCGAAAGCATAATAAGTTGTGATTCTATTGTGGGAACGCTTCTCATACTATTTCCGTCTGCCCTAAGCGGGAAGACGTTTTGCGCGCTCATTTCTTTTGGGCAATGTACATGTCACGCTGTCTAGCAGATATATAAATAAATAATGTCAGTAATCTATCAAGTGGGGCAACATTCTATATAACATATAAATAGGTAACATTAACATGTAATATATAGCATAGTATTACCTGACATAATATCCTGTGGGTCAATACTGAATCCTTTTCACGCTGTCTCTGGCTAGAGGTGGACCGGGTCTATGCTGACCCTAAACTGGGGTCCTGACTAGTCCCTCTACCTGGAGGTACTGTTAATGGTACAGAGGTCCAGGCCACCAGCGTAAACCCTGTCTCCTATAAATCCCTGACCACTGTAATCTAGTCCTTAGAAGGACCCTGATTACCACCATAGGGAATGGACAGGTAAAGGTTAACAAACAGTATAGACAAACGAGACAGACAGGGATAAAGTAAATACTGTCTTTCATACAACATATAAACACAGAGGGAACACCAAAGGTCTAGGAGATAAACTATAAGCAAGGAGAGGAGAAACAACAAAGGAGCTCTTAGCTTAAGTCTTCTCAGAACCGATCCTATCTGCAGTCTGTATGAATGCTTTCACCGGCATCTAACCAGCAGACTGGCAGGTATATAAAGGAAGCTAATTAAACATAATCAAAAGCAGCCGGCGAGGCTGGACCTAGTCTTAGCAAAGAGCTAGGTAAAATTAACTCCCTCATTACCAAACACAAAGAAACAGCAACTCAGCTGCGAGAAGTCAGAATGTGCAATCGCGACGATCTTCGTGGCGATGCACCCATGACAGTACCCCCCCTTCTACGAGGGGCCTCCGGACCCTCAGGGCCAGGTCTGTCCGGGTAAGTCGTGTGGAAGGTCCGAACCAATCGATCTGCGTTAATCTCAGACGCAGGAACCCACGTCCTCTCCTCAGGACCATATCCCTTCCAATGAACCAAATACTGAAGGGACCGGCGATTCAGACGTGAGTCAATGATCTTCAACACTTGAAATTCTAAGTTACCATTGACCACCACTGGGGAGGAGGTAGAAGTGACGGTCTAACTGGCGCCACGTACCTCTTAAGCAACGATTTGTGGAATACATTATGGATTTTAAACGTAGGAGGGAGGTCCAGACGAAATGCCACAGGATTAATTATAGAACTGATCCTGTATGGACCGATGAACCTGGGACCCAGTTTCCAGGAGGGAACTTTGAGTTTTATATTCTTGGTAGACAACCACACCAGATCGTTCACACCTAGGTCCGGACCAGACACTCTCCTCCTATCAGACCTCCGCTTGAAACGGTTCCCCATAGCACTCAGACCATTCAGCACTCCTCTCCAAACTGAAGCAAGTGACGACGAGAATCGTTCCTCCTCAGGAACCCCAGATGGACGGGTATGTGGGGTCTTAGAGCGAGCACAAACTCCACAGGACGCGACAAAAGTTATTACCTCTTTATTTAAGTTAGGCCACCAAAACCGGCGAGAAAGGAGATCCACAGTTGCTTTACTCCCTGATGTCCTGCTAAAGCAGAACTATGATGTGCCTCGATAACTTTTTGTCTTAACTGATTAGGAACAAACAGTTTCCCTGGAGGTCCTACAGGGGCGTCCCCCTGAGCCTCCAACACCTCCTCCTCAAGCTCAGAGCACATAGCCGACACCACCACTCCCTCCTGAAGGATAGGAACCGGGCCATCCGTCTTTCCGGCCCCTGGGAAACTACGAGATAAGGCATCAGGAAGCAATTTTATTGAGCAGTCATACGTGCGATGAGGAGGTAACTTTTGACACCCCTCCTCTGAGAACATCTCCCCAAAGTCCTCCAGAAAAGGAGGCAAAGTCCTAGGCACGACCGCACCGATGACCGTGTTCATGCAGTTATTCTTGCAAAATTCACCCCACTGGCTTATCTTTCTGGATTGCCAATCAATCACTGGGTTATGTTTAGCCAACCAAGGAAGTCCCAACACAATAGGAGTAGAAGACCCTCCAACACATAACAAGACAACTGTTCTTTATGTATTGCCCCTACTCGAAGGTCTATGTTATGAACAGCTTGTACAAAGCTACCTTGACCGAGAGGTCTGGCGTCAATAGAAAGTATAGGGATCGGTTTGGCCAATACACTCAGTTGCATACCTTGCACCTGGGCAAACCGAGCGTCCACCATATTAGCCCCAGACCCACTATCAAGAAGAACAGAAATCCTCTCAACTCTCGCACCAACCACCACCTCCGCAGGCACGAGAAATTGAGACGGACCTGGGGACGAAATACCTACTCCCAGGTTGTCGTCCACCACACAACCTGGGATTAACAGTTTTTTCGGTGACTTTTTTGCTCAATGAGGCACGGGAGGGACACCCCCCAACAAAATGTCCCTCTCTCCCGCAGAAGAAACACCTTCTTGTCTTGCGGCGCACCGCCGATTCCCTCCTACAAAATGATGTCCCACCCAACTGCATAGGTTCCTCAGAACAGACCAGGGAACCTCCATATAAGGGACTTTAGTAGTGGGTGGAGTCATAACAGGGGGCGGAGTTACCTCGCACCTTCCCCGAAGCCGTCTATCAATACGAATAGCAAGGGCCATAGCAGCCTCCAGTGACGGAGGAGAATCATACTGAGCCAAAACATCTTTTAATTTGTCAGATAACCCTTGACAAAACTGGCTCCTAAGAGCTGGGTCATTCCACTGAGTATCTGTGGCCCATCTACGGAACTCAGAAGAAAATTCCTCCGCCGGACGATCTCCCTGCTGTATCCTACGTAACTTCGTTTCAGCAAGGGAGACCCGATCCGGGTCATCATACACCAGCCCCAGGGCAGCAAAAAATCGATCTACTGACTGGAGGGCCGGGGAGCCCGGAGGAAGAGAGAACGCCCAGGATTGAGGGTCCCCTTGTAAGAGCGAGATGACAATTCCCACCCTCTGCTCCTCACTCCCCGATGACCGAGGCCGTAGCCGAAAGTACAATTTACATGCCTCCCGGAAGGTAAAAAATTTGTCCCGCCCACCAGTGAACCTGTCCGGGAGAGCAACCTTAGGTTCAGATCTGGTTTTCTCCGGGGGGGACAAAACCTTAGACTTAATGTCCGTAAACTCCATGGACAACTTCTGCAACTGCAGGGCAAGCTGGGCTACTGGATCCATGGTAGCTGGGGAGAATCTATAGTTTTGGCCGGTGAAAATGTCACGCTGTCTAGCAGATATATAAATAAATAATCTCAGTAATCTATCAAGTGGGGCAACATTCTATATAACATATAAATAGGTAACATTAACATGTATACATAGCATAGTATTACCTGACATAATATCCTGTGGTCAATACTGAATCCTTTTCACGCTGTCTCTGGCTAGAGGTGGACCGGGGTCTATGCTGACCCTAAACTGGGGTCCTGACTAGTCCCTCTACCTGGAGGTACTGTTAATGGTACAGAGGTCCAGGCCACCAGCGTAAACCCTGTCTCCTATAAATCCCTGACCACTGTAATCTAGTCCTTAGAAGGACCCTGATTACCACCATAGGGAATGGACAGGTAAAGGTTAACAAACAGTATAGACAAACGAGACAGACAGGGATAAAGTAAATACTGTCTTTCATACAACATATAAACACAGAGGGAACACCAAAGGTCTAGGAGATAAACTATAAGCAAGGAGAGGAGAAACAACAAAGGAGCTCTTAGCTTAAGTCTTCTCAGAACCGATCCTATCTGCAGTCTGTATGAATGCTTTCACCGGCATCTAACCAGCAGACTGGCAGGTATATAAAGGAAGCTAATTAGAACATAATCAAAAGCAGCCGGGTGAGGCTGGACCTAGTCTTAGCAAAGAGCTAGGTAAAATTAACTCCCTCATTACCAAACACAAAGAAACAGCAACTCAGCTGCGAGAAGTCAGAATGTGCAATCGCGACGATCTTCGTGGCGATGCACCCATGACAGTACAGTCTAAATTTCTCTTGACTGTTACCTTGATCTGCTCCTTGTCCTCATTTTCTGCTCAGGCTTTTGTCGATTGAGGAGCAGCCCTGAACCTGATGGATTTCGACTTTGCCAAACGTTGTGGTTTTCCCATGGTACCCCTGCGGACTCCTATTCCTTTGCTGGGCATTGATTCTACCCCTTTGGCGGAGAATAAACTCTACTCTATGGTAGAGAGAATGCAGCAGATTTGGGATCAAGTAGTGGATAAGTTGTCTCTCTCTCAGGAGAAGGCCCAACGGTTTGCCATCCGGCATAGGACTGATGGTCCCCAGTTTAAAATAGGTGACATGGTTTGGTTGTCCTCAAAAAATATCCCTATGAGGGTTGCGTCTCCAAAATTTAAGCCAAGGTTCATTGGACCTTATAAGATCTTGGAAATCCTTAATCCTGTTTCTTTCCGTTTGGCTCTTCCGGGGACGTTTAAGATTCAAAACATCTTCCATAAATCTTTATTGAAAAGATTTGTTGAGCCAGTAGTTCCTACGGCTACGCCTCCTGAGCCTGTTTTGGTTGAGGGCAATCTGGAGTATGAAGTGGAGAAGATACTGGATTCTCGTCTGGCTAGACGGAGACTCCAGTACTTGGTCAAGTGGAAAGGTTATGGTCAGGAGGACAATTCTTGGGTGTTTGCTTCTGACATTCATGCTGAGAGATTGGTTTTGCACCTTTCACCAGGCTCATCCTGATCGGGCTGGTGGCGCAGTCGAGGGTTTGTTGACCCCTCCTCAAGGGGGGGGGATACTGTTGTGAACACTCTGGATCTGACTTCTGAGTTGGGGCTACCCCTGGTGGCTGCTGATAGTAATGAAGCTGCTTTGGATAACAGAAGTTCATCACCTGGGGGCGATGATTGGCAATCAGGTGTTGATGACTGGGCAGATATAAGTGAGCAACCTTCCCATGATCCTTGCCGGTGATTTGTTGCTTCCTCGTCCCTTTTGGAAGTCAGCGTGCTTCCTGCTCTGTCCTGCAACTTTCAGATAAGTTTTGCTGTTTATTTCTGTGGCATTTGTTTTTGTCTCTCTTAGTTTTCTGCCCTTCTGGAGTTTGTACAGCCAGGTTCCCCTGTGGGGGCCTGCGCTGGACTCTGTTTCTCATTTGCCACTGTTTATGTATTTTCAGTTCCCTGTTATTTCAGTATCTGCTGATTTGCTACCAGTTCACACCAGAGACAGTTTTTGTATTTTCAGTTCCGTTATTTCGGTATCTGATTTGCTACCAGTTCACACCAGGGTGCTGATCTAGCGGGGGAGAGATCGTGTGGTCTCAGTATTTTTGAATATCAGACGTGTTGGAGTTTTTCTTGAGTTTTTGCTGGATTGCAGACAGTATTTTTTCCTGACCCGTTCTATCTAGACAGTTTGGGCCCCAGCATTTGCTTGCTCTATTTTCTGCCTGTGTTTGTATTTCATCTTGTCTCACCACCAATAGGTTTTGTGGCTACCTATTCCTTTGGGGCTCTACTCCGGGGCAGTTAGCTTCCCCTTCTCTCTTTAGGCTTAGTTAACTCTCCGGCTGTGTCGAGGTATCTAGGGCACCCTAGGCACGTCCCACGGCTGTCAGTTTAGGGGTCTGCAATCCACTAGTTACCAATCTCTCTAGGTGTTGGTTGTCTGGGCTATTTTGGCTACTGTCCTCCTAGGCTACCAAATCATAACACCCGACTGGTGGAGGGCTGCAGTGATAGTTGACTTTGTGGAAATTTCTCCCATCTCCCTACTGCATCTGTGGAGCTCAGTCTCAGCGATCTTGGTGTTCTTCTTTACCTCTCTCACCAGGGCTCTTCCCCACGATTGCTCAGTTTGGCTGCATGGCCAAGTCTAGGAAGACTTCTGGTGGTCCCAAACTTCTTCCATTTAAGGATTATGGAGGCCACTGTGCTCTTAAGAACCTTGAGTATTGTACAAATTCTTTTGTAACCGTGGCCAGATGTGTGCCTTGCCACAATTCTGTCTCTGAGCTCCTTGGCCAATTCCTTTGACTTCATGATTCTCATTTGTTCTGACATGCATTGTGAACGGTGAGGTCTGATATAGACAGGTGTGTGCCTTTACAAATCAAGTCCTATCAGTTTAATTAAACACAGCTGGACTCCAATGAAGGAGTAGAACCATCTCAAGGAGGATCACAAGGAAATGGACAGCATGTGACTTAAATATGAGTGTCTGAGCAAAGGGTCTGAATTAGGGTTGAGCGATACTTTCCGATATCCAAAAGTATCGGAATGGTATCGCCGATACCATTAAAATATCGCGATACCCGATACCGAAAGTCCCATGTAAGTCTATGGGAACAAAATATCGGAATTAAAAAAAACCCATTCTTGCCTTGTTGGTTAATTGTACATGAAGGAAAACAACAAAGAGTAATGTAGAATGTATTGGGGAAGGTTGAGGAGACATTAAAGGCATAGATGTTTAACACAATCAAATGGAATAGCATATATATATATTTTTTTTAAAGATGTTCGGATTGACGAATAAATTGACAATGTTGTTAACGTTTTTTCTATTTTGGCAAATATGTATATTTCACAACTTCCATGCTCTTCACCTTTTTAACTTTTCACACACTTTCCTTCATAATCTTCAGCAGCATCATCTTTTTCATCAAATTATTCTTCATCTTCACCTTCTTTATCTTCTTCTTAAACTTCTTGCTATTCATCTTTTTGTTAACATTACTCATATTCTTCTTATTAAACTATTATTCTTATTCATATTGTACTTCATCTTCTTCATCATATTCTTATTTGTGACAGAGAATCCTGTACTTGTAATCTGTCAAAGTATGAATTTTTCATCCTTCCGTTCTTGCTGTCACAAAAGATTTAAATTACAACAGTATTTGTCCGTGTTCAGTTTAGCCTGCAGCAGCAGGCATTTTCCAGGGGCACCACGAGGAGGAACGGACTCACCCCCATACACTGCTTAGTCTTCTTCTGCTTAGAATTTAGAGCATATATTTTGCTCTTCATTTTGGTCTTATACTTCATGTTCTTCTGCTTTTTGATCTTCTGCTTATTGTTCTTAAGTCTCTTGTTCTGTATCTTGCAGTTTGTCTTAACCTTCTTAGTCCTGTTTGGTAATCTTTTATTTCTTCTTTGTGATGGTGTTTAGGCTGGTTGGCTTGATGCTCGTCGTCCTTGTGGTCGTCATCTTCTTCGGGGTGGTCATCAGGGTCGTCGTCTTCATTGTTGGAGATCCAGAGTGATTACCCAAAAAAGCATTGAAAAAATCTTCAATTTGTAAATGTAGCAGAAGGTACAAGAGTCAATGCAAGTAACGAGGACCAGCTGACTGTGCTGGAACCTGGAGGGGCAGCAGAAGGAAAAGAGCCAATGGCACAACCGAGGACCAGCTGACGTTACTGGGACACGGTTACTAAGCAAGGTACCTGTGCTCCAAAGCACTACCAAGGACCAGCAGACGTTGCTGGAACTCGGATACCGAGATGGAGGCACCTAGGCCAAAGGCACTGCGGAGAACCAGCTGACGGTACTGGAACCCGGACGGGTAGCAGAAGGTACAAGAGCCAATGCAAGTAACGAGGACCAGCTGACTGTGCTGGAACCCGGAGGGGCAGCAGAAGGAAAAGAGCCAATGGCACAACCGAGGACCAGCTGACGTTACTGGGACACGGTTACTAAGCAGGAGGTACCTGTGCTCCAAAGCACTACCAAGGACCAGCAGACGTTGCTGGAACTCGGATACCGAGATGGAGGCACCTAGGCCAAAGGCACTGCGGAAACCAGCTGACGGTACTGGAACCCGGACGGGTAGCAGAAGGTACCCATGGAAATTTAAGATGACAGGCCGCGAGCCGGCCGCAGTTACCGAATCCCACAGTACTACAGTGGGTGATTGTCCTATTGTCACAACGGAAACAGCCTTTATTTGCATATCCCGCAGCACACATAGGAAGCACCTAAACTCCAAGCACCATAGAGTCGGCTAACCCGACCGCAACACGACAGGACAACTTATTGGAGGCTAAGTGACGTTTACACTGAGAGGAAACAGATGGCGTGCTGTAACCAGTCTGGGCAGGAGTACCCGTGCCAATGACACTTCCGAGCAACAACTGGCGGTGTTGTAGCCCAGGGATGAGAAGAGAACATGGTGGAGGCAGCAGGACTTTTTGCCGTTCACACAGCAGGGGAACAGCTGACATTACTGAACCCCAGTAACACAGGAGCAAGTGTTCACTGTGCTAACAGCACTTGCGAGCAACAACTGGCGGTGTTGTAGCCCAGGGATGAGAAGAGAACATGGTGGAGGCAGCAGGACTTTTTGCCGTTCACACAGCAGGGGAACAGCTGACATTACTGAACCCCAGTAACACAGGAGCAAGTGTTCACTGTGCTAACAGCACTTCCGAGCTACAACTGGCGGTGTTGTAGCCCAGGGATGAGAAGAGAACATGGTGGAGGCAGCAGGACTTTTTGCCGTTCACACAGCAGGGGAACAGCTGACATTACTGAACCCCAGTAAACACAGGAGCAAGTGTTCACTGTGCTAACAGCACTTCCGAGCTACAACTGGCGGTGTTGTAGCCCAGGGATGAGAAGAGAACATGGTGGAGGCAGCAGGACTTTTTGCCGTTCACACAGCAGGGAACAGCTGACATTACTGAACCCCAGTAACACAGGAGCAAGTGTAGACTGTGCTAACAGCACTTCCGAGCTACAACTGGCGGTGTTGTAGCCCAGGGATGAGAAGAGAACAGGGTGGAGGCAGCAGGACTTTTTGCCGTTCACACAGCAGGGAACAGCTGACATTACTGAACCCCAGTAACACAGGAGCAAGTGTTCACTGTGCTAACAGCACTTCCGAGCTACAACTGGCGGTGTTGTAGCCCAGGGATGAGAAGAGAACAGGGTGGAGGCAGCAGGACTTTTTGCCGTTCACACAGCAGGGGAACAGCTGACATTACTGAACCCCAGTAACACAGGAGCAAGTGTTCACTGTGCTAACAGCACTTCCGAGCTACAACTGGCGGTGTTGTAGCCCAGGGATGAGAAGAGAACATGGTGGAGGCAGCAGGACTTTTTGCAGTTCACACAGCAGGGGAACAGCTGACATTACTGAACCCCAGTAACACAGGAGCAAGTGTTCACTGTGCTAACAGCACTTCCGAGCTACAACTGGCGGTGTTGTAGCCCAGGGATGAGAAGAGAACATGGTGGAGGCAGCAGGACTTTTTGCCGTTCACACAGCAGGGGAACAGCTGACATTACTGAACCCCAGTAACACAGGAGCAAGTGTAGACTGTGCTAACAGCACTTCCGAGCTACAACTGGCGGTGTTGTAGCCCAGGGATGAGAAGAGAACAGGGTGGAGGCAGCAGTACTTTTTGCCGTTCACACAGCAGGGGAACAGCTGACATTACTGAACCCCAGTAACACAGGAGCAAGTGTTCACTGTGCTAACAGCACTTCCGAGCAACAACTGGCGGTGTTGTAGCCCAGGGATGAGAAGAGAACAGGTGGAGGCAGCAGGACTTTTTTTCCGTTCACACAGCAGGGGAACAGCTGACATTACTGAACCCCATAACACAGGAGCAAGTGTTCACTGTGCTAACAGCACTTCCGAGCTACAACTGCGGTGTTGTAGCCCAGGGATGAGAAGAGAACATGGTGGAGGCAGCAGGACTTTTTGCCGTTCACACAGCAGGGGAACAGCTGACATACTGAACCCCAGTAACACAGGAGCAAGTGTAGACTGTGCTAACAGCACTTCCGAGCTACAACTGGCGGTGTTGTAGCCCAGGGATGAGAAGAGAACAGGGTGGAGGCAGCAGGACTTTTTGCCGTTAACACAGCAGGGAACAGCTGACATTATTGAACCCCAGTAACACAGGAGCAAGTGTTCACTGTGCTAACAGCACTTCCGAGCAACAACTGGCGGTGTTGTAGCCCAGGGATGAGAAGAGAACAGGGTGGAGGCAGCAGGACTTTTTGCCGTTCACACAGCAGGGAACAGCTGACATTACTGAACCCCAGTAACACAGGAGCAAGTGTTCACTGTGCTAACAGCACTTCCGAGCTACAACTGCGGTGTTGTAGCCCAGGATGAGAAAGAAACAGGGTGGAGGCAGCAGGACTTTTTGCCGTTCACACAGCAGGGGAACAGCTGACATTACTGAACCCCAGTAACACAGGAGCAAGTGTTCACTGTGCTAACAGCACTTCCGAGCAACAACTGGCGGTGTTGTAGCCCAGGGATGAGAAGAGAACAGGGTGGAGGCAGCAGGACTTTTGGCCGTTCACACAGCAGGGGAACAGCTGACATTACTGAACCCCAGTAACACAGGAGCAAGTTAGACTGTGCTAACAGCACTTCCGAGCTACAACTGGCGGTGTTGTAGCCCAGGGATGAGAAGAGAACAGGGTGGAGGCAGCAGGACTTTTTCCGTTCACACAGCAGGGAACAGCTGACATTACTGAACCCCAGTAACACAGGAGCAAGTGTTCACTGTGCTAACAGCACTTCCGAGCTACAACTGGCGGTGTTGTAGCCCAGGGATGAGAAGAGAACAGGGTGGAGGCAGCAGGACTTTTTGCCGTTCACACAGCAGGGGAACAGCTGACATTAAATGAACCCCAGTAACACAGGAGCAAGTGTAGACTGTGCTAACAGCACTTCCGAGCTACAACTGGCGGTGTTGTAGCCCAGGGATGAGAAAGAACAGGGTGGAGCAGCGGGACTTTTTGCCGTTCACACAGCAGGGGAACAGCTGACATTACTGAACCCCAGTAACACAGGAGCAAGTGTTCACTGTGCTAACAGCACTTCCGACAACAACTGGCGGTGTTGTAGCCCAGGGATGAGAAGAGAACAGGGTGGAGGCAGCAGGACTTTTGCCGTTCACACAGCAGGGAACAGCTGACATTACTGAACCCCAGTAACACAGGAGCAAGTGTTCACTGTGCTAACAGCACTTCCGAGCTACAACTGGCGGTGTTGTAGCCCAGGATGAGAAGAGAACATGGGAGGCAGCAGGACTTTTGCCGTTCACAACAGCAGGGAACAGCTGACATTACTGAACCCCAGTAACACAGGAGCAAGTGTTCACTGTGCTAACAGCACTTCCGAGCAACAACTGGCGGTGTTGTAGCCCAGGGATGAAAGAGAACATGGTGGAGGCAGCAGGACTTTTTGCCGTTCACACAGCAGGGAACAGCTGACATTACTGAACCCCAGTAACACAGGCAAGTGAGACTGTGCTAACACACTTCCGAGCTACAACTGCGGTGTTGAGCCCAGGATGAGAAGAGAACAGGGTGGAGGCAGCAGGACTTTTTGCCGTTCACACAGCAGGGGAACAGCTGACATTACTGAACCCCCGTAACACAGGAGCAAGTGTTCACTGTGCTAACAGCACTTCCGAGCTACAACTGGCGGTGTGTAGCCCAGGGATGAGAAGAGAAAATGGTGGAGGCAGCAGGAAATTTTTTGCCGTTCACACAGCAGGGAACAGCTGACATTACTGAACCCCAGTAACACAGGAGCAAGTGTTCACTGTGCTAACAGCACCCTTTCCCAGCAACAACTGGCGGTGTTGTAGCCCAGGATGAGAAGAGAACAGGGGGGAGGCAGCATGACTTTTTTGCCATTCACACAGCAGGGGAACAGCTGACATTACTGAACCCCAGTAACACAGGAGCAAGTGTAGACTGTGCAACAGCACTTCCGAGCTAAAAACTGCGGTGTTGTAGCCCAGGATGAGAAAGAACAGGGTGGAGGCAGCAGGACTTTTTGCCGTTCACACAGCAGGGGAACAGCTGACATTACTGAACCCCAGTAACACAGGAGCAAGTGTTCACTGTGCTAACAGCACTTCCGAGCTACAACTGGCGGGGTTTGAGCCCAGGGGTGAGAAAGAACATGGGGAGGCAGCAGGACTTTTGCCGTTCACAAAGCAGGGGAACAGCTGACATTACTGAACCCCAGTAACACAGGAGCAAGTGTAGACTGTGCTAACAGCACTTCCGAGCTACAACTGGCGGGGTTGTAGCCCAGGGGGTGAGAAGAGAACAGGGTGGAGGCAGCAGACTTTTTGGCCGTTCACACAGCAGGGAACAGCTGACATTACTGAACCCCAGTAACACAGGAGCAAGTGTTCACTGTGCTAACACACTTTCCCAGCAACAACTGGCGGTTTGTAAGCCCGGGGTGAGAAGAGAACAGGGTGGAGGGAGCAGGACTTTTTCCGTTCACAAAAGCAGGGAACAGCTGACATTACTGAACCCCAGTAACAAAAGGAGCAAGTTTCAAATGTGCTAACAGCACTTCCGAGCTACAACTGGCGGTGTGTAGCCCAGGATGAGAAGAGAACAGGGGGGAGGCAGCAGGACTTTTGCCGTTCACAAAAGCAGGGAACAGCTGACATTACTGAACCCCAGTAACACAGGAGCAAGTGTAGACTGTCTAACACACTTCCGAGCTACAACTGGCGGTGTTGTAGCCCAGGATGAGAAGAGAACATGGGGGAGGCAGCAGGGCTTTTTGCCGTTCACAAAAGCAGGGAACAGCTGACATTACTGAACCCCAGTAACACAGGAGCAAGTGTCACTGTGCTAACAGCACTTCCGAGCAACAACTGGCGGTGTTGTAGCCCAGGAATGAGAAGAGAACATGGTGGAGGCAGCAGGGCTTTTGCCGTTCACACAGCAGGGGAACAGCTGACATTACTGGGAAACCCCCGTAAAAACAGGAGCAAGTGAGACTGTGCTAACAGCACTTCCGGGGCTACAACTGGCGGGGTTGTAGCCCAGGATGAAAGAGAACAGGGTGGAGGCAGCAGGACTTTTTGCCGTTCACACAGCAGGGGAACAGCTTTACATTACTGAACCCCAGTAACACAGGGGCAAGTGTTCACTTGCTAACACACTTCCGAGCTACAACTGGCGGTGTTGTAGCCCAGGGATGAGAAGATATCATGGTGGGGGCAGCAGGGCTTTTGGGCCCTTCACACAGCAGGGGAACAGCTGACATTACTGAACCCCCGTAACACAGGAGCAAGTGTTCCCCTGTGCTAACAGCACTTCCGAGCAACAACTGGCGGTGTTGTAGCCCAGGGATAGAAGAGAACCCGGGTGGAGGCAGCAGGACTTTTTGCCGTTCACACAGCAGGGGAACACTGACATTAACTGAACCCCAGTAACACAGGAGCAAGTGTTTACTGTGCTAACAGCAAATTCCGAGCTACAACTGGCGGTGTTGTAGCCCAGGGATGAGAAGAGAACAGGGTGGAGGCAGCAGGGCTTTTTGCCGTTCACACAGCAGGGAACAGCTGACATTACTGAACCCAGTAACACAGGAGCAAGTGTTCACTGTGCAACAGCACTTCCCGAGCTACAACTGGCGGGGTTGTAGCCCGGGATGAGAAGAGAACATGGTGGAGGCAGCAGGACTTTTTGCCGTTCACACAGCAGGGAACAGCTGACATTTTCTGAACCCCAGTAACACAGGAGCAAGTGTAGACTGTGCTAACAGCACTTCCGAGCTACAACTGGCGGTGTGTAGCCCAGGGATGAGAAGAGAACAGGGTGGAGGCGCAGACTTTTTCCGTTTACAAAAGCAGGGGAAACGACATTCGAACCCTAACACAGGAGCAAGTGTTCACTGTGCTAACAGCACTTCCAGCTACAACTGGCTGTTGAAACCCAGGGGAAAAGAACATGGTGGAGGCAGCAACTTTTTGCCGTTCACAACAGCAGGGAACAGCTGACATTACTGAACCCCAGTAACACAGGACAATGTTCACTGTGAACACATTCCGAGCAAAAAATGGCGGTTTTAGCCCGGAGAGAAGAGACAGGGTGGAGGCAGCAGGATTTTTTTGCCGTTTCACACAGCAGGGGAACAGCTAACAAATGAACCCCGTAACACAGGAGCAATTGTTCCCGTGCTAACCACTTCCGAGCTACAACTGGCGGTGTTGTAGCCCAGGGATGAGAAAGAACAGGTGGAGGCAGCAGGACTTTTGCCGTTCACACAGCGGGAACACTGACAATACTGAACCCCAGTAACACAGACAAGTGTCACTGTGCAACAGCACTTCCGAGTAAAACGGCGGTGTTTAGCCCAGGGAAGGAGGAGTTTAAATACATAATCAAGTATTTTCCTTGTTACGTGCAATTTAAAAATGTCTAACTCCAAACAAGAGAAATATAAACTTTAGACCATAAGAGATGTTTAACTTAAAAAAATATTAAATTAAAAATTTACAAACATAAACGCATACTTAACATGTTGAAAAGCATCAAACCACAATAAAATAGGTTAAATAATCTCTATACGTTTAAAATAAAAGCATACAATAAACACAGAATCCATTAATGATGGGTAAGTAACAGTATGTACAACCATTTTATTGTGTGACAATGAATGGCTGATAAAAACTAACAGCATTACAAGTTTTCTTTGACATTCATAAAACTTTACATTGGTGAATAATATAACTCAATTTTTTAAAAAAATCTAAAATTTCCATCATGAATACGATAATATGTTCCAATCATTTATAAAACAAAACGAAAATTTAAAAAGTCAAGTGCAGGGAAAACAGATATTATCCTGACTTGGATTGCAAGCAGACAAACGGATAATAAGGTAATATGATTAGACGCATACCACAGATGGTGAATGGCGATGTAATACTTACCCAAAAAGGGGCGTTACTACACATCCTTTTTTTATCTAGCTTTATAAAAGGTTACTGCATTTATGGTTCGCCTCTGTTTGGACCACAGACGGCTTCCTGCTGGACCGTTGGGTATTGGAGCTCTGTACTCTTATGACGCAGACAACATTCACGGGCGCATCGTTCTCATCGCAAGCGTACCGACAACACAAAGGCGTGTCCATGACTGCTTTACCAGTAAACAGCACCTTGAAAAAAAACCCAGTGCCCTATTAAATAACAAGCTACAAGAAAACATGTAGGTTACACAGCGTTTTTTTAAGGTACAGATTATACGACATTGTACAAGCGCTATTCATCTATAAATATATATCATTCACATTCTATCAGTTGTCGTTCTTTCACACCACTTACAGGTATAATTTTGCTATGGACTATGCACTATTGACTTTACCAAGGAATGCAGATTTTTAAGCGATTATCAGTTTACAAAGAACCTTTATGATATGCCTGTTAACTTTCTAATCAAAATTATTTATTTTTAAAAAGACACAAATATAAGAAGTTGAAAGGACATTCCTACAGCATTGTTCACAATTTAACACGTACATCACCCCTTAATCAACATTGGATTATTAATTTACTTTATCTTTTATTTCAAAGGCAAAACACTAAGTAAAAAACCTTCGACTGCGCAGTTTCAAAGTTCAACCCACATTATGCACTTCCAACATTGCAGCATTGGATCATCAATGTGATTGGATTTGTCTAAGCTAGGAGTGACAAGGTTGACCATCATTCCTATACATAAGAAGGATTTTTGTTTGCATTTGTTTTCGACAGTGCATATCTTAAAAATGTCACATTTATTTTGTTACAGATTTGTTGACAAAGACTAATCTTTATGGTTTAAAGTTGACGTTTCAAATGTTTACACTTAAAATCAGGGTGTAGCCTCAAACTATTGTACACTAGACACTTTGAATGTCAGGTTTTTTTTCACCATTATTAGGTAGCAGCATAATTTTTGCCGACACACAGCAGGGAACAGCGGCGTTTACTGAACCCCACAAACACATCAGCATTGTTTTCATCTGTGCATCTAACACTTCCTGAGCAGCAACTGGCGCTGTTGAAGCCCGGGTCAAGAGGGTGAAGGCAGAGGCCAGTAAGGACTTTGAAGTTGAAATTGTAGTTAGCACATAATTTTTGCCAACACACAGCAGGGAACAGCAGCGTTCGAACCCCACAAACACACAGCGATTGTTTTCATCTGTGCATCTAACACTTCTGAGCAGCAACTGGCGCTGTTGAAAGCCCGGTCAAGGAGGGGATAGGCAGAGGCCTAGTATGAGACTTTGAAGTTGAAGTTTAGTTACACAGTAATTTTTGCCAGACACACAGAGGGGAACAGCAGGCGTTACGAACCCCACAAACCATCCGTTGTTTTTATCGTGCATCTAACACTTCGAGCAGCAACGGCCGTTGAAGCCCAGGGTCAAGGAGGGGAGGCACAAATATGACTTTTTGCCTTGTTACTGCCATTGCAAATGTATTACCTTCAAACAAAATAAAAGAAGTTTTTACTAAGACAAAAAATGATGAATTTCAATTCCAAAATAGAAAAATATTTATACTTAGAGTCCTTGTGGTTGATACCGTTTAATGGCTAACTGAAAAATGGTAACAAATTCCAAAGCTTTCGAGACTACTCGGTCTCTTACAGGCAAGACAAAAAAAAAAAGGGAATCACATATTTTACACACAACAGACACGGATCAAGACAAGTGAGGGGAGGGACAAGTGAGGGTAACCGGCCAAAAAATGAAACAAGGAGAATATCACGCCACAACGATAAGAAAAAAAAATGGTTTTACCTTGGCAAAACCCTTTGATCCCCCGTCATAGCATGATGGATATGGAATTATGGTTAAAAATATAACTTCAAATATGCAAAGATACAAAGGTTTCAAATAAAGCTCTCAGACCTTTGACACGTTAGTGATGGAATGAATAGATCACACGGATTTATGTCATTCTATATCAATTAAAGGGGAATTGCGCCTGCCCTTCCAGGGGCATTAAAACACAAAACCAAACCCCAATCAAGGGCAATAAAACTTTCTATCCTTATCTAGGAACTGTTCCAATATTTATGTTCATCCCTCGGTAAACAGTTCTGCTAATTTTTTTTACCCCTTACTTGTCTTCTATTGCCCCCTATTCCTGTGTCCGTTTGTAAGAAATATGGTTGCTTCATTTTTGTTTTAGTTTTTGTCTGATAAAAGGACGTGAATACCTCGAAAGCTTGCAAATTTTTACCTCTTTCAGTTACCATTCAAAGGTATCAACCACTGTGGACTCTCAATTAAAAATTTTTCTATCTAATGGCTAACCTACGAAGATCACATGTTTCCTAATTCAAAAAAAAAATAAAGACACTGCAATATAAACAATAAGCACATGCCAACAAAAATGGAACAACACCCACCCCAAAAAATTGTTACAAAATATAGGTTGTAAATTTAAGAATAAAAGTCCATTTTGTATTTATGAATAAGCTTAAGGAACGCTATGTTAAACCATAACAAGTGAAGACCAATGATTTTGTAATCGCACCACATCATCACATTGCAATTTAATGTGAAGACAGACTTTCAATTTTTAAGTTAAAAAACGTTACTTTGTACAGCATTTGGACATTCCACATGGACTCACAATGTGATACACAATAATGTACGATAAAAAATAACCATTTAAAAAAAAAATAATGCATTGCCCAAAAATTTAATTGTCCTGCAAGGTAGGTGAAAGAAAGCAAGAAGCAAAGGAATTCTATGTCTGTATCAGACAGTGGGACAGCCTCGGGGTAATGGCGATGTTTAAGTACTCAATAAAGCTGCGGCTGCAATCTGCATTTTTTCTTGGACAGTGTTGAAAGGTAAAAGCTGTCTGTTCGCAAGGCTTTACCTCAACACACCTTCCACTTCACGCAAGGAGGGTAGCTGTGTCAATAGAGACTCTATAAAATGTGCGTTTTCGCAGCGTTATTGCGCCCTAGGGGAGCCAAAAATACAACACAAATCATTACTGTCTAATACCCACCTAGACAACAAAAAAAAGACCGTTCCCTCTTTAAACAACTACAAACAACAAGCATAATGGTTTCACGCGACTTATTGAGGTACAATTACATCGCATTTCCATGATAACTATGCACTGTGATACCTATATACCATATTAATTTAAATCTGTTGTGGTTGTTTCAACAGCACTTGCAGGTATAACTGTACTACCTATTGTCTAATATGACACTTTATAGTGTAATAATTTTTTATTTCACATTTTACCAATTTAGATGCGGCCATTTCATAAATGGTGTGTGAAGTTAAGTTGGCATCAATGTTATTTTATAATTCTGTCAAATAAAAATCGTGAATATGATAGGAATTTTATGATTTGTACATCCATTGACTGCATACTTACAGTTTCAAAAAGTTCCTTAAAAAGAAAGAAATATGAAAATAAATTTTATGCATAAATTTAAAAAAGTGAAGACTATTTTTAGTTTTTGTTCCATTTTTTAAAAAACATTGCAGATATGCGTGTGAACAAATTATTATTTGTCCATATTTGTCAAAAAATTTTCATTCTACCTGGAAAAACTTCACAATTCCGTTTAAGCATAACAATCAGGGTGCCGGCTCTTCCCTTTTGGAGCAGTTCGAACATGGGTTTTTCTGGGCATGTGTAGGGAACAGGAACATGGAAACTTGCGAACCAGTTATTTAATCTGAAAACGACAGACAAATTCTGGCGAGATCCTGCCTTGTTCTTTTCAGAAAATAACCGGTCTACATTATCGGAGGATAGTCGCATGCACGGCTGTTTAGTAAACCACCGCGCACAAAACCGCTCCATAATACACTGGCACAGGGCAACCCAGCACCCCAATCTACTGGCAACTCTGGCCATATCCGCTAAAGAACCCAAAACTGAAGGGGGAAAAAGCCATCGGGAGACACTGAAGGGGAAAGACATGTAGTCTGTCACCATCTTCGAAACGTTGCCCCTGCTGACTGGAGCCTCCGATGGTTAACATTGGTGGCCGCCACAAAACTTCGCCACATTGGAACATACGGTCTTCCCCTGGCAAGGCCGCTGCTTGGCCCCTCTTTTTTGCAGAGCTGTCTCCACTCCTCGACGCCAGAGCTGCTTTGAAAACAGACAGCAGCAGTGCTCTCGCTGGAATGGAGAACATTATGGATTGCACCTATGTCTTGGTACTCCGCATTTCCTCCCCGGTTCAACGGGTGATGAGCTTTGTAAGGTTTCCCCTAGCGAGGGTCTAAGGTGTACACCCAATAACGACGTGGGAAATGTGGGCGATGCGGCGGTCTTTCTCAGGCCTGCACATAACAACCATGTGCTGCAACTCCCAACTGGCCAAGAAACGCGTCCCCTGCAAGAGGCGTCATCTCTGCCTGCTCTGCATCACCCCACCCCGCTCTACATACACTAACGTTTGTACCCCCTCTGGAGCATTCTCCTCCTCCATTGACTCCTCCTCATCCTCCTCACAAAGGAACCTGCCCAGACCTTTTGTGAGGAACCCCACTTGCGCTACGTCCAAAGGTGAGGAATTTGTGACTCCTCATCCCCACCCTTCCAAAACCCATCCCTTATTTCTTGCGTGTTTTTTAAAAGCAGGCAATAAGGGGACAGTCCGGCGACTAGGCACATCTGCACCGCCACCGCGTTGACTCTCAAACGCACCAAAACGTGGCAGTTTCCTTCAAGAGGCCCACTCAGTAGTGGTGAAGTGTAACGACGCAAATTGCAGTTGATGCGCCTGAGCAGCGAACCTCCATTACTGCTTCTGCGCCACACAACCCTCCAACATAGAACGTGAATTCCACCTGGGGGTACTCACATATATGCGATGTTCAGGAAGGGCGAAATCTCGTTGCAAGCTCCCAAAAGCCGATCTGCCATGCTGGACCGAATGAGCGCACTCTAGGCGGACCTTTGCAGCGTGCATCAAGATCCGGATATCCCTCAAAAAACCTCACGACAAGTTGAGCACATGTCCAAACATGGTATGTATGAGTTGCCAAGGCCCCAGAGCTCCACCAGATTTTGGCCATTGTCACACACACCAAGCCTGGCGGAGATTCGCTGGCAAAAACCACAAGCCTCCCTGCTTGATGGCATTCCGAGCTCCTGCCTTGTGGCTTCGATTCCCCCCATGTAAATTAAATTTCAGGACGGCCTGTTCGTTTGGCCACGCGTGCTCATTCGGTCGCATCAGGAAACGTTCACGGGTCCATGTGGAGGTAGACCGGCGGCTCCTGCAGCGATATTCTGGGACCGGGAGTAGAGAGGAGCAATTGGACAGACTTGATTCCGCAATCCTTGGAGTTGCAGAACCTACAGCGCCACTCGCAAGATTCTGTACCCGGCTCCAAACATTGACCCAATGGGCATGAGGGAAAGGTATCGCCCTGGCCATGGTAGTCCACGCATCGGTGTCAGGTGGACCTGCTACGACGGCGTTTAGTAGCGCATGTTTAATTTTTCCCTCAAAGCTTTTGCAGACCAGGGACGGCTTGCCTGCTGAAAAAAACGGCTGGCACATTGTATTGTGGGACGCCAATACATAAGCACGAAACGTCATCTCCACCACCTGAATGACAGCATTTCAAGGGACAGGATTTTGCAATGCCAGCATTCAAGCCGGCCGGGATTTTTGCCGAGTATGCCGCTTTTATCCCTCCTTTGCTACCGAGGCTTTTTGTGGGCTGGGAGGGGAGGATGACAGGGAACTTGCAGCTGTGGGTGGAAAAACACTGGGTCTCGACAACAGTTACAAGGTTCTTCCAGGCGACCGTGAGGAAGCCAACCAGCTGTGTGGTGACTGAGGAAGAGGGGCCCCAAAACAGCTGAAAGATTAGGTGCTGCGTATTGGCCACATCTCCAGTGTGTCTTTGTAACTCAGCTACGTGCTTTGCCAACATTTTTCCACAATTTTGGTAGAGTGTTGATATTTTTACCCTTTTAAACTTTTGATTACACAGCTTGCATTTGACATAGCAAATAACATCTCAAGTTTTCAAAAAAGGACCACGCAGTGCAAGCCTGGGAGCGCCCGTTTTGGCTGTTGGAAGAGAACTGCTACGAACGGGTGCCAAACTGGAGGTACAGGCAACCGAGTCTGCAGCCACCTCTCCCTACTGTTTGACCTTGGGGCAATCCTTCCTCAAGCTCACCACCACCTTCCTGTTCCTCCAGCCATGTTGGGTCTTGGACCTCATCATCCCACTACCCTTTCCAACACCGCTCGTTGGGGTTGGCCACACCTTTCCCACAGAAAATGCACCTGACCACATCATCAGACGTTCTGCGGTGGCGACCACGGCACTGGCTCACCCGCCCTTCACATTCAAGAGACACGCTTTGCGCTCACGCATACTGCCTCTTCTTCACATTCCAGAATCTGCTTGGCTGGGCCCCTGTTTCCCCAAGCCAACAGATTCTGAAAAAAGCAGAGACCAGCTGCTCCGTTCAGAATCTCTGACTGCCTGGGCAATTTGGCAGGCGGGGAAAAAAATGGGTTTCAACATGCTGTTCCTGAGAGAGGTGAAGCAATTGAATCATGCATTGGCTGCCACCAACCAACAACCTTCAATTTTCTTCCCGCAGCGGGGGGTACCTGACTCCTACAAAAGTGCGCATAAAGGAACGCTCACGGGGAAAACTGTGGATGCTGTGTCACGGGGGCGGCAGCAGCCAAGAACCCCACCGTCCTTCCCTCTGAAACTCCCGGCCACGACCACGGCCTTACCCCTCCTTCTTCATCTGGTAATTGATAAAGAAAGTCGAAAATTTAAAAGGCCTAAGTGTGGTTATTCCCTCAACTGCATGAACACTCAGACAACGTTCTAAGCTGTGAAAGGCCCTTGTGTACTTCTATAGTGTTTGCAACCAATGTATTGTAACGGATGGAAGGCGTCACACAATAGATTAATTTTTTCAATATAAGGAGCACACCAATTAAGAAAAATTGAAGGATGAGGCATGAACACCGCTCAGCAAACTACAACCACCCGAGTTGAAGAACTAACTGGAGCGTGATCGCACTCAAAAAATGAAAACTCACAGACTACAGTGAACACTGAAACACAACTTTCAGTAGCTGTGAAAGGCCCCTTTGTCTACTTCTAAGTGTTTGCAACCACTGTATTGTATACGATGGAAGCGCGTCACACTAATAGATTAGATTTATTTTCAAATATAATGGAGCCACACCAATTAGAAAAAATGTAAGGATGAGGCAGTGACACACGCTCACAGACTAACAACCAGCAGTAGTTGAAGAACTAACTGGAGCGTGATCTGCACTCAAAAAATGAAAAGCTCACAGACTACAGTGAACACTGAAACACAACTGTTCAGTAGCTGTGAAAGGCCCCTTTGTCTACTTCTATAGTGTTGCAACCACTGTATTGTATACGGATGGAAGCGCGTCAACTAATAGATTAGATTTTTTCAAATATAATGGAGCAGCACCAATTAGAGAAAAATGTGAAGGATGAGGCAGTGACACACGCTCAGCAGACTACAACCAGCATAGTTGAAGAACTAACTGGAGCGTGATCTGCACTCAAAAAATGAAAAGCTCACAGACTACAGTGAACACTGAAACACAACTGTTCAGTAGCTGTGAAAGGCCCCTTTGTCTACTTCTATAGTGTTTGCAACCACTGTATTGTATACGGATGGAAGCGCGTCACACTAATAGATTAGATTTTTTTCAAATATAATGGAGCAGCACCAATTAGAGAAAAATGTGAAGGATGAGGCAGTGACACACGCTCAGCAGACTACAACCAGCAGTAGTTGAAGAACTAACTGGAGCGTGATCTGCACTCAAAAAATGAAAAGCTCACAGACTACAGTGAACACTGAAACACAACTGTTCAGTAGCTGTGAAAGGCCCCTTTGTCTACTTCTATAGTGTTTGCAACCACTGTATTGTATACGGATGGAAGCGCGTCACACTAATAGATTAGATTTTTTCAAATATAATGGAGCAGCACCAATTAGAGAAAAATGTGAAGGATGAGGCAGTGACACACGCTCAGCAGACTACAACCAGCAGTAGTTGAAGAACTAACTGGAGCGTGATCTGCACTCAAAAAATGAAAAGCTCACAGACTACAGTGAACACTGAAACACAACTGTTCAGTAGCTGTGAAAGGCCCCTTTGTCTACTTCTATAGTGTTTGCAACCACTGTATTGTATACGGATGGAAGCGCGTCACACTAATAGATTAGATTTTTTCAAATATAATGGAGCAGCACCAATTAGAGAAAAATGTGAAGGAGAGAGCAGTGACACACGCTCATGCAGACTACAACCAGCAGTAGTTGAAGAACTAACTGAGCGTGATCTGCACTCAAAAAATGAAAAGCTCACAGACTAAAGTGAACACTGAACACACAACTGTTCAGTAGCTGTGAAAGCCCCTTGTCTACTTCTATAGTGTTTGCAACCACTGTATTGTATACGGATGGAAGCGCGTCACCTAAAATAGATTTTATTTCAATTAAATGGTAGCAGCACCCAATTAGAAGAAATGTGAAGATGAGGCATGTGAACAACGCTCAGCAGACTAAACCAGCAGATTGAAGAACTAACTGGAGCGTGATCTGCACTCAAAAAATGAAAAGCTCACAGACTACAGTGAACACTGAAACACAACTGTTCAGTAGCTGTGAAAGGCCCCTTTGTCTACTTCTATAGTGTTTGCAACCACTGTATTGTATACGGATGGAAGCGCGTCACACTAATAGATTAGATTTTTTTCAAATATAATGGAGCAGCACCAATTAGAGAAAAATGTGAAGGATGAGGCAGTGACACACGCTCAGCAGACTACAACCAGCAGTAGTTGAAGAACTAACTGGAGCGTGATCTGCACTCAAAAAATGAAAAGCTCACAGACTACAGTGAACACTGAAACACAACTGTTCAGTAGCTGTGAAAGGCCCCTTTGTCTACTTCTATAGTGTTTGCAACCACTGTATTGTATACGGATGGAAGCGCGTCACACTAATAGATTAGATTTTTTTCAAATATAATGGAGCAGCACCAATTAGAGAAAAATGTGAAGGATGAGGCAGTGACACACGCTCAGCAGACTACAACCAGCAGTAGTTGAAGAACTAACTGGAGCGTGATCTGCACTCAAAAAATGAAAAGCTCACAGACTACAGTGAACACTGAAACACAACTGTTCAGTAGCTGTGAAAGGCCCCTTTGTCTACTTCTATAGTGTTTGCAACCAATGTATTGTATACGGATGGAAGCGCGTCACACTAATAGATTAGATTTTTTGCAAATATAATGGAGCTGCACCAATTCCACAAAATCAAATAAAAAAAAAAAAATCAGTGAGTGACACTTGCAGATGCCTACAAACAGCGGTGGATGCAGAGCAAACTGCAGCGTCACCTGCACTCTCACACACACACCTTGCACAGAGCTGTTAAAACAACACTGGCAAAAGGAAGCTTTACACAGCGGTTGGTAAACTAGCCTGCCTAAAGCACAGTAGAGTACACAAAATCGCAATGTCTAACTGTCCCTCAGAGTCAGCACAGCAGCGTTCTGTCCCTAACTGAGTTCACAGCACAGTGACGCTAAAATGGAGGCGGCGCCTTTTATAGTGCATTCTGACATCATTTCAGCAGCCAATCACAGCCATGCCATTAGTTAAGATGACCGCAGCATTACAGGATGTGCCCACACTTCATAAGATTCCTCATTGGCTGACTAAAATCACATTGCCTCTCAAAGAATTATGGGAACTTCCGATTCCGGTATACGATATATGAAAAATATCGGAACTAAGTATCGGAATTCCGATACAGCGAATATCGGCCGATACCCGATACTTGCGGTATCGGAATGCTCAACACTAGTCTGAATACTTATGACCATGTGATATTTCAGTTTTTCTTTTTAATAAATTTGCAAAAAAATCTACATATCTGTTTTTTTCAGTCAAGATGGGTTGCACAGTGTACATCAGTTTGAAAAAAAAGAACTTTTTTGAATTTACCAAATGGCTGCAATGAAACAAAGAGTGAAAAATGTAAAGTGGTCTGAATACTTTCCGTACCCACTATAGCAGCCCCACAAGAACTAAGAACAGCACACCACACAAACACAGCAACACAAGGACACAGCAGCCCCACAAGAACTAAGGACAGCAGACCACACAAACACAGCAACACAAGGACACAGCAGCCCCACAAGAACTAAGGACAGCACACCACACAGACACAACACACGGACACAGCAGCCCCACAAGAACTAAGGACAGCACACCACACAGACGCAACACACGGACACAGCAGCCCCACAAGAACTAAGGACAGCACTCCACACAGACGCAGCAACACACGGACACAGCAGCTCCACAAGAACTAAGGACAGCGCAGCAACACACAGACACAGCAACCCCACGAGAACTAAGGACAGCACACCACACAGACTCAGCAACACACAGACACAGCAGCCTCACAAGAACTAAGGACAGCACACCACACAGACACAACACACGGACACAGCAGCCCCACAAGAACTAAGGACAGCACACCACACAGACGCAACACACGGACACAGCAGCCCACAAGAACTAAGGACAGCACTCCACACAGACGCAGCAACACACGGACACAGCAGCTCCACAAGAACTAAGGACAGCGCAGCAACACACAGACACAGCAACCCCACGAGAACTAAGGACAGCACACCACACAGACTCAGCAACACACAGACACAGCAGCCTCACAAGAACTAAGGAAAACACAGCACACAGATGCAGCAACACAAGGACACAGCAGCTCCACAAGAACTAAGAACAGCGCAGAAACACAGACACAGCAACAAAGACACAGCAGTTTAACAAGAACTAAGGATAGCACACCACATAGACGAAGCAACACACAGATACAGCAGCCCCACAAGAACTAAGACTAGCACACCACACAGATGCAGCAGCCCCACAAGAACTAAGAACAGCACACCACAGAGATGCAACAACACACGGATACAGCAGCTGCACAAGAACTAAGGACAGCACACCACACTGACGCAGCAATATAGACATAGCCACCCCACAAGAACTAAGGACAGCACACCACATAGATGCAGCAACACACAGACACAGCAATCCCACAAGAACTAAGGACAGAGCACCACACAGACGCAGCAACACACAGACACAGCAGCCCCACAAGAACTAAGGAAAGAATACCACAGATGCAGCAACACACAGACATCGCAGCCCCACAAAAACTAAGGACAGCACACCACACAGACGCCCAACAAGAACTAAGGACAGTGCAGCAACACACAGGCACAGCAGCCCCACAAGAACTAAGAACAGCACACCACACAGACACAGCAACACACAGACATAAAAAACTGGAGGAAAAGGAGTAACGAGTAAACATGAAAAAAGAAGTAATCCACATTAAAAACAGCTTATGGTGCAAAAAAGTATGTGAGGCAAAACAAGGATATACAAACTAAGTACTAGCCATAAGTCATTCCATCATCACAGGTGAGAATGCAAGCAGGTATGAATGGGTAAACGAGAGGCACATCCACATAGGTATAATCAGAGTCTATGAGCCAAGTGGGACTGGTAGACTATGCACACTAGTAGGGAGAAGCCGCTTACTCGGAAGGTGAAGGGAGACTCAGGATGGAACAAGGAAGAGAGAATACCCCAACGCACATTTCGCTGTTAAGTCGCTTTCTTAGCTTGAGAAATTAAGGACAGGACACCACACATGCCCCATTCTTTGGCTTTCTGTACACGGCCCCATTGCTCAGATTACTGCAGACAACTCCATTGGTCAGATTAATGTAGACGACCCCATAGTTCTGATTACTGCACACACCCCATTGCTTGGCTTGCTGTAGACGACCCCATTTGTCAGATTAATGTAGACGAGCCCATTGGTCAGATTACTGTAAATGACCCTAGTGGTCATATTATTGCACGTGCCCCTTTGTTTGGCTTTTCTGCACACATCCACATCGGTCAGATTACTGCAGGCGAATATTGTTTGGATTTCTGTACAAAACCCCATTGGCCAGATTACTGTAGATGACTCCATTGGTCGGCTTCCTGTACACACATCATTAATTGGCTTACTGTAAACAATATTATGCGCCAAATGTTTGCACATAATACGCCAAGGTCTTGGCGCATTCACATGATTAAATCTGCCACACTGTCTCCACGCTCAGTCTACATTACACATATGTACTGGGGACAGGCTACATGAGTGATGCTGCTGGAGGACAAAATTCTGCCGTAATTACAGTGCCTGGAAAATAGCCACCCAATGACACTCACCAGCCTTGCTTGCTCCTCTTCTGCTGACTTCTTCTGCGTTACCAGCTGTTCCTGCAGTTTCTCAATCTTTAGAAGAAGTAATAGACATGGTTACTGCAGTGATAATCGGTCCCTGGTGACCATTGGACCACTAGACTACACATTTACCACACTGCAAGAACTCACAATCTACACAGGAAAATTGTGGGATGAGCTAGAACTCAAGGGCAAGGAGATATTAAAAAAAAGAGGAAAGAAATCAGAACACAATCCCAGAGCCAGGATTCAGAGTATCTGGCACTTATCAGTCTCAACATTGCTTTCATCCTTGCAATGAACAATGGAGACTGCTGCGCATTGAGACATGTAAGCAGAGCAAGACATAGGCCATCAGCAAGGTCTGCAAAGGATTTTAACGTTGGCCCACTCAATAATTTTTAAAATATACAGTATATGCTGATCTTCCAGTAAAAAATATCAATTGCCAATGTACAATAATTATACCACTGTGTGGTTCTAAAATAACTCCCCAGCAGCACGCCCGCTGGCTTGGGGTCATATCTGACTCAGATCTTTCCTTCACACCCTCCGATCACTCACTCGCTCAAGTCACCTGCACCTCAAAAACATCTCTAGAATTTGACCTTTCCTCACCTATTGACTCTTACTGTCGCTCTTATTAATTATCGTCTGGAATATTGCAACTCTCTACTAATCGGTCTCCCTCTTTCTAAAATCTCTCCTCATCCACAATGCTCTCTACAGTGCCACACCACCCTACATCTCCTTCTCATTTCTCTACCTCCCTGTCATCTACAGTGCTGCACCACTCTATATCTCATCTGTTTACTACGCTACCTGTCCTCTCCACAGTGCTGCACCACCCAACATCTCCTCATCTGTCTACCACCCTATCCGTCCTCTCCACAGTGCTGCCCCACACTACAACTCATCCTCATCTGTCTACCACCTCACCTGTCCTCTCCACAAAGCTGCACCACTCTACATATCTTCATCGTTCTACCACCCTACCCATCCTCTCCACAGTGCTGCACCACTCTACAACTTCTCATCTCCGTCTACCACCCTACCTGTCCTCTCCATAGTGCTGCACTACCCTACATCTCCTCCTCATCCGTGTTTCCCTCATTTTTCTAATAGATTGTAGCTTGCGATCAGCAGGACCCTCACTCCTTTTGTAACAGGTGAACTATGTGTTACTCTGTGATGTCTTTATTGTCTGTACAATACGCTTATTGTAAAGTGCTGCCAGATATGTTGGTGCTACAGAAATAAAAGTTATTATATTACAGGAGAGAACAGAAGTCATGCTTGTATTGGCTGCAAGGATGCCTCCCTAAAGTACTTACCACTGCAGCAACTGTCTTCTCATGATAGTAAATGAAGAGAGCAGTGACAGCAGGAGAAGAGCGTAAATGACGAGAGCAGTGACAGCGGGAGAAGGGCGTAAATGACAAGAGCAGTGAAAGCGGGAGAAGGGCGTAAATGACAAGAGAAGTGACAGCGGGAGAGGGCATAAATGACGAGAGCAGTGACAGCGGGAGGAGGGCGTAAATGACAAGAGAAGTGACAGCGGGAGAGGGCGTAAATGACGAGAGCAGTGACAGCGGGAGGAAGGGCGTAAATGACGAGCAGTGACAGCGGGAGAAGGGCATAAATGACGAGCAGTGACAGCGGGAGAAGGGCGTAAATGACGAGCAGTGACAACGGGAGAAGGGCGTAAATGACGAGTAGTGACAGCGGGAGAAGGGCGTAAATGACAAGAGAAGTGATAGCGGGAGAGAGGCGTAAATGACGAGAGCAGTGACAGCGGAGGAGGGCGTAAATGACGAGCAGTGACAGTAGGGGAGGGCGTAAATGGCGAGAGCAGGGACAGCGGGAGGAGGATGTAAATGACGTAAGCAATGACAGCGGGAGGAGGGCGTAAATGACGAGAGCAGTGACAGCAGGGGAGGGCGTAAATGACGAGAGCAGTGACAGCGGGAGAGGGCGTAAATGACGATCAGTGACAGCGGGAGGAGGGCGTAAATGACGAGAGCAGTGACAGCGGGAGGAGGGCGTAAATGACGAGCAGTAACAGCGGGAGGAGGGCGTAAATGACGAGCAGTAACAGCGGGAGGAGGGCGTAAATGGCGAGAGCAGTGACATCGGGAGGAGGGCGTAAATGACGAGAGCAGTGACAGCAGGGGAGGGCGTAAATGACGAGAGCAGTGACAGCGGGAGAGGGCGTAAATGACGATCAGTGACAGCGGGAGGAGGGCGTAAATGACGAGCAGTAACAGCGGGAGGAGGGCGTAAATGGCGAGAGCAGTGACATCGGGAGGAGGGCGTAAATGACAAGAGCAGTGACAGCGGGAGGAGGGCGTAAATGGCGAGAGCAGTGACAGCGGGAGGAGGATGTAAATGACGAGAGCAGTGACAGCGGGAGAGGGCGTAAATGACGATCAGTGACAGCGGGAGGAGGGCGTAAATGATGAGAGCAGTGACAGCGGGAGAGGGCATAAATGACGATCAGTGACAGCGGGAGGAGGGCGTAAATGACGAGCAGTGACAGCGGCAGGAGGGCGTAAATGGCGAGAGCAGTGACAGCGGGAGGAGGGCGTAAATGACGAGAGCAGTGACAGCGGGAGAAGGGCGTAAATGACGAGAGCAGTGACAGCAGGGGAGGGCGTAAATGGCGAGAGCAGTGACAGTGGGAGAAGGGTGTAAATGACGAGAGCAGTGACAGCGGGAGGAGGATGTAAATGACGAGAGCAGTGACAGTGGGAGGAAGGCGTAAATGACGAGAGCAGTGACAGCAGGGGAGGGCGTAAATGCGAGAGCAGTGACAGTGGGAGAAGGTGTAAATGACGAGAGCAGTGACAGCGGGAGAAGGGCGTAAATGGGCAAGAGCAGTGACAGTGGGAGGAGGCGTAAATGACGAGAGCAGTGACAGCAGGGGAGGGCGTAAATGGCGAGAGCAGTGACAGTGGGAGAAGGGTGTAAATTGACAGAGCAGGGGGCAGGATGTAAATGCAAGGCAGGACAGAGGGGAGGGCGTAAATGGAGAGAGCAGGGGACAGGGAGGAGGGTAAATGACGAGAGCAGTGACAGCGGGAGAGGATGTAAATGACGAGAGCAGTGACAGCAGGGGAGGGCGTAAATGACGAGAGCTAGTGACAGCAGGGGAGGGCGTAAATGACAGAGTTTGTGACAGCAGGGGAGGAGGCGTAAATGACGAGAGCAGTGACAGCGGAGGAGGCGTAAATGACGAGAGCAGTGACAGGGAGGAGGATGTAAATGACGAGAGCAGTGACAGCGGGAGGAGGATGTAAATGACGAGAGCAGTGACAGCAGGGAGGGGGTAAATGACAAGAGCAGTGACATTGGGAGGAGGGCGTAAATGACGAGAGCAGGGACAGCGGGAGGAGGTGTAAATGACGAGAGCAGTGACAGCGGGAGGAGAGTAAATTACAGAAGCAGTGATCAGCGGGAGGAGGGGTAAATGACAAGAGCAGGTAGTGGGAGGAGGGGTAAATGACAAGAGCAGTGACATCGGGAGGAGGGCTAAATGACGAGAGCAGTGACAGCGGGAGGAGGGCGTAAATGACGAGAGCAGTGACAGCGGGAGGAGGGCGTAAATGACGAAGCATGACAGGAGGAGGTAAATGACGGGCAGGACAGCAGGGGAGGGCGTAAATGACAGAGCAGTGACAGCGGGAGGAGGGCGTAAATTACAAGAGCAGTGATAGTGGCAGGAGGGCGTAAATGACAAGAGCAGCGATAGTGGGAGGAGGGCGTAAATGACAAGAGCAGTGACATCGGGAGGAGGGCGTAAATGACGAGCAGTGACAGCGGGAGGGGCGTAAATGACGAGAGCAGTGACAGCAGGGGAGGGCGTAAATGACGAGAGCAGTGACAGCGGGAGGAGGGCGTAAATTACAAGAGCAGTGATAGTGGGAGGAGGGCGTAAATGACAAGAGCAGTGATAGTGGGAGGAGGGCGTAAATGACAAGAGCAGTGACATCGGGAGGAGGGCGTAAATGACAAGAGCAGTGACATCGGGAGGAGGGCGTAAATGACGAGAGCAGTGACAGCGGGAGGAAGATGTAAATGACGAGAGCAGTGACAGCGGGAGGAGGGCGTAAATGGCGAGAGCAGTAATAGCAGGGGAGGGCGTAAATGGCGAGAGCAGGGACAGCGGGGAGGGCGTAAATGACGAGCAGTGACAGCAGGAGAAGGGCGTAAATGACGAGAGCAGTGACAGCGGGAGGAGCATGTAAATGAAGTAAGCAATGACAGTGGGAGGAAGATGTAAATGACAAGAGCAGTGACAGCGGGAGAGGGCGTAAATGATGAGCAGTGACAGCGGGAGGAGGATGTAAATGACGAGAGCAGTGACAGCGGGAGAGGGCGTAAATGATGAGCAGTGACAGCGGGAGGAGGATGTAAATGACGAGAGCAGTGACAGCAGGGGAGGGCATAAATGACGAGCATTGACAGCGGGAGAAGGGCGTAAATGACGAGAGCAGTGACACCGGGAGGAGGATGTAAATGACGAGAGCAGTGACAGCAGGGGAGGACGTAAATGGCGAGAGCAGTGACAGCAGGGGAGGGCGTAAATGGCGAGAGCAGGGACAGCGGGAGGAGGGCGTAAATGGCGAGAGCAGGGACAGCGGGGAAGGGCGTAAATGACGAGCAGTGACAGCGGGAGAAGGGCGTAAATGACGAGAGCAGTGACAGCAGGGGAGGGCATAAATGACGAGCAGTGACAGTGGGAGAGGGCGTAAATGACGAGAGCAGTGACAGCGGGAGGAGGATGTAAATGACGTAAGCAATGACAGTGGGGGAGGAGAAGGGGGTAGGTAATTAAAGGGTTTACAGTGGAAGGAGAGTGTAAATGACGAGATGGAATTTTTGGCACTTCCTGGATATTTTTTAATAATGAATGTAGGATGGTCAGGTTACACTGGTGATATGAGAACCAAGTGTAGCAAAAAACATATGGAAAGTTTATTAATTAGAACATTACAAAACTCAAAATCATGCATTAAAACAATGTAAAAAAGTGGATTCTCTGGCCTCGCCTTTGGAGGTGTAATTTAATTTCTGACTGGCTGACTGTGATGCCAGTTATTCATATCTAATTGAGCCTGCCCTCCCTGGTTGAGTTAATACGACTTATTTCTGTTAGATTCCAGACTCCTCCTGACATATTCAAGTTAGCGACTAATTAAAACCTTATGTGCATCCTTGGTGCTCATTAGTCCATAAATGTATATAAACATGCTCCTGTTGGTGTGATGCCACCTCCAGACGAAGGCAGTACTCCAAAACGAGCGTCGGGGCCTGGCTGTCACATCCCACTAGAGTAATGACCCATGTTATATGCTGCTCTCTTGTCATCTGTTTGCTTAGTTCACCTGTTCCTGTTGATTTAAACATTTTTCATCTAATATCTTTTTGATCTTATATAAATTAGTATATTTCCATCAGGGTACATAGATTTGCTACATGTGTAATAGAGAGGCAAACAATTTCATATACCTTCTGTTCTATATTGTATGTGGGTATGTGGCGCCATCTTGTGGTTTCCCACTTTTTAACATTCTTTTAATGCTTTTTTTGTAATGTAATCAATAAACTTCCTATGTTTTTTTTCTACACATGGTTCTTGTGTACATTTTCTTGGTATGGTCTATGTAGACATTTTCTGGCCCTTTAACAGTAGCTTTTTCTTTATATACGGTATGCGCCGTGAATGTTGACACCTTTGTGAACATGATGGTGATATGAGAAGCAGAATGGTAGACGAGATACAAAGTGGGAAGGTTTCATTCAGAACACTGCTGAAATGAAAAGGGTATAGCAGGAAGGGATACAGGATCACCGGCTTCTAGAAAACAATCTGTTTTTTGCCTTCTGTAAGAACTGGGGGCCTCATCTTTGATCTTTTTCAGCAGAAGTTTTATAATTTGTGAATTCATCAAATTAATTTACCATTTCTTCTTTCTTCTCATCCTGCTTTTTGAGGAACCCGATGACATCCAACATGTCCTTCTCCAGTTGCTCTTTGTTCTTGGTCAGATCCGCATTGTTGTGCGCCAGACTGCGTGCAGCCTCCCGATACTCTGCTCTCGAGAATTCCGTCATCTTCAGCCGGGCCTCCCACATTGCCGCACTAGCCTTCGCTCTCTCCACCTCTGACTCCTTATCCACTTTGGATAATGTTTCATGTTTCCCAGCCGCCTTCTTCCTACAAAAAAGGTCAGGATAGTGACTAATACATAACATCTGAGGGTCACCCCCTTTGGTGGAGTCAAAATATCTTTTGGGGTAGGGAGCAGGGGTCTTCTCTTCAGAGGCTGGGGGGGGTAAGGTCTATTCTTGGAAGGACCGAGGATGGCGGAGGGGGTCTTCTCTGGGAAGAGTGTTTATTTTTTCTGGGCTGGGTCTCTTCTCATGTGGGGATAGGTCCTTTCTGTGGTGGAGTGCAGGTTCTCCTATTATGTTGGTTCTCTTTTGGGGTGGAGGGCAGAGTCTTGAATGGATCAGTGTCCAGTCTGAGATGGTGGACAGAGATTCCTCTGGGCGAGGATCTAATCTTGGGTGTGTAAGAGGAAGCGATGGTTCCTTCTGAAGAGTCCATGCATGATATGACATTAGTGAGGAAAGACTGCCATCTGCTGGCTGGATAGAGGGAGCAAGTTCTCGTGTGGGCCCTGGACGGGTGACTTACATCACAAAGTTCCTGAATAATCACGAGGCTTTGGTGCCAAGGAGAGGAGTATGACAGGCCGCGGCGGAAAGCATGAGCCAGCAGAGTACTGGTTGCCGCCAGACAAGACACAGAGACTCAACCTGCGCCAATAGAGACCCAGAGTCCAGGCTGCGCCAGTCAAGATCCGAACCTTCACCCTGCGCCGGTCAAGTTCCAGAGACCAGACCAAGCTCTTCAAAAGTTGGGACCCAGCCCTCTCTTCCCCAGGCCTAGGAGATGCCTGCCAACGGTCAAGAACCGAAGATTGGCAAGGAGATGTCAACCAGAGGAGGAAGCCTGCAGTTACAGAGGGATGACACAAGTGAACAGACCTGTCACTTCCAGCCATAATGCACTGTACAGGGGTCGACCTAAGTTAGGACAACAGGTGTAATGGGGGCTGGTTGGTGCACAGGAGGCTCAATGCTCCCTGATAAACTTTATTAAGAGGACTTGCAGCCTAGTGGGAAAACCCGATGACCCCCACTAGGGCCATTGTTGCAGAAAGAGCTAAAGTATTAACTCCCAGGAACTGGTGCACCAACCTTATATAAAGAACATTAGCTTAATTCTTGAGAGACTTTCCCCGCTATTCTAATTGTATAGTTTCATAGTTACTGCATGGTTTGATATTATTAACTGTCTCCTAATTACTGTATTGGAAAGGATTAAACTGTTCATTGACTGTTCCTGCCTCAAGCTTCTTGTGCGTTGTATTCAGTCTCTTGCTTTACAGGTGGTTGGAGGGCTTTCCTCTGGGGTGGGGTCTGCACTGCAGCAAAGGGCAGGGTCTCCACTCTCCTCAGAGGATGGTGCGAAGGTTTACTCTGGGATGGGAGGCATGGTTTACAGCAAGTAAAAATAGTTAAAGTGCACGCAAGGTTAACAATTCAATATACCTAAACAGTACACAATTCATATTTTAAAAATGGTCTCCTAAGGAGCAGGTTCACAACAAATAAGGCAGAAAGGCTTGAAAAGTCCTCAAGGAAAAGTCTCAAAAAATATACTGGATTGCTCAAAATATAAGGCAATACAGATACAGCTTCCACTCCCGTCAAGAGCCAGATGCTCTTATAGTCTGTACAGGTGTCCCAGAAGATACAGGTGCTTTTCACAAAATTAGAATATCATCAAAAAGTAAATTTATTTCAGTGCTTCATTATAGAAAATGAGAATCATATATCATATAGAGTCATTACAGACAGAGTGATCTATTTCATGTGTTTATTTCTGTTAATGTTGATGATTATGGCTTACAGCCAATGAAAACCCAAAAGTCATTATCTCAGTAAATTAGAATACTTTATAACACCAGCTTGAAAAATGATTTTAAAATCCGAAATGTCCTACTGAAATGTAAGTTCAGTAAATGCACTCAATACTTGGTCAGGGCTCCTTTTGCATCAATTACTGCATAAATGTGGTGTGGCATGGAGGCGATCAGCCTGTGGCACTGCTGAGGTGTTATGGAAGCCCAGGTTGCTTTGATAGCAGCCTTCAGCTCGTCTGCATTGTTGGGTCTGGTGTCTTTCATATTCCTCTTGACAATACTCTGTAGATTCTCTATGAGGTTAAGGTCAGGCGAGTTTATAATATACTCTATATATTATATGAGTTTCACTTTTTGTATTGAAGAACTAAAATAAATGAACTTTTTGATGATATTCTAATTTTGTGAGAAGCATCTGTAGATGTGTCAATTTAAAACCCCAATGATCGATATCCTATCATCCACAATACACAGCATCCGTGGGAATAATCCTCCAGTGCTACTTCAGGAAAGAGGTCTGCGAGGAGAAATGCATCATGAATGATAATCCCTATGTTGACAGTTTGAAATTAGGAGATATACAGCGGGAGAAATAAGTAAATCTATTTCTAAAGGTGCTATTGACATGAAATCTCCCCAGATGTTGGTAACAACCCCTCCAATCCACACAGGAAAGAAACCGTCATAGATGTTTGTGAAGAGCCGGGGGTCAGCGGGGGTCATTGGCTTGAGAACACATGGACTAGGGCTCATCCCACTGAACGCCCGCTCTCCTTTTACCATGGGGGTAATACTACTCAGACAACACAGGGTGAGGGTAAAACAGTGTGGCAATACTTTATCGAACAACAAAATAAGTAAATAACACATGGAACAGTCACTGCAAAATACCCAAGATGGTGCAAATTACAGAGTCTCACCGGGATAAGAACAGCTGTGACTTCAGAGTTTTCAGGGCCGACTACTCCACTTGTGACACCCACAGAGAGGAGGTAACGACAAGCTTAGGAAGATGACAGTTCATTCAGGTACAAAGCCATTTTACCAGTGGGTCCCAATCCTGGCTTCCCCAAATGTATTCATGGGACTCAGGTGACTGGTGGGTCCAAATCCTGACTTCCTCAAACGTATCTATGGGTTCAGTGATGGTCAATGGAGCAAATCTGCATTTCAGCCGGGCCGTGGTCCTCTAAGCTGGCATCCTGTAGAATGTCAAATCTGTGTCCCTCGTGGTGGAGCCATGATTTGTCTGCTATCCTGTACAGTGCTCCTGGCTGTGGATTTGTAAAGAGTCTCTGGTACTCTTGATACAAAGGCACATCCACATTATACAGTTCACAACTGTTGTCCTTCAAGCCAACATCCAGAAGTCAAGAGGAAGATGTGATGAGATTAATTCACATTGTTTGAGTATTTACAAGTTTTGCAAGTCAATAAGCCACAGGGTCTTACTCCTCTGTTTTGCAAGTCAACAAGCCACAGGGTCCACACAATGGTCAATCAAGATATTATCAAACATCCATTGTTCAATGACCCTGCATCCCTGTCTTGCAAAGAGAGTACAATAAGCTGTACGAGCTGATATAAGTGGCAAACAATAGCCATTCAAAAATCTGGCTGGATGTTATGCATTCCTAAGGCCAGACAGGAGATTGCTAAAGGTAAAGGCTGGGTCTCACATAGCGATACACCAGCGATCCTGACAACGATATGCACTTGTCAGGATCGCTGGTGTATCGCTATATTATCGCTGCTGAGCTGCCAAACAGGCAGCTCAGGGCAGCGATCAGCACAAGGACACTGCGGGTAACATCGCTTAGTTACCCGCAGTGTACCTTGGATACCAGCGCCCTGATGCAGGGAGCTGGTATCCAAGGTACACAGCGGGTTTCCAAGCGCTGCGCGGTGCCTGGAAACCCGCTGTGTACCATGGATACCAGCTCCCTGCATCAGGGCGCTGGTATCCAAGGTACACAGCTGGTTTCTAGGCACAGCCCCGCGCCTGGAACACCGCTGTGTACCTTGGTTACCAGCGGATCGCTGGTCTCCCGCCTGTCACACGCAGCGATGCGTGCCTGTCAGCGGGAGACCAGCGATCAAAAAAATGTCCAGACATTTCAGCGACGATCAGCGATACCCGGCAGGGGGGCTGATCGTCGCTGAATGTCACACACAGCGATATCGCTGGTGAGCTCGGTGCTGCGTCACAAAACTAGTGACTCAGCACCGATCTCGCTAGCGAGATCGTTGTGTGAGACGGGCCCTTAAATGTAAAGCAATCATTCTATTAAGCTCATCTGTATCTCAGGGTCTCAAGCCATTGTGCTCCCAGCCACTAGGCCCATTGTGTTGATGGGTATAGAAGACTCAGGGAGCTGATGCTTAAATCTTTGAGCTAAAAGTAAATGTTTTATGAATTGGGAGTTGTTGGAGTGACGTCGAAGAGAGAGGATCGAGGATGACGTCCTGGAGACATGGATGGATTGCCTATGGAGTTTGGATATCGGTAGCTGGCTGGGCTGAACACACGTGCTACTGTTGAAGGATTTGTCGTCTGGATTTCAGGATCTTTTTTAACTGGAATTGTTGTTGCTGGACACATGAGCTTTGGATGTGTTACCTGTCATTTGGAGGAGCGTAGACTGTTACTACAGACCATACTGGCGGGAGATACAAAATCTGAGCCAACCAAAAGTTGGGAGGCAATGAGTATTGCCTAGTACAAGAGCACTGGGACTACTGGCCCCAGGGAGAGGATCTTGTGGACTGGAGACATTGTATTTTGGATGTAAGAAATAAAAAATAGTTGCATTGTTTACCTGCCTAGGTGATTATTACAACCCAGAACCTCAGATCTTCAAACCTACTGTGTGGGATCTCCTCTGGAGAAGATGGTGGGGTGGGATGTCCTCTGGATTGGGAACCCCTTGCGGGGAGGGATTTCCTTTGGATTGGGGGTTTACTGCGGGGTGGTCTCTCTATGGAGCAAATGGTGGGGTGAGATATTCTATGGAGTGTGGGTTTCCTAAAGTGTAGGATCTACTCTGGATTGGGGGTTTCCTGCGGGGTGCGATCTCCTCTAAAGTGGGGTTTCCAGCAGGGTAGGATCTCCTCTGGAGTGGTGGTCTTCACCAGGGTAGGATCTCCTCTAGAGTGGGGATTTCCTGTCGTGTGGGATATTCTCTGGCATGAGGGTTTCCTGTGGGGTAAGATGTCCTCTGGAGCATATAGTGGGGGTCTCCTGAAGTGGAATCTCCTCTGGAGCAGATGGTGAGGTGGGATCTCCTCTGGAGTGGGGGTTCCCTGTGGGTTGGGATAGCCTCTGGAGTGGGGAGTTTCCTGCGGGTGGGATCTCCTCTGGAGCAGATAGTGGTGGTCTCCTACACTGTGGGATCTCCTCTGGACTGGGGGTGGTCTCCTCTGGGGAGGTATCTCCTCTGCAGGAGATGGTGGGTGTCTCCTGTGCGGTGGGAATTCCTCTTGAGTGGGTAGGTTTCCTGCAGGGTGGGACCTCCACTGGAGCAGATGGTGGAGGTCTACTGCGGGGTAGGATCTCCTGTGCAGATTTTGGATGTATGTCTCCTGTGGGGTGGGATCTCCTTTGGGTTGGGGGTTTCCTGTGGGGTGGATCTCCTATGAAGGAGATGGAGGGGGTCTCCTGTGGAGTGGGAACTCCTCTAGAGTGCGGGTCTCCAGTGGGATGGGATCTCCTTTGGGGCGGAGGTTTCCTACAGGGGTGGGATCTCCTCTGGAATGGGGGTTCCGTGCGGGATGGTATCTCCTCTGGAGTGAGGGTTTCCTGCAGGGTGGGATCTCCTCTGGAAGCAGATGATGAGGGTCTACTGCAGGGTGGGATCTCCTCTGCAGCAGATGGTGGGAGTCTACTGCGGGGTGGTATTTTCTCTGCAGGAGATAGTGGGGGTCTCTTGTGGGGTGGGATCTCCTCTGGAGTGAGGATTTCCTGCGGGATGGGATCTCCTCTGCAGGAGATGGTGGATGTCTACTATGGGATGGGATCTACTCTGGTTTGGTGGATTTCCTATGAATCTGTTGAATCTCCTCTAGACTGGTGGTCTCCTGTGGGGTGGGATCTCCTCTACGGTGGAGGTCTCCTGCAGGGTGGGACCTTCTCTGGAGTGGGAGTTTCCTGTAGGGGTGGGATTTTCTCTGGTGCAGATGGTGAGGGTCTCCTTCGAGTGGGATTTCCTTCAGAGCAGATAGTGAGGGTCTCCTTCGGGGTTGTATCTCCTCTTGAGCAGTTGATGGGGTCTACTGTGTGGTGGGATTTTCTCTGGAGTGGGGGTTTCCTGCAGGGGTGGGCTCGCTTCTGGAGCAGATGGTGAGTGTATACTACAGGGTGGGATCTCCTCTGGAGCAGATGTGGGGAAGGATGGCCTCTGGAGTGGGGGTTCTCTGCGGGGTGGGATCTTCTCTGGAGTGGGAGTTTCCGGTAGGGGTGGGATTTCCTCGGGAGCAGATGGTGGGGGTCTACTTCCGAGTAGGATCTCCTTCAGAGCAGATAGTGGGGGTCTCCTCTGGAGCAGTTGGTGGTTTCTACTGTGTGGTGGGATTTTCTCTGGAGTGGGGGTTTCCTGCAGGGTGGGATCTCCTCTGGAGTGGGGGTTTCCTGCAGGGGTGGGATCTCCTCTGGAGTGGGGGTTTCCTGCAGGGGTGGGATCTCCTCTGGAGTGGGGGTTTCCTGCAGGGGTGGGATCTCCTCTGCAGTGGAGGTTTCCTGCACGGGTGGGCTCTTCTCTCCTCTGGAGCAGATAGTGAGGGTCTACTGCAGGGTGAGATCTTCTCTGGAGCATATTTGTGGGATCTCCTCTGGAGTGGGGGTCTCCTGCAGGGTGGGATCTCCTCTGCAGCAAATGGTGAGGGTCTACTGCAGGGTGGAATCTCCTCTGGAGCAGATGGTGGGGAGGGATCTCCTCTGAAGTGTTGATTCCCTGCAGGGTGGGAGTCTCCTGTGGGTTGGAATCTCCTCTAGAGTGGGAGTCTCCTGCGGGGTGGGATCTCCTCTGGAGAGAGGGTTTCCTGTGGGGTGGGATACACTCTGCTGCAGATGGTGGGGGTTTCATGCGGGGTGGGATCTCCCCTGAAGTGGAGATTCCCTGCAGGATGGGATCTCCTGCGGGGTGGGATCTCCTGGAGTAGGTATCTCCTGCGGGGTGGTCTCTCTGGAGCAGATGGTGTGGTGGGATATTCTCTGGAGTGGGGGTTTCCTACAGTGTGGGATCTACTCTGGATTGGCGGTCTCCTGCGGGGTGGGATTTCCTCTAGAGTGTGGCTTTCCTGCAGGGTGGGATCTTCTCTGGAGTGGTGGTCTCCTGCAGGGTGGGATCTCCTCTGGACTGGGGGCTTCCTGCGGAGTGGGATATCCACTGGCGTGAGAGTTCCCTGTGGGGTAAGATCTCCTCTGGAGCAGATGGTGGAGTGGGATCTCCTCTAGAGTGGGGGTTCCCTGTGAGTTGGGATATCCTCTAGAGTGGGGGTTTCCGGCGGTTGGGATCTCTTCTTTAACAGATAGTGGTGGTCTGCTGCATTGTGGGATCTCATCTGGACTGGGAGGGGGTATCCTGTGGGATATTATCTCCGCTGCAGGAAATGGTGGGTGTCTTCTGTGGGGTGGGATCTCCTCTGGAGTGGGGTCTCCTGCGGGGTGGGATTTCTTCTGAGGTGGGGGTTTCCTGCGGGTGGGATATCCTATAGAGAAGGGGGTCTCCGGGGGGTGGGGTCCCCTCATAGGCGGGACGTGCATGGAAGGACGTACATGACCACGGGTGACACTCACCTCTTGCTTTTCTTGCCCTTCGCTGCTCTCTTCCGAATCCCGGCCATGACGGAACAGAAATAACAACAATCTGAATAGATTGTGTACTGATGGTGGAAGCGGTAACCAAGGAGACAGCCCACGTGACATCGCCATTCACCACTGCGCCTGTCACGTGAATGTGCTGCAAGAGAGCACGCGGCATGATGCATGATGGGAGGTAGATGAGGCGACGACGACCCACACCGCAGGGAGAGATGGGAAAGAGAGAGACCGCACAGCGCAGGCAGTGATGGGAAAGAGAGACCGCACAGCGCGGAGAGAAGAGAGACCGCACAGCGCAGGGAGTGATGGGAAAGAGAGACCGCACAAGCGCAGGGAGTGATGGGAAAGAGAGAGACCGCACAGCGCAGGGAGTGATGGGAAAGAGAGAAACCGCACAGCGCAGGGAGTGATGGGAAAGAGAGAGACCGCACAGCGCAGGGAGTGATGGGAAAGAGAGAGACCGCACAAGCGCAGGGAGTGATGGGAAAGAGAGAGACCGCACAGCGCAGGGAGTGATGGGAAAGAGAGAGACCGCACAGCGCAGGGAGTGATGGGAAAGAGAGACCGCACAGCGCGGGGAGAGAGAGACCGCACAGCGCAGGGAGTGATGGGAAAGAGAGAGACCGCACAAGCGCAGGGAGTGATGGGAAAGAGAGAGACCGCACAGCGCAGGGAGTGATGGGAAAACCAGAGAGGGGAAAGAGACCGCAAGCGCAGGGAGTGATGGGAAAGAGAGACCGCACAGCGCAGGGAGTGATGGGAAAGAGAGACCGCACAGCGCAGGGAGGATGGGAAAGAGAGAGACCGCACAGCGCAGGGAGTGATGGGAAAGAGAGACGACCGCACAGCGCAGGAGTGAGGAAAGAGAGAGAGACCGCACAGCGCAGGGAGTGATGGAAAAGAGAGAGACCGCACAGCGCAGGGAGTGATGGGAAGAGAGAGACCGCACAGCGCAGGGGATGGGAAAGAGGACCGCACAGCGCGGGTGGGAAAGAGAGAGACCGCACAGCGCAGGGAGTGATGGGGAAAGAGAGAGACCGCACAGCGCAGGGAGTGATGGGAAAGAGAGAGACCGCACAGCGCAGGGAGTGATGGGAAAGAGAGAGACCGCACAGCGCAGGGAGTGATGGGAAAGAGAGAGACCGCACAGCGCAGGGAGTGATGGGAAAGAGAGAGACCGCACAGCGCAGGGAGTGATGGGAAAGAGAGAGACCGCACAGCGCAGGGAGTGATGGGAAAGAGAGAGACCGCACAGCGGGTGGGAAGAGGCGACAGGGGAGGGAGTGAGGGAAAGAGAGAGACCGCACAGCGCAGGGGAGTGATGAGGAGACACAGAGAGAGACCGCACAGCGCAGGGAGTGATGGGAAGAGAGAGACCGCACAGCGCAGGGAGTGATGGGAAAAGAGAGACCGCACAGCGCAGGGAGTGATGGGAAAGAGAGAGACCGCACAGCGCAGGGAGTGATGGGAAGAGAGAGACCGCACAGCGCGGGAGGAGGAGAGAGAGACCGCACAGCGCAGGGAGTGATGGGAAAGAGAGAGACCGCACAGCGCAGGGAGTGATGGGAAAAGAGAGACCGCACAGCGCAGGGGGATGGAAAGAGAGACCGCACAGCGCAGGGAGGATGGGAAAGAGAGAGACGCACAGCGCAGGGAGTGATGGAAGAGAGAGACCGCACAGCGCGGGAGGATGGAAAGAGAGAGACCGCACAGCGCGGGAGTGATGGGAAAGAGAGAGACCGCACAGCGCGGGAGGATGGGAAAGAGAGAGACCGCACAGCGCGGAGAGATGGAAGAGAGAGACCGCCAGCGCAGGGATGATGGGAAGAGAGAGACGCACAGCGCGGGAAGATGGGAAAGAGAGAGACCGCACAGCGCGGGGAGTGATGGGAAAGAGAGGACCGCACAGCGCGGGAGGATGGGAAAGAGAGAGACGCACAGCGCGGAGATGGAAGAGAGAGACCGCACAGCGCAGGGAGTGATGGGAAAGAGGACCGCACAGCGCAGGGAGGATGGGAAAGAGAGACCGCACAGCGCGGGAGAGATGGGAAGAGAGAGACCGCACAGCGCAGGAGTGATGGGAAAAGAGAGACCGCACAGCGCGGGAGGATGGGAAAGAGAGAGACCGCACAGCGCGGGAGAGATGGGAAAGAGAGAGACGCACAGCGCGGGAGAGATGGGGAAAGAGAGAGGACCGCACAGCGGGGGAGAGATGGAAAGAGAGGACCGCACAGCGCGGGAGTGATGGGAAAGAGAGAGACCGCACAGCGCGGGAGAGATGGGAAAGAGAGACCGCACAGCGCGGGGAGATGGGAAAGAGAGACCGCACAGCGCGGGGAGAGATGGGAAAGAGAGAGACCGCACAGCGCGGGGGAGATGGGAAAGAGAGACCGCACAGCGCGGGGAGAGATGGGAAAGAGAGAGACCGCACAGCGCGGGAGAGATGGGAAAGAGGAGACCGCACAGCGCGGGAGTGAGGGAAAGGAGACGCACAGGCGGGAGATGGGAAAGAAGAGGAGCAAGCGCAGGGAGAGATGGGAAGAGAGAGACCGCACAGCGCGGGGAGGATGGGAAAGAGAGAGACCGCACAGCGCGGGGAGAGATGGGAAAGGAGAGCCGCACAGCGCGGGGAGAGATGGGAAAGAAGAGACCGCACAGCGCGGGAGGATGGAAAGAGGAACCGCACAGGCGGGAGAGATGGGAAAGAGAGACCGCACAGCGCGGGAGAGTGGAAGGAGCGAAGAGAGATGGGAAGAGGACCGCACAGCGCGGGGAGAGAAAAGAGAGACCGCACAGCGCGGGAGGATGGGAAGAGAGAGACCGCACAGCGTGGGAGAGATGGGAAAGAGAGAGACCGCACAGCGGGGAGGATGGGAAGAGAGACGCACAGCGGGGAGAAGGGAAGAGAGAGACCGCACAGCGCGGGGAGAGATGGGAAAGAGAGAGACGCACAGGCGGGGAGAATGGGAAAGAGAGAGACCGCACAGGCGGGGAGATGGGAAAGAGAGACCGCACAGCGCGGGGAGAGATGGGAAAGAGAGACGCACACGCAGGAGAAGGAGAGACGCACAGCGCGGGAGAGATGGGAAAGAGAGACCGCACAGGCGGGGAAGATGGGAAAGAGAGGCACGCAATGGAAAGGAGGCGCAGCGCAGGAGGGGCGAAACCCACACGGGGGAGGATGGAAAGGAGGCCGCCAGCGTGATATGGAAACGACCGCACAGCGGAGGAGAGAGGGAGAGAGAGCACACAGGCGGAAGAGAGAAAGGGGAAATAAAACCACCTGCAGTAAATGAAAGCGACGCACAACGCGGGGAAAGGTGAAAGAATGAAGCAAGGAGGGGAAAAACACCGGAATAGATAAACCCGACGCGCGGGAGAGAGGAAGAGAGAGACCGCCAGCGGGGGGAGGAAGGGAGACCAACGCGGAGGATGGGAAGAGAGGACCGCACAGCGCGGGAGAGATGGGAAAGAGAGAGACCGCACAGCGCGGGAGAATGGGAAGAGAGACGACAGCGCGGGAGAGATGGGAAAGAGAGAGACCGCACGCGCGGGAGATGGAAAGAGAGACGCACACGCGGGGAGGATGGGAAGAGAGACGCACAGCGCGGGGAGGATGGAAAAGAGAGACCGCACAGCGCGGGAGAGATGGGAAAGAGAGAGACCGCACGGGGGAGATGGGAAAGAGGACCGCACAGCCGGGAGTGATGGGAAAGGAGGACCGACAGCGGGGAGAGGGAAAGAGAGACGCACAGCGCGGGAGGATGGGAAGAGAGAGACGCACAGCGCGGGGAGGATGGGGAGAGAGAGTAAGAGAGAGACGCACAGCGCGGGAGGAAGGGAAAGGAGACGCACAGCGCGGGAGTGATGGGAAAGAGAGGACGCACAGCGCGGGAGGATGGAAAGAGACCGCACAGCGCGGGAGGATGGAAAGAGAGACCGCACAGCGCGGGGAGTGATGAGAAAGAGACCGCACAGCGTGGGGAGAGATGAGAGAGAGACCGCACAGCGCGGGGAGAAATCGGAAAGAGAGACCGCACAGCGCGGGGAGAAATCGGAAAGAGAGAGACCGCACAGCGTGGGGAGAGATTAGAGAGAGACCGCACAGCGCGGGGAGTGATGGGAAAGAGAGACCGCACAGCGTGGGGAGAGATGGGAAAGAGAGAGACCGCACAGCGTGGGGAGAGATGGGAAAGAGAGAGACCGCACAGTGCAGGGAGAGATGGGAAAGAGAGAGAGACCGCACAGTGCAGGGAGGAATGGGAAAAAGAGAGACCGCACAGCGTGGGGAGAGATGGGAAAGAGAGACCGCACAGCGCAGGGAGAAATGGGAGAGAGACTGCACAGCGCAGGGAGAGATGGGAAAGAGAGAGACCGCACAGTGCAGGGAGAAATGGGAAAGAGAGTGTCACGCTATCACTGCATACAGGAGGTCCGGGGTCTATGCTGACCCTAAGCAGGGGCCCTGACTAATCCCTCTACCTGGAGGTACTGTTGATGGTACAGAGGTCCAGGCCGCCAGCGTAACCCTATCTCCTGCAAATCCCTGACCCTCAGTAATCTAGTCCTGAGAAGGACCCCGATCACAACCACAGGGGACTGGAAGATGTATGCCTAAACACAGTAATAGACGAACGAGACAGTACAAGGGGTAAACTAAAATCCACCTTGCATACAAAACTCACTCCACAACTACAGAGGGAACACCAATGGGTACGGAAATAAATGATAAAGCAAGGAGGGGAAAAAAACACACCAGGTACTCTTCACTTCAGACTTCACAATACCACGATCCGCTCTGCTGGTCTGCATGAATGCTTTCACCGACACATTCCTAGCAGACTGGCAGGTATTTGAAGGAATCTCATTACTGCTGTATTAACTGCAGCTGGGCGAGGCTGGGCCTTGTCTAGCACAGAGAGAGAGAATTAACTCCCTCACTGCTGAAAAACACCAAGCACCAAAAACTCAGCTGCGAGAAGTCAGATTGTGTAATCGCGACGATCTTCGAGGCATCACACCCGTGACAGTACCCCCCCTTCTACGAGGGGCCTCCGGACCCTCAGAGCCAGGTTTATCCGGGTGAGTCGTGTGGAAGGCCCGAATTAATCGGTCTGCGTTAATATCCGACGCAGGAACCCACGTCCTCTCCTCAGGACCATACCCCCTCCAATGAACCAGGTACTGAAGGGACCGGCTGTTAAGACGTGAATCGATGATTTTCGACACCTGAAACTCCAAGTTACCATTGACCACCACAGGAGGAGGAGGTAAAGGTGACGGTATCACCGGCGCCACATACCTCTTAAGCAAAGATCTGTGGAACACGTTGTGAATTTTAAACGTAGGGGGGAGGTCAAGACGGAATGTGTTATGTTTCGGTAGCTGAGGAGTGCAGGCAAAAAAGGCAATACACCAGAGCAGTTGGAATCTATGAGATTGCAGTACCCTGACTAACCACAACAACTAGAGGCAGCCGTGGAGCGTTCCTACGATGGTCCTAGACGCCTCGTCACAGCCTGAGAAACTAACTACACCTAAAGATAGATATAGGAAAGCTATCTGCCCCGGAGCAGAACCCCAAAGATAATAGAAAGCCCCCAAACATGTAATGGCGGTTAGACAAGAAGAAATACTGACACAGACAGAAAATAGTATGAGCAAACGTTGGGGCCCAAACTAACTAAATAGAAAAGGATAGGAAGGGTACTTACTGCAATCCCAGAAAACCCTGAAAAGCACCAACTCTACTAATTTCAAAAACACCTGAGATCACACGACCTCTACCACCTAAATTAGTTCTCTGGTGTAACAAAATCAAAACAGCAGCCACTGAAAAAACTGGAAAAAGCAAAAGTACAAACATCAGTGGCTGAACTAAACTGAGAGGGCAAAAGCCCCCGGAGGGGACCCTGAAGGCCCCCACAGAAGTGCAGGACAAAATGCAAAAATCAAGCACAAAAAAAAGAAGAAAATGTCTTATCTGTTAGGGAGATGCAGACACGACACAGCAGGCTACAAGGGAAACAGGAATCAAGGATAGAGACCAGAACAATTGATCACCGGCAACCCTGATGGGAAGGTGACTCCCTTATATAAGACCAGTCAGTAACACCTGATTCCCAATCCCCACAATCTTCACTGGACAAACCAGTACCGCTTGTAACCACCAGAGGGAGCCTCTGCTCAGAACTCATCTCAAGCCCATTCACAACAGTACCCCCCCCCTTGAGGAGGGGTCACCGAACCCTCATTTGAGCAACCAGGTCGGTCAGGATGAGTTCTATGGTACGCACGGATGAGTCTCCTAGCATGGATGTCCGAAGCAAACACCCAAGAATTGTCTTCCTGACCATAACCTCTCCACTTAACCAAATACTGGAGTTTCCGTCTAGAAAAACGAGAATCTAATATTTTCTCAACCACATACTCCAGATTGCCCTCAACCAAAACAGGGTCAGGAGGCACAGCAGCAGGAACCACTGGCTCAACAAACCTCTTCAACAAGGACTTGTGGAACACGTTATGGATCTTAAATGTCCCTGGAAGAAGCAAACGAAAAGAAACAGGATTAAGAATCTCCATGATCTTATAAGGTCCAATGAACCTAGGCTTAAATTTAGGAGATGCTACTCTCATAGGAATATTTTTTGAGGACAACCAGACCAAGTCCTGTTATGTTTCGGTAACTGAGGAGTGCAGGTAAAAAAGGCAATACACCAGAGCAGTTGGAATCTATGAATTGCAGTACCCTGACTAACCACCACAACTAGAGGCAGCCGTGGAGCGTTCCTACGTTGGTCCTAGACGCCTCGTCACAGCCTGAGAAACTAACTACAACTAAAGATAGAAATAAGAAAGCTATCTGCCCCGGAGCAGATCCCCAAAGAACATAGAAAGCCCCCAAACATGTAATGGCTGTTAGACAAGAAGAAATACTGACACAGACAGAAAATAGTATGAGCAAACGTTGGGGCCCAAACTAACTAAATAGAAAAGGATAGGAAGGGCACTTACTGCAATCCCAAAAAACCCTGCAAAGCACCAACTCTACTAATTTCAAAAACACCTGAGATCACACGACCTCTACCACCTAAATTAGTTCTCTGGTGTAACAAAATCAAAACAGCAGCCACTGAAGAAACTGGAAAAAGCAAAAGTACAAACATCAGTGGCTGAACTAAACTGAGAGGGCAACAGCCCCCGGAGGGGACCCTGAAGGCCCCCACAGAAGTGCAGGACAAAATGCAAAAATAAAGCACAAAAAGAAGAAAATGTCTTATCTGTTAGCAGGAGATGCAGACACGACACAGCAGGCTACAAGGGAAACAGGAATCATGGAGTGAGACCAGAACAATTGATCACCGGCAACCCTGATGGGAAGGCGACTCCCTTATATAAGACCAGTCAGTAACACCTGATTCCCACTCCTCACAATCTTCACTGGACAGTCCAGTACCGCTTGTAACCACCAGAGGGAGCCTCTGCTCAGAACTCATTTCAAGTCCATTCACAACAGTACCCCCCCCTTGAGGAGGGGTCACCGAATCCTCACTTGAGCAACCAGGTCGGTCAGGATGAGTTCTATGATACGCACGGATGAGTCTCCTAGCATGGATGTCCGAAGCAAACACCCAAGAATTGTCTTCCTGACCATAACCTCTCCACTTAACCAAATACTGAAGTTTCCGTCTAGAAAAACGAAAATTCAATATTTTCAACCACATACTCCAGATTGCCCTCAACCAAAACAGGGTCAGGAGGCACAGTAGTAGGAACCACTGGCTCAACAAACCTCTTCAACAAGGACTTGTGGAACACGTTATGGATCTTAAATGTCCCTGGAAGAAGCAAACGAAAAGAAACAGGATTAAGAATCTCCATGATCTTATAAGGTCCAATGAACCTAGTCTTAAATTTAGGAGATGCCACTCTCATAGGAATATTTTTGAGGACAACCAGACCAAGTCCCCCACTTTAAACCGAGGACCATCAGTCCTATGCCGGTTAGCAAACCGCTGGGCCCTCTCCTGAGAGAGGGACAACCTCTCCACTACCTGGTCCCAAATCTGTTGCATACGCTCCACAACAGAGTCAACACCTGGACAGACAGAAGCCTCCGTCTGTCCTGAAGAAAATCGAGGGTGAAACCCAGAATTACAGAAAAATGGAGACATCAAAGTGGCAGAGCTAGCCCTATTATTAAGAGCAAACTCAGCCAAAGGCAAAAAAGAGACCCAGTCATCCTTATCAGCAGACACAAAGCATCTTAGATAAGTCTCCAATGTCTGGTTTGTTCTCTCAGTTTGACCATTGGTCTGAGGATGAAACTCCGAGGAGAAAGACAATTGAACACCAAGTTTAGAACAAAAGGTCCTCCAAAATCTTGAAACAAACTGGACTCCTCTGTCAGACACAATGTTCTCAGGAATGCCGTGTAAACGAACCACGTGCAGAAGGAACAAAGGCACCAATTCAGAGGAGGAAGGCAACTTAGGTAATGGCACAAGATGTATCATCTTGGAAAACCTATCACAAATTACCCAGATGACGGTCATTCTCTGAGAAACAGGGAGGTCGGAAATGAAATCCATAGAGATATGGGTCCATGGTCTCTTGGGCACAGGCAATGGCATCAACAAACCACTAGAGCGAGAGCAAGGCTTGGAGCGAGAGCAAGTCCCGCAGGACTGCACAAATTCCCTGACATCACGAGACAAGGTAGGCCACCAAAATGACCGACTAACCAAGTCTCTGTTACCAAAAATTCCGGGATGACCGGCCAGCGCGGAACAATGAATCTCAGACATCACACTCTTTTTCCACTGGTCCGGGACAAACAATTTCCCAACAGGGCAGCGCTCGGGCTTATCCTCCTGACACCACTCCAGAGCCAGTCTCAAATTGGGCGAGATGGCAAAAAGAACTATACCCTCTTTCAAAATAACAAGGATCAGATAACTCAGGAGAGTCCGCAAGGAAACTCCTCGAGAGGGCATCCGCCTTAACATTCTTAGTGCCAGGAAGAAATGAAACCACAAAATTAAAACGTGTGAAAAACAAGGCCCACCTGGCCTGTCTAGGATTAAGTCGCTTGGCAGATTCCAGATAAACCAGATTCTTATGGTCCGTAAGGACCACCACCTGATGTTTGGCTCCCTCCAGCCAATGTCTCCACTCTTCAAAAGCCCACTTCATGGCCAATAACTCCCGATTACCCACATCATAATTACGTTCAGTAGGAGAAAATTTTCGAGAGAAAAAGGCACAAGGGTTACTTTTAGAGGTCTCTGGATCTCTTTGGGACAAAACGGCACCTGCCCCAATTTCAGAGGCATCAACCTCCACCTGAAATGGTAGAGAAACATCAGGCTGCCGTAGAACAGGAGCAGAAGTGAATCTCTGCTTAAGTTCCTGAAATGCAGAGACTGCCTCAGGAGGCCAATTCACCACATCAGAACCCTTTTTGGTCAAATCAGTTAAAGGTTTAACAATAACCGAGAAATTACCAATAAATTTACGATAAAAATTGGCAAAACCCAAAAATCTTTGAAGAGCCTTTAATGAAGTAGGTTGGACCCAATCACAGATGGCCTGAACCTTGACCGGGTCCATTTCAATAACAGATGGGGACAAAATGAATCCCAAAAATGAGATCCTCTGTACGTCAAAAAGACACTTTGATCCCTTCACATACAGAGCATTCTCTCTCAAAATCTGGAATATAGTTCGAACATGTTTCACATGAGAGTCCCAGTCATTGGAAAAAATCAAGATATCATCCAAATAAACAATCAGAAATTTATCCACAAAATCCCTGAAAATGTCATTCATGAAGGACTGGAAGACAGAAGGAGCATTAGTGAGCCCAAAGGGCATCACAAGGTACTCAAAATGCCCCTCAGGGGTATTAAATGCCGTCTTCCATTCATCCCCGTGCTTAATGCGAATAAGGTTATATGCCCCCCTGAGGTCAAGCTTGGTAAACCAAGTAGCGTTTTTCACCCTGGAAAACAGGTCAGAAATCAAGGGTAACGGATATTGATATTTCACAGTAATATTGTTCAAAAGACGATAATCAATACACGGCCTTAATGAACCATCCTTTTTGGCCACAAAGAAAAAACCGGCACCTAAGGGTGAAGAGGATGATCTGATATGACCCTTTCCAATGACTCCTTGATATAAGACCGCATAGCGTCATGTTCAGGTACAGACAAGTTAAAAAGGCGACCTTTAGGGAATTTACTACCAGGCACTAATTCAATAGCGCAGTCATAGCTCCTATGGGGAGGCAAGGATGCAGATTTACTTTCGCTAAATACATCAGAAAAATCAATCAAAAAGTCAGGAACATCCTGAGCCTGGGGGGAGGCAGAAAAAACAGGAGTGTTGGTATTAACACATTGGCAGCCCCAACTGGTTACAGACACAGATTTCCAATCCAAAACAGGATTATGAGACTGTAACCAAGGGAAACCCAGTACGATAATATCATGCAGATTATACAGAACCAAAAATTTGCAGCACTCTTGATGATCAGGTTCAACCCTCATTATCACCTGAGTAGAGAACTGAGGTTTATTCTCAGCCAAAGGGGTAGAATCGATCCCCAGTAGGGGAATAGACTTCTGTAGGGGTATCAAGGGAAACCCACAACGTTTAGCAAAATCATAATCCATCAGGTTAATAGCTGCTCCAGAATCAACGAAAGCCTGAGCAGAAAATGAGGACAGAGAGCATATCAGCGTGACAGTTAATAAAAACTTAGTCTGAACACTACCCAAGACAACTGAGCGTGCAAAACGTCTTCCCCGCTTAGGGCAGACTGAAATAGCATGAGAGGCATCACCACAGTAGAAACATAACCCATTGCGCTTTCGAAACTCATGACGCTGTGCCCCAGACACCACTCTATCACACTGCATGGATTCAGAAGCAGGTTCACAAGGCAACACTATTCCACGCATACTTCTCTGCTCACGCAAACGTCTGTCAATTTGAATCGCTAATGACATAGAATCATTGAGACCAGAGGGGACAGGGAATCCCACCATAACATCCTTTACATTATCTGACAGACCCTTCCGAAAAAGGGCCGCCAAAGCGTCGTCATTCCACTTGGTCAGGACTGCCCACCTACGGAATCTCTGACAGTATAACTCAGCGTCATCAAGCCCCTGATTTAATGCCAACAAGGCTTTTTCAGCTTGATCAGTGACATTAGGCTCATCGTACAATAACCCCAAAGCCTGAAAAAATGCATCAACATCACTCAAAACAGGATCCCCAGGTGTCAGGGAAAAAGCCCAATCCTGAGGATCGCCGCGCAGGAGAGAGATGACAATTTGAACCTGCTGCGCTGCGTTCCCTGAGGACTTAGATTTTAACCCCTCTCTGACATTAGACGTACTATCCCGTCCATAAAACCCGTGCCATTCTGACCATGGACGGGATAGTACGTCATAGGCGATTAGCTGCGCTCCCGGAGGGAGCGCAGCTAATCGCCGCCGGGTGTCAGCTGATTATCACAGCTGACACCCGTGACTGTGTGTCAGGAGCGGTCACGGACCGCTCCCGGCACATTAACCCCTTGCACACCGCGATCAAACATGATCGCGGTGTACTGGGGGCACAGGGGAGGATCGCGCAGGCAGGGGCTCCCTGCGCGCCCCCCTGAGACCCTCAGACCAGCGCGATGTGATCGCGCTGCTCTGAGGGCTTCCTCCCTCCCAGGACCCGGATCCAAGATGGCGCTGGGGTCCTGGAGGGAGGCGGCTTCCTCAGTGCCTGCCGAGAGCAGGCATGAGGAAGCGTCCTGCACTGCCTGTCACATCGCTGGTGTGACAGAGTGCTGTGCACACTGTCACACCAGCGATCTGATGAAATACAGTGATGTCCCACCCTGGACAAAGTAAAAAAGTAAAAATAAACGTGTAAAAAAAAAATCCAAAAAAAAAAAAAAAAAATATTCCCCAATAAATTCATTACTTATTGTAAATAAAAAAAATAAAACAATAAAAGTACACATATATGGTATCGCCGCGTCCGTAACGACCCCCCCTATAAAACTGTCCCACTAGTTAACCCCTTTTGTGAACCCCTTAAAAAAAAAATAAAAACGAAGCAAAAAATCAGTGCTTTATCATCATACCGCTGAACAAAAAGTGGAATAACACGCGATCAAAAAGACGGATATAAATAAACATGGTACCGCTGAAAACGTCATCTTGTCCCGCAAAAAACGAGCCGTCACACAGCATCATCAGCAAAAAAATAAAAAAGTTATAGCTCGCAGAATAAAGCGATGCAAAAATAATTATTTTTTATATAAAATTGTTTTTATTCTATAAAAGCGCCAAAACATAAAAAAATTATATAAATGAGGTATCGCCATAATCGTACTGACCCGAAGAATAAAACTGCTTTATCGATTTTACCACACGCGCAACAATAAAAACGCCTCCCCCAAAAGAAATTCATGAATTGCTGATTTTTGTTCATTCTAACCTCCCAAAAATCGAAATAAAAAGCGATCAAAAAATGTCACGTGCTCAAAAATGGTACCAATAAAAGCGTCACCTCGTCCCGCAAAAATTAAGACCTCACATGACATTGTGGGCCAAAATATGCAAAAATTATAGCTCTCAAAATGTGGCGATGCAAAAAAACTACTTTTTGCAATAAAAAGCGTCTTTTAGCGTGACAGCTGCCAATCATAAAAACCGCTATAAATAGTAAATCAAACCCCCCTTTATCACCCCCTTAGTTAGGGAAAAATAATAAAATAAAAAAAATGTATTTATTTCCATTTTCCCATTAGGGTTAGGGTTAGGGTTTCGGCTAAAGTTAGGGTTAGGGTTGGCGCTAAAGTTAGGATTAGGGTTAGAGTTAGGATTAGGGTTAGGGTTGGGATTAGGGTTGGGACTAGGGTTAGGGTGTGTTGGGGTTAGGGTTGGAGTTAGAATTGGGGGGTTTCCGCTGTTTAGGCACATCAGGGGCTCTCCAAATGTGACATGGCGTCTGATCTCCATTCCAGCCAATTCTGCGTTGAAAAAGTCAAACGGTGCTCCTTCACTTCTGAGCTCTGCCATGCGTCCAAACAGTAGTTTATCCCCACATATGGGGTATCAGCGTACTCTGGACCCCAAGAGTTATTGTGAAATTTGTCCTATTTCTTCTGTTACCCTTGGGAAAATAAAAAACTGGGGGCGAAAATATTATTTTTGTAAAAAAAATAAGATTTTTTTGTTTTTACGGCTGTACATTATAAACTTCTGTGAAGCACTTGGGGCTTCATAGCGCTCACCACACATCTAAATAAGTTCCTTGTGGGGTCTATTTTCCAAAATGGGGTCACTTGTTGGGGATTTCCACTGTTTAGGCGCATCAGGGGCTCTCCAAATGCGACATGACGCCCCCAGACCATTCCATCAAAGTCTGCAATCCAAAACGTCACTACTTCCCTTTCCGAGCCCTGACATGCGCCCATACAGTAGTTTTCGCCCACATATTGGGTATCAGCGTACTCAGGACAAATTGGAAACAACTTTTGGGGTCCAATTTCTCCTGTTGCCCTTGTGAAAATAAAATATTGGGGGCGAAAAAATAATTTTTGTAAAAAAAAAAAGGATTTTTTATTTTTACGGCTGTGCGTTATAAACTTCTGTGAAGCACTTCGGGGTTCAAAGTGCTCACCACACATCTAGGTAAGTTCCTTGTGAGGTCTATTTTCCAAAATGGGGTCACTTGTGGGGGGTTTCCACTGTTTAGGCGCATCAGGGGCTCTCCAAATGCGACATGACGCCCCCAGACCATTCCATCAAAGTCTGCAATCCAAAACGTCACTACTTCCCTTTCCGAGCCCTGACATGCGCCCATACAGTAGTTTTCTCCCACATATTGGGTATCAGCGTACTCAGGACAAATTGGACAACAACTTTTGGGGTCCAATTTCTCCTGTTACCCTTGTGAAAATAAAATATTGGGGGCGAAAAAATCATTTTTGTAAAAAAAAAAAGGATTTTTTATTTTTACGGCTGTGCGTTATAAACTTCTGTGAAGCACTTCGGGGTTCAAAGTGCTCACCACACATCTAGATAAGTTCCTTGTGGGGTCTATTTCCAAAATGGGGTCACTTGTGGGGGGTTTCAACTGTTTAGGCGTATCAGGGGCTCTCCAAATGCGACATGACGCCCCCAGACCATTCCATCAAAGTCTGCAATCCAAAACGTCACTACTTCCCTTCCGAGCCCTGACGTGCACCCATACAGTAGTTTTCTCCTACATATTGGGTATCAGTGTACTCAGGACAAATTGGACAACAACTTTGGGTTCCAATTTCTTCTGTTACCCTTGTGAAAATAAAATATTGGGGGCGAAAAAATCATTTTTGTAAAAAAAAAAAAGGATTTTTTATTTTAAGGCTGTACGTTATAAACTTTAGTGAAACACCTGGGGTTCAAAGTTCTCACCACACATCTAGATAAGTTCCTTGAGGGGTCTAGTTTCCAAAATGGTGTCATTTGTGGGGGGTTTCCACTGTTTAGGCAGATCAGGAGCTCTCCAAACACGACATGGCGTCCAGCCAATTCTGCGTTGAAAAAGTGAGATGGCGCTCCTTCCCTTCCAAACTCTGCCATGCACCCAAACAGTGGTATACCCCCACATATGGGGTATCAGTGTACTCAGGACAAATTGCACAATAACTTTTGGAGTCTTGTTACCCTTGGAAAAATAAAAATTCGGGTGAAAAGATCATTTTTGTGGAAAAAATATGATTTTTAAATTTTACGGCTCTACGTTATAAACTTGTGTGAAGCACTTGAGGGTTCAAATTGCTCACCAAAGATCTAGATAAGTTCCTTAGGGGTCTAGTTTCCCAAATGGGGTCATTTGTGGGGGGTTTCCACTGTTTAGGCACATCAGGGGCTCTCCAAATGCAACATGGCATCCAATCTCAATTCCAGCCAATTTTGGTTGGAAAAAGTCAAATGGTGCTCCTTCCCTTCCGAGCTCTGCCGTGCGCCCAAACAGTGGTTCCCCCCCACATATGGGGCATCAGCGTACTCAGGACAAATTGGACAACAACTTATGTGGTCCAATTTCTCCTGATACCCTTGGGAAAATAAAAAATTATGGACTAAAAGATAATTTTTGTGGGAAAAAAATAGGATTTTTTATTTTCATGCCCGGGCATTATAAACTTGTGTAAGCACTTGGGGGTTCAAAGTGCTCACCAAAGATCTAGATAAGTTCCTTAGGGGGTCTAGTTTCCAAAATGGGGTCACTTGTGGGGGATTTCCACTGTTTAGGCTCATCTGGGGCACTGCAAACGGAACATGACCCCCATCAACGTCTGCATTCCAAAACGTTACTACTTCCTTTCCAAGCCCTGCCGTGCGCCCAAACAGTTTTCCACCCCCACATATGGGGTATCAGCGTACTCAGGACAAATTGGACAACAACTTTTGGGGTCCAATTTCCTTGGGAAAATTCAAAAATTTAGGACTAAAAATCATTTTTGTGGAATTTTTTTTTTTTTTTTTTCACACCCAGGCATTATAAACTTTTGTGAAACACTTGGGGGTTCAAAGTGCTCACAACAGATCTAGATAAGTACCTTAGGGGGTCTAGTTTCCAAAATGGTGTCACTTGTGGGGGGTTTCCACTGTTTAGGCGCATCAGAGGTTCTCCAAGCGCGACATGGCGTCCAATCTCAATTCCAGCCAATTTTAGTTTGAAAAAGTCAAACGGCGCTCCTTCCCTTACGAGCTCTGCCGTGTGCCCAAACAGTGGTTTTCCCCCACATATGGGGTATTGGCGTACTCAGGAGAAATTGCATAACAACCTTATCTGTCCATTTTCTCCTTTTACCCTTGTGAAAATAAAAAAAAAGTTTGTAAAAGATCATTTTTGTGGCTAAAAAGTTAAATATTCATTTTTTCCTTCCACGTTGCTTTAGTTCCTGTGAAGCACCTGAAGGGTTAATAAACTTCTTGAATGTGGTTTTGAGTACCTTGAGGGGTGCAGTTTTTAGAATGGTGTCACTTTTGGGTATTTTCTGTCATGTAGACCCCTCAAAGTGATTTCAAATGTGAGGTGGTCCCTAAAAAAAATGGCTTTGTAAATTTTGTTGTAAAAATGAGAAATCGCTGGTCAACTTTTAACCCTTATAACTTCCTAACAAAAAAAAATTTTGATTCCAAAATTGTGCTGATGTAAAGTAGACATGTGGGAAATGTTATTTCTTAACTATTTTGTGTTACATATTTCTCTGTTTTAAGGGAATAAAAATTCAAAGTTTGAAAATTGCTAAATTTTCAAAATTTTCGCCATATTTGCGTATTTTTCAAAAATAAACGCAAGTTATATGGAAGAAATTTTACCACTAACATGAAGTACAATATGTCACGAGAAAACAATCTCAGAATCGCGAAGATCCGTTGAAGCGTTCCGGAGTTATAACCTCATAAAGAGACAGTGGTCAGAATTGTAAAAATTGTCCCGGTCATTAACGTGCAAACCACCCTTGGGGTGAAGGGGTTAAGGCAAAAAACAATTTACAATTATTTTTGAAATTCTGAAACTTAGCACGATCCCCTAAAAACAAATCTGGCATGGGAATCCTAGGTTCCACAACAGGCAACCTAGCAAGATATGCAGCAATACTCTGAACCTCAGTGGCAAGCTGATCCACACGGCCAGACAACTGTGCAAACTCCATTGAGAGAAAAAATCCTCCCCAGCACCCAGAGATACAGAGGGAAAAAAAAAATGCAACAAACAGAAAAATATCTCTGACAACCGTTTTTTCTTTCACAAATTTTTTCCCTTCTTTGAGTACCATACAATTTTAAATTTTGGGCCGGTGATACTGTTATGTTTCGGTAGCTGAGGAGTGCAGGCAAAAAAGGCAATACACCAGAGCAGTTGGAATCTATGAGATTGCAGTACCCTGACTAACCACAACAACTAGAGGCAGCCGTGGAGCGTTCCTACGATGGTCCTAGACGCCTCGTCACAGCCTGAGAAACTAACTACACCTAAAGATAGATATAGGAAAGCTATCTGCCCCGGAGCAGAACCCCAAAGATAATAGAAAGCCCCCAAACATGTAATGGCGGTTAGACAAGAAGAAATACTGACACAGACAGAAAATAGTATGAGCAAACGTTGGGGCCCAAACTAACTAAATAGAAAAGGATAGGAAGGGTACTTACTGCAATCCCAGAAAACCCTGAAAAGCACCAACTCTACTAATTTCAAAAACACCTGAGATCACACGACCTCTACCACCTAAATTAGTTCTCTGGTGTAACAAAATCAAAACAGCAGCCACTGAAAAAACTGGAAAAAGCAAAAGTACAAACATCAGTGGCTGAACTAAACTGAGAGGGCAAAAGCCCCCGGAGGGCCCCCACAGAAGTGCAGGACAAAATGCAAAAATCAAGCACAAAAACAAAAAGAAGAAAATGTCTTATCTGTTAGCAGGAGATGCAGACACGACACAGCAGGCTACAAGGGAAACAGGAATCAAGGATAGAGACCAGAACAATTGATCACCGGCAACCCTGATGGGAAGGTGACTCCCTTATATAAGACCAGTCAGTAACACCTGATTCCCAATCCCCACAATCTTCACAATCTTCATTGGACAGACCAGTACCGCTTGTAACCACCAGAGGGAGCCTCTGCTCAGAACTCATCTCAAGCCCATTCACAACAGGAATGCCACCGGATTAATTATAGAACTGATCCTGTATGGCCCGATGAACCTGGGACCCAGTTTCCAAGAGGGAACCTTAAGTTTTATATTCTTGGTAGACAACCATACCCGATCGTTCACACATAGGTCCGGACCAGACACTCTCCTGTCAGCCATACGTTTGTATCAGTTCCCATAGTACTTAGATTGTTCAGCACTCCTCTCCACACTGAAGCAAGTGATGACGAAAATCGTTCCTCCTCCGAAACTCCCGAAGAGCCCCCTCTACTGAAAGTACAAAACTGGGGATGAAAACCATATGCCCCAAAAAACGGGGACTTACCAGTGGACTCGCTCCGCCTATTGTTAAGAGCAAATTCCGCCAGAGGCAAGAAAGAAGCCCAGTCCTCCTGGTTCTCTGACACAAAACACCGGAGATATGTCTCCAAGCTCTGGTTCAGACGTTCTGTCTGACCATTGGTCTGAGGATGAAAAGCCGATGAAAACGACAACTGCATCCCCCGCTGTGTACAAAATGCCTTCCAGAATTTGGACACAAACTGAGACCCTCGATCCGACACCACATCGGAGGGTACCCCGTGAAGCCTCACAATCTTCCCAATGAACACCTGCGCCAGAGTTTTAACATTAGGAAGAGCGATAAAATGAGCCATCTTGCTGAACCTGTCCACTACAACGAGTATGACTGTTTTACCCGAAGACGGCGGGAGTTCCGTAATAAAGTCCATAGACAGATGAGTCCATGGACGCTCCGGGATCTTCAAAGGTAAGAGGGCCCCCGACGGACGGGTATGTGGGGTCTTAGGGCGCGCACAAACCCCACAAGACGCCACAAAAGTTACCACCTCCCTATGTATGTTAGGCCACCAAAACCGCCGCGAGAGGAGATCCACAGTTGCTTTATTCCCTGGGTGGCCTGCCAAAGCTGAGTTATGGTGTGCCTCGATCACCTTTTGTCGCAACTGCTCTGGAACAAACAGTCTCCCTAGAGGTCCAACAGGGGGGTCCCCCTGAGCCTCCAATACCTCCTTCTCAAGCTCAGAGCATACTGCCGACACCACCACCCCCTCCTGAAGGATCGGAACCGGGTCATCCGTCTTCCCGGCCCCAGGGAAACTCTGAGATAAGGCATCCGCCTTTACATTTTTTGACCCAGGACGATATGTGACGACAAAATTAAATCTGGTAAAAAACGACCACCTAGCTTGTCTGGGATTCAGACGTTTTGCGGACTCTAAATATAGCAGGTTCTTGTGATCGGTGATGACGGTGACCGGGTGGACTGCCCCCTCCAAAAAATGACGCCACTCCTCAAAAGCTAACTTAATGGCCAAGAGTTCCCTATTGCCAACATCGTAATTCCTCTCAGCGGACGACAATTTTTTAGAGAAGAAAGCGCACGGGTGCCACTTACCAGGGGACGAACCTTGAGATAATACCTCTCCCACCCCTACCTCAGAAGCGTCTACCTCCACAATGAACGGCTGTGACGCATCCGGTTGAATGAGTATGGGAGCCGAAGCAAAACATTTTTTCAAGGAGGAAAACGCTTGACAAGCCTTGTCAGACCAGCTAGAAAAATCCGTCCCTTTTTTAGTCATGTCTGTGAGAGGTTTAACTATGGACGAGAAATTACAAATAAATTTCCGGTAGTAGTTAGCAAACCCCAGGAAACGTAGTGCCTTAAGATCCTCTGGCAGATCCCACTCAAGAACTGCCCGCACTTTCCCAGGGTCCATACGAAAACCGGACGCTGACACCAGGAAACCTAAAAACTGAAGTTCCTGTACGGCGAACACACACTTTTCCCATTTGGCGTACAGTTTATTATCCCGCAAGATCTGCAACACCTGCCTAACATGCTCCTGATGAGACACCAGATCCGGCGAGTAAATTAAGATGTCATCCAGATATATGACAACAAACTGTCCCACCAGGCGGCGAAAAATGTCATTAACAAAGTGTTGGAACACCGCCGGGGCATTAGTCAGACCAAATGGCATGACAAGGTTCTCATAATGCCCCTCCGGAGTGTTAAACGCCGTCTTCCATTCATCCCCCTCCCTGAGATCCAACTTAGAGAACCATTTGGCGCCCACTATCTGATTGAAGAGATCGGGAATAAGTGGGAGCGGATACGGATCTCGGACCGTAATCCGATTAAGTTCACGGAAATCCAGGCAAGGGCGTAGGCCTCCATCTTTCTTCTTCACAAAGAAGAACCCCGCGGCCACCAGGGAAGATGAAGGTCTAATATGCCCCTTAGCCAGACTCTCTGAAATATAATCCTTCATGGCCTGCCTCTCAGGACCAGAAAGGTTATACAACCTAGATTTCGGTAACTTGGCCAGGGAGCAGAACAGTCATACACGCGATGAGGAGGTAGTTCTTGACAGCCTTTCTCCGAGAATACATCCTCAAAGTCCACCAGAAATGGAGGTAAGGTCCTAGGAGCGATCGCACCGATGACCGTATTCATGCAGTTTTTATTACAGAATTCACTCCATTGGCTTATCTCTCTGGATTGCCAATTAATAACCGGGTTATGCTTAGTTAACCAAGGAAGGCCCAGCACTATAGGAGTGGGAAGACCCTCCAATACGTAACACGACAACAGTTCTTTATGTATCGCCCCCACTTGGAGATTTATGTTATGCACTGCTTGCAAAAAACTACCCTGACCGAGAGGTCTGGCGTCGATCGAGAATATGGGGATGGGTTTAGCAAATACACTCAGTCGCATACCTTGAACCCGGGCAAATCGAGCGTCCACCAGATTAGCCCCGGCCCCACTATCCAGAAGAACAGATATCCTCTCAGTTCTCGTATCCACCTCCGCTGGTACGAGGAATTGAGACGGACCTAGGGACGAAATACCTACTCCCAGATTGCTGTCCACCACACAACCTGGGATCAATAGTTTTCCGGCGACTTCTCACTCTGCAAAGGACGGGATGGACACCCCCCAATAAAATGTCCCTTTCTCCCGCAGAAGAAACACCTTCCTGTCTTGTGGCGCACTGCCGATCCCCTCCCCCGGAAAAATGTCCCTCCTAACTGCATCGGCTCTTCTGGACTGACCAGGGGAATGTAACGCTGGTATTGTCTGTACTTTGTTTTCCAGCGTTACTCAGCATGTCTCTGCTTTAACCCTTTTGCTCCTTTCCCCCTAACCAGCTGGGATACTGTTGTCTGTTACCTGTATGGATGCTGCTCAGTTCCCAGCTCTGCTGCGTAGCCGTACTTGCGTGGTGTCCCGCTGCGTTGCATGACCACCTGCATGTTCGGTCCTGACCTGCTGTAAAAGCCATCCGTAGCTTACAAAGTCCTCTGCAGTGGTGCATGACTTACTACGTGTTGTGGCAGCAGCTACTGTCAGGCGCCTGGCCTGCTGTGAAGACCATCCGTAGGGTTTCAAAGTCCTCTGCACTGTGCTGACTTTTCTACGTGTTTTGGCAGCGCCACTGTCAGGGGTTCCTCTGTGATGAGTTGTCTGGCTCTGCATAGGGGGCGCGGACCACACCTGTCCTGCTTTTTGTGGATTGGGGGTGTACTAGAATTACTGCTCCAGCCTATCGCTGTGAAGCAGCTCATATATAAAGTTCCCCAGCCCTGAGGGCGTTGCCAGAGCTTCACATTGAATCTGCATTGAGTTCCTGACTTAGCCGTATGTGGTTGTGTGTTCAGCTCCTGCTCTGAGTTTGATAGCTCTGGAGAACTGATTCCCCTTGTCCTGTCTTGTGTTTCTGCCTGGGGCTGAGTACCCAGATCGCCGTTCCTGGAGGCTTTCATATCCAGGCCTGTTCTGTTGTATCTTGTTTCCTGAATCCCTGATCCTGGATCTAACCCGGTACCTGAATGTTGAACTGTGTTTGTGTTTCCGCCTATTGCTGGGGGCTGATTACCCGATTGCGTTCCTGGGGCTGTATATCCAGGCCTGTTCCTGCTGTGTCCCGTTTCCTGAATCCCCGATCCTGAATCTAACCCGGTACCTTTAATGTCTGAACTGTGTCTTGTGTTTCCGCCTAGGGTGGGGGTTTACCCCAACGCCGTTCCTGGAGGGTGTATATCCGGCCCTTTTCCCGCTGTTCAAATTTCCCGGATCCT
>JARQOD010000001.1:399125707-399327782 GCA_033576555.1 Oophaga sylvatica
GGTCAATAGTCTAGTGTAAATGTTGTTGTTAGTCAGTCCACTGTCTAGTGGAAATTCTGTGGTCATTAACTCCACAGTCTAGAGTAAATGATGATATCCGTATCTTATAATCGAGGCATTGAATGTTAAACAGCTGATAAGACGCCTATTCTATGACAAATAGGAACATTTTCTTATATCCCCCATCCTGCTGTCTCCGTACCCCATCCTGTAGAATGTTAGCCCGAAAAGGCAGGGTCCTCTCCCCTCTGTACCAGTCTGTGATTGTTAGTTTGTTTACTGTAAGTGATATCTGTAATTTGTATGTAACCCCTTCTCATGTACAGCACCATGGAATCAATGGTGCTATATAAATAAATAGTAATAATAATAATTTTAGATGACAGAGGATAAGGAGAAGAAATGTTCCTTACCTCTGTACCTGAGATATGGTTATGTTATACTAGGAGTTGGGTATAGAAGATATACATGTGAAAAACACGAACAGTATATTCTCATGTACCAGGAAGGTGTTATTACACCTCGGCAGGCCCAGAACATATGCCTAAACCGACAATTATCAGTAATTAATATAAATATTAATTACCTGTTATGAGATTTTTCTTATTCTTTTCTTGAAATCCTGAAGTAAAAATGTCACGTTCCACTATCTCACTGGGCGTCAGTCACCTGTAAATAGTCAAAGGTGTGATAATATGTTCCTGCTACATGCTATACACAAAGAAAAATATAACACAGTAGGGCTAAAATTACTTATCTCAGGTATAAGGACTGTGGCCAGTTTAGTGTGAAAGCTGTAGTCAGTCATTCGATAGTTTACTGTATATGTTATGTTCAGTCATTCTACAGTCTTCGGTAAATGTTATAGTTAGACTACAGTTTACTTGAAATGTGGTCAGACAGTCCACACCAAGCATAAATGCTGTCGTCAGCCAGTCTTTAAACTAGAGTAAATGTTATAGTATGGCAGTCAAAACTTAACTGGAAATGTGGTAAGGCAGTCCACACCTAGTTTAAATGCTATGGTCATTCAGTCCATAAACTACTGTAAAAGTTTTTGTCCCCCACTCCACAGTCCATTGTAAAAGAGGTCAGTCAGTCCACATTCTGACGTAAATGTTGTGGTCATTCAGTCAATAGTCTTCTGGTATACTGGAAATGTGGTAAGAAATTCTACACCTAGCATAAATGCTGTGGTCAGTCAGTCCTTAGACTTGTGTAAATGTTTTAGTCAGGCATTCAAATCTCTACTGCAAATGTGGTCAAGCAGCCCACACCTAGTTTAAATGCTATGGTCAGTCAGTCCATAAACTAGTGAAAAAGTTTTTGCAGGCCAGTCCACAGTCCATTGTAAAAGTAGTCAGTCAGTCCACATTCTAGTGTTAATGCTGTGGTCATTCAGTCTATAGTCTTCTGGTCTTCTAGAAATGTTGGCAGAAATTCCACACCTAGCATAATTGCTGTCGTCAATCAGTCTTTAGACCAGTGTAAATTTTATAGTCAGCCAGTGCAAACTTTACTGGAAATGTGGTCAAGCAGTCCAAATCAAAAGTAAATGACATGGTCAGTAAATCCTTAAACAAGTGAAAATGCTGTGCTCAGTCAGCCCAAAGTCTTCTGGAAATGTGGCCAGGCAGTCCAAACATAGTGTAAATGCTGTGGTTAGTCAGTCTTCAGACTAATGTAAATGCTTTGATCATTCATCCACAGGTTAGTGTGAAAGTTTTGGTCGGTCAAGTCCAAGTTCTACTGTAAATGTGTCTAGTCAGTCCACAGTGTATTGTAAATGATATGGTCAGTCAGTCCAGAGTCTATTATAAATTCTTTGTTCAAGCGTTCCATTGTCTAGTATAAATACTGTGGTCAGTCAGTCCACAGTATAGTGTAAATCATGTTGTCAGTCGGTCCACAGTCTGGAATAAATACTGTGGTCAATCAGTCCACAGTCTGGTTTAAATGCTGTGGTCAGTCAGTCCACATTCTAGTGTAAATCATGTCAGTCAGTCCACAGTCTAGTATAAATCCTGTGGTCAGTCAGTCCATAGTCTAGTGTAAATGAAGTGGTAAATCAGTTCACAGTCTATTGTAAATGCTTTAGTCAGTCGTTTCAAAGTCTGGTATAAATACTGTGGTCAATCAGTCCACAGTCTAGTGTAAATTCTGTGTTCAGTTGGTTCACAGTCTAGTGTAAATGTTGTTGTTAGTCCGTCCACAGTCTAGAGGAAATGCTGTGGTCAGTCAGTCAATAGTCTAGTGTAAATGCTGTTGTTAGTCAGTCCACAGTCTAGTGGAAATTCCGTGGTCAGTCGCTCCACAGTCTAGAGTAACTGATGATATCCGTATCTTATAATCGAGGCATTGAATGTTATACTGCTGATAAGAAGCCTATTCTATGACAAATAGGAACATTTTCTTATTTTAGAAGACAGAGGATAAGGAGACGAAATGTTCCTTACCTCTGTACCTGAGATATGGTTATGTTATACTAGAAGTTGGGTATAGAAGATATACATGTGAAAAACACAAACAGTATATTCTCATGTACCAGGAAGTTGTTATTACACCTCGGCAGGCCTAGAACTTATGCCTAAAACGACGATTATCAGTAATTAATACAAATATTAATTACCTGTGATGAGATTTTTCTTAATTCTTTTCTTGAAATCCTGAAGTAAAAATGTCACGTTCCACTATCTCACTGGGCGTCAGTCACCTGTAAATAGTCAAAGGTGTGATAATATGTTCCTGCTACATGCTATACACAAAGAAAAATATAACACACTAGGGCTAAAATTACTTATCTCAGGTATAAGGACTGTAGCCAGTTTAGTGTGAAAGCTGTAGTCAGTCATTTGATAGTTTACTGTATATGTTATGTTCAGTCATTCTACAGTCTTCTGTAAATGTTATAGTTAGGCTACAGTTTACATGAAATGTGGTCAGACAGTCCACACCTAGCATAAATGCTGTTGTCAGCCAGTCTTTAAACTAGTGCAAATGTTATAGTATGGCAGTCAAAACTTTACTGGAAATCTGGTATGGCAGTCCACACCTAGTTTAAATGCTATGGTCATTCAGTCAATAAACTAGTGTAAAAGTTTTTGTCCACCACTCCACAGTCCATTGTAAAAGAGGTCAGTCAGTCCACATTCTGACGTAAATGTTGTTGTCATTCAGTCACTCGTCTTCTGGTATACTGGAAGTGTGGTAAGAAATTCCACACCTAGCATAAATGCTGTGGTCAGTCAGTCCTTAGACTTGTGTAAATGTTATAGTCAGGCAGACAAATCTTTTCTGCAAATGTGGTCAAGCAGTCCACACCTAGTTTAAATGGTATGGTCAGTCAGTCCATAAACTAGTGTAAACATTTTTGCAGGCCAGTCCAGTCGATTGTAAAAGTGGTCAGTTAGTCCACATTCTAGTGTAAATGTTGTGGTCATTCAGTCTATAGTCTTCTGGTCTTCTAGAAATGTTGTCAGAAATTCCACAACTAGCATAAATTCTATAGTCAGTCAGTCCTTAGACTCGTGTACATTTTATAGTCAGCCAGTGCAAACTTTACTGGAAATGTGGTCAAGCAGTCCAAATCGAAAGTAAATGACAATGTCAGTAAGTCCTTAAACAAGTGCAAATGCTGTGCTCAGTCAGCCCAAAGTCTTCTGGAAATGCGGCCAGGCAGTCCAAACATAGTGTAAATGCTGTGGTTAGTCAGTCTTCAGACTAATGTAAATGCTTTGATCATTCATCCACAGGCTAGTGTGAAAGTTTTGGTCCATCAAGTCCAAGGTCTACTGTAAATGTGTCCAGTCAGTCCACAGTGTAGTGTAAATGATGTGGTCACTCAGTCCAGAGTCTATTAAAAAATTCTTTGTTCAGGCGGAAGCATAGTCTAGTATAAATACTGTGGTCAGTCAGCCCACAGTCTAGTATAAATCATGTTGTCAGTCGGTCCACAGTCTGGATATATACTGTGGTCAATCAGTCCACAGTCTGGTTTAAATGCTGTGGTCAGTCAGTCCACAGTCTTGTTTAAATCATGTTGTCAGTCGGTCCACAGTCTAGTATAAATACTGTGGTCAATCAGTTCACAGTCTAGTTTAAATGCTGTGGTCAGTCAGTCCACAGTCTAGTGTAAATGAAGTGGTCAGTCGATTCATAGTCTATTCTAAGTGCTTTGGTCAGTTGATCCACAGTCTGTTTTAAATGCTTTACTCAGTCGGTCCAAAGTCTGGGATAAATACTGTGGTTAATCAGTCCACAGTCTAGTGTAAATTCTGTATTAAGTTGGTTCACAGTCTAGTGTAAATGTTGTTAGTCCATCCACAGTCAAGAGGAAATGCTGTGGTCAGTCGGTCAATAGTCTAGTGTAAATGTTGTTGTTAGTCCACAGTCTAGTGGAAATTCTGTAGTCAGTCGCTCCACAGTCTAGAGTAAATGATGATATCCGTATCTTATAATCGAGGCATTGAATGTTACACTGCTGATAAGAAGCCTATTCTATGACAAATAGGAACATTTTCTTATTTTAGAAGACAGAGGATAAGAAGAAATGTTCCTTATTACCTCTGTACCTGAGATATGTTTATGTTGTACTAGGAGTTGGATATAGAAGATATACATGTGAAAAACACAAACAGTATATTCTCATGTACCAGGAAGGTGTTATTACACATCGGCAGGCCTAGAACTTATGCCTAAACCGATGATTATCAGTAATTAATATAAATATTAATTACCTGCTATGAGATTTTTCTTATTCTTTTCTTGAAATCCACAAGTAAAAATGTCACTTTGTACCATCTCACTGGGCGTCAGTCACCTGTAAATAGTCAAAGGTGTGATAATATTTTCCTGCTATTCGCTATACACAAAGAAAAATATTACACACTAGGGCTAAAATTACTTATCTCAGGTATAAGGACTGTGGCCAGTTTAGTGTGAAAGCTGTAGTCAGTCATTCGATAGTTTACTGCATATGTTATGTTCAGTCATTCTACAGTCTTCTGTAAATGTTATAGTTAGACTACAGTTTACATGAAATGTGATCAGACAGTCCACACCTAGCATAAATGCTGTCATCAGCCAGTCTTTAAACTAGTGTAAATGTTATAGTATGGCTGTCAAAACTTTACTGAAAATGTGGTAAGGCAGTCCACACCTAGTTTAAATGCTATGGTCAGTCAGTCCATAAACTAGTGTAAAAGTTTTTGTCCACCAGTCCACAGTCCACTGTAAAAGTGGTCAGTCAGTCCACATTCTAGTGTAAATAATGTGGTCATTCAGTCAATAGTCTTCTGTTCTACTAGAAATGTCAGAAATTCCACATCCAGCATAAATTATGTGGTTATTCAGTCCTTAGACTAGTGTAAATGTTATTGTCTGTCAGTGCAAACTTTACTGGAACTGTGGTCAAGCAGTCCAAATCTAGTGAAAATGACGTGGTCAGTACATCTTTTAACAGATACAAATGCTGTGGTCAGTCATCCCAAATTCTTCTGACAATGTTGCCAGGCAGTTAAAACCTAGTGTAAATATTGTCCGTTATCAAACTAATGCACATGCTTTCATCAATCATCTTCAGATTACATTAAAAGTTTTGGTTCATCAGTCCAAGATCTACTGTACATGAGGCCTGTCAGTCCACAGTCTAGTGTAAATGATGTGGTCAGTCCGCCAACAGTCTCTTATAAATGCTTTGGTCGGTTGGTCCACAGTCTAGTATAAATGCTGTGGTCAGTCAGTCCACAGTCTAGTGTAAATGTTATGGTTATTCAGTCCATAGTCTTCTGATCTACTGGAAATGTGGTCAGGAATCCATACCTAGAATAATTGATGCTCATTCAATCCGTAGACTACTGTAAATGCTTGGATCAGTCAGACCATGGTCTAGTGTAAAAGTTTTTGTCCTTTAGTCCACAGTCTCCTGTACATGTTGCCAGTCAGTCCACACTGTAGGGTAAATGATGTTGTCAGTTGGTACACAATCTAGTGTAAATGCTGTGGTTGGTCAGTCTTCAAACTAATGTAAATGCTTTTATCATTCATCCACAGACTAGAGTAAACGTTTTGATCCATCAGTCCAAAGTCTACTGTAAAAGTGGCCATTCAATCCACAGTCTATTAAAAATGCTGTGGTCAGTCGGTCCACAGTCTTGTATAAATACTGTGCTCAGTCAGTCCACAGTCTAGTATAAATACTGTGGTCAGACAGTCCACAGTCTAGTATAAATGCTGTGGTCAGGCGGTGCACAGTCAAATGTAAACATTATGGTCATTCAGTCCATAGTCTTCTGTTCTACTGGAAATGTGATCAGTAATTCCACACCTAGCATAGATGCTGTGGTCAGTCAGCCCTTAGACTACTGTAAATGCTTGGATCAGTCAGCCCACAGACTAGTGTAAAACTTTTTTCCGTCAGTCCACAGTCTGCTATAAATGTGGCCAGTCAGTTCTCAGTCTAGTGTAAATTCTTTGTTTAGTTGGTTCACAGTCTAGTGTAAATGTTGTTGTTAGTCTATCCATAGTATAGAGGAAATCATGTGGTCAGTCGGTCAACATTCTAGTGTAAATGTTGTTGTTATTGTTAGTCTGTCCCCAGTCTAGAGGAAATTATGAGATCAGTATCTTATAATTGCGGCAATGAATGTTATACTGCTAAGAAGCCTATTCTATGAAGTATACGAACATTTTCTTACTTTAGAAGACAGAGGATAAGGAGGAGAAATGTTCCTAACCTCTGTATCTGAGATATGGTTATGTTATGCTAGGAGTTGTGTGTAGAAGGTATACATGTGAAAAAAACAAACAGTATATTCTCATGTACCAGGAAGGAGTTATTACACCTCGGCAGGCCTAATCTAATCTGCCTAATCCAATGATTATCAGTAATTAATATGAATATTAATTACCTGTTATGAGATGTTTCTGATTCTCTTCTTGAAATCCACAAGGAAAAAATTCATGTTCCACCATCTCACTGGGCGTCAGTCACCTGTAAATAATCAAAGGTGTTATAATATGTTCCTGCTACATGCTATACACTAAGAAAAAGATAACACACTAGGACCAAAATTATTTATCTCAGGTATAAGGACCGGGGTCATTTTTTTTTTAAAGCTGTAGTCAGTCATTCAATAGTTTACTGTGTATGTTATGTTCAGTCATTCTACAGTCTTCTGTAAATGTTATATTCAGACTACAGTCTACTGGAAATGTAGTCAGACAATCCAAAGCTAGTGTAAATGCTGTGGTTAGTCAGTCTTCAGACTAATGTAAATGCTTTGATCATTCACACAGACTAGTGTAAAAGTTTTGGTCTGTCACTCCAAGGCTACTTTAAATGTGGCCAGTCATTCCACACTCTATTGTAAATTATGTGGTCAGTCTGTCCACAGTCTATTATAAATGCTGTGGTCAGTCAGTCCACAGTCTAGTATGAATACTGTGGTCCCTCAGCCCATACAGTCATGGCCAAAAGTTTTGAGAATGACACAAATATTAATTTTTACAAAGTCTACTGCTTCACTTTTTCTATTGGCAATTTGCATATACTCCAGAATGTTATAAAGAGTGACACTGATCAGCTTAACAGCAATTACTTGCAAAGTCAATATTTGGCTAGAAAATGAACTTTATCCCCCAAAACACATTTCAACATCATTGCAGCCCTGCCTTAAAAGGACCAGCTAACCTCTTTTCAGTGATTGCTCCTTTAACACAGGTGTGGGTGTTGATGAGGACATGGCTGGAGATCAATCTGTCATGATTAAGTAAGAATGAGACCACTGGACACTTTAAAAGGAGGCTGGTGCTTGGCATCATTGTTTCTCTTCTGTTAACCATGGTTATCTCTAAAGAAAAACGTGCAGTCATCATTTAGACACTGAAGAAAAGAAACGATCAACAAAATCCCAAAATATTGAATAGAAAAAACTTTAATTGAAATATCAAAACAGGGGAGCAAGAGGGATGACACAAAACCAATTTACACATGTGAGACAAGGACGCACATAGGAAGTCACAAAAATGTCATAAATAAATAAATGTATATTAATTCTACAATTGACTTAGCGGTATATCATCATAATATATTGGAAACAATGTTTACAATGTTACCAATGTAGTACAGCTGTGACTACAGCCTAAGACTATGTCTTAATGAGAAGCGCAACGGCGCCAAACAAACAGTATAAATAGATGTAATAGCCAGTGCTTTTACCTGCTGTGAGTCAGGAGAGGGTACCTCGTGCGTCGCAAGCTTCAAGTCCACACTCACTGCCGCAAAGCAAACTTCTCATCTCTCATATCCTCCCTGTCTCACAACCCTAAACAGCTCTTCAACACTTTCAATTCTCTACTCCTTCCCCCACCACCTCCCCCCTCTCATCTCATTACTGCTGAAGATTTTGCCTCCTTTTTCAAGCAGATGATTGATACGATCAGGGAAAGCTTTGGCCCATAGCCCCCAATGCCCCTCTTAGCTGCTCAGCCCTGTTCCTCCAAAACCAACTTCTCCACCATGACTGAAGATCAGCTCTTCACCCTCCTTTCAAGATCACACCTCACCACTTGCACACTTGACCTGCTCCCGTCCCACTTCATCCCTAACCTCGCCACAGTCTTCATCCCTACTCTAACACACCTCTTCAACCTCTCACTTACAAATGGTGTGTTCCCCTCATCCTTCAAAATGCCTCAATCACACCCATCCTCAAAAAGTCCTCCCTTGACCCATCCTCTGCGTCTAGCTATCGCCCGATATCTCTTCTCCCTTATGCCTCAAAACTACTCGGACAGCATGTATATCTCGAACTGTCCTCCCACCTCTCCTCCTGGTCCCTCTTTGACCGCTTGCAATCAGGCTTCCGATTGCATCATTCAACTGAAACTGCCCTAACTAAAGTCACCAACGACCTACTAACCGCCAAGAGCAAGCGACACTACTCTGTCCTCCTCCTGGACCTGTCTTCTGCCTTCGACACTGTGGACCACTCCCTCCTGCTCCAGATTCTCTCATCTCTGGGCATCACAGGCTTGGCCCTATCCTGGATCTCATCATATCTAACAGATCGAACATTCAGTGTCTCCCTCTCACACACCACCTCCTCACCTCGCCCCCTCTCTGTCGGTGTTCCTCAAGGCTCAGTTCTAGGACCCCTACTCTTCTCCATCTACACCTTTGGCCTGGGACAGCTCATAGAATCCCACGGTTTGCAGTATCATCTCTATGCCGATGACACGCAGATCTACCTATCTGGACCTGACCTCACCTCCTTACTGACAAAAATCCCACACTGTCTTTCCGCTATTTCAGCTTTCTTTTCTGCTCGCTTTCTAAAACTGAACACGGACAAAACAGAATTCATCTTCTTCCCCCCATCTCACTCTACGCCTCCACCAGACCTATCCCTCAATGTCAACGGCTGCTCACTTTCCCCGGTCCCGCATGCTCGGTGCCTCGGGGTGATCCTCGACTCTGCCCTTTCTTTCAAGCCACATATCCAAACCCTAGCCTCCTCCTGCCGTCTCAAACTCAAAAATATTTCCCGGATCCGTGCATTCCTTGACCACGATACCACAAACACACTAGTGCATGCCCTTATCATCTCCCGCCTTGACTACTGCAACCTCCTACTCTCTGGCCTCCCCTCCAGCACCCTGGCACCACTCCAATCCATCCTACATTCTGCTGCCCGACTAATCCACCTGTCTCCCCGTTATACTCCAGCCTCTCCCCTATGCCAAGCCCTTCATTGACTTCCTATCGTCCAGAGGCAACAGTTCAAAACCCTAACTATGACATACAAAGCCATCCACAACCTGTCTCCTCCATACATCTGTGACATGGTCTCCCGTTACTTACCCTCGCGTAACCTTCGATCCTCTCAAGATCTCCTTCTCTACTCTCCCCTTATCTCTTCTTCCCACAACCGCATACAAGACTTCTCCCGTGCCTCCCCCATACTCTGGAACTCTCTACCCCAACACATCAGACTCGCGCCTACCATGGAAATCTTCAAAAAGAACCTGAAGACCTACCTCTTCCAACAAGCCTACAACCTGCAGTGATCACCAGTCTACTGAACCACCGCACGACCAGCTCTACCCTCTCCTAGTGTATCCTCACCCATCCCCTATAGATTGTGAGCCTTTGCGGGCAGGGTCCTCCCTCCTTCTGTACTTATGTGTGTCCTGTATTGCTCATATTTATTGTACTTGTCTATACTCGCCCCCTCTCACATGTAAATGGAATAAATGGCGCTTTAAAAATGAATAATAATAATAATAGAGGCCTGGGGTCAGTACCAGAGCATTTGAAGGCAATTGCCCTGACTTCCATACCGGGGATCCCTTTAAGAGAACCTGGGGTCAGAACCAGAACGCTGAGTGGAATTGCCCTAACTTCCATACCAATGATCCCTTTAAGAGAGGCCTGGTGTCAGAACCAAAGCGCTGGATAGATTTGCCCTGACTTCCATACCGGGGATCCCTTTAAGAGAACCTGGGGTCAGTACCAAAGCGCAGAGTGGATTTGCCCTAACTTCCATACCAGGGATCCCTTTAAGACAGGCCTGGGGTCAGTACCAAAGCGCGGAGTGGATTTGCCTCACTTCCGTTCCGTGGATCCCTTTAAGAGGGGCCTGTGGTCAGAACCAGAGCACTTAGTGGAATTGCCCTAACTTCCATACCAATGATCCCTTTAACCCCTTAATGTCCAATGACGTGCAGAGTCCGTCATGACAAGGTGCCAGTTCCGGCACCAGGACGGACTCTGCACGTCATGCCTTTGATCTACCACTGCGTGTAAACACGCAGTGGTAGATCAGTGCCGACAGCTGTCACAGACAGCTGACAGGCACGGCAAGCAGTGCGGGGACCTTTGCCGTCGGTCCCCGCACTCACAGCGCTGTGGTTGGTCAGTCAATCTGACTGACCAAACACAGCAGCGATCGCGCAGGAGAAGCTGAAATTTCAGCTTCCCCAGCGCAATCAGTGCAGGAGCCGGCGCTGCAGTGGCCAGGCTTCCTGCACTGACAGCCAGGAGCGGAGCCCCCACCGCCCTGGCTGTTAACCCCTGACTGCTGCGATCGAGCGCGATCGCAGAGCTCAGGGGGGGAGGCAGAGGGTCGGGTGCTCCCTCTGCCTCAGATCAGCGTCCCAGCGATGTAATCGCAGGGCCTGATCTCTGCCTTGATGACCCGGGGGTTGTCATGACAACCTCCGGGTCATCTAGCTACGGGAAGCTGCTGTGATCATGTCACAGCAGCTTCCACTATAGTTGCAATGCATTGCAATGCCAGAGCATTGCAATGCATTGTAACTGCAATCAAAAGTAAAAAAAGTGAAAGTCCCATAAAGGGACAAGTTGAAAAAAATCATTTTTTTAAAAAAATTGTAAAAAAAATATTAAAAAATAATTTAAAAAAAATCCCCTAAAAAATACACATTTTTATGTAATAAAAAAAATAAAAACAAAAAAATACACATGTTAGGTATCGCCATGTCCGTAAAAATCCCATCTATAAAAGCATAACCCTAGTGAACCCCTTCAATGAAAGCCGTAAAAAAAAAACACAAAAAAGTAGTAAATTATACTTTTTCCAAGCGGTATCATTATACCGCTTGGAAAAAGTGCAATAACACGCGATCAAAAAGTCAGATATAAATAATCATGGTACCGCTGAAAACGTCATCTTGTCCCGCAAAAAACAAGCCGCTATACAGCATCATCAGCGAAAAGATAAAAAGTTATAGCTCGCGGAATAAACTGATGCAAAAAATAATTATTTTTTCTATAAAATTCTTTATTGTGTAAAAAACGCCAAAACATAAAAAAATATATAAATGAGGTATCGCTGTAATCGTAGTGACCCGAAGAATAAAGCTGCTTTATCAATTTTACCACACGCGGAACGGGGGAAAAAAAATAAAAAAAAACCCAATTCCTGAATTGCTGGTTTTTGTTCATTCTGCTTCCACAAAATTCGGAATAGGAAGCGATCAAAAAACGTTATGTGCCCGAATATGGTACCAATAAATACGTCAGCTCGTCCCGCAAAAAATAAGCCCACAGATAACTCTGTCGGCCGAAATATGGAAAAATTATAGCTCTCAAAATACGGCGATGCAAAAAATTCTTACAAAAAATTATTCCAAAAAAAAGCATCTTTTAGTGTGTGACAGAAGCTAAACATGAAAAAAGGGTGTAAATCTGGTATCGCTGTAATCGCACCGATCCGAGGAATAAAGTCGCCTAATCACTAATACCGCACGAGGAACGGCGTAAAAAAGAAAACCAATTCTTCACCTTTGGTAGATTTGTTCATTGTGCCTCCCAAAGATCGCAGTAAGGCGATCACAGTGGTTCCCCCCCGCATATGGGGTATCAGCGTACTCAGGACAAAATGCACAATAGCTTTTGGGGTCCTATTTCTCCTGTTACCCTTATAAAAATAAAAATTTGGGGGCAAAAAGGTCATTTTTGTGGAAAAAATATGATTTTTTTTATTTTCACGGCTCTACGTTATAAACTTCTGTGAAGCCCTTGGGGGTTCAAAGTGCTGACCACACATCTAGATAAGTTCCTTGGGGGGTCTAGTTTGCAAAATGGGGTCATTTGTGGGGGGTTTCTACTGTTTAGGCACATCAGGGGCTCTCCAAGCGCGACATGACACCCGCAGACCATTCCATCAAAGTCTGCATTTAAAAACGGTGCTCCTTCCCTTCCGATCTCTGCCATGCGTCAAAATAGTGGTTCCCCCCCACATATGGGATATCAGCATACTCAGGACAAATTGCACAATAGCTTTTGGGGTCCTATTTCTCCTGTTACCATTATAAAAATAAAAATTTGGGGCAAAAAGATTATTTTTGTGGAAAAAAATATGATTTTTTTATTTTCACGGCTCTACGTTATAAACTTCTGTGAAGCACTTGGGGGTTCAAAGTGCTCACCACACATCTAGAAAAGTTCCTTGGGGGGTCTAGTTTCCAAAATGGAGTCACTTGTGGGGGGTTTCTACTGTTTAGGCACATCAGGGGCTATCCAAACGTGACATGACACCCGCAGACCATTCCATCAAAGTCTGCATTTGAAAAAGGCGCTACTTCCCTTTCGAGCTCTGCCATGCGTCAAAATAGTGGTTCCCCCCCACATATGGGATATCAGCGTACTCAGGACAAATTGCACAATAGCTTTTGGGGTCCTATTTCTCCTGTTACCATTATAAAAATAAAAATTTGGGGCAAAAAGTTTATTTTTGTGGAAAAAAATATGATTTTTTTATTTTCACGGCTCTACGTTATAAACTTCTGTGAAGCACTTGGGGGTTCAAAGTGCTCACCACACATCTAGAAAAGTTCCTTGGGGGGTCTAGTTTCCAAAATAGAGTCACTTGTGGGGGGTTTCTACTGTTTAGGCACATCAGGGGCTATCCAAACGTGACATGACACCCACAGACCATTCCATCAAAGTCTGCATTTGAAAAAGGCGCTACTTCCCTTTCGAGCTCTGCCATGCGTCAAAATAGTGGTTTCCCCCCACAAATGGGGTATCAGCGTACTCAGGACAAATTGCACAATAACTTTTGGGGTCCTGTTACCCTTTGGAAAATAACAATTGGGGGTGGAAAGATCATTTTTGTGGAAAAGATATGATTTTTTAATTTTACTGCTCTACGTTATAACCTTCTGTGAAGCCCTTGGGGGTTCAAAGCTCTCACCACACATCTAGATAAGTTCCTTGGGGGGTCTAGTTTCCAAAATGGGGTCACTTGTGGGGGGTTTCCACTGTTTAGGCACACAGGGACTCTCCAAATACGACATGGCATCCAATCTCAATTCCAGCCAAAAAAGTCAAATGGCGCTGCTTCCCTTCCGAGCTCTGCCATGCGCCCAAATAGTGGTTTACCCCCACCTATGGGGTATCAGCGTACTCAGGACTAATTGCACAATAAATTTTGGGGTCCTTTTATCCTTTGGAAAATAAAAATTGGGATGAAAAGATCATTTTTGTGGAAAAAAATATGATTTTTTAATTTACGGCTCTACGTTATAACCTTCTGTGAAGCGCTTGGGGGTTAAAAGCTCTCACAACACATTTAGATAAGTTCCTTGGGGGGTCTAGTTTCCAAAATGGGGTCACTTGTGGGGGGTTTCCACTGTTTAGGCACACAGGTGTCACGCTGTCTAGCAGATGTATAAATATATAATGTCAGTAATCTATCAAGTGGGACAACATTCTATATAACATATAAATAGGTAACATTAACATGTATATATAGCATAGTATTACCTGACATAATATCCTGTGGGTCAATACTGAATCCTTTTCACGCTGTCTCTGGCTAGAGGTGGACCGGGGTCTATGCTGACCCTAAACTGGGGTCCTGACTAGTCCCTCTACCTGGAGGTACTGTTAATGGTACAGAGGTCCAGGCCACCAGCGTAAACCCTGTCTCCTATAAATCCCTGACCACTGTAATCTAGTCCTTAGAAGGACCCTGATTACCACCATAGGGAATGGACAGGTAAAGGTTAACAAACAGTATAGACAAACGAGACAGACAGGGGATAAAGTAAATACTGTCTTGCATACAACATTAAAACACAGAGGAAACACCAAAGGTCTAGGAGATAAACTATAAGCAAGGAGAGGAGAAACAACAAAGGAGCTCTTAGCTTAAGTCTTCTAAGAACCGATCCTATCTGCAGTCTGTATGAATGCTTTCACCGGCATCTAACCAGCAGACTGGCAGCTATATAAAGGAAGCTAATTAGAACATAATCAAAAGCAGCCGGGCGAGGCTGGACCTAGTCTTAGCAAAGAGCTAGGTAAAATTAACTCCCTCATTACCAAACAAAAAGAAACAGCAACTCAGCTGCGAGAAGTCAGAATGTGCAATCGCGACGATCTTCGTGGCGATGCACCCATGACAACAGGGACTCTCCAAATGCGACATGGCGTCCAATCTCAATTCCAGCCAAAAAAGTCAAATGGCGCTGCTTCCCTTCCGAGCTCTGCCATGCGCCCAAATAGTGGTTTACCCCCACATATGGGGTATCAGCGTTATCAGGACTAATTGCCCAATGACTTTTGGGGTCCTTTTATCCTTTGGAAAATAATAATTGGGATGAAAAGATCATTTTTGTGGAAAAAATATGATTTTTTAATTTTACGGCTCTACGTTATAACCTTCTGTGAAGCCCTTGGGGGTTAAAAGCTCTCACAACACATTTAGATGAGTTCCTTGAGGGGTCCAGTTTCCAAAATGGGGTCACTTGTGGGGGGTTTCCACTGTTTAGGCACACAGGGACTCTCCAAATGCGACATGGCGTCCAATCTCAATTCCAGCCAAAAAAGTCAAATGGCGCTGCTTCCATTCCGAGCTCTGCCATGCGCCCAAATAGTGGTTTACCCCACACATGGGGTATCGGTGTACTCTGGAGAAATTGTACAACAAATATTGTGGTTCATTTTCTCCTGATACCCTTGACAAAATTTAAAAAAATTGTGTCGAAAGAAAAATTTTGGGAAAAAAAGTTAAATGTTCATTTTTTCCTTCCACATTGCTTCAATTCTTGTGAAGTACCTAAAGGGTTAATAAACTTCTTGAATGTGGCTTTGAACACGTTGAGGGGTGCAGTTTTTAGAATGGTGTCACTTTTGGGTATTTTCTGTCATATTGACCCCTCAAATTCACTTCAAATGTGAGGTGGTCCCTAAAAAAATGGTTTTGTAAATTTTGTTGGAAAAATGAGAAATTGCTGGTCAACTTTTAACACTTATAACTTCGTAACAAAAAAAAATTTTGGTTCCAAAATTGTGCTGATGTAAAGTAGACATGTGGGAAATGTTATTTATTAACTAATTTTTGTGACATATCTCTCTGATTTAATGGCATAAAAATTAAAAGTTTGAAAATTGCAAAATTTTCAAAATTTTTGCCATATTTCCATTTTTTTCATAAAAAAACGCAAGTTATATTGAAGAAATTTTACCACTATCATGAAGTACAATATGTCACGAGAAAACAATCTCAGAATCGCCAAGATCCGTAGAAGCGTTCCAGAGTTATAACCTCATAAAGAGACAGTGGTCAGAATTGTAAAAATTGGCCTGGTCTTTAACCTACAAAATGGCTTGGTCATTAAGGGGTTAAGAGACCCTGGGGTCAGAACCACCCAGTCACTGTTTGCTGAGGTGTTGTCGAGGAGTGAAAAAACTGTTGCTCATAGCAACCAATCACAGCTCAGCTTCTTTTAAACGACTCTGGTGAAATGAAAGATGCTTTGTGATTGGTTGTTGATACTCACACACACACATTCAGTTTTTTATATATAGATTAATTATAAATTTGTTTACTTGTCTTGTGATTTTTCTGATTCTTTTCTTGAGGTCGACATGAAAAATTGTCCTTTTCCGCCATCTCAGTCTCCTGTAGCAGTCATTAGTTTGCTAATATTTTTTGGTATGCAATAAAATGAAAGAAAAAATCAATAGAGGACTAGTTTGTTACTCTTGCTACAATACAGTAGCAGATATTTATGTAACATTTTATTTAATCAAATAAAAATATGATCATTGTTCTATTTTTGTATTTTACTGTTATTGGACATTTTTAATACTTTTCTCATAGTTAATCTCCCCACGCAACATTTAACCCCTACCCTCGTCTGTAAATGAGGAGGGAATGAGTAAAATGTAAAAGTAAAACAATAAATAAAAGAAAAAGAGGTGTCATATTATGGTTTTTTTCTCCTTTACTCTCCATAAGTCCCATTACTTAGTCCAATTTATTTCTGCTTTGATTATTTTTATATACAATTGGTTAGGAAACACTATCCTTTTAATCACGTTAATCCTATCACATAATAACGGACCAGATTCAGACATCTATTAAAGTGCTACTACTAATCTTACAATAAATGTCATTTTATAAACATATTCTGTTTAGTACTTGTTTCCTCAATGTTAGAAAAAGTCCTTAAGATCAACTAATGTATAATGGGAGAATCCTATTTATAATCTTATTTCAATAATGGCAGAAAGCTTGGTCCAGTAGACTTTTCATTTTTCACAATACCCCATCATAAGATCTGAGCTATAATTTTCCTTTAAGTATTTTAGAGAACATAAGTTATTTTTCAAGCCCATAATATTTAGAATGGAAGGGGAGGTATTCAACCTATCAATGAAATTAAATTGTATCTCACCTAGGTGGTTTATATATAAACGTATCACATCTTTTATACACTTAGATTGAAGCCCATATTTTATTAATGTTTTTTAAAACTGTCCCATCTTCCTAAAACCTAAAGTGATACGTCATATCCGTGCTGGATGAATACCATTCCTCATAGGTTAGGTTGAATTTAAATGTAAATCTGAAAAAGGAATCATTTTCCCGGTTTTATAATTTCTATCATATAGGCAATCCCCTTATTCCTCCAGGTTTTAAATTCTCCTAATCTCATTAACTCCAGTGAAGGGAATGATGCCATATTGGAGTATTATTATTATTATTATATATTTATATAGCGCCATTTATTCCATGGCGCTTTACATATGAAAAGGGGAAAAATATAGACAGATACAATAAACATGTGCTAGACAAGGGACGCATAAGTACAGAAGGAGAGAGGAGTAAAGGGTACGATACCTTTTCCCTAGTAATCCTTTTTAGCCACATCCAGCATGTACAGTCCACACCAAGGAGCATATTGGTTACAATTCAGCTCATTCATGTTGGGAGTATTAGATTCCAACATTGATAAAAGATAAGTGTATTTTTCTCAGCATATTCATCTCAAAAACTCTTTAGAACCATCCAAGTTTACAATACTGAAGTTGACCTGCCAAGTACCACTTTATATTGGAAGACCTCAACCATCATGAATCTCCACAAAAGTTAGTTACTCCTGCCTATGCCGCTTCATATAACATCATATTATGCCAATGTAAACTTTGTCCCATTCTGCAAAAATGATGCCCTCATACAGGGAAAATAATTACTTGATATTCACCAACACTTTTTCTCATTAATCGTGTTTTTGTTGTGCTAAATATTCTATATGTCATTATTATCCATATGAAGGCTGATATGTAACAGACAAATGTCCCGCCTCATCTGCTACTAAAACCCCAGTCTAGAGGTTAGGGATTACATATAAGAAATATGACAAATGACCCCCCTCTTCCCTCTTACTGTATACAGAAGATCTATAATAGAAAGACTCTACAGAACATGGAGACCTGAACTAAAATCTTTTCTGCTCAATAATTAGGATTTCCTCACCTCTCCTGTGTCATCTAGTCCTCTTTCTCCCCTGCTGTTTGTGTCCCCCTGTGATGACAGCGTCCTGACCTGTGACTCCACAGCGCCGAGCTCTAACGTTATGATGTTACGCCTTTATGACATCATAAAAGAAGAGAAGCATTGGAACCTGGGGACCATGTTGTCCTGTGGACGCACACAGCCTGCTGCTTCCTTACCAGCAATTTACAAATGCTCTGTACGTCTCTACATTTCAGTTTGCAGTAGAGTAATATGTATTTGATTTAAAAGCACATTTTTATAAAATAAAACAAAATTATCAATTTTTAAAAATATTTTAAAAAAAGCTAAATTTTCTCCTTCCATCGTAAGGTGCGGCAGTATTTTTGCAGAAATATTGCTCATCAAAGCAACAATCAGATTTTAGCTTCAATATTACAGATACTGGTAAAATATGTGACTGGTTGTAATGGGGCCATAATTCCGGGCAGAGCAGGAGGTGTTAGAGGAGATAAGGGAACACAGACACAGTCAAGTAATGAGTCTTTAACTTTGATATATTCTAGTGTGAATTGCTGAAAAACACAGAATAAAGCCATGTATGACATGTGTCTACAACAAATAGTCCGCACCGCAGACTCATTCATTCTCTATGGGACTGAATACAGCGATATCTCAGGCAGTTCCATAGCGAATGAATGGAGCAAAGGTTATTATGCTGCACCTCCAAAATGCTTTCCTCAGATCGGTGAGGGTCCTCGTGGTTGGATCGCCACCGATCAGGAAGTTATCACCTATTCTATGCTAGAAAATTAATGATGATATTTGGATGCAATCTGGCCCACAGCCCTTTTGTATTTGGGGATATAAGCCCCTAATTACATTAGTTTAACTTGTTGGTCTACAATTAGCATGTATTCTGATAATTCTAATTAATTATAGTAATTACCTGTCCTGTGTCACCTCTTCCACATCTTCATGCTTCACCAGAATCACACCAATTGCACAAGTGATTGGAAAATAGAGCTGAAAGTTCTAAGTCATTGTGACATCATCTATCTATGACATGATCAGTGATGACAGGCATAGGATGCTGGAAAGGACATTGGATGATTACATAAAGTGTCACAATGGTGGAGGATGCAAAGAAATTATGAGGGCTGATATGTAAAGAGTTAATAAAAACCCACCTGGTCACCCTCCTATAATAATAACACTCTACTACACACAGCTTCTTAGCTGGAAGGCTGTCTGATCATAGGTTTATTGAATGATGATTGATTCAACATGGTGAATATAAGAATTATTAAAAAGAAAAGTATAAACTACCCTGTAGTCAGAGTTCTTGGCGATGATAGCTCCGTCATCAAATGCCAAAATCTGAAAAATCAGGAGTACATTTCTACGTATACTGACCAGTGACACAGATAAATGCAAGATCATTTTCCACCACTACCCGATAAAACCACCAACCAGCTTCAATGGTATACAATGGCTCCTGCTCACATCACCCATCACCTATCCAACCGCAACTGGTCAACTTAGTAAGTGGAACATTATGTAATGGATACAATACATACAATGCACAATGCAATACATACAATGTAATGAAGCACCTTCCTGTGCACAAGTTACATTCCTCAAAACCTAGAACAACTGTTCAAATAATTAAAATATATATATTTGTCAAGCAGTTCATAGAGTGCAGCAGACACATATATATAGGTGTGTTCATTTAGAATGACATCACAGGATGTTCAGTCAATAAAGTGCAATTTATATATTGAAAAAAATAGCAGCAATAAAAAACACAAGTGAAAACATGAGAAAAATTACATATAGTGATATACTGTCAATAATAACAAAACAAATCTGTATCAGTTTGCAAATAAACCAAAATAATTGTTGTTTAAATATAGGGCCGGTGTGCACAGGTGATCATAATTAGTGTTAAGTATATAATAATATAAGTTTATTTTTTTTTTTCCAAGGAATAAGGGCAAGCTGGACACACTTTTGCTTTCCGCTGTTCCACTAGGAACTGTAACATCATCCGTGAAACACATATTTTGCACTATTACCCGACCCATAGACTGCATTCTCCACCTATCCAGGCCTTCATTTCCTCTAACTAAACATCATTAACCCCTTCCTGACCAATCCTTTCATGCGTACTCTATGCCTATCCTGTGTCTGCTACCATGCTCATCAATCAACCTGCGCATAAAGCCTTTAAGACTGAGCCATAGTATGGGCCACAGAGAAGCAGAGAAGATAGCTTCATCTTGTATATCTGTTAGTGCAGCTTTTCCCAGGTGGGGAAGATTAGCACACCTGGAAGAGAGTGCCGCCATTATATAGACAGGTAGAGGCAGACATACAATTGGTGCAACCTGTGCAGTCGCACAATGGCCAAAAAACTGATTGGGTCAATAGTATCTCCAAATCAAGTGGAATAGTACATTATGATAGGCAATTGGACTGAAAAGGGCTCTCATCTTGTTCTTGCACAGAGACCTTATTCTGTTGGTGTTAACCCTTGTAGAAGGCCAGGGATCGCCACTGCAAAAGGATAGCGGACAGGTTTATTTCTATGGGTAAAAACTGTATCCAACACAGAAGTAACTTCTCAATTATCGCACATTTGCATCTGTTGCTGTAATGTTTTTTTTTCAATACAATTTTTTTAACCGGTTAAGCACCGAGCCGTTTTGTATGTTAATGACCGAGTCTCATTTTCCAAATGTGATCACTGTCACTTCATAAGGTAATAACTCTGGAACGCTTCATCATGTCCCAGTGATTCCGAGAATGTTTTTTTGTGACACATTGCACTTCATGTTGGTGTTTAATTTAGGCGGATATGATTTGCGTGTATTTATGAAAATATTAATAATTTGACCGAAAAGTTTAAAATTTTGCAATTTTCAAACTTTGAACTTTATGCCAGAGATATTCCCCCCTCCCAGGCTACCAACATCAGCCCTCAGCTGCCCACAAATGGCGGCCTCGCTCTTCCCATTTGTCCTGTGGTGGTGTCAAGTGGGGTAATAATGTTGAGATTGATGTCACTTTTGTATTGCCAGATAACATCAAGCCCAGGGATAAGTAATGGAGAGGCGTCTATAAGATGGCTTCATTACTCACGCCATAGTAAGTATTGAAATAAACATACAGCAAGAATAAAATCCTTTATTTGAAATGAAGCAAATACCTTGTTTTGCAACTTTATTTAAAATTAAAAGCACAGCTCTTAATACTTTACACCTAATCCATTGTAGCCCGTGTCCCCTGAAAAAAGCTAAAATAATAAAAAACCATAAATTCAACAGTCAGACATGAAGAAAATCCTTCGATGCCCATGTCCCTGTAAAAAAACAAAATAATAAACAACCATATCCTACACCTGTCTGATGTGAAGATAATGGTTCCCTGAAAAATGCCCACAGGAAAAATTGCCCACATGGAAAATTGCCCACACGGAAAATTGCCAATTTCAGCATCACAGTTTCAGATCTGTGATATTTGAGGTGGAAGGTGAGGATGTTCACATATGTAATCAACTTGTGATTTACAGTTGACCTAGTGCAAAACTGCCAAAATGATGAAGATCTGTGGTTTATAGCAGTCTGTCATTATCAGCAACAGATAGATATAATCTGCTCTCATCTCTCACTGATCATGCCTTACTCTCCCACCAGCCCAAAACAGCAGCACATGCAGAACCAGAAGCAGTGTGATCCATAGGAGCCATCACTGCTATCAGTACTCACAAAAGTATCACTGTATTATCTGTGGAGTTACATTGGACTGCAGGTCACATCTAATACATTATCATCTCAGTGGGAGCCCACCAAAAGCAGGGTGCTGTTGGCAGAGATAGTTGTTCCTGGAAGCCCGGAAGGCACAGCAGAAAGGTGAGATTCTGTCACTTATACCACCTTGTGTTTTTGCTGAGAATATATATGTTTTTGCAGTGGTGTAGCTGGAGTCCGATGGGCCACAGTGCGAAATTTGGACCTCCCCCCACACACACACACGTTGGTCAGATGTATGGGCCCCTGTTGTGTTATAAATTCTATAAAGACTTATGAATTTCCCCCTCCCCCTTCATTATGTAGTAATGTCCCCCATCCTGGTATATATGCCCATCATTCTGTTGAATATGTCCGCATCCTGGTATATATGTCCCAATGCTGGTATATAAGCCCCCTTCCTGGTATATATGTCCCAATCCTGGTTTACATGGTCCCCAATCCTAGTGTATGTGTCCCCGTTCTGCCACTAATGCATAATTAAAAACAAAACATTCTACTCACCTTTCCTCTGCTCCCACGTCGCCCAGTGTCTTTTGTAGCCACTGCACAGCCCGGCATCTGACATTGGAGCATGTGCCATTGTCATGCGCCGCTCCCTGTGGCTGTACCTCAGGTGTCAGCTCACAGGCACTGCACCGGCCATTACATATCGCAGTGCAGGGACCCGACGGGTCTCTGCAACATGATGCATGTCATCTGGATCTGCGTCTTCAGTGAAGACGCAGATCCAGCAGAAGCAGGCACCTGTACCCCCGTGCCTGGTCGTGGCCTTGATCCCTGCAGCCACAGTCGTTACACCCCTGTGTTTTTTTCTGTTGGCTAACCAATAGTCTTACCAATGTGTGTTCCCCTCACCCTGTGTTGTCTGAGTGGTGTTCTACCCACGGGTATCGAGTGCGGGCGTTCAGTGAGATGAGCCTTGGTTCTTGCAGGCTCTCGAAAGACAGTCAGGCCAGCTGACAAGAGCACCCACTGACCGCTGTGTCTCCATAGTGATGTCACTGAGCAACAGAGGAGGTGAAAGCGCCATAACAGCACCACTCTCCATTGATTTCAGTGGCAGTGAATCTGGTGTATGCACTTCCTTTCCTGTCCACTTAGGACTACCAAGAGTAAGAGTGAACAGATCCTACGTAGTTATGTATAATTCCCATATACTGCAGGTGTAGGCAGGAATAGGATGAAAGAAAATGTAGAATGGATTTGAATAAGGGTCTCTAGGCCGATGCACACCGCAATGAGAATGGAATTATTTTTAGCACTGAAGTAATCGCAGGAACGCGGGATGTCGTCATGGTAGGAGACAGATCAAGAGTTATCAGATTTATTAACAACAAGTATATTCCGCACAGGGAGTGACAGGAGACTGGGGTGAGATAGGGATTTGGGTAGAACTAGGAGCTCAGTAGGGATAGGACAGGGGCGAACGATAGTTCAATAAGTAAAAGGCAGAAAAACGTATCAGTCTGTAGTCGTCTTGATTGCAGCGTCTCGGTTCTCCAACGGCGACACCGACAACAGCGGCACGTGACATTTTGAAAGTTACTGTAGGGAAGAAGGTTCCAATCAACGGGGCAGGGGGAGAGTCTTTGATGAATGAGGGGAGCTTCCACACCCCCCGAATGTCAAACACTGTGCTCAGTTCAGTACAGAGAACCACAGGAGCTAGGCTTCGCTCCGTGGTGTATATGGGTAACAGGCTCTGGCCTTGTCACTTGTTGATTACTGCGCCGCGCAAACGTTACAGTCTCTGGTGTTCAATCTGAGCCACCTCCCAGCAAGAAGGATAGCGGGGAACCGTCAGTCGCTAGTCCTTCTGCCGTGGAACGATACGCAGGAGATGAGTCAAGTCGCCCTGTGTTCAGGGGGTACTCTGCTCTCACAACCAACACGGCACCTGACTGTCCACTTAGCTTTCCAGCCTGGACTCTGCCCCAGTTCCTGTGCGCAGCGCTTTTTAAAGCGGCCCTGCCTGCCGCAGTCACATACAAGGGTCGTTCCTTGTCAGAAAGTCTTCCTGCCTGCAACATTGGTGACAGCCCCAGTGGTTTCGGAATCGATGTGAGAATGGTACTCCCGATCTTGTCCTTCCTCTTACAGCACAGTGGAATGACAACTCATAAGCACAGAATCTGTCCTCTGGGACTAGGTATGAGTGAACCAAACCTGTAGAACCTGGAGAAGTAAACTGGGCCCACATACCTTTGTTGAAATCCATTCTGCATTTTCTTTGCTGCCTTTGTTGTACTGTATTATATTTCAATTGTGCTGTATTATATTTCAATTGAGCCCATTAAAAGTCCATTGGCTTTCCTTGTTGACATTATTTCAAATGGGCCTTCCAGCGTTCCCCCACCCCCATTGTTTCCATTTGGCAATTGTGCCATTCCTTATTTCTTTTCAATAAAAGTGTATTTTGAGTTCATCTAAAGTATTCTATTTCTTCTTGTAGTGCAAACAATGGAGTTTTCAAGAAGCCAGAGGAACAACAAAGTTATGATTTACTTGGGGTTTGAATATCTTGCATTTTGTACTATCAACGCAGTGGTGACTTGGAGATGCCGACTGCATCACTCTTCAAAGTACCATTCAATTCCCAAAACAAAAGATGGCAATGTAGTTCAAGAACCAACAGAACATTGTCATGACTCCTGCCCTCAAAAAGCAGAAGCAAACATTGCCAAAAGCAAAATGAGAGAAGACATGAAAGCAGTAAGTGCTACTCCTCGCAACGTGATGAAAAAGGTGTTATCTGTGTTGAGTAATGATGTATTGGCCCATATGCCAAGACAATCATCTCTTGCGAGAAGCCTGGTCTATCATAGAACAGATGGTAATTGCCTAACCCAAAAACTATACATGTTTGCATTCCGGAAAAGTATTGTCAACTAATACTTCATGACTCAGGAAAGGATGATCGAAACAGGATTCTAGTTTTAGGAGATAGAGATCTTATGCTTGAACTAAACAAAGATACTATCCATGGAAATGGCACCTTTGATAAAGTGCCCAATATGTTTTACCAACTGTACACTTGGCATGCCAAGGTGGGTAACTCATACCACCATGTTTGTACATTTTACTACAAAGAAAGCACATGAACACGTATAAGAGAATGTTTGAAATAATGAAGCTATTGATTCCAAATCTGGCACCTCAAAAGGTTTTAGTGGATTTTGAGAAGGCTTGTATAACTGCAGTAAGAGCTGTCTTTCCACGTGCTGATGTTAAAGGGTGTTATTTTCATCTTTGTCAGAGGCTCATTATTTGAACCTCAAATATCATAGATCTGAAACTTTGTGATGCTGCAATTGGCAATTTTCCATATGGGCAATTTTCCGTGTGGGAAATTTTCTGTGTGGGTAGTTTTCTGTGAGGGCAATTTTCCTGTGGGCATTTTCTGGTCACCCTTTACTCCAGTGTAGCAGCCCCCCTTTCTTTCTTATCCTGATACCTCCTCTTTTTTTCACACAGCAGAGATTTGTTCAGGTGTTTAGCTTCCCACATCACACTATATGACGCTCTTATTTTTGTCATATTTAGAAGGCATTCATGGTGACGCCCATTAATTGTCTCTTACCTCTGACATAGGGTATTGGATGTTTGATGATTGATTAACATTCATGTAGTGGTTTGGCCCACTATAAAATATTACTGGGTCACCATTTTATATTGTCATATATTCAGTGGTGTGGTCTATTATAAGACACTATAGGATTATTATTAGTGATGAGCGAGCACTGAAATGCTCAGGTGGTCGTTATTCGGGTCGAGAAAATTGGAATACTCGGGTACTCGACCCGAGCAATGAGCGCAATGTAAGTCTATGGGAAAACATCATTTTTGCCACGATCCCCCCTGGGGGTCTTTTAAAGTCTAAAAACGTCTGTACATAATGGAAACACAGCTCAAATGACATGGGAACATCATGGGGAATGCCTCTGGAAGCATTTCTGACTCCCAGGTCACAGCTGTCAGCAATGTTGTCAGAGTCTTACGCCATGATTACAGGCTCACCCAAAAACATACAAAGACGAAACCAAAATGGATTTTCCTGAGTAATATGTCAAGGAATATCCTTTCCAAGCTAATGACTTTTCTATAAGGCAAAATAATTAACCCATGGGGGACAGGACGGGAACCCCCGGTCCAGTCGAGGAAATTGTTTTATTCAAAGTTTTCCCTTCCATTCATCTTGAAAAGACCCAGAGAAGAGCTAAGCATGTGTCAACTGCCGTTCTAGGCTGAAGTTGCCTGCGCTCGTCAGATGATGGCCGCTAAGTAACTTGAGGCCGGGCCAGTAATGCCCGCTCCATTTGAAGAATTTGTTTTATTCAAAGTTTTCCCTTCCATTCATCTTGAAAAGACCCAGAGAAGAGCTAAGCATGTGTCAACTGCCGTTCTAGGCTGAAGTTACCTGTGCTTGTTAGATGGTGGCTGCTAAGCAGCTTGAGAAAGGGCCAGTAGCGGTATGGGGCACTGGCCGGGAACCGCTGGTCCAGTTGAGAAATTTGTTTTATTCAAAATTTTCCCTTCCATTCGTCTTGAAAAGACCCAGAAAAGAGCTAAGCTTGTGTCAACTGCTGTTCCAGGCTGAAGATGTCTGCGTTCATCAGATGGTGGCTGCTAAACATCTTGAGGTGGGGACAGTACTGGGATGGTGGGCTGGCTGGGAACAACTGGTCCAGTGGAGGAATTTGTTTATTCAAAGTTTTCCCTTCCATTCGTCTTGACAAGACCCAAAGAAGAGATAAGCATGTGTTCACTGCCATTCTAGGCTGAAGTTTATTGCGCTTGTCAGATGGCAGCTGCTAAGCAGCTTTTGGCCGGTCCAGTGACGGGCTTGGGGAGCAGCCGGGATCACCGGGTCCAGTCGACGAATTTGTTTTATTCAAAGTTTTCCCTTCCATTCGTCTTGAAAAGACCCAGAGAAGAGCTAAGCATGTGTCAACTGCCGTTCTAGGCTGAAGTTTCCTGCGCTCGTCAGATGGTGGCCGCTAAGTAGCCTGAGGCCGGGCTAGTAACGCCCAATCCATTTGAAGAATTTGTTTTATTCAAAGTTTTCCCTTCCATTCGTCTTGAAAAGACGGATTTTGGTAAGAACTTACCTGTAAAATCCTTTTCAGCGAAGAAGGAAGGGAGACACACTATAACTAGTGGGTAGGCGGAGCCCCAGATAGGATCAATACCTCAGATTAGAAAGCGTGTTGACCGGCCCCTCCAGCTCGGGCTCCTCCTACTCAGCTCTTCAGTCGTACCAAAGCTTAAGGAAGAACAATATCACCAGCGAAGCAACATAATCCCTTCTGAAGGACTTCAGAGAAAAATACAAAAGTACAGGTTATGCATGCATTTGGCAAAGAAAAACCACACAGTCCCAGGCACTACACACTGAACCTGACTACTGCGATAAGCTGGCAATGCTGGAACAGAGCCGTAGCGCGTCGACCTCAGCTCAGAAAATCGCTATCAGAGAAGGGCCACGCTGCTTCTGTAAATATAACAACACACTTCTGCCATGGGAGGGATGTGTGTCTCCCTTCCTTCTTCGCTGAAAAGGATTTTACAGGTAAGTTCTTACCAAAATCCGTCTTTCAGCTGAAGATGAAGGAAGGGAGACACACTATAACTAGTGGGACGTCCCAAAGCAGTCCAAAAAATAGGGTGGGAAAAAAACCAAAAGAGGCAGAAACCCAACAACCTAGATAAATGCGCAACAGGCGCCAAATACAAGTTAACTTAAAACTTAGATTACCGCTGCCTGCAGGACCCTACGTCCTAAGGCCGCATCAGCGGAAGCACTGACGTCCACCTTATAAAACTTTGTAAATGTGTGGACGGAACGCCAGGTCGCCGCTCGGCAGAGCTGAGCTGCCGAAGCCCCTTGATGAAAGGCCCACGATGAAGCCACAGCCCTCATGGAGTGAGCTCGAACCTTAATCGGGCAAGGTTCGCCTTTAAGACGGTAAGCCTTCAAAATGGCTGACCGAATCCAACGAGCTATAGAGTCCTTGGAAGCTCGTTGACCACGTCTACGACCTGCTGGAATCACAAACAGAGAATCTGACTTCCTAAAACCTTGAGTAACCGACAGATAGAACTTCAAGGCCCGCACTAAATCCAATTTGTGCAAATCTCGTTCCTTTGCATTCCTCGGGCCCGGGCAAAGCGAGGGCAACACAATATCCTGGTTAACATGAAATTGCGACACCACCTTATGTAGAAAGTCGCCCCGTGTGCGAAGCACTACTCGATCCGGGTAAAACTCCAGGAAAGGCGGCGAGCAAGAAAGAGCTGCCAACTCAGAAACCCTTCTTAAAGAGGTTACCGCCACTAAGAATGCAACCTTCCAAGAAAGTAACGAAAGGCTAGTAGAACCCATAGGCTCAAAGGGCACATGCTGAAGAGCCTCCAAGACCAGGTTGAGTCGCCAAGGAGACACAGGTGCCTTCCGCGGTGGAAACTGACGGGTTACTCCTTGAAAAAAGGAACGCACGTCCCTACGCGAGGCGATAGCCTTCCGAAAAACCACGGACAGGGCAGAAACCTGACCCTTCAGAGTGCTAACTGCTAAACCTTTGTCCAACCCGTACTGTAGAAAAGCCAACAGATTGGGAATGGAAAAAATCCTCGGATTCCTTGAGGAACCCGAACACCACGAAAAGAAGGCTTCCCAAGTTCTGTGATAAATCTTAGTAGTGGCCGGACCTCTAGCAGCTCGCAGAGTGGCAATGACTGCAGCTGAGAAACCTCTACGGGTCAATATTTCGGTCTCAAGAGCCACGCCGTCAAACGCAGAGACTTCAAGTCCGGATGACGAACGGGCCCCTGGGATAACAGGTCCGGGCGAAGAGGAAGTGGAAATGGCGGAGCCGCCAAGAGCGACACCAGTGTCGAGAACCACGTCCTCCTTGGCCAATCCGGGGCTATCAGCATAGCCGGAATTCTCTCCAGTCTGATCCGACGCAGCACCAGAGGAAGTAAGGAAATTGGCGGAAACACATAGACCAGCTCGAAATGGTCCCACGGAGCTACCAGAGCATCCACCGCCACCGCCTTCGGGTCCTTGTACCTGGATATGAAGGTTGGTAGTTTGGCATTGAACCTGGATGCCATCAAATCCACTTGGGGGGTTCCCCAACGGGAGCACAGTAGTGCAAACATTTCCGGATGGAGACTCCATTCTCCAGGATCCATCTTCTTGCGACTGAGAAAGTCCGCCGTGGTATTCTGGACTCCTGGAATGTGGATCGCAGAGATGGCTGGAACCCTGGTCTCGGCCCATAGCAGGATCCGAGACACCTCCATCATGAGCCTGGAACTCCTCGTCCCGCCTTGGTGATTGATATACGCGACCGGCGTCGCGTTGTCTGTCTGCACTCGGACTGGCAGACCGCTCAAAGGGACCGTCCAGTGTTGGAGGCAAAGAAAAATTGCCCTCAATTCCAAGATATTGATCGGTAGAATAGACTCTTCCGATGACCATACTCCCTGGATCCAAAGATCGTTCCAGACACCCCCCAGCCCGTCAGGCTGGCATCGGTGGTTATGACCGACCACTTCGGAGGGAGGAAAGATTTCCCCAGGGATAACGCTTCTGGACGTAACCACCATTCTAGGGATTCCCATACCCTGTGAGAGATGATGACGCTGCAATCCAGTGAAGCCTGCGATCGATCCCAACGACTCAGAATGAGCCTCTGGAGGGCCCTGGAATGAAACTGGGCAAACGGAAGTGCCTCCATGGACGCCACCATCAAACCCAGGAGGCGCATACACTTCCGAAGGGACATTGCTGTCGAAGACTTCATAGTCTGTACATGTCGAAGTAGACATGTCCGCTTGTCTGGGGGTAGGGACACCACTGCCCGTACCGTGTCGAAATGCATCCCTAAAAACAGGATTGACTGAGACGGCTTCAGAGACGACTTCTCCCAATTGACCAGCCACCCGAAATCCTCCAGGAGCTGAAGGGATAGGTTGCGAGCCGTCACCGCCTCCTCCTTTGAGGATGCCACAATCAAAAGATCGTCCAGGTAGGGAAAAATCGCAACCCCCTGTCTTCGAAGAATTGCCATGAGAGGCGCCAGAATTTTTGTAAAAACTCTGGGCGCCGAGGCCAAGCCGAATGGCAGAGCCACAAACTGGTAATGGTCCTGACCTATGGCAAAACTAAGGAAGCGCTGATGAGCCCTTCCGACAGGAACATGCAAATAAGCGTCGCGAATGTCGATTGACACCAAAAAATCGTTCTGCGACAGGGCCGCCACCACGGAGCGAAGTGACTCCATGCGGAATTTTTGGGTGTGAACATGCCGATTCAATCTTTTGAGATCCAGAATAGGACGAAATTTGTCCTCCTTTTTGGGAACGACAAAAAGATTGGAATAAAATCCTCTTCCTCGGTCCTCCGGCGGTACCGGTATTACCACACCCTTCTGCAGAAGGGAGTCGACCTCTCGCAGCAGAGCGGTAATTAACTCGGGCTCTGACGGTGTGCGAGACTGGAAAAACCTGTCCGGGGGTCGAGACGAAAACTCTATGAAATAGCCTGCCGACACGACCCGCGTTACCCAGGTGTCCGGAACGCGGGAAACCCAAGTCACTTTGAATTGGAGCAGGCGACCCCCCACTCGAGAGCCCTCGAATGAAAACCTGGTGTCAGTCCGCCTTGGCGGGCTTCTTGTCAGTCTCCCGCTTGTCTTGACGGAAACTTGATTTCCAGGGAGTACGGGATTTCTGAGTGAACTTTTTTCCCGAAAAAAAGGGACGACCCGATCCCCAAGAGGACTGACCGAATCGTCCCTTGGAACGAAAGGATCGCCGGCCACCACCGGCACCAGTCCTGCCAGGCGCAGAAGCCATAGCCCTTCGCTGTGGTAAGGCTGCTTCTTTCGTCTTTGCTTTGGCAATCAGCTCTGAGAGATCAGATCCAAAAAGCTGACTACCCTTGTAGGCTAGAGACAGCAAACCTTGTTTTGACACTGCGTCCCCAGTCCACTGTCTAAGCCACAGTGCTCTTCTGACTGTGACTGCCGAAGCTTGCGCCCTGGATAACAGAGATGCAGTATCCAGACCTGCATCATAGCTATAAGAAACTGCAGTCTCCAATAAACCGAGAAGTCCATCTATCTCGGATAACGGAGATCCATTTTGCAATGCCGTTCGTATACGGTCCAATCAGCACAGGGAAGCCCTACAAGCACACATGGATCCTAGCACCGCTTTGAATCCATGACCCGAGGCCTCGTAGTTGGATTTCGCTGCCATCTCCGTTTTTCTGTCTAGCGGGTCCTGCAGACTTGCCTTCCCTTTAACAGGGAGCAATGAGGATTTACTAAGCTGGGATAAAGGAACATCCACTTCAGGAGAAGAAATCCAATTATCCGTCAACTCCGTAGAACACGGATATAGTGCCTCAAAAAAAAACGTGTTCCTTGAAAACGTTTATCTGGACACAGGCGTTCCTTCTCCACTACTTCATTAAGCTCATCCAAAGCTGGCAATGTCGCTCGTGACTTACGGTACTCTTGGTACATCCGAGTTGACTTACCAGGACGTGTAGTTACCTCCTCTGGCAACTGTAACGCCTCCCTCATGGCTTCAATAAAAGCCTCTGTTCGGTCTAAAGAGACAGAATGTCCCTGCCGATCCTTATCCGAACCGGATAACTCCCCATCTGAATTTGAAGGGGAACCCTGACCGCATTCCATATCAGAGAGGTCTGATTCGCTACGTGGAAATGATGAAACCGGCCTGTGTCGCTTCCTTCCATGAGAGGATGTAGCTGACACCCAATGACCTAAAAGGTCAGAAAGGCCATCAATAGAGCGAGCGATGGAATCCAATTTGGCATCGCTGTGACCTCCAATTGCTGCGCTTGACGTCGAGGCCTGCGTATCAGACTCGCGTGACTGATTCTGAAGCAGATTTGGCACACGGTCCACACCTTCTGGACCCTGTTCCGACATGCCCTCACACAGTATAAGGCAGGTCAAAGCCTGTCAGCAACTATGAAAAAAGTGTGGCTTCTCAAGCGGACGCAGCAAGCACGCTGAAGGGTTAAAGCCCTTAGTGAGAGAGCTACCCCAGCTGTATCAGCTGAATATTCAGCAATATAATTAACTCTTACAAGTTCTGACCCCAAACTGGGATAGAACCTGTGCGGCTGCTGAAAAGGTTAACCCTTTAAAAGGGGTTAATATCGCCGACTCCCCACTACTCCCTTATTAATAGAAGGGGTGTGCGAGTCCCATGGCAAAATAAGGTCTCTATATAAGACCGCAGCTGCAAGATAACGCTATCTGTATTTTCTCTACAGATAGGTTCTGCGCTGTGGGGGTGAAAGCGTTATCACTCACCCAGCTGGTCGCGGTGATGTAAATGTAATACGGGAGGAGCGGAGCAGGAAGGAGCCCGTGGAGCCTTTTTGTAATGGCCCCCGCGCTGAGAGGAATCTGAAGAGAAGCGCCTAATCGCGCGCTTCTGTGACAGAAAGCCCGGGAGCGTGAAGCCACGCCCCCCGCCGGCTCAAAAAAAGAGCGCGAACACCTTCGCTCTCTGCTCCCCCCTGTCCTGCAGGCGTCTGCCTGCGGACAGAATACAGTCACCAAAACATGCATTTCACATGTAACAGCGGCTGCCGCAGCAGCCGCTGAAAGCACTCACACACACTTTAATAAAAATGTGAGGTAAAAATGTGAGGTACTCACCAGCCGAGCGCCACAGGGACCCCCAGGGGTTTCTGGCGCGTGCCCATGCTTCCCCCCAGGGCGGGGGACGCAGTGACCCCTGTGCGCGGTTTGCGCCCCCGCCAGGGAAGCCATCCTCATCCCCCCGGGCCGGCAGGGTTCTGCAGGGACCACCATTAGGGTAATACAGATCCGCCAAGGGAGAGGTTGGGGTCCAGCAGCGCTGAGACCCCTGAGACCTCTAGACCACTCTGGTGATCCAAGTCTCTTGTCCGAATAAAATAAAAAAATCTTCTGAGGAGCTGCTTCCAGCAGCGACCGTCCTCTGAGACCTCAAATTTTAGACTGAAGAGCTGAGTAGGAGGAGCCTGAGCTGGAGGGGCCGGTCAACACGCTTTCTAATCTGAGGTATTGATCCTATCTGGGGCTCCGCCTACCCACTAGTTATAGTGTGTCTCCCTTCCTTCATCTGCAGCTGAAAGACCCAGAGAAGAGCTATGCTTGTGTCAACTGCTGTACCAGGCTGAAGTTGCCTGCGTTCATCAGATGGTGGCTGCTAAGCAGTTTGAGGTGGGGACAGTACTGGGATGGTGGACTGGCTGGGAACAACTGGTCCAGTAGAGGAATTTTTTTTATTCAAAGTTTTCCCTTCCATTCGTCTTGAAAAGACCCAGAAAAGAGATAAGCATGTGTTCGCTGCCATTCTAGGCTGAAGATTATGGCGGCTGCTAAGCAGCTTTTGGCCGGTCCAGTGACGTGCTTGGGGACCAGCCGGGATCACCCAGTCCAGTCGAAGAATTTGTTTTATTCAGTTTTCCCTTCCATTCGTCTTGAAAAGACCCAGAGAAGAGCTAAGCATGTGTTAACTGCCGGTCTTGTCTGAAGTTTCCTGTGCTCATCAGATGGTGGCTGCTAAGCAGCTTGTGGCCGGGCCAGTGCTGGGATGGGGTAGGAATATTTTTTATTCACAGATTTCCCTTCCATTCGTCTTAAAAAGACCCAGAGAAGCGCTAAGCATTTGTGAACTGCTGTTCTAGGCTGAAGTTGCCTGCGCTTGTCAGATGTTGACAACTAAGCAGCTTGAGGATGGGCCAGTACCGGGATGGGGGACCGGACAGGAACCACTGGTCCAGTCGAGGACCTTGTTTTCTTCAATGTTTTCCCTTCCATTCGTCTTGAAAAGACCCAGAGAAGAGCTAAGCATGTGTCAACTGTCGTTCTCGGATGAATTGAATGCGCTCGTCAGATGGTGGCTGCTAAGCAACTTGAGGGCGGTCTAGTGACGTGCTTGGGAACCAGCTGGGAATACCCGGTCTAGTCGAGGAATTTGTTTTATTCAAAGTTTTCCCTTGTATTCGTCTTGAAAAGACCCAGGGAAGAGCTAAGCATGTGTCAACTGCTGTTCTAGGCTGAAGTTGCCTGCGCTCATCAGATGGTGGCTGCTAAGCAGCTTGAGGCCGGTCCAGTGACGTGCTTGGGAACCAGCTGGGAATCCCTGGTCTAGTTGAGGATTTTGTTTTATTCAAAGTTTTCCCTTGTATTCGTCTTGAAAAGACCCAGGGAAGAGCTAAGCATGTGTCAACTGCTTGTTCTAGGCTAAAGTTGCCTGCGCTCATCAGATGGTGGCTGCTAAGCAGCTTGAGGCCGGGACAGGGGAGGAATTTTTCTTATTCAAAGTTTTCAATTCCATTCGTCTTGAAAAGACCCAGAGAAGAAATACACACGTGTTGTTCTAGGCTGAAGTTTCCTGCGCTCGTCAGAAAGTGGCTGCTAAGCAGCTTGATGCTGGGCAAGTAACAGTATGGGGTACCAGTTGAGGAATTTGTTTTTTTCAAAGTTTTCCCTTCCATTCGTCTTGAAAAGACCCAGAGAAGTTCAAAGCATGTGTTAACTGCTGTTCTAGGCTAAAGTTGCCTGCGCTCATCAGATGGTAGTAGCTAAGCAGCTTGAGGCTGGGCCATTACAGGGATGAGAGACCGGTCGACAACCTCTGGTCCAGTTGAAGAGTTTGTTTTATTCAAAGTTTTCCCTTCTATTCGACTTGAAAAGACCCAGAGAAGAGCTAAACAGGAGTCAACTGATGTTCTAGGCTGAAGTTGCCTGTGCTTGTCATATGACGGCTGCTAAGTAGCTTGAGGCTGGTCCAGTTAAGGAATTTGTTTTATTCAAAGATTTACCTTATATTCGTCTTGAAAAGACCCAGAGAAGAGCTAAGCATCTTTCAACTGCCGTTCTAGGCCGAAGTTGCCTGCGCTTATCAGCTGGCGGCCACTAAACATCAAGAAGCTGGGCTACTACCGGGATGGGGGATCGGCCGGATACCCCTGATCTATTCAAGGAATTTGTTTTATTCATGTTTCCCTTCCATTCGTCTTGAAAAGACCCAGAGAAGCTTGAGGCCGGGCCAGTACCGGGATGGGGGAACGTAGTCCAGTCAAGTCGAGAATTTGTTTTATTCAAACTTTTCTTTTCCATTCGTCTTGAAAAGACCCACAGAAGAGCTCAGCATGTGTCAACTACAGTTCTAGGCTGAAGTTGCCTGTGCTCGTCAGATGGCGGCTGCTAAGCAGCTTAATGCTGGGCCAGCCAGGAACCCCCGTTACAATTGAGGAGTTTGTTTTATTCAAAGTTTTCCCTTCCATTCGCATTGAAAAGACCCAGAGAACAGCTAAGCATGAGTCAACTGCTGTTCTAGGCTGAAGCTGCCTGCACTCGTCAAATAGAGGCTGCTAAGCAGCATGAGGTTGGGCCAGTACTGGGATGGGGCACCGGCCGGGAACCTTCGGTCCAATCAAGGAATTACTCAAAGTTTTCCCTTCCTTTCATCTTGAAAAGACACAGAGAAGAGCTAAGCATGCGTCAACTGCTGTTCTAGGCTGAAGTTGCCTGTGCTTGTCAGATGGCGGCTGCAAAGCAGTTTAAGGCCTGCCCAGTATCGGGTGGGGGACCGTCCGGGATCCCCTGGTCCAATCAAGGAATTTGTTTTATTCAAAGTTTTCCCTTCCATTCGTCTTGAAAAGACCCAGAGAAGAGCTAAGAAAGTGTGAACTGCCGCTCTAGGCTGAAGTTGCATGCGCTCGTCAGATGGTGGATGCTAAGCAGCTAGAGGCCTGGCCAGTATGGGGATGGGGGACCTGCTGGAAACCCCTGGTCCGGTCAAGGAATTTATTTTATTCAAAGTTTTCCCTTACATTCGTCTTGAAAAGACCCAGAGAAGAGCTAAGCATTTGTCCACTTCCGTGCTAGGCTGAAGATTTCTCAGCTTGTCAGATGCCGGCCTCTAAGCAGCTTGAGTCCGGGCCAGTACTGGGGTGGGGGATCGGCCGGGAGCCACCGGTCTAGTAGAAGATTTTGTTTCATTCAAAGTTTTCCCTTCCATTCATCTTGAAAAGACCCAGAGAAGAGCTAAGCACATGTCATCTGCTGTTCTAGGCTGAAGTTGTCTGCGTTTGTCAGATGGCGACCGCTAAGCAGCTTGAGGCTGGGCCTGTATTGGTATGTCCTCACCATATATATTCTTTCTACCTTTGTGATACCTCTGATACAACTCTGACCTATGATTGCTCCCTAAATCTCCTGAAGCATTGTATACAACTACTCTCTACCTTTACTATTGACCAAAATTTTGATTGTACATACTTTATTTTGTTAATATAATTTTTTTCTTCTGTTTTTATAAATGTAGTGACTGATGAAGGTCCATGATATAGGACCGAAACGTTTCGTGTTACTACTGTGAATAAAAATCTTTATTCTCACTATACTAAAGTTGAGTGCCGAGTTCATTTTCTATTGTATTGGGATGGGGGACCTGCCGCAAACCCTCGATCCAGTAGAGGATTTTGTTTTATTCAAAGTTTTCCCTTCCATTCGTCTTGAAAAGACCCAAAGAAAAGCTAAGCATGTGTCAACTGCCTTTCTAGGCTGAAGTTGCCTGTGCTTTTCAGATGGCAGCTTGAGGCAGGGCCTGTATCGGCATGGGGGACAGGCCGGGAACCACTGGTCCAGTAGAGGATTTTGTTTTATTCAAAGTTTTCCCTTCCATTCATCTTGAAAAGACCCAGAGAAGAGCTAAGAAAGTGTGAACTGCCGCTCTAGGCTGAAGTTGCATGCGCTCGTCAGATGGTGGATGCTAAGCAGCTAGAGGCCTGGCAGTATGGGATGGGGACCTGCTGGAAACCCTGGTCCGGTCAAGGAATTTATTTATTCAAAGTTTTCCCTTACATTCGTCTTGAAAAGACCAGAGAAGAGCTAAGCATTTGTCCACTTCCGTGCTAGGCTGAAGATTTCTCAGCTTGTCAGATGCCGGCCTCTAAGCAGCTTGAGTCCGGGCCAGTACTGGGGTGGGGGATCGGCCGGGAGCCACCGGTCTAGTAGAAGATTTTGTTTCATTCAAAGTTTTCCCTTCCATTCATCTTGAAAAGACCCAGAGAAGAGCTAAGCACATGTCATCTGCTGTTCTAGGCTGAAGTTGTCTGCGTTTGTCAGATGGCGACCGCTAAGCAGCTTGAGGCTGGGCCTGTATTGGTATGTCCTCACCATATATATTCTTTCTACCTTTGTGATACCTCTGATACAACTCTGACCTATGATTGCTCCCTAAATCTCCTGAAGCATTGTATACAACTACTCTCTACCTTTACTATTGACCAAAATTTTGATTGTACATACTTTATTTTGTTAATATAATTTTTTTCTTCTGTTTTTATAAATGTAGTGACTGATGAAGGTCCATGATATAGGACCGAAACGTTTCGTGTTACTACTGTGAATAAAAATCTTTATTCTCACTATACTAAAGTTGAGTGCCGAGTTCATTTTCTATTGTATTGGGATGGGGGACCTGCCGCAAACCCTCGATCCAGTAGAGGATTTTGTTTTATTCAAAGTTTTCCCTTCCATTCGTCTTGAAAAGACCCAAAGAAAAGCTAAGCATGTGTCAACTGCCTTTCTAGGCTGAAGTTGCCTGTGCTTTTCAGATGGCAGCTTGAGGCAGGGCCTGTATCGGCATGGGGGACAGGCCGGGAACCACTGGTCCAGTAGAGGATTTTGTTTTATTCAAAGTTTTCCCTTCCATTCATCTTGAAAAGACCCAGAGAAGAGCTAAGCATGTGTCAACTGCCATTCTAGGCTGAAGTTGCCTGCGCTCGTCACATGGCAGCCGCTAAGCAGCTTGAGGCCTGGCCAGTATGGGGATGGGGGACCTGCTGGAAACCCCTGGTCCGGTCAAGGAATTTATTTTATTCAAAGTTTTCCCTTACATTCGTCTTGAAAAGACCAGAGAAGAGCTAAGCATTTGTCCACTTCCGTGCTAGGCTGAAGATTTCTCAGCTTGTCAGATGCCGGCCTCTAAGCAGCTTGAGTCCGGGCCAGTACTGGGGTGGGGGATCGGCCGGGAGCCACCGGTCTAGTAGAAGATTTTGTTTCATTCAAAGTTTTCCCTTCCATTCATCTTGAAAAGACCCAGAGAAGAGCTAAGCACATGTCATCTGCTGTTCTAGGCTGAAGTTGTCTGCGTTTGTCAGATGGCGACCGCTAAGCAGCTTGAGGCTGGGCCTGTATTGGTATGTCCTCACCATATATATTCTTTCTACCTTTGTGATACCTCTGATACAACTCTGACCTATGATTGCTCCCTAAATCTCCTGAAGCATTGTATACAACTACTCTCTACCTTTACTATTGACCAAAATTTTGATTGTACATACTTTATTTTGTTAATATAATTTTTTTCTTCTGTTTTTATAAATGTAGTGACTGATGAAGGTCCATGATATAGGACCGAAACGTTTCGTGTTACTACTGTGAATAAAAATCTTTATTCTCACTATACTAAAGTTGAGTGCCGAGTTCATTTTCTATTGTATTGGGATGGGGGACCTGCCGCAAACCCTCGATCCAGTAGAGGATTTTGTTTTATTCAAAGTTTTCCCTTCCATTCGTCTTGAAAAGACCCAAAGAAAAGCTAAGCATGTGTCAACTGCCTTTCTAGGCTGAAGTTGCCTGTGCTTTTCAGATGGCAGCTTGAGGCAGGGCCTGTATCGGCATGGGGGACAGGCCGGGAACCACTGGTCCAGTAGAGGATTTTGTTTTATTCAAAGTTTTCCCTTCCATTCATCTTGAAAAGACCAGAGAAGAGCTAAGCATGTGTCAACTGCCATTCTAGGCTGAAGTTGCCTGCGCTCGTCACATGGCAGCCGCTAAGCAGCTTGACATATGCTTAGCTCTTCTCTGGGTCTTTTCAAGACGAATGGAAGGGAAAACTTTGAATAAAACAAAATCCTCTACTGGACCGGTGGTTTCACAGCCGGTCACCCATCACTGTACAGGCTCGGCCTCAAGCTGCTTAGCGGCCGCCATCTGATGAGGACAGGCATTTTCAGCCTAGAATGACAGTTGACACATGCTTATATCTTCTCTGGGTCTTTTCAAGACGAATGGAAGGGAAGTCTTTGAATAAAACAAAATTCAATACTGGACAGGGGGTTCCCAGCCAGACCCTCATTCCAGTACTCCACCAGCCTCAAGCTGCTTAGCAGCAGCCATCTGATGAGCGCAGGCAGCTTCATCCTAGAACGGCAGTTGACACATACTTAGCTCTTCTCTGGGTCTTTTCAAGACGAATGGAAGGGAAAACTTTGAATAAAACAAAATCCTCTGCTGGACCAGGTGTTCCCCACCGGTCCCCCATCTTGGTACAGGCCCACCCTCAAGCTGCTTAGCTACCGCCATCTGACGAGTTCAGCCTAGAAGGGCAGTTGACACATGCTTAGCTCTTCTCTGGGTCTTTTCAAGATGAATGGAAGGGAAAACTTTGAATAAAACCTAATCCTCTACTGGACCAGGGGCTCCCGGCCGGTCCCCCATACCGGTACAGGCCCGGCTCTAAGCTGCCGCCATCTGACGAGCGCTGGTGACTTCTGCCTAAACAGCAGTTGACACATGCTTAACTCTTTGGGTCTTTTCAAGACGAATGGAAGGGAAAACTTTGAATAAAACAAAATTCTATACTGGACCAGTGGTTCCCAGCCAGTCCCCCATCCCGGTACAGCACCGGCCTCAAGCTGCTTAGCAGCAGGCAACTTCATCCAAGAACAGCAATTGACACATATTTATATCTTCTCTGGGTCTTTTCAAGACGAATGGAAGGGAAAACTTTGAATAAAACAAAATCCTCTACTGGACCGGGAGTTTCCAGCCAGTCCCCCATCACTGTACAGGCCCAACCTCAAGCTGCTTAGGTGCCGCCATCTGACGAGCGCAGGCACCTTCAGCTTAGAATGGCAGCAGACGCATGCTTAGCTCTTCTCTGGGTCTTTTCAAGACGAATGGAAGGGAAAACGTTGAATAAATAAAATCCTCCACTGGACCAGGGGTTCCCGGTCAGTCCCCCATCTGGTACAGGCCCAGCCTCAAGCTGCTTAGCAGTAGCTATCCTGACAAGCACAGGCAACCTCAGTCTAGAACGGCAGTTGACGCATGCTTAGCCCTTCTATGGGTCTTTTCAAGACGAATGGAAGGGAAAACTTTGAATAAAACAAAATCCTCTACTGGAACAGGGGCTCCCAGCCAGTCCCCCATCCCTGTACAGGCCTGGCCTCAAGCTGCTTAGCGGCCACCATCTGACGAGCACAGGCAACTTCAGGCTAGAGCGGCAGTTGACACATTTTTAGCTCTTCTCTGGTTCTTTTCAAGACGAATGGAAGGGAAAACTTTGAATAAAACAAGATTCTCTACTGGACAGGGGGTTCACAGCGGGTCCCCCATCCCTGTACAGGGCCGGCCTCAAGCTGCATAGAAGCCGCCATCTGATGAGCTCAGGCAACTTCAACCTAGAACGGCAGTTGACACATGCTTAGCTCTTCTCTGGGTCTTTTCAAGATGAATGGATGGGAAACCTTTGAATAAAACAAGATTCTCAAGTAGACCACGGATTCCCAGCCAGTCTACCATTCTAGTACTTGCCCAGCCTCAAGCTGCTTGGCTGCCGCAATCTGATGACTGCAGGCAACTTCAGCCTAGAACGACAGTTGATGCACGCTTGGTGCTTCTCTGGGTGCTTCTCTGGGTCTTTTCAAGACGAATGGAAGGGAAAACTTTGAATAAAACAGAATCTTCAAGTGGACCAAGTATTCCCAACCATTCTCCTATTCCGGTACTTGTCTGGCCTCAAGATGCTTAGCGGCCTCCTATCTGACGAGTGCAGGCAATTTCAGCCTAGAACAGCAGTTGACACATGCTTATCTCTTCTCTGGGTCTTTTCAAGACGAATGGAAGGGAAAACTTTGAATAAAACAAAATCCTTAAGTGGACCGGTGATACCCAGTCGGTCTCCCATTCCAGTACTTGCCTGTCCTCAAGCTGATTAGCGGCCACGCACTGACGAGCGCAATCAACTTCAGTCTAGAATGGCAGTTGTCTGTGGTTAGCTCTTCTCTGGGTCTTTTCAAGATGAATGGAAGGGAAAGCTTTACCTTCCATTCCTCTCGAAAAGACCCAGAGAAGAACTAAGCATCTGCCAATTGCCGTTCTAAGCTGAAGTTGCCTGCCCTCGTCAGATTACAGCAGCTAAGCAGCTTGAGGCTGGGCAAGTACTGGAATAGGAGGCTGGCTAGGATTCCCTGATCCAATTGATGATTTTGTTTTTTTCAAAGAGTTCCCTTCCATTCCTCTTGAAAAGACCCATAGAAGAACTAAGAATCTGTCAACTGCTATTCTAAGCTGAAGTTCCCTGTCCTTGTCAGATTAAAGCAGCTAAGCAGCTTCAGGCCTGGCAAGTGCTTTAATGGGAGACCGGCTAAGAATCTCTTATCCATGTGGTGATTTTGTTTTTTTCAAAGCTTTCCCTTCCATTCCTCTTGAAAAGACTCAGAGAAGAGATAAGCGTTTGCCAATTGCCTTTTAAGCTGAAGTTGTCTGCCCTCGTCAGATTGCGGCTGCTAAGCAACTTGAGGGAGGGCTAGTTCTGGAATGGGAGATCAGCTAGGAATCCTGGTCCAGATGATGATCTTGTTTTTTTTCAAAGCTTTCCCTTGCATTCCTCTTGAAAAGACCAAGAGAAGAGCTAAGCAACCAGTAACTGCCATTCTAAGCTGAAGTTTCCTGCTCTTGTCAGATGGTGGCAGCTAAGCACATAGAGGCTGGGCAAGTACTGGAATGGGAGACCACCTAGGAATCTTGGTCCAGTTGATGATTGTTTTTTTCAAAGCTTTCCCTTCCATTTCTCTTGAAAAGACCCAGAGAAGACGTAAGCACCTGTCAACTGCCATTCTAAGCTCAAGTTGACAGCCCTCTTCAGACTGCAGCTGCTAAGCAGCTTATGGCCGGGCAAGTACTGGAATGGGAGACTGGCTAGGAATCTCTGGTCCAGTTCATGATTTTGTTTTTTTTTTCAAAGTTTTCTCTTCCATTCCTCTTGAAAAGACCCAAAGATCTAAGCATCTGGCAACTGCCATTCTAAGCTTAAGTTGCTTTCCCTCGTCTTAGTGTGGCAGCTAAGCGGTTTGAGGCTGGGCAAGTACTGGAATGGGAGACTGGCTAATAATTACTGGTCCAGTTGATTAGTTTTTTACAAAGCTTTCCCTTCCATTCCTCTTGAAAAGACACAAAGGAGAGCTAAGCCTGTGTCAACTGCTGTTCTAGGCTGAAGTTGCCTGCCCTAGTGAGATTGCAGCTGCTAAGCAGCTTGAGGCTGGGCAAGTACTGGAATAGGAGAGTGTCTGAACCGTCCATTCTTCTCCTGGTTTTGTAGGTCTTTATCTACAGAATGTAGACATGGTAACCCTACAGAGAGTCTGAGATGGCAGCCCACCACACCACTGTCTGATCCAGCAGCCCACTGTACCACTGACTACATGGAGCTGATGATTTGACGAGAGATTGTCACACAATACAAGTCACAATGGCCAACCTCTAATAAGGGGCAATAGTCTTATTACACCTACTAACCACAGGATGGCAGGGCTGGGAGATGGCACGTTGCTTCTTTGTTAACTTTGCAGTTTGGCTCAGCACTTTGTACCCAGAAATATTAATCCTTATGGCTGTAGTAGATCCACCCTCTGAGCTTTTCAGTTGTCATTGCCTTTAACTTTTTTGTTAAAGGGTCTCTGTCAGCAGATGTTTGGTATGTAATCTGACAGGGCCAGAGAGCCCGATTCCAGCGATGTGTCACTTAGGTCAAGGTTCCCCAACTCCAGTCCTCAAGGCCCACCAACAGGTCATGTTTTCAGGATTTCCTTAGTATTGAGAAATCAATATATGTGCACTAGAGAGTATATCATCTAGAGCAGGGTTCCCCAACTCCAGTCCTCAAGGCCCACCAACAGGTCATGTTTTCAGGATCTCCTTAGTATTACCCAGGTGATAATTGCATCACCTGTGCAATACAAAGGAAATCCTGAAAACATGACCTGTTGGTGGGCCTTGAGGACTGGAGTTGAGGAACCCTGATCTAGAGCACTGAAGAACCATATATGCAATTAGGTACGTTTTAAAATTATTTTTATTGAAAGAGCATTAAAAAAATCAAAGAACCAATTGACAAGAAGTGATAAGCTAGGTGCCTCAAGTAATAAGGAAAACATGCCAGGGCACTCACTTAAATGTTCATATACAAAATAAAGAGCAGATAGTTAGATAGTATTCACCACCACAAAAATGCAGAAGTACTAGCCGCTATTGGATGTTAACCATCTATATCCAGATAAAGTTGCATTTTAAAGGCAAACTAGAAAAGGTACAAGTGCCTATCAATAATGGAGTCCATTTGATACATTTGCTTATTATATCTATGGGTATAGAGAGAGCACATACAGAAAATTGTATGACACCTGATGTATAGATATATAATGAGGTTATAAGGTGCATACAGTGCTAGCAGCATTAGTTTAACGCAGAGTACATGTGTCAAAGGAGGCCCATTTCATGTAAACACAGTGTACCTGCCCATCCATGTAAAGAGTATATAAAATAATGAGCATGAGGCTACATAGAAGTGATGATGAAGGGATCCCAACCTGGTTACCTATATCGCCGTGGTGTGCAGCTAACGGTCCGCTCCGGGTGGCAGTGGCGTTTCCCCACCCCAACGTACGTTTCGTTATTTCTTCCTCAGGGAGCGTGTATGGGATAACAAGTCTTATGATAATAAATAGAACTGTGTAGCCAATCAGATGCGCCCTTAGTGACCGGCCTCTCGAACAGCTGAGCCTCATACGCAAAATGCCCTAATGTCATTGCGGCGCACCGGCTATTGTGCGCATGTCCGAATGTGGAGTAATCAGCCTTCGGTAGGCGGGGCGCAGAGAGGCAGCGCCGTCACTGATGATGATGCGTATCAGTGCATCATGTGACCGGAAAGCGTCAGACTCAGGACATCGCTCAGTGTCCGGCGCGCACTGACAGGACAATAGCTTGAAGGGCAATCACGAGGTCCATTAATCATGAAATATCAATATATACAGGAGCATAATATCAATCATCATGAAGATAAACATTAGACAGGTGATAATTGAATCACCTGTGCAATACAAAGGAAATCCTGAAAACATGACCTGTTGGTGGGCCTTGAGGACTGGAGTTGGGGAACCCTGACTTAGGTTACTGGGTGCATCAGCTGTGATGTAATCAGTTTTTTTTACCTCAAAGCTGAAAATGCTAACCCCTCCCACACCACAGCTAACCACGCCCACACATCTGCTTTGCCCACACCATATATACCACCGCCCACACCACAGCTGTCCCTCCCACACATCTGCTTTGCCCACACCACAGCTGTCCCTCCCACACTAGAGCCAACACCGCCTACACCACAGCTAACACCGCCCATACCACATACCGCCACCCACACCACAGCTAACACCGCCCACACCACATCTGCTTTGCCCACACAGCTGTCCCTCCCACACCACATCTGCTTTGCCCACACCACAGCTGTCCTTCCTACACCACATCTGCTTTGCCCACATCACAGCTGTTCCTCCCACACCACATCTACTTTGCCCACACAGATGTCCCTCCCACACATCTGCTTTGCCCACACCACAGCTGTCCCTCCCACACCACATCTGCTTTGCCCACACAGCTGTCCCTCCCACACCACAGCTGTCCCTCCCACACATCTGCTTTGCCCACACCACAGCTGTCCTTCCTACACCACATCTGCTTTGCCCACACCACAGCTGTCCCTCCCACACCACATCTACTTTGCCCACACATCTGCTTTGCCCACACCACAGCTGTCTCTCCCACACCACATCTGCTTTGCCCACACAGCTGTCCCTCCCACACCACATCTGCTTTGCCCATACCACAGCTGTCCCTCCTACACCACATCTGCTTTGCCCACACCACAGCTGTCCCTCCCACACCACAGCTAACACCGCCCACAATACATACCCACACCCACACCTAACACTGCCCACACCACATATACCCCCTCCCACACATTTGCTTTGCCCATACCACATATACCCCCGCTCACACCACAACTGTCCCTCCCACCCCACAGCCAACACCGCCCACACCACAGTTGTCCCTCCCACACCACGGCTAACACTGCCCACACCACATACCCCCACCCTCACCTAACACTGCCCACACCACGTATACCCCCTCCCACACCACATCTGCTTTGCCCATACCACATATACCCCCGCCCACACCACAGCTGTCCCTCCCACACATCTGCTTTCCCACACCACAGCTATCTCTCACACACATCTGCTTTCCCCACACCACAGCTGTCCCTCCCACACATCTGGTTTGCCCACACTACCGCTGTCCCTCCCACACCACAGCCAACACCGCCACACCACATATCCCCGCGCACACCACAGTTGTCCCTCCCACACCACAGCTAACACCGCCCACACCACATACCCCCACCCACACCTAACACTGCCCACACCACGTATACCCCCTCCCACACATCTGCTTTTCCCATACCACATATACCCCCGCCCCACCCCACCACCACAGCTGTCCCTCCCACACATCTGCTTTGCCCACACCACAGCTGTCCCTCCCACACTACAGCCAACACCGCCTACACCACAGCTAACACCGCCTACACCACATACCCACACCACAGCTAACACCGCCCACATCACATCTGCTTTGCCCACACAGCTGTCCCTCCCACACCACATCTGCTTTGCCCACACCACAGCGGTCCCTCCTACACCACATCTGCTTTGCCCACACCACAGCTGTCCCTCCCACACATCTGCTTTGCCCACACAGATGTCCCTCCCACACTACATCTGCTTTGCCCACACAGCTGTCCATCCCACCACATCTGCTTTTCCCACACCACAGCTGTCCCTCCTACACCACATCTGCTTTGCCCACACCACAGCTGTCCCTCCCACACCAGCTAACACCGCCCACAATACATACCCACACCCACACCTAACACTGCCCACACCACATATACCCCCTCCAACACATTTGCTTTGCCCATACCACATATACCCCCGCCCACACCACAACTGTCCCTCCCACCCCACAGTCAACACCGCCCACAATTCATACCCACCCCACCTAACACTGCCCACACCACATATACCCCCTCCCACACATCTGCTTTGCCCATACCACATATAACCCCGCCCCCACCCCCCACCACAGCTGTCCCTCCCACATCTGCTTTGCCCACACCACAGCTGTCCCTCCCACACTACAGCCAACACCGCCTACACCACAGCTAACACCGCCCACACCACATACCCCCACCCACACCACAGCTAACACCGCCCACACATCTGCTTTGCCCACACAGATGTCCCTACCACACCACATCTGCTTTGCCCACACCACAGCTGTCCCTCCTACACCACATCTGCTTTGCCCACACCACAGCTGTCCCTCCCACACCACATCTGCTTTGCCCACACAGATGTCCCTCCCACACCACATCTGCTTTGCCTACACCACAGCTGTCCCTCCCACACCACATCTGCTTTGCCCACACAGCTGTCCCTCCCACACCACATCTGCTTTGCCCACACCACAGCTGTCCATCCTACACCACATCTGCTTTGCCCACACCACAGCTGTCCCTTCCACACCACAGCTAACACCGCCCACAATACATACCCACACCCACACCTAACACTGCCCACACCACATATACCCCCTCCCACACATTTGCTTTGCCCATACCACATATACCCCCGCCCACACAACTGTCCCTCCCACCCCACACCACATACCCCCGCCCACACCACAGTTGTCCCTCCCACACCACAGCTAACACTGCCCACACCACATACCCCCACCCTCACCTAACACTGCCCACACCACGTATACCCCCTCCAACACATCTGCTTTGCCCATACCATATACCCCCGCCCACACCACAGCTGTCCCTCCCACACATCTGCTTTCCCCACACCACAGCTGTCCCTCACACACATCTGTTTTCCCCACACCACAGCTGTCCCTCCCACACATCTGCTTTGCCCACACTACTGCTGTCCCTCCCACACCACAGCCAACACCGCCCACACCACATATCCCCGCGCACACCAGTTGTCCCTCCCACACCACAGCTAACACCGCCCACACCACATACCCCCACCCACATCTAACACTGCCCACACCACGTATACCCCCTCCCACACATCTGCTTTGCCCATACCACATATACCCCCGCCCCACCACAGCTGTCCCTCCCACACATCTGCTTTGCCCACACCACAGCTGTCCCTCCCACACATCTGCTTTCCCCACACCACAGCTGTCCCTCCCACACATCTGCTTTCCCCACACCACAGCTGTCCCTCCCACACATCTGCTTTCCCCACACCACAGCTGTCCCTCCACACCACAGCCAAATCACATACCCCCACCCACACCTAACACTGCCCACCCCACATATAACCCCTCCCAAACCACATCCAACCCCACCCACACAGCTGCCTCTCCCACATCAGATGTAACTCCACCCACACCATATGTAACCCTGCCCATATCACAGCTAACCACAATCACACACATCTAACCCTTCCCACACCACATCTAACTTCTCCCACACCAGGTTCTCAGTGTACATAGCTATAGACAGTGAGCTGCTTATCATTCAAGGGGATGGAGATGGACTTGGGCTCATGACAATAGAAAAAAAAGAAACAGCGCCCCAGACCGTGGTGAAGAAATAAGTCTTACATTTATTCTGCCTCCTGGGGCGACGTTTCGGTCAAAAGACCTTTTTCAAGCACAGTACAAAAGTGTTCAAACCACCCTTAAATACAACAAGAACCACCCACTAATTAACAGATCACCAACAGAAAATACACATATAAATATACAAAGGTACAAATCCCAACACATAATTAAACACAATCCTACTGAGTATCTGTTCTACTAATGGTTAAGTCAACATCAAAATCGCTAGTTCTGATCGCTATTATACATAAAGGAAAATGCAGAAACCAACTCCCAAAGATCACATGTCAACAAAAAAGGCATCCCACCAATCGTTAAAGAGCATTCCCATTGTCATAGTAACAGCCATTCCCCAAAAAGGCGGTCACAAAACCCCAGAACCAATCATAGAAAACATAACAGCGCATGTCACAGCGTCATCATAGTAACCTATAGCGAATCGCAAGAGTGTATAACGGCGCATGTCACAGCGTCATCATAGTAACCTATAGCGAATCGCAAGAGTGTATAACGGCGCATGTCACGGCGTCTTCACAGCGCATGGTACAGCACATATCCCAGCAGACTTAAGCGCCGCACAGATCCAATCTGGTCACGCTGATGAATATGTCGCGCTGCTCCATACTATTACACATGTCCGGACATCTCAATTAGCAGCTCTCATGTTCTTGCATTGAATTTCCATTGTATTTTTGTCTAGTTGACTTCCAGATACTCCCAGGCGATTGTATAACCGAAGATGTCCATCATAGTTATAAGCGCCCATATATGTATTGGACCGACACAAAGTAACAAAACCACATAATATGGGAAGAAATACCAGTACATCAAAAAAATCACATCAATTGGCAGGAATACCTATGGAAATATAAAGCTCAGATATAACATTAAAAAGAAACAAATAATTTCATCATTAAATACATTTTACTCAGGATACGGTTCAAGCAAGCATAAAACCTTATAAACAATCTCAAATACCCATACCCAGAAAACTTTAGACCAGGGATTCCCAGCTAGTCTCCCATGCCACTACTGGCCCAGCCTAAGGCTATGTGCACACGTTTATGATTTTTTGCGGTTTTTTTTTTGCATTTTTTCACGGCAAAAAACGCTTAAAAAACGCATGAATTAAGCATCATATTATTTTGAATGCATTCCGCAATTTTTGTGCACATGGTGGTTTTTTTTCCGCGAAAAAAAAAACGCATTGCGGAAAAAACACATCATGTTCATTAATTTTGAGGTAAATCTGCATATTTCCCGCTATATTATTGACCTAGAATGTTCAGGAAAAATTTGCGGTAAAAACGCGCAGAAACGCACCAAAAACCGCGCAAAAACACGATAAGAACGCATCGTTTTTTCTGGGAAAAAGTCCGGTTTTCCTCAGGAAATTTCTGCAAACATTCCGCAACGTGTGCACATAGCCTAAAGCTGCTTAGCCGCTGCGATCCGACAAGTGCATGCACCTTCAGCCTAAAGTGGTTGCTAGCTCCACATTATGTAAATATAGTTAGATACACATCCAATTAGATATAAATCTATCATAGGACAAGCGATATAAGGCAGACATAATAGGGGTTTATTTGCAGCATAATATCATTCAATCCGGGCGACAATGTAACCCAGGTACTAAGGTGGAATAAATCCACAGTTGTCAAACAAATAAAATAAAAGTACCCAGGATGCCCTAATCCACCCTATATATCAGATAAACACATAAGAAACAGTCCAAGTGATTAATATTACGTAAAACAGTTACATACAAATAGAACGCCCCTAAATCAACCACCCCATATTAACCACAGCCCCACAATACTCAAATAAAAATTATACTCAGAATATAAACATGGTTAAAAACAATATATGAGACGCCACCAAAAAACACCCCCAAAGAAAGAAGCCGACAAACCCACATTCCCCTATAAGAGACAGCTTTGGTTATATTCAATATATTCATGCCTTTAGGTTGCCGGGTATCCAGTTCAAAAATCCACATAAGTTCCTTCTTTTTCAGAAGGGTAATCCTATCCCCACCTCGTCTGAGTACAGACACATCATCAATCACCCTGTACCGTAATTGATTGACAGAATGACCCATATCGCGAAAATGTCTCGGTACAGGAAGATCCGTCATACCAGTTCTGATCGTGCTTTTATGTTTACTAATTCTTGCTTTTACCTCCATAGTGGTCTCCCCCACATAGAAGAGACCACATGGACAACTCAGGACATAATTAACAAAGTTACTGGTACAGGTATATCGTTTCCGAATCTCATACTTCTTTCCTGTTTGGGGATGAAAAAAACTGGGCCCCTTTCACCAAATTGTTGCAGCAAGCACAACCAAGGCAAGAAAAATTACCAAGGCTTGGGCGGCTTAAAGTTGTTTGCAAATTTTTTTTAGAGCTGCCTATATCGGAGATCACCAGTTCATCTTTAAGATTCTTATTCCTCCTATAGGAAAAAAGTGGTGACAATTGGAACTCATCAACATTGACAAGCAGTGACCAATACTTCAATATGATCCCAGAGATCCTTTTACTCATGCCATTAAACGTCGACACAAAAGGTATTCTTTTCTTAGGTACAGTGATAGTTTTAGGTACCAAAAGGTCATCTCAACGTTTATCAATGGCCAACCTTTTGAATCTGACAAGGTCAGCTTTCGGGTACCCTCTTAGAAGGAATTTGCGACACATCTCCTCCAATCTGTCATCAATCAGGGAATCACAAGAGACCACCCTCCTTACTCTCAGAAGTTGAGACCAAGGCAATGACTCCACCATTCTCCTAGGATGTTCACTGGAGAAATGCAACAGATTGTTTCTATCCATGGCCTTGACAAACAAATCCATCTGCAAGGTCCCCTCCTCCTTGTAAATAAGAGTGTCCAAGAACTGCATTCTCTCCTGTGAACACTCCATGGTGAACCATAATTCAGGAAAAATGTTATTTAGATGTTGGTGGAACAACTCTAACTCATCTCTATTGCCATCCAAGATAAGGAAGATGTCGTCGATGTAACGCCGCCAGCCCCTGACATGGCACCAAAACCGGGACCCGTACACATGTTCACCCTCAAGGACAGCCATATAGATGTTAGCATACATAGGGGCCACATTGGACCCCATGGGTGTCCCACGGCGCTGCAGGTAGTACTCATCCCCAAAGAGAAAGAAATTCCTCCTCAGGATGAACTCCAGCAGCGTCAGGACGAACCGTGCACAGTCCTGTGCCATGTCGGAGCCGGCAAGCGTCACATCAACAGCACACAACTCCGTGGGCTCATGTCCTGTCCCAGCAGTGATGAGCTACTGCTGCTAAAAGAATCATTGCAAGTAACTAACAGGACGGAGCTTGATAAGAGGCATGGCTGAAATATCTGGTTAAGCCCTGCCTCGGGCTGCTGTCAGATTGCATAAAACCTGCTGACACCTAATTTATGTTTTTTGCATTTTAATTTTTTTTTCTTCTCCTATTTTAAAACAGCCATATCTTTTCTTTATTTTCCCTCTACATAGTCTGTATGAAGGCTTGCTTTTTATGGGACAAGTTGTAGTTTTTAACACCACCATTTATTTTACCATATGTAATCAGGGGAAAATGGCTAAAAATATTCAAGTACAATAAATTGGTAAAAAAAATTAATTCTCCCATTGATTTTTGTGTGTGATTTTCACAGAACTCGCTGTACAGTAACAATGACCACCTGAGTCTCCAAGTCAGGAATTACTGATGCCAAAGTTGTAGTTTTTTTTTTACTATGTTAATGGCTTGATAAATTGTTAACTTTGGTTTGATCCGCCACTTTCTGAGACCCATCACTTTCATTTCTCCATGAATGGCGCTACATGACTGATTTTTGCATGGCAAGCTGCTGCTTATGTTACTACCATTTTAGGTCGACATGACATTTTCCTTCTTATTGCATTTTCTTATAGTGCTGCAGTGACCCAAAAAAATGCAATTCTAGAGTTTTGATTTTTTTCCCCTTTTACCAGCATTTATGAATTAGATGAATTTTATATTTTAATTAAATTTTTTAATGGAGACTGTCATACCAAATATGTATTATTATTTTTAGATTTCTTTATTTTAACTGGGGAAAAAGGAGAGCGATTACATTTTTTTCCTATTTTTTTTAACTTTAATATTTTTAAAAACTTCTTTTACACCTTATTTTATTGAAAAACATTACTAAAAAATGTATTTTTTCCTGCGCCTGGTGTCAATCAGTACGAATGGCTGACAACTGGCCATACAGCGTCTGCATAAAAACAGCCGGCCGTGCAACCACTATCATTGCCTGTGATGGGAGAGCAGAGGAAAATGGGCCATTGTTGTTATTGACACTCATGTGACATGAGTTCGTTATTGTTAAAGGGGTGATCCGGGTCTACGTCATCTTTTACTATTCGTGTAAGAACTAACAGGCAGGTAGCTGCTAACAGGCAATACTGACTATTGCACCAGCTGAGATTAGGGACATTTTTTGTGAGGCAGTACGGTAGCTTAGTGCTTAGCTATGGGGTCCTGGGTTCAAAGCCCACTACATCAGCAAGGAGTTTTTCTTTTCCCAGTGTTTCCATGACTTTCCTTCCTTCACATTCCAAAGACATTCAGACAAGGTCGGCCATGCACTGCACAATCCGTCAGCGCTACATTAGCCAGCACGATACCTGTTCACTCATTCTATTCTACTGTCCTTATGCCGATCTTAGCGATGTCCCGGACTCAGACCTCACTGTGTCACTGTGACTTCCCCATTACTCGGAGATATCAGGTCTGTTCTCGCTTTCCATACTTGCCTGATCAGGATTCTACGTCTTGAAGCCTGCCGCCATGGTCTTCACTCAGACGGTCGTCATTCCACCTGGCGTTTATCAAGGCCTGTGTAGACCTGTGCTCCATGTCTTTGGTGGCACACCCCTACAAAGACCAAGAAAGTAAAATGGGCTCAAGACAAAGGAAGTCTAATCAAAAGCCTTCCAGTACTACTGACCTTGGTGCCTTGTTCAAAGAGATAGGCTCTCGTGCGGACACGCTCATTCATTGCCTCCAGCTCCACCTTGTATTCCTGACTTCTTCTGTGATCCGAATGTCTAGATGATAAAACACAAGTGGAAGCTGAATACCTCCTCGTATAATCATGTATGGAGTGCAGGCGGCAGAGATTTTGTGCTTGTGACTGCAGACTTGCGAATCCTCTCAGCGCACACTGCTCACTGTGAGGATTCTCTGGTCTCAGTGCCGGAACAGCGGTCACGTGAATGCAAATATGTGATATGCAGACTCCTGGCCGAAACCTGACTAGACTAGTTTTGGCATGCACAATATTAGTATATTGCATGAAGGCTGAAACAGTCTAGTCAAGATCTGTCCAGTAGTTTGCATATTGCATACTTGCAGTCACGTGACTGCTGTTCCCTGGGCTGATACCGGAGAATCCTCACAGCGAGCAGTGTGCGCTGGGAGGATTCACAAGTCTGCAGTCACATGGAGTGAGTCACGATGAAATGGTGCCTCCCAGGTACGACACCAGGGAAATGCCATTACCCCTTCAGGTTCTCAACTCCACAATCACTACTAGCTGCAGGGTGAGTGACCTCACAGAGAAGAGCACCAGATTAAAGCACTTTATGCAGGACCCCATTCCTACTGTAGTGTGCTTTGCTACAGAAAGTGTGTATGGGAGAGAGGGGGAGGAGGAGATGATGCTGGAGGTCTTTCTCTGGTGCCTTTTAAGATGGCAAATTTTGGATTTTGAAGAAAACAACATCAAAAGCTTCAAGAAAGTAGCAAAGGAAAAAAAACAAGTGGCATGGAATGAAAATGTAAGCAAACCTACAGTACTGTAATGTTCAGCCCAGGAGAGCAGTTACGTGCGAGGCATCCCTGCTGTGTTTCTGAACGGCACAGGAGCGAGTACAATTCTCCAGCCCCTTCCTCCCAGTAGAGTCAAGCTGTGGTCACGTGGGGCTTTACCACATATAGAAGAAAGGTGTTATCTATTCTTACATAGAAGTATCTCTTGTCTGGTCACCTGCTGGGACTTCTCTTCTCTGACTGGACAGTGCAGTGGGCGGTCTAAAGAAGTGCCGGCAAGTAACATTACATTCGGGGGCGTGGCCTGAGGGAGATGTGAGCACACGCGTGCTGCAGGAGCTCCCGCTGGATATATGACAGTTTGATAGATTGCAGCCACTATTTAGCTGTTAAATTCACATTGGAGGGGGTGCTGACCCTGACCACAGGCTCTGTAAATCAGGAGTGCACAATAAAATGGCTGGGAAGAAAGGAGGCAAAAGGCCAGCAGGCGAGTCGGAGAAGAAGGCACAAGATGGCGCCGGTGGAGAAGATGTATTGATGGTGGGCCCGGAGAAGGATGGGGGAATCCCCAGCAGGTCAGATGCGGTGTCTAAACTGCGGAGGTTCGCCAGGCTGGAGGAAGATAAGCAGTGTCCGGCACGTGCAGGTAGAGGTCAGAGGGGGCTTGCGGGGAATGCAGAGGAGCCAGAGGAATCTGGTGTGGAGGATGGTGAGGAGAGTGACTGCAAAAGCCGGGAGGAAGACCAAGGAACTATGAAATGGGAGAGAGGTGAGATGGAGGAATGTAAGCGGCAAATGGGGGGGATGGTGATCCCAGAGGAGCCCACATTAAAAGACTTGTTCAAGCTGGCACTGCACTCTCACACTACTATTACTGAGGTAGCAGCACAGCTGGGGGTCCTGCAGGCCAGCATGTCTAAGTTACAGCACTCCATGCATGTCACTAAGGAGAGGATGGGGGAAGCTGAGAAACGTATTAGCACTGTGGAAGATACTATTGCAAAATCTGACAAGCAGCATCAGCGTATGGCCACTGCAATGTCAGCTGTGCAGGCAAAGACTGATGACCTAGAGAATAGGTCAAGACGTAACAATGTGCGGATTATTGGGGTGCCGGAAAAAACGGAAGGCTCTGCACCCACCGAGTTCTTTGAACAGTGGCTGTTGAACACTATTGGCCAGAACAACCTGTCCCATTTATATGCCGTGGAAAGAGCTCACCGTGTCCCCGCATTCCCCCTCCCCCTGGCCGTCCTCCAAGACAAGTGCTTGTCAAGGTTCTGCATTATCGGGACAGGGATGCTATTCTTCGCTTTTCCAAGAATCATCCGGACCTGAAAATCAACGGCTCCAGGATTTCCATTTACCCGGACTTCTCTATGGAGGTTCAAAAGCAGAGGGCCAAATTCGTTGACATTAAGAAGAGGTTGAGAGCCCTGGGTGTGCCGTACTCAATGATATATCCGGCTAAACTGAGAGTGGTAGACGGGGACACTGTCCATTTCTTCCCGGATGCAAAGGAGGCCCTTAACTGGATGGACAGAAACGAGACGCATCTCCGCAAGGCAAATTCTAAAGGCTCCGCTGGCTGACTGAGCTGACTTGTCCTTTAATCGGGACGGGTCTTGTCCTTTAATCGGGACCGGATCTTACATATATCCACTCTTCCCTCCTGAATACCTTTTTCTCAGGAGGAAGACCCTCCCTCTCATTTTGGGAAATAATCTTGCTGTGCATTGGAGGGGGAGGGAGAAATTTTCCTACCTTTTTCTAGTTCATGTGTTCTGGACATGTTAAATGTATTTAACAGAAAGCTAAATGTGAATGTTTTATGGTTAACTGTTGAGTATTGTTTGGCTGCAATCACTAGCCATATGCTACTCCCAGAGTTTGGGGAGTAAAGCGGGTTTGCTTCGGTGAAGTGGATACTCTGAATCGGATAAAGTACGTCCTCTCCTCCGTGACACCTGGAGGAGATGGAAAGCTTGAGTTGGGTGAAGTTGGGGCATTGTGTGAGGGGGGGTGGAGGGGGGAATGTTAAACTATTGTCTATGTCACACAGGTTCGAGTGGAGACAGCCTTACTAATTCACAAATGAGGAAATGGATGACACGGTATTTGGGGTTGCAGGGTAATGGCGGATAAAATAAAAATAATAAGTTGGAACGTTAGAGGGTTGGCGTCCGGAGTAAAAAGACAGGCAATGTTTACTTTCTTGCTTGATGCCAAACCTGCAGTCATATGCTTGCAAGAAACCCACTTGATAAAGAGTAGAACGCATCTTCTTAAAAAAAGATGGCTGCAGGCGGGGTATCATGCAACATATTCCTCATACTCATGGGGGGTCAGTGTTCTTGTTCGCACAGGTATACCTTTTGAACAGTGTAAAGTGATTATAGACCCGCTGGGACGGTTCGTATGCTTGCTATGTAAATTGTCTGGTATACTGATGCTACTGATCTCGATATATATCCCTCCGCCGTATTGTGGGAAAGTGCTGCACAAGGTCATGGAGCTAGTGGGCGATTTCCCGGGGGTTCCCTTTCTGATAATTGGTGACTTCAACAATGTTCCTGATGCCCATTGGGACAGAGGTGGTCGGGAGGCACTGAGACTGGGTGGTAATTGCACCCCCTTTGGGGCGGTTCTGAAAGAGACTGCACTAATAGACATATGGAGAACCCATCACCCCGGAACTTATAAGTACTCCTGCTTCTCGCCCGCCTCTGCCTCGCTGTCCAGGATTGATCTGGCCCTGGGGAATGGTCTGATGCCAAGTCTAGTGGGTGAGGTAACTTATTTGGCTAGAACTCTGTCGGATCACTCGCCTATGTGTGTGGTGCTTCAGGGGCAGGGCTCTGAGTTTTCGAGGAGACCCCTGTGGAGGCTAAATCCGTTCTGGCTCCAGCTGTTTGATCTGGACGGCCATGTGGGGGATGACCTGACAGAGTTCTTTAAAATTAATATGGGCTCGTCTTCGGTATTGATGGTATGGGAAGCCATGAAGGCTTACTTCAGAGGGTTGTGTATTAAAGACATATCGCAAGTTAAAACCGAAACTGGCAGAAGAGACCAGGAGTTGATTAGGTCATTAGAGGGAGCAGAGGCGGCACTAATTGAGGAGCAAACCCCTGAGGCCCGGGAACGTTTGAGATCAGCGCAGAGAGAGGTTTGTAATATGACTATGAAAACTGCGGAGAGGAAAAGGCTGTTCTGCACGATGAAGTTTTTCGAGGAGGGAGAGAGAGCGGGTCACCTTCTGTCCAGGGTGGTGGCGGCCCAAAGGGAATCGGCGTATATCACTAAATTAAAGGGGAAAGACGGATGTGAGCATACAGGCAGTAGGGCCATACTGGAGGTAATGATGGGATTTTACTCAAATCTGTACCAGTCACATGTGCAGCCATCGGAGGAGGAAATTGATAACTTTTTAGTGGGGGTGCAGCTTCCACGACTCTCACTAGCGGAGCAGAGGCTTCTTGAGGAGCCCTTTGATATGGAGGAACTTGAGGCCGCTCTGGCCTCTGTACCTAGTGACAAGGCCCCAGGGGGGGACGGTATCCCAGGAGAAGTCTACAAAAAATACAAAGAGGTGTTGCTTCCCAAGTTGATGGAGGTTTACACTGCGAGTTTGGCGGGGGGGGAGTTGCCCAGGTCCATGCGAGAGGCAATAATTGTTGTCCTACCAAAGCAGGGAAAAGATTTGACGGATCCAGCTTCATATCGTCCGATCTCTTTGTTGACCACTGACATTAAGTTATTGGCCAAAATGCTGGCGAACCGACTTACCAAGGTCATCGAATCCCTAATTCACCAAGACCAGTCAGGGTTTATGCCCAATAAATCCACAGCTATAAATCTCCGGCGATTATACTTAAACATGCAGGCGAGGGCGGATAATGTGGGACAGAGGGTAATAGTTTCCCTGGATGCCACTAAAGCGTTCGACAGTGTGGAGTGGAGGTATTTGTGGGCGGTAATGAGAACCATGGGATTTGGTGATCAGTTTGTGGGTTGGGTACGTTTGCTATATACATCCCCTAGTGCTAAACTACGGGTTAATGGTCTGCTGTCTGAGAGTTTCTCCCTATATAGGGGAACGAGGCAGGGGTGCCCCCTGTCCCCCCTACTGTTTGGATCGCTGTAGAGCCGTTAGCTGCAAAGATACGTGGTACCACAGATATTCGGGGATTCCAATATGGCTCCCACGTAGAGAAAGTGGCCTTATACGCGGATGATGTGCTACTGTTTCTGGCTGACCCGAGCGACTCCCTAAGTTTGGCTATGGCAGTTATTAGTAAATTCGGCTCTATTTCTGGACTGACTATCAACTGGAATAAATCCGTGTTGCTTCCCGTGGACTCGGCGGTTCCCCTAGCGCTAGACCCTGGGACCCCTTTGAGGCTGGTTAGTGAGTTTAAATATTTGGGCATTGTGATCTCTGCTAAATTGGAGGAATATGAACGGCTCAATCTTACCCCCCTTATCAATAAGTTTCAACAAAAAATTGCAGCGTGGAAGAAACTATTCCTGTCTGTGGCGGGTAGAGCAAATTTATTAAAAATGATCCTCATGCCCCAACTCCTATATATACTCCATAATACGCCTGTCTGGTTGGCGCAAAATAAATTGTACCGGATTCTCTTTTCCGGGACTTGATCTGGAAGGGTAGTAGGGCACGCATTAAACTTGAATATCTACAGAGGTCAAAAGAGGAGGGGGGCCTGGCAATCCCGAACCCGTGGGTTTATTATGTGTCATCCCAATGTCAGCATATGGTGGGGTGGGGGGAGCCTACCCAATCTACGTCGGCTGGGAAGCTCATTGAGTTTATAGTGGGCAGAGGTCCGTTGCTTGCTAGTCTAGAGGCTGGTAGGTTCCGGGTGAACCCTAAGAGGCTCCCGACGATCGCTATGGTGGACAAGATTTGGCAAAGAGTTAGAAAATGGAGGGGCATTACGGAGCTCATGCGCTTCTCGTCGGTTTGGTTTGACCCGAGACTGGGGGAGTTAATGCGTCTGAGGGGATTTGCTCAATGGAGAAGGGTCGGGATATGGTTTGTGTCACAGCTGTTGGTTGGCGGCATGCTTAAGACTTTTGAGGAGATCAGGAAGGAATTCCCTCTGAGTCAATCCCTCTTTTTTCAATATTTGCAGCTGCGGCATGCAATCAATCGACAGCTTAAAACATCAAGAATAGTGGTGCAATCAGATGCGATGGTGAATCTTATAGGGTCACTAAGGGGCACTAAGAGTTTCATCTCCCTCGTATATAGGGGTTTTTTGGATTCATTCCTGGTATGGCACCCGGCTAAGTCCAGAGAAAAATGGGAAGAGGATGTGGGACCAATCTCGGACTCTCAGTGGGAGAGCGTATTACAATTCATCCCCAAGGTCTCTATGAGTGAAGCCAGGAGAGTCTCACAACTCTACCTAACACATAGGGTATACAGGACCCCGGTCTGGATGAAGAGGGCGGGCCTGAGGAGGGATTCCTGCTGTCCGTGCTGCTCTGAGGATGGGGCAGATCTCCTACATATGATGTGGTCCTGCCCTGCCCTACAGAACTTTTGGGTACAAACGCCTTAATTTGACTCAGGAGGTAATGGGAGTGGATCTTATAAGGAACCCGCTGACGTGTGTATTGGGGTGCATGGAGGATATCGCGGTTGATGAGTGGGGGAAGCTGACCATAGCCAGAATCCTATATGCTGCCAGAAAGCTCATTGCGGCCCACTGGTTAGATGACAAAGCGCCAGTTAGACAAGAACTGATTAATAAGGTTAACTTTTTTGTTATGATGGAACAGAACATATATGCGAAAAGAGGTCAGCACATGCAGTTTGAGAATGTGTGGGGTGGCTGGATGGAGCACCCGGGCCTGGCTTCGGAGGCTCTTATGAGAGAAAGAATGCGTCTGCCTACGTGCCCTTGACCCTCTGAGTTGGTACTTTAAACAGGGATCGTAAGTGGTTGTCTCGAAAAAAAGGATTCAAAATGTGACATGGTGTGTGATATGTGCAATGATTTAAAGGGAAGGGGTTAGGGTGGAGGGGGGGAGGGTAGGGGACTTAGGATGTAAGAATAGTTATATTGCCTGTCAGGTTGAATACGGTTTATATTATATGCTAAAGTTAAATGTACTGTCAAAGTTTCATGCTGACAATTTTTAAATAAAATCATCTGATTTAAAAAAAAAAGTAACATTACATTCACTGTGCACAGAGCACTTGCTTGTCTCCGACGCAGCTCCTTCAGACTGCAAGACGGGGATGGGAGATCTACCTCCCTCGCGGGCCAAATGTTATCAGCTTGCGGGCCAGATTGGTCAGAGTTTGACACTTGTGACCTAGGGTATTTATTTTTTAACAGCTTTTTTTGATATATCGACATGGTGTTTTTTCCTATGCACTGAAATATTTCATTTATACATAGCGCTATGCTTGCACTACATCTAGCAAAGATCTTTACCATTTTCTGAGTGACCCCGCTTATTCTGCATTTGGTTCTATTTATTAATTTCTACACATGAATATTAAAAGTATATATTTTATTCTACTGGACATTGGCTTCCCTTTTTTTCTTTTATTTTTTGAGCTGCCCATATTACTTTTGGACTGTATTTGGAATGCTTACATAATTCAGGGCAACAAGACTACATCTAGTTCAGTGCAGTATGTCCTAGGGAACTAATGTATAGGGTTAGTGGGTGGTCAGCAGGACCAGACCAAATGAAGAAAGAAGGGTGGTGGTACTTATGAGCTACCCTGAGGCCAGATCTAATGAAAATCCTGCTTTCCTACATCAGACCGCTCAAGGAACCTCCCACGTTCTGGTGAAAGTTGCCATTCTCTGTGGACTTACATGGCAGTCAGGCTGGAGTTGTGTAGCTCCAGCATCCTAGAAAAGACATCACCCACATTAGTCAGCTGTAGGCCTTTACTTACCTCTTCTGTTTCAGCTTCTCGTCTTTACATTCTGCTAAAGGCTTGTGTGAATCCAGTGCTTTAGCCCGTCTGGACACAGCATTCTGCATTGCCAGACATTTCTGCTGATGCTCAAGAAGCCACTTTTCTCTCTCGATGGCCTGGTTATCTCTATCCTGTACAGAAGATCTGCAAGAACGTGAGTCTATATGTGGACTGCGTGCATTATAAATTCTCAGAATGGTAGCAAGTCTCCCTGTTCCAAGAGTTTCCCATCACAGTGGTGGCATTTTGCTAGGATCATTGGGTGTATGTTACAGCCCGGGTTCCCACAGATCCGGATGTAGATGCTTAGGCTCTATTCACATCTGATTTATAGATTGCTTTGTAAACTGAAACCACGACATAGTGCTGAAACTGTACACTTCGCAGACATGTGCCTTGTTTGCAGCGCTAGTTAACCTGTAAAAATCCTAAAGGAAATGGATGTTCTTATTCTTTTTCCTGGTGTCTTACTGAATTTCGAGGTTTTAATCCCATGAATAGCGTAAAACACCTAAAACTTGCCTATGAAAACCTGTTCTTGAGAAAGCGTGCATGCACACAAGACCACCGTAGGCCATTCTGGAGCATTACCCCGCACGAGAACTTGCTATGTTGTAGAATAAAACAATATGACAAGTGCCACAGATTATGTTATCCTGCACCACTGGTTGCATGTCACTGAGCACAATGGAGTCTCAGCCGCGGAGTCAGAAATGCTGATCTCTGGAAGACCGAGTGAGAACGGTGTATCTGGAGATAGAGCAAGGAAGCCATCTGTACCATGTTACCAGACTCCAGACCTCACAGAGAACATCAGAACTGAGAACCATCATACCCAGGACCCACACATACAACGGGCTCCAGCTACAAGTCGGGACAGTATTTTGTGGTGTTCTCAACTTCTCACGATCTGAACTGAGGAGCCAAGGGTTGGTTTCCCATAGATCTACATAAGAGCTATCCTCATAGAGCAAAGTCACACACAGGTGTACACCACCAAAAATAGTCAAATTCAGGATAGAAAGAGAAAAAAAATGTGTGCAATTAAAATTTAACTTTTAATTAACCCGTAAAATTGTATTACTAAAAAAAAAAAATTTCATACACCAAAAGGTGTATATTGGGTCTAATGTGACCCACAAATCCCCAGATAGAAGAAAAAAAAATTAAATCAGAGGGATAACAACTTTTGTCCCTTGGAATTATTAGTTGTAAATTCCCTATAAGGTAGTAGATGACAGGCACCAATAAGTCATAGGCTGTAATGACCTAGATATTAGAACTATACATAAAGTTCCCCACAATGAGGGGTACTAATTCATGAGAAGCTGTCTAATCAGCCACTACTAAGCAGTCATAGTTTTCTCTTGTTCCACATCGCCCATAATAAAATTATATGAGTAGATATATATACCTCAGTTACTGTGAAGCTACTGGCACCATGGTGCCTAGAATGGTAAGGCGTTTCAGCGCTCACAATCATCAAAGCGGCTTATGTCCACCCACATAAATAGATATATATGTCTAATCTATTGTGGAACTACTGGCACCATAATGCCCTGTTAGCAAAACGTTCCAGCGCTCACACTAAATAAAGCGGCTTTAGTCTGCCTATATGTCTAATCTATTGTGGAACTACTGGCACCATAATGCCCTGTTAGCAAAACGTTCCAGCGCTCGCACTCAATAAAGCGGCTTTAGTCTGCCTATATGTCTAATCTATTGTGGAACTACTGGCACCATAATGCCCTGTTAGCAAAAGGTTCCAGCGCTCACATTCAATAAAGCGGCTTTAGTCTGCCTGCATGATCGCTAATGAGATCTCCAATCAATATCGTACATATAAGCACTATGGAACTACTGGCACATAGTATCTATCTATACACATGCCCCAGATAGATACTATGACAGGCAGTCAGCAATGACATTTTATCCACATTTATGCACTTTAATGCACATACGCCATAAGCTGTTACTGATTGGTGCCTGGTGATTATCCATGTGTGAGCCTGGCAGCTTACTAGGAGCGGAGCACTGCTCTCTGCCTGAGACTCAGACAGCAGTGCAGTGTGTGTGATTGCTTTACTGCTGTTTACATGAAGGGCACTGATTAGAGATCTTATCAGCGGTCATGCAAGCAGACTAAAGGCCCCGTCACACATAACGAGATCGCTAGCGAGATCGCTGATACGTCACGGGTTTTGTGACGCAATAACGATTTCGCTAGCGATCTCGTTACGTCTGACAGGTAGCAACGATCAGGCCCCTGCTGTGAGATCGCTGATCGTTACAAAGCTTCCTGGGTCGTTGCGCTCCCGCTGGGCAGTGTGCATCGCTGTATTTGACACCTAACCAACGACCTCGTTAGCGATTCAGAACTGAGACACGTAGGCGTGCATAAATTGGACTTTTCTGCGCCCCTCGTCCCCGATTGGTGGTCGCTACAGCATTCTCATTTCTCGCCGTGCTTAAAGAAAGCAACAGAATAGCGATTCCATCCTTTGTTTCTGACCTCGTGCTGGATTGCAGATCTTAGCAGAATTCTCCGGGCTGTGTGGAGTCACAGCCGAAGAACACTACAATCCACAAACCAGAACGCTTGTCAGGAACAAAGCCCAGATGAATGGATACAGAGTCACAGCCAAAGAACGCTGCTACGATCCGAACCAGAACGCAAACAGGAACAAAGTGACGGAATTGCTACAACGTGGTTTTATTTTAAACATGCCGCCCAATCAGAACACAGTAGCGTCCACCAATCGCAGATGATTGGTGACACAGTACAGCCCCTATCAAGGTGTGGATCGTTGAAATAGCTGCTGTGTGAAAGCGTCCCAATGACCAACGAGATCGTTAGTTAGATCGCTGGGGCGGCCGAAATCGTTGGGAAGTTCTGCATGTTTGACAGCTCCCCAACGATCACGATACGGCTCTCCAGCGATCTCAAAATCGTGACGTAATAACGATCTCGCTAGCGATCTCGTTATGTGTGACGGGGCCTTTAAGCCGCGTTATTGACTGTGGGTGCTTGAATGCTCTGCTAAGAAGGCATTATGGTGCCAGTAGTTCCACTGTAATTAAGGTATATATTTATCCATGCAGGTGGACACAAGCTGCCTTACTAATTGTGAGTGCTGGAACGCTTTTACTATTCAAGGCACTGTTGTGCCAGTAGTTCCATAGTGCTTATATGTACGATATTGATTGGAGATCTCATTAGCGATCATGCAGGCAGACTAAAGCCGCTTTATTGAGTGTGAGCGCTGGAAAGTTTTGCTAATAGGGCATTATAGTGCCAGTAGTTCCACAATAGATTAGACATATATACAGTACAGACCAAAAGTTTGGACACACCTTCTCATTCAAAGATTTTTCTGTATTTTCATGACTATAAAAATTGTACATTCACAATGAAGGCATCAAAACTATGAATTAACACATGTGGAATTATATACTTAACAAAAAAGTGTGAAACAACTGAACATATGTCTAATATTTTAGGTTCTTCAAAGAAGCCACCTTTTGCTTTGATGACTGCATTGCACACTCTTGATGAGCTTCAAGAGGTAGTCACCGGGAATGGTTTTCACTTCACAGGTGTGCCCTGTCAGGTTTAATAAGTGGGATTTTTGGCCTTGTAAATGGGGTTGGGACCATCAGTGGTGTTGTGCAGAAGTCTGGTGGATACATAGCTTATAGTCCTACTGAATAGACTGTTAGATTGTGTATTATGGCAAGAAAAAAGCAGGTAAGTAATGAAAAACGAGTGGCCATCATTACTTTAAGAAATGAAGGTCAGTCAGTCCAAAAAATTGGGAAAACTTTGAGAGTGTACCCAAGTACAATTGCAAAAACCATCAAGCGCTACAAAGAAACTGGCTCACATGAGGACCGCCCCAGGAAAGGAAGACCAAGAGTCACCTCTGCTTCTGAGGATAAGTTTATCCAAGTCACCAGCCTCAGAAATCGCAGGTTTACAGCATCTCAGATTAGAGACCAGGTCAATGCCACACAGAGTTCTAGCAGCAGACACATCTCTACAACAACTGTTAAGATGAGACTTTGTGCAGCAGGCCTTCATGGTAAAATAGCTGCTAGGAAACCACTGCTAAGGACAGGCAACAAGCAGAAGAGACTTGTTTGGGCTAAAGAACACAAGGAATGGACATTAGACCAGTGGAAATCTGTGCTTTGGTCTGATGAGTCCAAATTTGAGATCTTTGGTTCCAACCACCGTGTCTTTGTGTGACGCAGAAAAGGTGAACAGATGGACTCTACATGCCTGGTTCCCACCGTGAAGCATGGAGGAGGAGGTGTGGGGGTGCTTTGCTGGTGACACTGTTGGGGATTTATTCAAAATTGAAGGCATACTGAACCAGCATGGCTACCACAGCATCTTGCAGCAGTATGCTATTCCATCCGGTTTGTGTTTAGTTGGACCATCATTTATTTTTCAACAGTACAATGACCCCAAACACACCTCCAGGCTGAGTAAGGGCTATTTGATCAAGAAGTAGAGTGATGGAGTGCTACGGCAGATGACCTGGCCTCCACAGTCACCAGACCTGAACCCAATCGAGATGGTTTGGGGTGAGCTGGACCTCAGAGTGAAGGAAAAAGGGCCAAAAAGTGCTAAGCATCTCTGGGAACTCCTTCAAGATTGTTGGAAGACCATTTCCGGTGACTACCTCTTGAAGCTCATCAAGAGAATGCCAAGAGTGTGCAAAGTAGTAATCAAAGCAAAAGGTGGCTACTTTGAAGAACCTGGAATATAAGACATAATTTCAGTTGTTTCACACTTATTTGTTAAGCCGTATTTTTCGGACTATAAGACGCACCCAGGTTTTAGAGGTGGAAAATAGGGAAAAATATATTTGAAGCAAAAAATGTGGTAAAATATTTAATAACATAAATAACATACTATTATGTGGTGTTATTATATATAATAGTATGTTATTATGTTGGAAGCTACGGGTAGGAGATGGTGCTGCGGGACCAGTGTGGTGTCTGTAAAGTACTATGTGAAGACGCTGGAGGGTGAGTATATGAATGGGGCACGGGGCTTATATTTAAAGCACCACTCCAGCACTGAGTAATAACACTGGAGTGCTGCTTTAAGATCCCATGGGAGAACTATAACTCTCAGCATGTCCTGCAGATCCTATGGCATGCTGGGAGTTATAGTCCACCACAGGATGGCAGAGTGATTTTTTATGTGCTGTCATTACTAACCTTTTAATTAATTCTTTCTTGTACAGTGTGTCTGCAGGACCTGTGATGACATCATGAAGAGGCAGGGCTTTGTGTGGTCATGTGATGCTCCAGCCCGCCCTCTTCATGACCTCATCACAGGTCCTCCACAGGAGCATTCAGCATGGCATCAGCACAGCCCCTGTGCTGTCAGGTATGCGATGCCTCCTGCTGCACTCTGCTCCTGCCGCCTCCTTCTACTTCAGACACAGATCTCCCCAGCTGCTGCAGGAATCCAGCGCTGGGGAACCATGTGGCTCTGTCATTTGCTGCTCCCCGCTCACTGCTCAGCTGATAGGTGGGCAGGGAAGCGGCTAATGAATATTCACTGCACTTAAGTATCGGGACCAGTGGTTTCCCCAGTCCTGGATTCCTGCAGCAGAGGGGATATTTTCCTGCCTCCTGCGATCTCACTCCACCGCTGCCCCCTGCCCCCCTCCTCATGTTACATTCCGACCATAAGACGCACCCACACTTTCTTCCCAAATTTGGAGGAAAAAAAGTGTGTCTTATGGTCCGAAAAATACAATATATAATTCCACATGTGTTAATTCATAGTTTTGATGCCTTCAGTCTGAATGTACAATTTTCATAGTCATGAAAATATAGAAAAATCTTTGAATGAGGTGTGTCCAAACTTTTGGTCTGTACTGTATATCTATTTATGTGGGTGGACATAAGCCACTTTGATGATTGTGAGCGCTGAAACGCCTTACCATTCTAGGCACCATGGTGCCAGTAGCTTCACAGTAACTGAGGTATACAGTATATATCTACTCATGTAATCTTATTATGGGCGATGTGCAATATAATCTTGTGGAACAAGAGAAAACTATGACTGCTTAGTAGTGGCTGATTAGACAGCTTCTCATGAATTAGTACCCCCTCATTGTGGGGAACTTTATATATAGTTCCAATATCTAATTGATTACAGCCTATGACTTATTGGTGCCTGTCATCTACTACCTTATAGGGAATTTACAACTAATAAATAATTCCAAGGGACAAAAGTTGTTATCCCTCTGATTTAATTTATTTTTCTTCTATCTGGGGATTTGAGGGCCACATTAGACCCAATATACACCTTTGGTGTATGAATTTTTTTTTTTTTTTTTTAGTAATACAATTTTTTAATGGTTAATTAAAAGTTAAATTTTAGTTGCACACATCTTTTTTTCTCTTTCTATCCTGAATTTGGTTTCCCATAGAACTTTTCATTACCTGATGGCCATTTCCCGCCTCTTGGTGCAATCCGTAATGTAAACTGGAAGAGTATTGGATGATAAGATGGAAAGACTCGCCAAGAATCTGTGAGGAGACATCTCCGTGGAGGTTTTCTGTAGGAACAGTAACATGTGACACATTCTACACAAACTCAGGTCCTCAGATGATCAATCCATTGAATCTTAAAGGGAATCTGTCACCCTAAATTGGCGGGATATTTAAATGATGGCAGTCAGGTCAGATGGGCGGTGTTTTGGGTACTTGCCTTAACATGTTGTTCGCCGCTGTCTCCATTATTTCTGGGAATTGTAGTCGTTACCCTCCATATAACGCGCCTGCGCATTGCAATCTGCGGGCAAAGCATACTGCGCGTGCGCAATTCAAGATTGCAATGCACAGGTGCGTTATATGGAGGGCAACGACTACAATTCCCAGAAATAATGGAGACAGCGGCGAACAACATGTTAAGGTAAGTACCCAAAACACCGCCCATCTGACCTGACTACCATCATTTAAATATCCCGCCAATTTAGGGTGACAGATTCCCTTTAAAGAAGCACTTGCATCAAAATTTGTATCCCTTAATATACCGCAGTCATCATATTATATGGCATTGTGCATTTAAAATTGTTTATTTTGCCTTTACTAGTTAATTACCGCATTCTCTTTTTTCATTAGGTCTATGACATCATGTGATTAAAAACTGATTTAGGCTACTTTCACACATCAGGCTTTTTGAATCAGGCGCCATCCGTCCTATGCCTGAAAGGACGGATCCGGCGCTGATTTAAAAAAAACTGATGAACTGACAGGTTTTTGCCTGAATTCCGTCCTGACTTTTCAAACCCGAAATATTCATTTCCATTTGAAAAGAGAGAGAGAAAGGAGAGAGAGAGAGAGAGAGAGAGGTGATCATATCCTGCAGCGCTCGTCCCAACCTCTCATGTATCACTGTGGATCAGTACCTGCATGCTCGTCCTCACATCTCATGTATCATATGTGGATCAGTATCGCAGCGCCGTCCTTTCTCACCGCTCCCATGTATCACATGTGATCAGTATCCTGCAGTGCTCATCTCACTCCATGTGGATCAGTATCCTGCAGCGTCATCCTCACTTCCCATGTGGATCAGTATCCTGCAGCGCTCGTCCTCACTTCCATGTACTCATGTGGATCAGTTCCTGCATGCTCGTCCTCACCCTCATGTATCATAGTGGGTCATATCCTGCAGCGCTCGTCCTTACCTCCCATGTATCTCATGTGATCAGTATCCTGCAGTGCTCGTCCTCACCTCTCATTATCATATGTGGATCAGTATCCTGCAGCGCTCGTCCTCACCCCATGATCTCTGTGGTTCGTATCCTGCAGCGCTCGTCTCACCCACATGTGGATCAGTGTCCTGCAGTGCTCGTCTCACCTCTCATGTATCATAGTGGATCATATCCCGCAGCGCTCGTCCTCACCTCACATGTGGAGCTGTATCCTGCAGAGCTCATCCTCACCCCATGTATCCATGTGGATCATATCTGCAGCACTCGTCATCACCTCCATGTATTCATGTGGATCAGTATCTGCAGCGCTTGTCCTCGCCTCCCATGTATCTCATGTGGACAGTATCCTGCACGCATCGTCTCACCTCCCAAGTATCTCATTTGGACAGTATCCTGCAGCACTCGCCTCGCCTACCATGTATCTCATGTGGATCATAATCCTGCAGCGCTCGTCTCACCTCCATGTAAACCATTGGATCATATCTGCACGCTCGTCCTCACTCCATGTATCTATGTGATCAGTATCCTGCAGCGCTTTATCCTCACCTACCCAGTATCCATGTGGATCAGTATCCTGCAGCGCTCGTCCTCACTCCATGTATCTCATGTGATCAGTACCTGCAGCGCTCGTCCTCCCTCCCATGTATCTCATGTGGATCAGTATCCGCAGCGCTCATCCTCACCTCCCATGTATCTCATGTGGATCAGTATCCTGCAGCACTCATCCTCACCTCCCTGGTCATTAAAGGTTTCTTATGCGTCACATTATGTATGGAGGCCATGTTGCAGACCGACCAGCTGTTCTTACCTGGGCATCATGCAATCTGCTGCGTCTCTTGGAGCGGAGACTGGTTGTGCGCAGATTGAAAGGCTTTGTCTCGGTCTGTTCTTGCATTCTCTGATTTTTCAAACAGCTTTTTTGGAAATTACGATGCAGCCTCTGGAAGTCAGGGGCACAAGAGTTTATTTGGGGCTTGAATGTCAGGTTCTGCTGTAAGAAGCCCAGTGCTGCTGCTTGGTTCTCCATGAAGCTCTGGATTGTGGGTCCCGGGTGTTACGGCTGAGTGGGACTGGGGCTGACGAACTCTCCAGCAGCTCCTTTGCTCGTATATGACTGTTAATCTTTTGTAAAAGTTTTGCCTCTGTGAAGAGAAAAACAAATCGATCAGGACTATGTTGATCTGAGAAGCCTAAGCTTGGTCCTATCCCTACTGCACTACTCACCTCTGAGCCCATCACTGACAGTGGGGTCTAAAACAGATCTGGGAATGGGCCTCTTTCTGCTTGGCACCTTGGCGGAGAAGGCACTTGCCACTTGTCGTCTCTTGTCTTGTGCCAGGAGTTGGAATGGCTTTTGCATGGACAGAAGATGATGGCTCCTTCTCTGGATACCAGTTTTCCTTCTCTTTTCATTCTGCTCCATTATCCCCTTGTATATAGGTAAGAAGACGTGAGCAGGTGCTGGCCGGGCGCGGAACTGCTTCAAACATTCAGCGTCATCGGCACTCTGCCCGTCCTGCAGATCTGCCCAGGCCTGAGGCTGTAGCATCTTCCTTTTCTCCGCTTCACGCAGCATCATTTGGAAAGGTTGGGGAACAGTGAACTCAGGCACTTTACGGAAGGTGTTGGCCTTTGGTTTGGAAGCTGGCGCTGCACTATAAGAAAACAAGTCAGTAAGCTCTAGTATACGAAGGATGAAAGAGAACATACTCAGAGCTGTGGGGAGGGGGTCTCAGGAGAATATATAATCCACGGAATCAATGCTGCTATTAAAAATTAAATAACCCTATAATCAGCTGCCATACCTTGTACATGGTGCGGAGGACTCTACTCACCATATGTTACCAGTCATCACAATATGGTGTGAGGCAGTGACCAGTGTCACAGGTAGGGGTCACTGTGTGTTCTCCCCAGGTTGCGCACGGAGGCGCATGAAGGCCATAGGAGTGCATGGGAGTCACGAGCGTAGCTGTGACTGCAATGCAGACTAAAAATGATAAAAAATAAGTGCTAGTCTTGGACATGCTTGTATCCAAGGAAGTTATGGAAGACCTGCTCTGAAATGTGTGTTTGAAATAGCCTGCAGTATGTTAGTGGTGCAGTCCATTTAATTTCCGGCCCGGGTTTTCCATGTGGCTGAAGGCCACAGGTTTCTATGTTAAAAGCCCTGTAGTATAGGGTATGGGTGTGTCAGGGCCAGTGTGAGCCAACACAGGACAGAGAGGAGCCAACAGGCCTGGCACCAGCAGCGTACACAGCAGTGCTGCCGTCCACGGTGACTGGTCTTGGAGGGGAATGTCCTGTGCCCGGAGGGGAATGTCCTGTGCCCAAAGGAGGACTAGAGTGTTTAACGGCTGCAAACAGGGGGATATGGTTCCCAGCTGTAATCCGGAGGATATCAAGGACTGTGTAAGGCTGTGTGAGTAAAAAGACATTAACAGCGGTGCGGTCACCAGCGGTAACTGGTCTCGGATGTGGACAGGTCTTATGCCCGAAGGAGGACTGGTGTGTGTGGGGACGGTAAACTAAACGAGTAAAGCTGAGCAAAGAGACTTTAATACAGCGCTGCAAACGGTTACTGGACAAAGGGAGGTCCAGGGTGTTTAGTGACTGTGTAAACGGGAAAATGTCATGTAGTATGTAGTGCGGTGACGTGGACACTGATATTATCCACTGATATTATATGCACTTGTGTGAAGTGGACATTTACTGGGTGAATACATTAAAGAGACTTTGTGTTTGAATTTTGGGGGTCACTGCCTCTTCTCTGCGTAACGGTGCTACCGGTGCACTACAATGGCTTCTTACTGAGGCTATGTGCACACGTTGCGGATTCTTAGCGGTTTTGCGGCAAAACCGCTTACACAATACAACACATTATGGCCTATGGGATTCCGCAATGCTGTGCACATGCTGCGGGTTTTTCAGCGGCGGAATCGCATCGCGGGAGAATCCGCAGCATGCTCATTCTTTTTTGCGGAACCGCGGCGATTCCGCCGCCATAGGAATGCATTGAACCAATTACTTTCCGCATGTGGCTGTGCCCACCATGCGGAAAGTAAGCGGTTCATGTGCGGATGGTACCCAGGGTCTGGAAGAGAGGAGACTCTCCTCCAGGCCCTGGGTACCATATCCATGTAAAAACAATAATTAAAATAAAAAATAATGATATTCTCACCTTCCGACGGCCCCCGCAGCTTTCCCGCCTCTCAGCGACGCTCCCGCCAATCGCGTTCCCAGGAGTCCTTTGCGAGATCACCCAGATGACGTAGCGGTCTCGCGGATTCTAGTCATCGGGATGATTGCCGCAAAGGACTCCTGGGAACGGAAGTTGCCGGGAGCGTCGCTGAGAGGCGGGAAAGCTGCAGGGGCCGCCGGAAGGTGAGAATATCATTATTTATTTATTTTTTTTCTATTTTTACATTAGATCTTTTTACTATTGATGCGACATAGGCGGCATCAATAGTAAAAAGTTGGTCACACGAGTCAAACACTTGTGTGACTAGTGTGACCAACCTGTCAGATCGCTTGTAAAACGCTAGCATTCTGCAAGCTAATTCCGCTTGCAAAACGCTAGTTTTAGCGGGAATACGCATACCTATAATATGCGGATTTCCCGCGGCAGGGAGGTGCGGATTTGCCGCGGAAATTTCCATGGCAATTCCGCAACGTGTGCACATAGCCTTAGAGGGGTTTTCCGCTACAAGGACAACCCCTACTTTATCTAAATGTTCAGCCCAAATAAAATAATAAAGCCTCTACTCCCCTCCCGTGCCGGCGTAGTTTCAGCGGTGTTGGCACTCGCGATTCCGGGTCCCTCTTGCAGTTGTTGTGACACGTGACCCCGGTGTCCAATCAGCACTAACGTCACTGTCCTCTCCTTTGGACAAATAACATGAACAGCATGTCCAGGCTGCAGCTGATCCCTGACTTCCTCTTAAATAAGACAGGAGGCGGGGACAGTGACCCCAGTCACGTGTCACAACGACACTACGGGAGCCCCTGGACAGCGAGTGCCGACACCACGGGAACGGTGCTTGCGCAGGAAGCGGGTATAAGATTTTTTTTTTAATCGGGGTCAAGTGTGGGGTATGACAAGTTGTCCAAATAGTCCCCCACTTTCTCCTCCAGGTTCCTCCCCGTCCTCTCTCTCTTTTTCCTTCAGGTTCTCCACTTTTCTCCCCCTCTTTTTCCTGCAGGTTTCCCCCCTGTCCTCCCTCCTCTTTCCTCCAGGTTCCTCCCCACATCTTTCTCCTCCATGTTCCTTCCCTATCCTCCCTTCTTTGTGATCAGGGTTCACCCCCCTTTTTCTCCTCTGGGATCTTCCCCTATCTCCCCACTTTCTGCTCCAGGTTCCTCCCCTATCCCCATCCTCTTTCTCCTCCGGGTTCCTCCCCTTAACCCCCTTCCTCTTTCTCCTCTGGGATCTTCCCCTATCTCCCCTCTTTCTGTTCCAGGTTCCTCCCCTGTCCCTCTACTCTTTCTCTTCCTGGTTCCTCCCCTTAACCCCCTTCCTCTTTCTCCTCTGGGTTCCTCCCACCCCCGCCAGCCGTCTCCTCCAGCCCCCCCCCCCCCCCCCACACCAGCCTTCTCCTCATGGAATGAGGGGATGGATGCTGCGTTAAATGACATGGCTTCCCAAATTACCTGACCTTATCCCAAGTGAGATAGTTGGAGTGAAGGCAAAGCAGCCACCAAGTGCTCAGCACCTCTGCGAATTCCTCCAGGACTGCTGGAGTCATTCCAGGCAGGGCTGGTGTTAGGGGCAGGCAGACCAGGAATCTGCCTAGGGCCAGCTAGCATCACATCACACAGCCGCTATGGGGCCCGTGAGGTAGGGGGGCCCGCCTGCCGCCAGCGCCGACTCCCCCTGCCACCGCATTGAACAAAGCAATGATGGAGGAGAGAGCATCAGCTGTCGCTCCCTCTCCCATCATTCCCCGCTCTGCCTCTGACACAGCAGGTGCGCAATGACATCATCGCGCACTCACTGTGTTCCAGGCAGTGCAGGCTGAGTCAGGAGACAGCCGGGAGCAGCGAGGGCACGAGGAGAGGTGAGGATTGTGGTTTTTTTTTTAATGTTACAGTAAGTACTGGACTATGAGGCCATTCTAGGGAGGGGGGGGTGTTACATGCTATGTGGTGCTGTGCTATATACCATGGTGCTGTGCTATATACCATGGTACTGTGCTATATACCATATGGTGCTGTGTAATATACCATGAAGCTGTCCTATATACCATGTGGTGCTGTGCTGTATACCATGTGGGGCTGTGCAATATACCATGTGGGGCTGTGCTGTATTCCATGGGGTGCTTTGCTATATACCATGGTACTGTGATATATACCATGTGGGGCTGTGCTATATACCATGTGGGGCTGTGCTATATACCATGTGGGGCTGTGCTATATACCATGTGGGGCTGTGCTATATACCATGTGGTGCTGTGCTATATGCCATGGTACTGTGCTATGTACCATGTGGGGCTGTGAAATATACCATGTGGGGCTGTGCTATATGCCATGTGGTGCTGTGCTATATACTATGGTACTGTGCTATAAACCATGTGGTGCTGTGCTATATACCATGTGATGCAGTGCAATATACCATGTGGTGCTGTGCTATATACTATGTGGCTGTGTTATATACCATGGGGAGTACGTTATACATTATTCTATGGGGGAGGCTGTGTTATATAATATGGGGGGCTATATTATATTCTATGGGGGGGCTGTATTATATTTATTATATTTCATGGGGGTGATTGCATCATACTCTATGAGGGGGCTACATTATAATATGAGGAGGCTACATTGTATTCTATGGGGGGCTGCATTATATTCTATGGGTGCTAGATTATATTGTATGGGGGCTTCATTATACTTTGAGGGGGCTACATTATATTCTATTAGGGCTGCATTATACTATATGAGGAGGGCTACATTGTATTCTATGGAGGGGCTACATTATATTCTATGTGGGGAGGCATTATACTCGGAGGGGGCTGCCCTATATTCTATGGAGGGGCTGCATTATACTATAAGAGGGGGGCTGCATTATATTCTGTGGGGTTACATTATATTGTATGGCGGGGCTGCATTATACTCTGTGGTGGCTGCATTATACTATATGTGGGCTGCATTATACTGTATCGAGGACTATGGGGAATACATTATACTATATGAAGTACTATGGGGTGCATCATACTATGGGAAGTGAATTGTGCTACATGGATGACTGGCGGTGTATTATAATATATGGAGCATTATGATGAGTGTATTATACTATATGGAGGACTATGAGGAGTGTATTATACTATATGGAGGACTATGGGGAGTGTATACTATATGGAGGACTATGGGGCACATTATATTATATGGAGGACTGTGGGGTGTGAACTGTAGATGTGCTGCTGATAACATGATACTGTATGGGGATCTATTAGTGATCCATTAGTGATTGTTCTGTCCACATCATTCTTCTCAGCCGGTGGAAAGCAGGGAAACAAGTGTTGAACGATTTCAATATTGTCGATCCCACTCATTTTGTGGCCTGAACTCAGCACAGGTAAATACAACCAAAATGCTTCTGTGTGATGTGCAATATGTTAGCATTTGGGGCCCCATTTTAAACTTTGTCTAGGGCCCCACTTTGCCTAAAACAGCCCTGATTCCAGGTGACGACCGGGTGAAGCTGCAGAGAGAATGGCTGGGGGGTTAAGCTGTTATCATAATAAATGGGGTACACAGTGAGGAATCCCAGGTGTAACATTCTGGTTTATTTCCCAAATGTTTCTTTTCTTCATAGGTTGAATCAGAATAAGCTGCCTTTGACAGCGTCCGGGGCTGCTCGTCTTTGAGGGGACAATCAGATCATCGTTTCCAGCTGTGTCAGGATGTCACCAAGCTTGAGATTGTCCTCTGGACCTGCAGTCCTGTGAAGCCATCAGCTCTGCAGGGATTAGCTGCAGTCCCCCCAGGGCCTGTTACAGTAGAGGAGCCCCTCAGCAGCACTGAGGCTGCACTCTGTGGAGGTGGCTCTCCTGTTCTTTATCCCTAGGAGCGCAGAATACTGAGTTTTATACATTTCCCGCCATATCTCTAGAGTCAGGGAGGTAGGTCTTCTCCCCGGCCTCCACCGCCTGTCAGCCGTCCAGACTCCAGGGATAAGAAACAGAAGAGCAGCTACTCACGTCCTGGTCAGAACCGGCTCCTTCCAGGCTTCCTGCACACCAGTCCGCTCCTGCAGGATGAGGCTGCTCCTTATCTTCAGACCTTGCAGCATCTCCATCACGTCCTCCTCCGCTATCTGGTCATCTGCCTCCTGACTCCAGGCCATGGTGAAGCCTAGAGGAGCACACACAGCACAGGTCACCCCACGGGACAGAGAGCCCACACCCCCACACCACTGGCAGCCAAGGTGGGCACCCCCGGCCCCCGCCCGTCTTCCAGCCTCACCAGTTCAGCGCTGTTATACTGTATTAACATATTGACTAGCTCCGCCCCCGCACTCTTCGTTTGTGAACGCGTTACTATGGAAATTAACATCCTTGCACACAGATTGGCTGCTGAACCCTACATGTACATGACGTCCGGCTGCCGTCCCCGCCCACTACATCGCTACTCGAAAAATGATCGGGTGCGGGAAATGCTGGCACAAGTCACGTGATCCGAGCTCCTCCCTCTGATTATAGCGACCGCTAGAGAGTGACGTCATTACGTCTGCGACCGTGTGCAGGGCGAATAGTGGAGTCTTGTGTAGGTTGGTACGGTGGCTACCGTGTTCCAGCTGGAATGGCGCAGAGGAGCGGGGCAGTGAGAGGAGACAGAACAGTGAGGAGCAGCGGAGAGTGAAGAGAGAGTGGAGGAGCGGGGCAGTGAGAGGAAACAACAGTGAGGAGCAGCAGAGAGAGTGGAGGAGCGGGGCAGTGAGAGGAAACAACAGTGAGGAGCAGCAGAGAGAGTGGAGGAGCGGGGCAGTGAGAGGAAACAACAGTGAGGAGCAGCAGAGAGAGTGGAGGAGCGGGGCAGTGAGAGGAAACAACAGTGAGGAGCAGCAGAGAGAGTGGAGGAGCGGGGCAGTGAGAGGAAACAACAGTGAGGAGCAGCAGAGAGAGTGGAGGAGCGGGGCAGTGAGAGGAAACAACAGTGAGGAGCAGCAGAGAGAGTGGAGGAGCGGGGCAGTGAGAGGAGCAGAACAGTGAGGAGGAGAAGAAGAGCAGGCTGTGAGGCCGAGGTAACGCTGCAGGGATGAGGCAGAGTGGGGCGGTGAGGCCGAGGTAACGCTGCAGGGATGAGGCAGAGTGGGGCGGTGAGGCCGAGGTAACGCTGCAGGGATGAGGCAGAGTGGGCGGTGAGGCTGAGGTAACGCTGGCGGGATGAGGCGGAGTGGGGCGGTGAGGCTGAGGTAACGCTGCGCTGGATGAGGCAGAGTGGGCGGTGAGGCCGAGGTAACGCAGCAGGGATGAGGCAGAGTGGGGCGGTGAGGCCGAGGTAACGCTGCAGGGATGAGGCAGAGTGGGGCGGTGAGGCTGAGGTAACGCTGCGGGGATGAGGCGGAGTGGGGCGGTGAGGCTGAGGTAACGCTGCGCTGGGATGAGGCAGAGTGGGGCGGTGAGGCGAGGTAACGCAGCAGGGATGAGGCAGAGTGGGGTGGTGAGGCCGAGGTAACGCTGCGCTGGGGGGATGAGGCAGAGTGGGGCGGTGAGGCCGAGGTAACGCTGCGCTGGGTGGATGAGGCAGAGTGGGGCGGTGAAGCCGAGGTAATGCTGCAGGGATGAGGCAGAGTGGTGAGGCTGAGGTAACGCTGCGGGGAGTAGGCAGGTGGGGCGGTGAGGCAGAGGTAACGCAGCAGGGATGAGGCAGAGGGGGCGGTGAGGCTGAGGTAACGCTGCGGGGATAAGGCGGAGTGGGGGGATGAGGCCGAGGTACACTGCGCTGGGAGATGAGGCGCGTAACGCTGCGCTGGGGGGATGAGGCAGAGTGGGGCAGTGAAGCGAGGTAACGCTGCGCTGGGGGATGAGGCAGAGTGGGGCGGTGAAGCCGAGGTAATGCTGCAGGGATGAGGCAGGGTGGTGCGGTGAGGCTGAGGTAACGCTGCGCTGGTGGGGATGAGGCAGAGGGGCGGTGAGGCCGAGGTAACGCAGCAGGGATGAGGCAGAGGGGGGCTATGAGGCTGAGGTAACGCAGCGGGGATGAGGCGGAGTGGGGCAGTGAGGCCGAGGTACCGCTGCGCTGGGGGGATGAGGCAGAGTGGGGCGGTGAGGCCGAGGTAACGCTGCGCTGGGTGGATGAGACAGAGTGGGGCGGTGAAGCCGAGGTAATGCTGCAGGGATGAGGCAGAGTGGGGCGGTGAGGCTGAGGTAACGCTGCGGGGATGAGGCAGAGTGGTGCGATGAGGCTGAGGTAACGCTGCGCTGGGGGGATGAGGCAGAGGGGCGGTGAGGCAGAGGGGGCGGTAGGGATGAGGCAGAGGGGCGGTGAGGCCGAGGTAACGCAGCAGGGATGAGGCAGAGGGGGCGGTGAAGCCGAGGTAATGCTGCAGGGATGAGGCAGAGTGGTGCGGTGAGGCTGAGGTAACGCTTCGGCGATAGCGAGTGGGGCGGTGAGGCCGAGGTAACGCTGCCCTGGGGGGATGAGGCAGAGTGGGGCGGTGAAGCCGAGGTTATGCTGCGGGGATGGGGCAGAGTGGGGCGGTGAGGCTGAAGCTATGCTGCGGGGATGGGGCAGAGTGGGGCGGTGAGGCTGAGGTAATGCTGCGGGATGGGGCAGAGTGGTGAGGCTGAGGTAGCGCTGGGGGGGATGAGGTAGAGGGGCGGTGAGGCCGAGGTAACGCAGCAGGGATGAGGCAGAGGGGGGCGGTGAGGCTGAGGTAACGCTGCGGGGATGAGGCGGTGAGGCTGAGGTAACGCTGCGCTGGGGGATGAGGCAGAGTGGGGCAGTGAAGCCGAGGTGATGCTGCAGGGATGAGGCAGAGTGGTGCGGTGAGGCTGAGGTAACGCTGCGGGGATGAGGCGGTGAGGCAGAGGTAACGCTGCGCTGGGGGGATGAGGCAGAGTGGGGCAGTGAAGCCGAGGTTATGCTGCGGGGATGGGGCAGAGTGGGGCGGTGAGGCTGAAGCTATGCTGCGGGGATGGGGCAGAGTGGGGCGGTGAGGCTGAGGTAACCCTGCGGGGATGGGGCAGAGTGGGGCGGTGAGGCTGAAGCTATGCTGCAGGGATGAGGCTGGGTGGTGAGGCCGAGGTTACGCTGCTTGGGGTGAGGCTGAGGTCACGCTGTAGGGATGAGGCAGAGCGGCTCTGCGTTGAGTAGATTTGTTGCATTAATGTACTTGTGATCGGAGCATGTTATGTGGGGGTCGCCATGATGAAGTAGCAGGATATCCTCTATGAGAAGGTTAGACGTCTCCTCAGTGCCGCAGCACTGCGGTCTCCGACACTCTGTGCAGAGTTGGGAGAGGAGCTGCGATGTTCTAGGTGGATTATCGCATGGACCATCTTAGTGAGGGGAAACCTTTACCATGTAGATTCGCTGCGCGGCATCCCCACATTTCAGCTGCGTTTAGGAGCAGTGCTGCCCGCTGCAGAGATTCTCTGTTCACACCATTGTGGCAAAAATTTTGACAAATTAGAGCAAAATAAACTCACGCAGTATGATTGTATCATGGAGATGCTCCTCCGTGCCCACAAATGGGGCGACGGGTCACAGCCGAGCGTTTGAGGACAAAAATAAGATTCTAAATCTTTCCCTAATTAGAAATGCTCAAGACTTGAGTTATGGGCCGAGGACAATCTGCTGGCGATTCTGCGGCTTCTGCTCTGTCGGTGTGACGTCAGATGAGGTTGGCAACTCCCCGACAGGAGCACGGAGCATAGAGCCAGCTTGGGACTGGAGTGCGAAGCATAGAGCCGGGTGTGCACTGATAGGACTGGAGTACGGCATATAGAGCCATCTTGAGACTTGAGTATGGAGCATATAGCTTGCTTAGGACTGAAGTACGGAGCATAGAACCAGCTTAGGACTGGAATATGGAGCATAGATCCTGCTCTGTACGGGTAGGACGAGTACGGTGCATAGAGCCGGCTTCACACTGATAGGGCTGGATTACGGAGTATAGCACTGACTGTGCACTGATGGGACTGGAGTACGGAACATAGAGCCGGCTGCACACTGATTGGACTGGAGTATGGAGCATAGAGCCGGCTGTGTACTGATTGGACTGGAGTACGGAGCACAGGGCCGGCTTCGTACTGATAGGACTGGAGTTTAGCGCCGTCTGCGCACTGATAGGACTGGAGTACATAGCACAGAGCCGGCTTGAGACTGGAGTATGGAGCATAGAGCCGGGTGTGCACTGATAGGACGTGTACGGAGCATAGAGCTGGCTGTGTACTCATGGGACTGGGAGTCCGGAGCATGGAGCCGGCTTGGGACTGGAGTCCAGAGCATAGAGCCGGCTTGGGACACGTACCCTGAAGACCCCAAACCCATCACACACTCGTACCCTGGAGGCCCCAAACCCATCACACACACATGTACCATGGAGACCCCAAACCCATTATATACACACGTACCCTGGAGACTCTAAACCCATCACACACACACACACGTACTCTGGAGACCTCAACCATGTGCACAAGTACCTCGGAGACCCCAAAGCCATCACATACACGCATGTACCCTGGAGACCCCAAACCCATCACACGTACGTACCCTGGAGACCCCAAACCCATCACGTACATACTCTGGAGACCCCAAACCCATCACACGTACGTACCCTGGAGACCCCAAACCCATCACACACATGTACCCTGGAGACCCCAAACCCATCACACACTCGTACCCTGGAGGCCCCAAACCCATCACACACACATGTACCATGGAGACCCCAAACCCATCATATACACACGTACCCTGGAGACTCTAAACCCATCACACACACACACGTACTCTGGAGACCTCAACCATGTGCACAAGTACCTCGGAGACCCCAAAGCCATCACATACACGCATGTACCCTGGAGACCCCAAACCCATCACACGTACGTACCCTGGAGACCCCAAACCCATCACACACGTACATACCCTGGAGACCCCAAACCCATCACACACGTACGTACCCTGGAGACCCCAAACCTATCACACAAACATGTACCCTGGAGACCCCAAACCCATCACACACACAAGTACCCTGGAGACCCCAAACCCATCACACACACAAGTACCCTGGAGACCCCAAACCCATCACACACACAAGTACCCTGGAGACCCCAAACCCATCACACACACAAGTACTCTGGAGACCCCAAACCCTTCACACACAAGTACCCTGGAGACCCCAAACCCATCACATACACACGTACCCTGGAAACCCCAAACCCATCACACACACAAGTACCCTGGAGACCCCGAACCCATCCCCCACCATTACACACATCCAGGACCACCAAAGAAGTATTTTCTGTCACCACATTCTTTGCTGCTTGATTCCCTTTTTACCACTGGTGGTGCTTCACTGCATCATACAGATCTACTGGCTGAATCCAATCACAGCGTTTAGAAGCACAATGGTAATAACATAGGGGTCTGACCCTATGTAACCTGACATCACAGCTCCTTTTAGGATCTACCAAGTCCTGTGTGCAGATAGCAGTCACTGAGCCGTCATCACCGGCCAAAGGAAAGTGGGGATGTTAGAATATTGAGGGGCGGACGGAAGGGATCCAGTGGACGGCTCTTTATGCTGTGTAGTGACTGCGGGGTTATTTTGGCTCTTTATGCTGTGTAGTAACCCCTGCACCACATCATTATTAACCCTGCGCTTACTGCTCTTCTCTTTTTTCCTGACAGGAGCTGAGATGCCGTTTCCTCTGTGTTTGCCAGTTGTTCCTCGGTGCTTGGTTCCCCACCTATGCCGGTCTGCTGCCTCTTCTACGTCCTCTACGTTCTATGATGTCGTCATATCTGGTGGGGGGATGGTCGGGTCAGCAATGGCTTGCGCCATAGGTGCGGGGGCATCTCTATACTTTACATGTTGTCCAGAGGATTATAGAAAAGAATGAACTTTGCACAAACCAGGAAATCGTATCCGAATCCTGCACAGCGCCGAACATGGTGCATTCTGTTCGGCCCCAGCGCTGCCTGTGGTGGACCCTAGCGCTGTTCTGGTGCTTTCCGTGCACCTCCAGTACTGTTCTGGTGCGCTCCATGCAGCCCTAAAGATGAGCTTGTGCGACCCTAGAGTTTTGCTGCTGCGGTCTGTGCGGCCCTAGCTCTTTATACTGCTTAATATTGACATCTTTTTTCCACCTCGCCAGGTTCTCATCCTCACCTGCGTCACAAGAGAATCCTTCTGTTGGAAGCTGGACAGAGAAAGGTGTTGGAGCCGCTGCCGGAGCAATTTAGCAACCGTGTCAGCTCCATCACCCCAGGATCAGCCACTCTTCTCAGCAGTGAGTGTAGAGCATGCAGCACCAGGGTCTGCTCCTCCTGCGCAGCACTGACCCCTGCCACTGTTTTTTAACCACAGGCATTGGTGCTTGGGATCACATCTGTGCCATGAGGCTGAAGCCGGTGAAAAGAATGCAGGTAAGGCTGTCGGCACTATGGAGGAGTATCGGGCTGTGTGTTCTGCCCTCCCATCTGATGTTATGCTCACAGGTCTGGGATGCCTGCTCGGATGCGCTCATCACATTCGATAATGAAGGGATGGCGGATATGGGCTATATAGTAGAAAATGATGTTATCACCTCTTCATTAACCCGCCAGCTGGACAGCATGTCAGGTGAGCGCAGAACGACCTGCTGTAGCCAATCCCTCCGAAATCACTGTAGATCTCAGTATAGCAGGGCACTTCAAAAAGGTCAGAATCTAAGCCACTCCTGGAGGTCATGACCCGCACATGGTCTCTATAGCTGCTCGCGTCTCACTGATGGTCTCTATAGCTGCTCGCGTCTCACTGATGGTCTCTATAGCTGCTCGCGTCTCACTGATGGTCTCTATAGCTGCTCGCGTCTCACTGATGGCCTCTATAGCTGCTCGCGTCTCACTGATGGTCTCTATAGCTGCTCGCGTCTCACTGATGGTCTCTGTAGCTGCTCGCGTCTCACTGATGGTCTCTATAGCTGTTCATGTCTCACTGATGGTCTCTATAGCTGTTTGCATCTCACTGATGGTCTCTATAGCTGTTCGTGTCTCACTGATGGTCTCTATAGCTGTTCGCGTCTCACTGAAGGTCTCTAAAGCTGTTCGCATCTCATTGATGGTCTCTATAGCTGTTCATGTCTCACTGATGGTCTCTATAGCTGCCCGCGTCTCACTGATGGTCTCTATGGATGCTCGCGTCTCACTGATGGTCTCTAGCTGACACGTCTCACTGATGGTCTCTTTAGCTGACACGTCTCACTGATGGTCTTTCTAGCTGCCCGCATCTCACTGATGGTCTCTTTAGCTGCTCGCGTCTCACTGATGGTCTCTATAGCTGCCCACGTCTCACTGATGGCCTCTAACTGCTCGCGTGTCACTGATTGTCTCTATAGCTGAACGCGTCTCACTGATGGTCTCTTTAGCTGACACGTCTCACTGATGGTCTTTCTAGCTGCCCGCGTCTCACTGATAGTCTCTATAGCTGCCCGTGTCTCACTGATGGTCTCTATAGCTATTCGCGTCTCACTGATGGTCTCTAAAGCTGTTCGCATCTCACTGATGGTCTCTATAGCTGTTCGTGTCTCACTGATGGTCACTAAAGCTGTTCGTGTCTCACTGATGGTCTCTATAGCTGCCCGCGTCTTACTGATGGTCTCTATAGCTGCCCGCATCTCACTGATGGTCTCTATAGCTGACCCGTCTCACTGATGGTCTCTTTAGCTGCTCGTGTCTCACTGATGGTCTCTATAGCTGACACGTCTCATTGATGGTCTCTATAGCTGACACGTCTCATTGATGGTCTCTATAGCTGACATTTCTCATTGATGGTCTCTTTAGCTACCCGCTTCTCACTGATGGCCTCTTTAACTGCTCGCGTCTCACTGATGGTCTCTTTAGCTGATCGCGTCTCACTGATGGTCTCTTTAGCTACCCGCTTCTCACTGACGGTCTCTCTAGCTGCCCGCGTCTCACTGATGGTCTCTTTAGCTGCTTGCGTCTCACTGATGGTCTCTTTAGCTACCCGCTTCTCACTGATGGCCTCTTTAGCTACCCGCTTCTCACTGATGGCCTCTTTAACTGCTCGCGTCTCACTGATGGCCTCTTTAGCTGATCGCGTCTCACTGATGGTCTCTTTAGCTACCCGCTTCTCACTGACGGTCTCTCTAGCTGCCCGCGTCTCACTGATGGTCTCTTTAGCTGCTTGCATCTCACTGATGGTCTCTTTAGCTACCCGCTTCTCACTGATGGCCTCTTTAGCTACCCGCTTCTCACTGATGGCCTCTTTAACTGCTCGCGTCTCACTGATGGCCTCTTTAGCTGATCGCGTCTCAATGACGGTCTCTTTAGCTACCCGCTTCTCACTGACGGTCTCTCTAGTTGCCCGCGTCTCACTGACGGTCTCTCTAGCTGCCCGCGTCTCACTGACGGTCTCTCTAGCTGCCCGCGTCTCACTAACGGTCTCTCTAGCTGCCCGCGTCTCACTGACGGTCTCTCTAGCTGCCAGCATCTCACTGACGGTCTCTCTAGCTGCCCGCGTCTCACTGACGTCTCTCTAGCTGCCCGCGTCTCACTGACGTCTCTCTAGCTGCCCGCGTCTCACTGACGGTCTCTCTAGCTGCCCGCGTCTCACTAACGGTCTCTCTAGCTGCCCGCGTCTCACTGACGGTCTCTCTAGCTGCCAGCATCTCACTGACGGTCTCTCTAGCTGCCCGCGTCTCACTGACGGTCTCTCTAGCTGCCCGCGTCTCACTGACTGTCTCTCTAGCTGCCCGCGTCTCACTGACGGTCTCTCTAGCTGCCCGCGTCTCACTGACGGTCTCTCTAGCTGCCCGCGTCTCACTGACGGTCTCTCTAGCTGCCCGCGTCTCACTGACGGTCTCTCTAGCTGCCCGCGTCTCACTGACGGTCTCTCTAGCTGCCCGCGTCTCACTGACGGTCTCTCTAGCTGCCCGCGTCTCACTGACGGTCTCTCTAGCTGCCCGCGTCTCACTGACGGTCTCTCTAGCTGCCCGCGTCTCACTGACGGTCTCTCTAGCTGCCCGCGTCTCACTGACGGTCTCTAGCTGCCCGCGTCTCACTAACGGTCTCTCTAGCTGCCCGCGTCTCACTGACGGTCTCTCTAGCTGCCCGCGTCTCACTGACGGTCCTCTCTAGCTGCCCGCGTCTCACTGACTGTCTGTCTAGCTGCCCGCATCTCACTGACGGTCTCTCTAGCTGCCCGCGTCTCACTGACGGTCTCCTCTAGCTGCCCGCGTCTCACTGACGGTCTCTCTAGCTGCCCGCGTCTCACTGACTATCTCTCTAGCTGCCCGCGTCTCACTGATGGTCTCGCTAGCTGCCCGCGTCTCACTGACGGTCTCTCTAGCTGCCCGCGTCTCACTGACGATTTCTCCAGCTGCCCTCGTCTCACTGTGTACCCTTGCTTCTCACTTTCCTCATTACAGGGACATGGTGTCAGCGCTCTTGAAGGGTGTAATTGGCACCACCCAATCGTGACTGTAAAGGGCAACTCTGCTTTTAACACTTGACTACTCACCTGTCACATTGAGCTAAGTGCTCCCCATAGCCAGTTCCCACATCGCTCTTTAGGTGACTGAGGTACCCGCCCTGAGCAGCACACTAGGATGCACACCATCCAGCTTTCTCAGACTCCTGATGGGTCCGCCTGCTCTGAACAGCACGCTAGGATACACACCATCTAGCTTTCTCAGACTCCTGATGGGTCTTCCTGCCCTGAGCAGCACACTAGGACACACACACGACAAAACATCAGAGCTATGAAAGGGTTAAATTCAGAGCCGTCTTCCGGATTGCATCTGTGAGCGCTTTGGGTGCAGATGATCCTACAGAAGGCTGGAGACGTCTTGCCTTCTCCTGGATGTTATCATGGGGACTCTCGGGGAGATGTTATAGAGGGTCGCTTCTCACCCCTCATCCTTTCTCTGGTCAGAGGGGAAAAGACACTGTTTAGGACATGATGCTAGGTTGTGATGTCTTCCCACAGGATCTGCCATGTCACCACAATGTCTTTGAGCATCCTTGCACCACGCTAGCCCACGACTATGACATATACATAATAATTCAGGTGCTTAGAGGTTGTCTACGGCCCGAACTCAGTCACTGCGTCTGATAGACGCATGGGTATGATCGCTGTGTATATTGTTCTTTGCCTTGGTGCCGTGCTTCTGTGCCTGGGCTCCAGCTCTGCTCTCACAGCCATTACCTCCTCTTCAGAGTTCTCTGCTGCCTTCTGACTACACTTCCCATCATGCCTTGTGCTGGGCTGCATGTCAGCTGTGACCACACCCCTATAACTCCACCCACATCCCTCCCCTAGCGTCACACTGCTTCAGCACCACGTCCTGTACAGGACACGGTTACCGGGGATAGAAGTCATGCACAAAGCACCAGCACACCAGACCGGACAGTGAAGGTTATTGGATAGATGGATGGATAGCTCCACCCATGCAGCAGTCCATGCCCACCTGTCACTTTCTGAATCCTGGAACTTGGGGAGATTTTGACACAAGGAAGTTATGCGATTCTCAGAAGGAGATAAAGAGCAGCTCAGGATGCAGGACTTCTACAATGAAGGTCTGTAGTAGTAGGTAGTTCACCTGTGAGGGTCTTGTAGGGTCCTGGTCAGTCCCTGTAATCCCACTGAAGTAATTATTTCCCCATCATATATATTTGCCTGGATGTTCGTGTCAGATCATGGTCGATATGGCACTAAAATTTCATGTCCATTGTGCCATGCGGTCTAAGAGACGGGCCGTGTACCTTAGAAGCCATCATCTTCCCCAGCATATTGTCACACATATATAGAGAGGGTTTGTTCTTCCTGCCCGTCCGCATCTTGCTGCCGATCCAGTGATGATCCAGACCATCACCCATGATCAGTGCAGCCACCCTCGTCTTGCTGTGTGCATGCTCCCCTCACTTTCCCTCATTACAGGGATCTGGTTTCCAGCCTTGAGTCGGATCTCATTCCCCGGTCACAGAGCATGCTCCGCACCGTTCTCTGTGATGGACGCTGCAGAATAATGAGGTCTTTGTATTGCAGGTAGTGTGGAGGTTCAGTACCGGAGCAGAGCCGTACGCTGCACCTGGCCAGCACCTGACAGCAGTGGGAAGGGCAGCCCATTTGTGGAGATACAGCTTGCGGATGGCAGATGTCTGCACACAAGGCTGCTGGTGAGGACCATCCAGCCCCATTATTATGCTCCTGAGCTCTTTTGGAAGCATTTTCCTATGTCATATCATACGATACGATATACTTTATTGATCCCGGGGGGAATTTACAGTATTACAGCAGCAATACAAACAGCAGTACATAAAATATTAGGACACAAATCTTGCACAGGTATACCAACATTACATAATAAATAAAAGTGTGTAGTTCAGGTGTATATAAGACAATGTTAATTGACATTAGTACACCAACCATCAGTCATTATTTTCTACCACCCTTAGGAAATTATTATACATCCCCATAGCAGTAGATACAAACGATTTCCTGAATTTCTCCTTCTTGCACCTTAGTAGGATTAGACGGCTGCTGAATGTGCTCTTCTGCTTCAAGAACAGCTCGTATAGGGGGTGTGTATTATTGTTCATTATAGCCCTACACTTCTTCTGAATTCTATCCTCCAACACCTCCTCAAAAGAGTCAAGATGGAGGCCAACAGCTGCACTTGCCTTCTTGATAAGTTTGTTGAGCTTATTAGCGTCAGCTACTCGCACACTACTGCCCCAGCAAATGATAGCAAAAAAGATGGCGCTTGCTACAACGGACTGGTAGAACATCTCCAGCTTGTGGCACAGACCCGTCCTCTTTCTTCTATGTCAGGGGTTGAATGGCTGACCACACTGCCCTTCCATGTGTTTTTTTTACAATGCTGCGCTCTTTCTAGCAGGGGGACAATACTGAATAAAAAAATGGAGCCTATGTACCCCAAAAAGTATAAGACCTAATTCATATAAAAAATATAAATGTTATTGAACATGTTAAATAGTAAGTGCCATAATAACAGTAACCAGTATGAGAATGGTGAAGACATGAGCTGTGTGACAACGAATGGTGGTAAGGAGAATACATATGTATATATGGCCTTATATGCCACACAGTCCGATACAAATCACAGTGGACAGCAGAAGATTGATCCCTGGGGGTGCTGTCCAATCATCACTTGTGAAGTATATGTATGTATATATGGCTTTCTGTGCCACATGGTCTGATACAAATCACAGTGGATAGCAGAAAACTGATTCCTGGCAGGAGCTGTCCAATCATCACTTCTGAAGTATATATGGCTTTATGTGCCACACCATCTAATACAAATCACAGTGGATAGCAGAAAACTGATCCCTGGGGGGAGCTGTCCAATCATCACTTGTGAACTCAAAGGCATCCCAATATATAAGTACACTGAAATAGTGGTAAAGAATCTGATCTACAATTGTACATACAGTACAGACCAAAAGTTTGGACACACCTTCTCATTTAAAGATTTTTCTGTATTTTCATGACTATGAAAATTGTACATTCAGACTGAAGGCATCAAAACTATGAATTAACACATGTGGAATTATATACTTAACAAAAAAAGTGTGAAACAACTGAAAATATGTCTTATATTCTAGGTTCTTCAAAGTAGCCACCTTTTGCTTTGATGACTGCTTTGCACACTCTTGGCATTCTCTTGATGAGCTTCAAGAGGTAGTCAATGGAAATGGTCTTCCAACAATCTTGAATGAGTTCCCAGAGATGCGTAGCACTTGTTGGCCCTTTTGCCTTCACTCTGCGGTCCAGCTCACCCCAAACCATCTCGATTGGGTTCAGGTCTGGTGACTGTGGGGGGCCAGGTCATCTGGCGTAGCACCCCATCACTCTCCTCCTTGGTCAAATAGCCCTTACACAGCCTGGAGGTGTGTTTGGGTCATTGTCCTGTTAAAAAATAAATGATGGTCCCACTGCAAGATGCTGTGGTAGCCATGCTGGTTCAGTATGCCTTCAATTTTGAATAAATCCCCAACAGTGTCACCAGCAAAGCACCCCCACACCATCACACCTCCTCCTCCATGTTTCACGGTGGAAACCAGGCATGTAGAGTCCATCCGTTCACCTTTTCTACGTCACACAAAGACACGGTGGTTGGAACCAAAGAACTCAAATTTGGACTCATCAGACCAAAGCACAGATTTCCACTGGTCTAATGTCCATTCCTTGTGCTCTTTAACCCAAAAAAGTCTCTTCGGCTTGTTGCCTGTCCTTAGCAGTGGTTTGCTAGCAGCTATTTTACCATGAAGGCCTGCTGCACAAAGTCTCATCTTAACAGTTGTTGTAGAGATGTGTCTGCTGCTAGAACTCTGTGTGGCATTGACCTGGTCGTTAATCTGAGCTGCAGTAAACCTGCGATTTCTGAGGCTGGTGACTCGGATAAACTTATCCTCAGAAGCAGAGGTGACTCTTGGTCTACCTTTCCTGGGGCGGTCCTCATGTGAGCCAGTTTCTTTGTAGCGCTAGATGGTTTTTGCAACTGCACTTGAGGACACTTTCAAAGTTTTCCCAATTTTTTGGACTGACTGACCTTCATTTCTTTAATGATGGCCACTCGTTTTCTCTATCGCTGCATTGGGGGACACAGAAACCATGGGTGTATGCTGCTGCCACTAGGAGGCTGACACTATGCATATGCAAAAAAGGTTGGCTCCTCCTCTGCAGTGTACACCCCACCGACTGGCACCAAGCTAATCAGTTTTAGCTTAGTGTCAGTAGGAGGTGGACACGGGTCTCTCTGGAGACCCATATCTACCTATTGTGCGTCGTTCCTTTTCAGGTACCTTCCGGAGGGATACAGTGTGAAAAGTCACTACTGTAGTCCCACACAGAGACTATGAGTACGGCGTGTACTGCCACCCCGTATCCTCATATGTCTGTCTCGGCAGGAGTCCACACTCTAATCCCTAGCACAGACGGATGTTTAGGTGATCAGGGGCAGCGAAAGACCCGGGCCTGCCTCCGTCTCCCACCTACTCGCCCACCAGAGCCTGTCGGATGAGGAGACGCGGACGTCCCCACAACTGACCTCCGGACGTCCGACCTTTTGGTCTGAGGTATTGTCCCTCTTTCTCAGCAGGACAGAAGAAAGAAGACAGGAAGAAAGAAGAAGGAAAGAAAAAAAAGGAGAAAAAGGAGGATGCAGGTACCCAGCCTATCAGAGGTTCCTGCGTTTCGCAGTTCGGCAGAACCATTTTCAGTTTGTCGCCTTGCCCTTCGGCCTTGCGACCGCTCCCAGGGTCTTCACCAAGATCATGGCGGCTTTGGTGGCTACCTTGAGGGTTCGAGGACTGGTGCTCATTCCTTACCTCGACAATATTCTCATCAAGGCTCCATCCCTCCCTCAGGCTCAAGAAAGCCTGTCCATCGTTCTCGACACCCTGGCCCGGTTCGGATGGATCATCAACAGGAAGAAGTCCTGCCTTGTTCCCTCTCAGCGCCTGGTCTTCTTGGGCATGCTGTTCGATACCCGACAGGCGAAGGTCTTTCTCCCCAAGGAGAAGAGAGCAATCCTCCAGCAGGGTGTTCGGTCTCTGCAGAGCCCTCAGCTTCCTTTCTTCCGGTCAGCGATGAGGGTGCTGGGCAGAATGGTTGCGACTTCAGAAGCAATTCCCTTTGCTCTGTTCCACTTGAGACCTCTTCAGCAGGCTATTCTGTCTCAGTGGGACAGGTCCGTCAGATCGTTGGATCGTCCGCTTCGTCTCCCTCTCAGGGTCAGGCAGTCTCTCAGCTGGTGGCTGTCATCCCCCCTCATCTTCCAGGGCCGGTCCTTCCTGCCAGACCACTGGCAAGTCTTAACGACGGATGCGAGTCTTCTGGGCTGGGGGGGCAGTATTTTGGCATCTGACGGCTCAGGGTCGTTGGTCGGCACAGGAATCTTCCCTGCCGATCAATATCCTCGAAATCAGGGCCATCTTTCTCTCGCTCCGTCACTGGGAATCGCTTCTCAGGGGTCTGCCAGTCAGAATTCAGACAGACAATGCCACGGCTGTGGCATACGTCAATCACCAAGAGGGGACCAGAAGTTCTCTGGCGATGGCCGAAGTATCCAAGATCCTCCTTTGGGCGGAGGCGACAGTTCCGGCAATATCCGCGGTGTATATCCCCGGCGTGGACAACTGGGCCGCCGACTTCCTCAGCCGCGAGGGTTTCGCGGCAGGAGAATGGTCCCTACATCCGGACGTCTTCCATCAGATCGATCTGCCTACGATGGGGGACCCCGGATGTGGAACTCATGGCGTCTCAGCTCAACAGGAAAGTTCAGCTGTTCGTCTCCAGGTCCCGCGATCCTCTAGCATTGGACGTAGACGCTCTGGCCATTCCTTGGTCACAGTTCACTCTCCCATACGTTTTTTCCTCCGCTTCCCTTTCTTCCCAGATTGCTGAAAAAGATCAAGGCGGAAGGGGTGCCGGTCATTCTGATCGCCCCAGATTGGCCCAGGAGGTCCTGGTTCGCAGACATCGTCAATCTCTTGGCGGACGCCCCCTGGAGACTCCCAGACAGGCCAGATCTTCTATCACAGGGTCCGTTCTGCCACTAGGGTTCTCGGTCGCTCAATTTGATGGCGTGGCTGTTGAGACCGCGGTACTGAGAGAGTCCGGCTTCTCAGATCGGGTGATTCGCACCATGATCCAGGCCAGGAAACCGTCGTCTTCCAGGGTCTACTATCGAACCTGGAAGGCCTATTTTCGCTGGTGTGAGTCCAACGTCATCCCGCCAATGAAGTTGTCGCTCCCAGCCATCTTGGCTTTCCTCCAAGCGGGACTGGACTCTGGTCTCTCTCTCGCTACTCTTAAGGGACAGATTTCAGCCCTTTCTATCCTCTTCCAGGAATCCTTGGCTTCTCGGGTTCAAGTCAAAACTTTCCTTCAGGGAGTGGCACATATGGCTCCCCCGTATCGGAATCCTGTGGACCCTTGGGACCTCAATCTCGTATTGGAGGTTATGAGGTGCGCTCCCTTTGAACCTCTCTGAGGTTCCTCTGTCGGTTTTGTCCTGGAAGGTGGCCTTTCTCGTTGCGATCACTTCCATCATTCGAGTTTCAGAGTTGGCGGCTCTGTCTTGTTTTCCCCCCTTTCCTGGTTCTCCACCAGGATAAGGTAGTATTGCGGCCTCCACCTTCCTTTCTTCCCAAGGTGGTATCCACTTTCCACTTGAATGAGGACATTGTTCTACCTTCCTTCTGTCCGGCTTCGACTCATTCTTTGGAGCGCTCGTTGAACAAGCTAGACCTGGTACGGGCAATAAGGACCTACCTGGATAGGACGGCTTCCTCCAGGAAGTCTGATCTCCTATTCATCATTCCGGACGGAGCGCGAAGAGGCCTGCCTGCTTCCAAGGCTACGATTGCGCATTGGATTAGGACCACAATATTGGAGGCTTACCAGGTTAAGAATAGAGTGCCTCCTACTGGGGTCAGGGCTCACTCCACCCGGACGATAGGCGCCTCCTGGGCGGTTCACCATGGGGCTTCCGCCCTACAACTTTGCAAGGCGGCAACCTGGTCTTCCATCCACATGTTTGCCAAATTTTACAGGGTCCACACCTATGCTTCGGCAGACGCCAGCCTAGGCAGAAGGATCTTGCAGGCGGCATTGGAGCCTTTGCCGGCCTGAATGGACTCTCTTGCCATTTTTCTCCCGCCCCAGGGACTGCTTTGGAACGTCCCATGGTTTCTGTGTCCCCCAATGAAGCGATAGAGAAAACAGGATTTTGGTACTTACCGTGAAATCTGTTTCTCTGAGCGCTCATTGGGGGACACAGCACCCTCCCATATGTTTACAACTCTTGTTCTTTCTTTCGATTATTTTTGTTATATTGAGTTGGTTTTTTGTTGTTTGCATTCTTCTCCTACTGCTTTCTCACTAACTGATTAGCTTGGTGCCAGTTGGTGGGGTGTATACTGCAGAGGAGGAGCCAACTTTTTTTGCATATGCATAGTGTCAGCCTCCTAGTGGCAGCAGCATACACCCATGGTTTCTGTGTCCCCCAATGAACGCTCCGAGAAACAGATTTTACGGTAAGTACCAAAATCCTGTTTTTCTTTACTTAGCTGCTTTTTTCTTGCCATAATACACATTCTAACAGTCTACTCAGTAGAACTATCAGCTGTGTATCCACCAGACTTCTGCACAACACAACTGATGGTCCCAACCCCATTTATAAGGCCAGAAATCCCACTTATTAAACCTGACAGGGCACACCTGTGAAGTGAAAACCATTTCCGGTGACTACCTCTTGAAGCTCATCAAGAGAATGCCAGGAGTGTGCAAAGCAGTCATCAAAGCAAAAGGTGGCTACTTTGAAGAACCTAGAATATAAAACATAATTTCAGTTGCTACACACTTTTTTGTTAAGTATATAATGCCACATGTGTTAATTCATAGTTTTGATGCCTTCAGTGTGAATTTACAATTTTCATAGTCATGAAAATACAGAAAAATCTTTAAATGAGAAGGTGTGTCCAAACTTTTGGTCTGTACTGTATGTGCACAGATGAATGCCAAGTGGTTGACACGCTGTAGTAAAGAGGTATATATGTGTGGCCAAGAGGCAGCACCATACCCAGGACAGATGCTGCTGAGGGAACAAGTAGGTGCAATACAATATCGGTGCATAATCGTAACCCATAAAATACAAAGTCACCTGTGTGTGTTGGTCAAGCCCCAGCACATGTTTCACGTTGATATTTTTGGGGCTTTATAGCAGTCTTGATGACATCTGAGCGCCCTAAAACTTGTCTCTTTCAGATTGGTGCAGATGGCCAGAACTCCATGGTCCGCAAATCAGGAGGAATGAAGACTATTCAGTGGAACTACAATCACGTGGCTGTGGTCGCCACCCTGCAGTTATCAGAGGTGAGTAGTGGAAAATCTGCTGTCTGGTGGTGGGGACACTCGGCCTGTACTGACGTACAAATTGTAAAATAAGCTGACTCCAGAACTAGAGAGCACTAAGGCTGCCCGGACCGTGTGTGGCGCTGATGATGTGTATATGTGAACCGCACAGACCGCAGCGGGTGGAGAACCCCTCTGTGCAGAGGACAAGGCTCTTCATTTGTCACAAGTTCAGGCTGCCTTTATCTCCCATATGAACCCCTGCTTCGACCTGGCAGGAGAGCCCTGCACTCCCGCGCTGTCACCTGGCGGGAGCACCCTGGAAGCCCGCGCTGTCACCTGGCGGGAGCACCCTGCAAGCCCGCGCTGTCGCCTGTCGGGAGCACCCTGCACGCCCGCGCTGTCGCCTGTCAGGAGCACCCCGCGCTGTCGCCTGTCGAGCACCCTGCACGCCCGCGCTGTCGCCTTAACCAGGCTACCATGCTCATGCAGTGTAACATTCACTTTCATCATTTTATCTCGTAGTCTACTGAGAACAACGTGTCCTGGCAGAGATTCCTTCCTACTGGACCCATCGCCATGTTACCGGTAACTATTGCCCACTATATCCGTGATCTTTTCATCGGAATTCGGCTAATGGTCTGACTTTTGACCCTTAAACCGGAGTTTAATCACCTGGGCTAGTAGTGTGACCACCCACCAACTAATATAAAAGTCATGTTTAAAATTGTCTGCACTCAGCTGCAAGATGTTTGATCACATCGCATTGAAGCAACCTCTCCCCCTCCCCCCCCCCCCCCCCCCCCCGACTTTACCAGACCTATATACTAGGATCACTGGCATTAGTAATTGTGAATATCGCCTATGAATGAAAATAGGGTTGAGAAATGTAGTCTCATCTAGTCCGCTTGGGATACTTTCTGGGTACCCCTGAATTTATGAATGGTCTCTACTGCCCCACTCATTGCTCTTCCCATCTATGTCTTGTATGTCTCCCCAATTTCAGATTGTTAAAAATAAGTAAAATATAAAATTATTATTTCTATAGTGCCAACGTATTACGCAGCACTTTACATTATAAGGGGACTTGTACAGACAATAGACATTACAGCATAACAATAAACACAGATCAAAACAGATACCAAGAGGAATGAGGGCCCTGCTCGCAAGCTTACAATCTATAAATTAGGATTTCTGAATAATATAATCCAATGCACATTTACTCTATATCTGCTGTAACTTGTTTTCATTGCAGCCTTGTTATGTTCATATATTCGCCTTTATTTCTTTTCTTAAAATTGCATGTTCTGTGAAACATGAAAATAATTCAATAAAAATTTACAATTAAAATAAAAATAATGGTGCGGTTTTACCGCGTTTTTTTGCACGTTTTTACCTCGATTTTTTCCTGAACATTCTAGGTCAATAATATAGCAAGAAATCCGCAAATTTACCGCAAAATTAATGAACATGCTGTGCTTTTTTCCGCGATGCGTTTTTTGCGCAGAAAAAAAACGCACCATGTGCACAAAAATTGCAGAATGCATTCTTAATAATAGGATGCTTACTGCATGCGTTTTTAAGCGTTTTTGCCACGGAAAAAACACAAAAAAAATGTGAAAAATCCTGAACGTGTGCACATAGCCTAATAGTGCTGTATCATTGCTGGGGTAAGGGTTGTAGCGTGATCTGCTGGTCCTATATGCTTAAACCTTACCCCATCAACGATACAGCACTATTACTGTCAATTTAATAAGGATATCCTCTCCTTCCTCCATTACCTATATGACACTTTATTAATCCTACCTCCAAAACATCGACTAAATTATTAAGACCCGGGATGAGTCGGAACGTCGTATAATGCATAGTTGCTTTTCCAGGACCTAACCTAGAGTCACCAACTCATATACACTCAAACAAAATAGGCAGCACTCTGTAGCGCCATAGCATAAGAGAGGATTCACATTAGGTTCCCATACAGATGAAGACTATAGTCTGAGAGGATTGGCATTAGGTTAGGTCCTGGAAATGAGAATCGCCTTAATGTGGCTTCCAGGTACACATAAATTGGCCAATTTGTGCACTTAAGTATTCTCAATTTTTCTTATTTCTAATGCAGTTCAATTTTCATATTTGCATGCTATGGTGCTAAAGAGTGCTGCCTTTTTTGTTTGAGTGTATATGAGTTGGTGACTCTAGGTTAAGCACCTGTTCACACTTAGTTTGTTTGGATGTGACAGTCAGTTTTTTAAAATTTGTATTCATTAGCCTTCTGACTGAGCACTCCGCCTCTTAAGGTACTGTCACACTAAGCGAGATCGCTAAAGAGTCACCGATTTTATGACGCAGTAGCGATATCGTTAGCAACTTAGCTGATGTAGCAGCGATGTGGCCCCTGCTGAGATGTCGCTGATCGTTCATGAACGTTCTGAGCCGTTTTTTGGTCGTTGGTGTCCCGCTGGTGAGCCTGAATCGCTGAGTGTGACACCCTTTATGAACGACTTCAACAGCGTCGCAGGGGGACACATGAATTGGCCAATTTATGCTCTAAGCATTCTCAGTTTTTCATATTTCTAATGTAGTAATGCAATTCAAATTTCATATTTCACATTTGCATGCTATGGCACTGCAGAGTGCTGCCTTTTTTGTTGGAGCACTAGTAGTGACTGTGTGACAACCAGTCCTATAGAGAGTAACTGGAGCACTAGTGCCTGTGAGACCACTAGTCCTTTAGACAGTGAATGGAGCACTAGTGACTGAGATCACCAGTCCTATAGCCAGTGAATGGAGTACTAGTGATTGTGAGACAACCAGTCCTATAAACATTGAATAGATGACTAGTGACTGTGAGACAACCAGTCCTATAGACAGTGAATGGAGCACTAGTGATTGAGACAACCAGTCCTATAGACAGTGACTGAGACAACCACTCCTATAGAGAGTGAATGGAGCACTAGTGACTGAGATCACCAGTCCTATAGCCAGTGAATGGAGAACTAGTAATTGTGAGACTACCAGTCCTATAGACATTGAATAGAGGACTAGTGACTGTGAGACCACCAGTCCTATAGACAGTGAATGGACCACTAGTGACTGAGATCACCAGTCCTATATCAGTAAATGGAGCACTAGTGATTGTGAGATCACCAGTCCTATAGCCAGTGAATGGAGAACTAGTGATTGTGAGACAACCAGTCCTATAGACATTGAATGGAGGACTAGTGACTGTGAGACCACCAGTCCTATAGACAGTGAATGGAGCACTAGTGACTGTGAGACAACTAATCCTATAGACAGTGACTGAGAGACCACTAGTCCTATAGACAGTGAATGGAGGACTAGTGACTGAGACAACAAGTCCTATATACAGTGAATGGAGCACTAATGACTGAGACCACCGGTCCTATAGACAGTGACTGAGAGACCACCATTCCTATAGAGAGTGAATTGAGGACTAGTGACTGTGAGACAACCAGTCTTATAGACAGTGAATGGAGCAATAGTGACTGTGAGACCACTAGCCCTTTAGACAGTGAATGGAGCACTATTGACTGAGATCACCAGTCTTCTAGCCAGTGAATGGAGCACTAGTGACTGTGAGACAACTAATCCTATAGACTGACTGAGAGACCACCAGTCCTATAGACAGTGAATGGAGGACTAGTGACTGAGACAACCAGTCCTATATACAGTGAATGGAGCACTAGTGACTGTGAGACCACCAGTGCTATAGACAGTGAATGGAGCACTAGTGACTGTGAGACCACCAGTGCTATAGACAGTGAATGGAGCACTAGTGACTGTGAGACAACCAGTCCTATATACAGTGAATGGAGTACTAGTGACTGTGAGACCACCAGTGCTATAGACAGTGAATGGAGCAATAGTGACTGTGAGACCACTAGCCCTTTAGACAGTGAATGGAGCACTATTGACTGAGATCACCAGTCTTCTAGCCAGTGAATGGAGCACTAGTGACTGTGAGACAACTAATCCTATAGACTGACTGAGAGACCACCAGTCCTATAGACAGTGAATGGAGGACTAGTGACTGAGACAACCAGTCCTATATACAGTGAATGGAGCACTAGTGACTGAGACCACCAGTGCTATAGACAGTGAATGGAGCACTAGTGACTGTGAGACCACCAGTGCTATAGACAGTGAATGGAGCACTAGTGACTGTGAGACAACCAGTCCTATATACAGTGAATGGAGTACTAGTGACTGTGAGACCACCAGTTCTATAGACAGTGAATGGAGCACTAGTGACTGTGAGACAACCAGTTCTATATACAGTGAATTGAGCACTAGTGACTGTGAGACCACCAGTGCTATAGACAGTGAATGGAGCACTAGTGACTGTGAGACAACCAGTCCTATAGACATTGAATGGAGGACTAGTGACTGTGAGACAACCACTCCTATAGATAGTGAATGGAGCACTAGTGACTGTGAGACCACTAGTCCTATAGACAGTGAATGGAGCACTAGTGACTGTGAGACAACCAGTCCTATAGACAGTAAACGGAGCACTAGTGACTGTGAGACCACTAGTCCTATAGACAGTGAATGGAGCACTAGTGACTGAGACAACAAGTCCTATAGACAGTGACTGAGACAACCACTCCTACAGAGAGTGAATGGAGGACTAGTGACTGTGAGACAACCAGTCCTATAGACAGTGACTGAGACAACCACTCCTATAGACAGTGAATGGAGGACTAGTGACTGTGAGACAACCAGTCCTATAGACAGTGACTGGAGCACTAGTGACTGAGACCACCAGTCCTATAGACAGTGAATGGAGCAATGTTTGTTATCTCTGCACACAGGAGGCTCTTGCTCTCATGGTCGCTGGGGTCTCTTGCATTAATCGTCTATCACCTTTCCTCTGGATACATGACATGTTTGTTGTGGGATGGTGGGCGATCTGGGTGGTCTCCTGTCAGCTCATTCCTCTGTGTTTCTCTTGCAGCTGTCAGACTCGTGGAGTTCTTTGGTGTGGTCCACCTCTCCGGAGCACGCCTCGGAGCTTCTCAGCATGGATGATGGACGTTTTGTTGATGCAGTGAATTCTGCTTTTGTACGTGGCTTTCCCCCCTGTATTTGGTGTCTAGCACCGATGACGCCAGCTTTATCTCCTCTGTCTTTTCTTAGTGGAGCAGTGAGCACCATTCAGACTTCATCTCTTCTGCTGGATCGTTGCTGCGCTCCGCTATGTTTTACCTAAGGCCATCTGGTTCTTCTAGCCGTCAGCTTCCTCCCAGCGTTTCCCACCTTGGGGAGAAGAGCAGGGCAGCTTTCCCTTTAGGTCTTGGCCATGCTACAGAATACATTCGCCAGCGCGTGGCACTAATTGGGTGAGATAAAATGAAGGCATTGGGTATAGCCGTGCCATCATGTTGGAGCTAAGTGCTAATTTCTGTTTCTGCAGAGACGCTGCCCACAGAGTGCACCCTCTTGCCGGTCAGGGGGTTAATATGGGCTTTGGAGATGTGGCCAGTCTGGTTCATCATCTGAGCAGAGCGGCATTTGATGGTGTGGACCTCGGTGAGTTATTAAAAGTAATTCTCAGTAGTGAAATGTCAAGATGTACGATTCATCTGGCCCCCATGCAGCAAAACCATGCAAGTGCGCCACCGCTCGCTGCACTCTGAATCCTAACCCTTTATTGACCGGTCCAGTCAGTATTTTTGTTCTTTCATGCATTCCTAACTTTTGTCTAAGGCCTCCTTCACACGTCCTGGTGATTCCTGTACAGGAAAACTAGTACTCTGTGTCTGCATGACATCCGTATGTGACGTCCATGTATCCGTTTCATGTCTGTGTGTCACATCTGTGTGACACGAACTGATGCCTGGTAAGAAGCGGTACAGTTCACGCTGATCCCAGGCGCCGGCTGCTGAAGGCAGCTCTCATCATTGTCGTCTGGTCTCCCTGAGATCAGCGCGACCAGGTGACAATAATGGGAGTTGTATTCAGCACCTGCCATGTACATTCTGTATAAAATAAAGACATTTAAAAAAAGAATGGTTTGGGCTCCCACGTTATTTTCATAACCAGCAGAGTACCCATGGCTGGTGATTGATGTCAATAATCTAGGAAAAGGGACAATATCCCAAAAGGTTCCTAGGCTATTAATAACAGCTCACAGCTGTTTGCTTAGCCTTTGCTGGTTAATTTATGGGGGACTTCAGAAAAAAAATGACGCAGGGTCCCCCCTATCAATTCAAACCAGCAAAAAGCTAAGCAGACAGCTGTGTACTGATATTAATAATCTGGGAAGTGGACAGAGATATTGCCCCAACCACCCCTCAGGCTACTGATATCAGCGACCCCAGAAATGGCGCATCCATTAGATGTGTCAAATCTGGTGCTTAGCCTCGCTCTTCCCACATGCCCTGTGGCTGTGACAAGTGGGGTAATATTTGTGGGGTTGATGTCACGTTTGTATTGTTAGGTGACATCAATCCCAGGGATTACTAATGGAGAGGAGTCTAGAAGATGCCCCCACTACTAACCCCATAGTAAGTTTTTTAATAAACACAGTGCAAGAATAAAATCCTTTATTCCAAATAAAACACCCTGGTATACACATTTATTTAAAAAAATAAAAAGTTATTCTCAATTTTATGCCTAATACATTGAAGCCCTTGTCCCCTGTAAAAGACAGAAAATAATAAACAGCCATAATACTCGCCTTACGCCTAATCCATTGAAGCCCATATCCCTGTAAAAAAAAAAAAAAAAAAACAAAACTAATAAACAATCATATCCCTCACGTGGCCGACTTGAACATAATCCTCCAATCCCTATGTCCCCTGTAAAAAAAACAAAAATAAGAAACAACCATATCCCTCACTTACCCAACGTGAAGATAATCCATACTCTCCCACGCCATAATCCATCTGTGTGACATCTGATGCAAACCAGAAAGCAATGAGCTGCAGCGAGTGCAGCTTCAGTGACGAGCTGTGACATCAGAGGTTACCGCCGGTCACTGAAGTTGCGTTCCCACAGGCAGTTCACTGTGAGCCGCACAATGAACTGCGGTGAGGATTTCCCATAGTGGGGTGTAACAGTTGCCCTACGGACCCCTTCCTCTGTGATACCAGAGCTCAGGATCTCCCACTCTTCCCATTTACCTGGGAGCTGAAATAAGTTTACCCCTGATCCATCCTGTCTGGTGGGTCTGCCTTAGAAAGATTTTCAAAGTAGTCATCAAAGATGCCCTTGATTTTTGGTGGCTGAGTGACAAACAAGCATGTAACTGGGGTCCTAATTTGGAGAAGTGGCCATGAAGTGTTTTTAGGAAATTTTTCTATTGCCTGGTTTGAGCTGCTGTTTCTTGGCTGCTTTATTCCTTGGAGAAAGTGTGGTACAGATATATAGAAGTACAGAGAGCGATGGGTTTTATGCTATTCTTCTTAGCTGTAAAGCGCTGGTTTCTCATGATGGTTTTGGAAATAGCCAAAATGAGAGCAATATTGTCTTCACGTTCTGCAATATTATATGAAGCCCCCATTTTTGTGCACGTCTTTGTCCCTAATATGACAGTCTCATGCACAATAATCACCACCTTTCTGGCCCTGGAGGCATAGATGCTTACAATTGGTGGATCCTCGGAGTTTCTAAAGCACACGTCATCCTGGATACCTACACAGGTGAAAGTAATGATGTAAAAGGGAGCCTTCAGCTGGCGCTCCCTTCGCTATTATTCTGCACCCGCAGTGACAAACAGTGCAGAGGTTCAGAGCGCTTGATGCTGAGACCGAAGCAGTGGGGACCCGGGGAGTGGAGAGTATTTATTTTTTATGTGGGCACGTTATACTTTATGGATCACTCTGTGGACGCATTATACTGTAGGAGTATGTGGGGCTATTATACATAGTCCTACATACAGAATAATGGGCCCTGCACTGCCTTTCACACAGTATAATGGTCCCACATAGTCCTTCATACAGTATAATGAACCATGCATTGCCTTCTATACAGTATAATGACCCCACCTAATCCTACATACAAGAAATTGGGCTGCTATTGCTTTGCAAATGGTATAATGGTCCCTGAATTGCCTTCTATATAGTATAATGGCCCGACATGTCCTCCAAACCAGGAATTGAAGCTGGTGAAGAGTCACGGCAAGTCTGATGATCTTTAGGTGGAGCTGGATCGATGACTTTGGGGGTCCCTTCCAACTCTAACATTCTAGGATTCTATGAGATCAGGGCTTTGTGGGGCCATCATATCACTTTGAGTACTCATCTCACAAGCCATGTCTCAGGGCAGATCATGTAGTTATTAGGCAGTTCTGTTCATAGGTGCAGTACAGTGGGCTTAGTGGCTTGCTGTGGCTTCCAGTGCTGTGAAGAGATGATCAGATTTCCTATGTTGAAGCTGGATTGTGTACATTTTCCTGGGCCAGATAGTTGCTGGAGCATGGAAGGAGCGCTTGGTTCTGCTGCAGCGGGCCACCACCAGCTTCAGGAATTTGCTTTCGTTGGCTGTTGGATCTTTTGCAGGGATGAGTTGCGGGAGGCAGTTTGTCTATGGGCCTTACATGGGCTTGTTATTTACATGGTGAGCTGCAGGTTTTATTGCTACCATTTTGCAGTACATACAATGTTTTCTTTATCGCCTCATTGGGGGACACAGGTTACCATGGGTGTGTGCTGCTGTTGCTAGGAGGCTGACACTATGCAGAATTAAAAGGAATAGCTCCTCCCCGGCAGTATACACCCCCGACAGGCACTAAATAGCCCAGTTTGTGCTTAGTGTCTGTAGGAGGTGGACCTGGATCTTCCAGATCCGCAGCTAACCTTATTTCCTTTTTTTTTTCAGGTTTTTGTTGTGTTTTATTAATCTTTTTGCTTTATTTTTCAGATACTTCTTCAGGGAATCAGGGTGTAAAGCCTCACCCTGCCTCCCCACAATATTGCGGCTGAGCGAGCAGTGTGGTGTCGCCCCACGGCAACTCTCAGGCCCGCAGGCAGGACTCATCCCCCTACCACCACTCACGGTGCTCCTGGGCGATGACCGGTGGCAGTCCTAGCCGAATCCCCCCCTCGCCCCTCTCCTAGCAAGAGGGCTGAGAAGAAGACGGTGGTCACCAGCGGTGCCCCCCCCCCCCCCCCCATTTGTACTACAAGGGGTTGACATCGTCTTCTGGGAAGGAGGATCTATAGCCCCCAGCGACCCCCTCAGACCGGGGTCCCTGCCGCATCCTCACAAGGAGAAAAGGGACGTCGCAGAGGCATCATACGGTACAGTGCAAAACGGCCGTTCCCACTCTCCCCCCATCCCCCTTCTCCTAGGAGCTGAGTAGCACAGGGCGCCCCAACAATCGGCGCTTCAAGCGCCTGACCGCAACTATAGGCGCCGCACACAGCGCACAAGGGACCGCTCCAACAGCTCTCCCACCACTACTAGCAGGCGCCGCTCACAGCACCCGAAGGATCGCTGCAACCAGCGCTCCCAACACTTGCCCATCGCCTTCAAAGCGCTACTTACTTACTCACAGCTCCCCGCGGCTCCATAAGCACGCCGGTAACAATGGCGGCTCTCCCTCACATCCCCCCGGGGCACGTCCATAGACACGCCTCCTCTTCCTGCCGCCCATATTTGGCGCTCTTTTCCACCTCACAGCCACAGGAAGGAAGGTGGCTTAGAGCACGCCCCCCTCCCAGCCTAGCATATCTCCTGACGCCGGGCGCATCAGCTCCGCCCCCTCTAACAGTGTCAGCCAATCAGAAACCCAGGCCCCCAGATCACGCCCACAGGAAGGTCCTGGAGCTCCCACACCGCACGCTGCTTGGGGAAACCATGTGCAAGACTGGCACTCATCAGCTCGGGGACACAAACCATCGGATCGGCTGCAAGGAGCGCAGATACCTTGTAGGCACAAGCCACTCCGAACCGGCCCCACTCCTGGCCCTCCTCTGCAGTATACCCCCTCACAGGACCCACTGCACTGCAGACCTGCCGCAGCCCATCCTCATTGAGCACAGTGCTACCACATATGCCCAACTCCACAAGGGCCCCCCCCTGCCATTATAACCTTTTACGACTGCGCACGCTGCAGCAAGAAGTGGGCGTTAGGTCAGTCTTCCCCTTACTGCCCGGCCTGCAGTACCACCACCATGTCCTCACAGGAGTCCACCGAGCCCTAGGATCAGAGCGCGCCCCCCCCCCCCACCAGAGTGGGCCGTCGCCATGTCCCAGTCAGTCGCAGACTTGACTAAGATGTCCCAGTCCATAGTACAGGTCCTGGAACGGATCTCACATCCTACTCCTGCCACCAGTGCTCCGAACGCCACCAACGGTGATTCGCCAGCACCCGACCAGGAACCCCAAAGGAAAGACCGGGCAGTAGTACTAGGAAGCGGGCTTTGCCCGGCTCTTCCTCTAGCTCGCCAGGGCCCTCTCCAACAGCCATATGGCCCTCCTCTTCCCAAACCACCTCTTCGGAGGAGGACCTTGGGTCAGACACGGAATCCCAATCTGAATCAGACACGGACAACAGACCCAAGACTCAGGACATGGTCGACAGCTTGATATCGGCCATCTCCCAAACACTTAAGCTACAGGAGGAAAATGTACCCCCGCAGGAACCCTCCATCACGTTTAAATGCGCAAGGCCTCCGCCCCGAACCTTCCCCAAGCACAGGAAGTTCGAGACCACGGTAGCAAAACACTGGGGCCACCCAGAAAAACGTTTCTCAGGACGCAGGCATCTGGAAGCTCTATACCCCTTTCGCTCGGATCTTCTCACAATGTGAACCGAGCCCCCTAGGGTAGACTCACCGGTGTCCCTACTGTCTTCTAACACAGTCCTGCCCCAGTCAGACGGCGCCTCACTTAGAGATTCATCGGACAGGCAAATCGAATCCCTCGCCAAATCAATATTTGAGGCTACAGGCACTTCCCTCTGTCCCAGCTTCGCCACCACTTGGGTAGCGACAGCTATCTCAGCCTGGGCGAAGATACTCCGCAAGGGCATCGTAGCGTCAGCCCCTCAGAATGAACTTGCGGACTTAGCCAGCCAAATCGAACATGCCGGCAAGTACCTCCTAAAAGCCTCCCTGGACGCGGCTTCATGCTCGGCAAGAGCTAACAGCAACGTCGTGGCCATACGCCGCATCCTGTGGTTAAAAACATGGAATGCTGACTCCACATCCAAAAAATCGCTCACCAATCAGGCCTTCAACGGATCTAGGTTATTCGGTTCAGGCCTGGACCAGATAATCTCAGATGCAACCGGAGGGAAGAGCACCTCCCTCCCTCAGTCAAGACCCGCACGCCCCTTCAAAGCCAAGACGTCGGGGTCCTGGTGGCCCTTTAGGCCCCTTCGGCCATTCCCTACCTCCGAAGTCCCCGCTCAGCAGAACCGCCCCTCCTCCCCAGGAGATCGGAGGAAACCATCTTTTATTCGAACGTCCATGACAGCACTACGGAGAGAGGGGATCCGCCCCTTGGGAACAGGAAACCTACAGATACAAAAAGGGCGGCACCTCTCCCGCGCATCAGTTGGTTTCGTGTTCCTGAAGGACGGGTTTCCTACAGATGAAGATCTTCAGGAGGACCCAGGCCGGCCGGTCGACCCAGGTAGCGGGGGATCTCCTACCTCGACCGGTGCGGAGCTCCTGGAAGCGCCACGGTGGGTCCGGGTAGGATTCCACGACAGTGTGCGAAGCAGGTGGAGCAGTATCCAGAGGATCCCTGTCTCCCAGCCAGCGCCGGTTGGTAAGTATCCCCCCTCTCCCTGCTCCATGTCTTCTCCTGCGGTCCTGTCATGGGGGCCTGCTAAGGTGGTGCAGCCATGGGGAATATTAAAAAAAAAAAAAAAATTTTGAATTTCCCGCCGCGCGTCACAGCTATGGACAGCGCGGCGGGGTTTTTTGAATTTCCCGCTGCGCGTCACTGCTATGGACAGCGCGGTGGGGTTTTTTGAATTTCCCGCCGCGCGTCACTACTATGGACGGCGCGGCGGGGTTTTTTGAATTTCCCGCCGCGCGTCACTGCTATGGACAGCGCGGCGGGGTTTTTTGAATTTCCCGCCGCGCGTCACTGCTATAGACGGTGCGGCGGGGTTTTTTTTTTAATTTCCTGCCGCGCGTAACTGCTATGGACGGCGCGGCGGGGATTTTTTGGATCTCCCACTCACGTCCCTGCTGGGGGGCGATGCGGCGGGAGACTTCAATAGGGTACCTGCGACGGTGCGGCCGGGTCTGCGGGATCCCCTGTGGGAGCGCCGATCCTGACGGCGTTAAGAGAAGGGGCGGAGTCTCCACCGCCGGAACCGGAAGTGGGACACCGGCCGGCGTTTTTGAAAGTTTTGGCTGCTGCATCATACATCGGGCGGCGCCTGCTGTGGGGACGGCGGGGAGGTGCAGGGGGGCTGTGGGGCGGGGAGCCGGAGGGGGAGGACCCCTGGCCGCACCTGCTGACCCGGATATCCGGGGGAGGATATAATGAGCCTATGAAGCAGGTAAAGCGCTTCTGCCCCATTTTCTTACGATGGACACTGCAGAAGCTCCCTCGGTGCAGCAGGAGAGCCAGCAGCAGCAGACAGAGCGCTCCTCTTCAATGGCCAGGGGCGCCAGCTGCAGGAGTTCCTCAGCTGGGAAAAACCCCTCCCCGTGATCCGGTATCTACTGCTGTATGGACTGGGTAAGAGATCGTCAGACTTAGAATACCCAGTAATGCAGTTTTCCCCCATTCTGTGTTCCGTTACTAGGGGAAGAAGTGTTCGGTGAAAAGCAAGCACAGGGAATGTGCCTTTTGTGCTTGCCCTCTGCCAGACGCTTGCCCTAAAAGGTTATGCCAGCCGTGCACGCGACAGACGGTAGGGCATTAAAGAGGAAAGGGCAGGGGCCTGGGATGAGATAGTAACCCCCCCTTGCCCCTTCCCTTTTTAGATAGCGGAGGAGACTCCAGATTTCACCGAAAGCCTGAAGGAGATAATAAGGGTGGAGATGAAGGCGTCCTTAAGACACGGAGAATCTTCCAGGCGTAGGACTGTACCAGTGTTATCTGATTCAGATTCACCCGCCTCCCATGACAAGGGTGAAGTTTTTTCAGGACCCTCTTCGCCTTCCTCTTCGGCTTCTTCCTCTTCGTCTACAGAAGACGCTACTCGATTTTGTTTTCCCTTGGACCAGATGGACAAACTTGTCAAATCAGTTAGGTCCACCATGGGGGTAGAGGAGGCGAGACCAGAACTCTCAGTACAGGATCTGATGTTCGGTGGTCTAGATCCAAAAAACCGCAGATCCTTTCCACTAAACAGTAGAATCCAAGGCCTTATAGACAAAGAGTGGAAGAAGCCAGAGAAAAGAGGCTCCTTACCCCAAGCATTTAAGCGGAGATACCCCTTTGAAGATCCCTTGACAGGTAGATGGGATAAGGCCCCGAAGCTGGACGCAGCAGTGGCGAAGGCTTCCAAAAAATCCTCCATCCCATTCGATGATATGGGGTCTTTGAAAGATCCACTAGACAAGAAGGCAGACTCCTTCTTTAAAGGGACATGGGAGATGTCGGCAGGTGCCCTGAGGCCAGCGGTTGCAGCCACTTGTACAGCCAGATCAATGATGGTCTGGCTGGACCAATTAGAGTCACAGTTAACAGATGGAACCTCTAGGGGGTCAATTCGGAAAACCTTGCCGATAATTCAGAACGCGGCGGCTTTCCTGGCTGTTTCCTCAGTGGACTCAGTAAGAATGGCTGCCAGAGCGGCAGGTCTGTCTAATGCAGCGCGAAGGGCGTTGTGGCTAAAATGTTGGCCGGGCGATATTCAAGCCAGATCTCGCCTCTGCTCCATTCCATGTGACGTCGAATATCTTTTTGGCCCGGTCCTGGACGAACTTTTGGAAAAGGCAGGGGACGACAAGAAAAAGTTTCCCAGTCTATCGACTCCTTCCTACAAGAGACCTTTCAGCAGAAGGAGGTTCAGCCGCAGAAGGTCGTCCAGGGAGCGAGCCAAATGGGATGAAAGGAGGCGAAGAGGTACAGGGTTTATGTTTAGGGGGTCCGCCTAGGGAAACCAAAAAACCCTCGCAATGACTAGCGGTACCAGTAGGAGGCAGATTAATGGCCTACCTGGCCTGGTCGGAAATCTCAAACAGTAGCTGGATCCTTAGTCTCATAGCTACAGGGCTGCGTTTAGAATTCTCCTCGGTACCTCGGGATAACTTTAAAATTACCCCCCTCAGGTCATCCCCATCGGAGCAGGCCGCTCTGGAGTTGGAAGTTCAGGAGCTTTGCGCTAAAAAAGTCTTAGTGGAGGTGCCGGAAGCAGAGTGGGGTAAAGGGTTTTACTCCCCTCTGTTTTTCATCCGTAAACCGGACGGTTGTAATGTATGTGGTACAGTTCATATAGCGTCTTGTGCTTGGGTGCGATGAAAATACTTGAGACACAGGTTGATAAAGAAAGTCTTGTATTGCTTCATACAAATTGGCAAAAATAAACACACAGGTTGCAAACACAGAAGCAGGAGGCACAGCAGGCCAGAGTAATCTAAGCTCAGCAATAACTCTCCACAACAGATTCAGATCTTCTTCTCTGTTACCGCAAGTCCATGCAAACGTGAGGCTCTCAAGAGCAGAGTTCAGAGTCCACAAGTGCTTCAGAGTTCCTCAGTAGGAATGGCTGGAGTACAAGGTCCAAGGCTTCAGGAGTCAGAACACAGGTTCACTGCAGGCTAGATTCTGAAGCACTGATTGCTCAGCTGTGGCTGTTTAAGAAGCAAACGGAGAGAATCAGGGCGGGAACATGCAAGCTGGAAAACTCCATTTTGACTGAGGGCAAGATAGCTGCAGCAAAACAGAAAGCAAAATGGCCGACGAACAAACTGAGTTTCAGAAACAGATACACAGAACCTTACAACGGTTCTTTTAGAACAATTATTAATTTAAGAGCCCTCAATAAATTCCTTGTTATTCACCCATTTAAAATGGAAACGGTCAGCTCAGCAATAAAGCTTCTGTTTGAAAATTGCTTTATGGTGGTGTTAGATCTGAAAGACGCTTATTACCACGTACAGATCCATGTGGACCATGAGCGTTTCCTCAGAGTAGCAGTCCAGATGGAATTGCTGCAACATTTTCAATATACTGCCCTTCCCTTTGGCTTGGCGGTTGCCCCACGAGTGTTCACTAAAGTTATTTCGGAAGTCATGGCCCACTTACGTGAATCCAATATGCTCATAGTCCCCTACCTCGACGACTTTCTTATCATTGGAAAGACGGCAGAGCATTGCTTAGAGCAGCTGCAAAGAGCAATATCTACCTTAGAGCGGCTGGGATGGCTAATAAATACCAAAAAGTCTCGTTTGAATCCGATGAGAGTTCAGCAGTTTTTAGGGCTAATTCTGGATTCACGGAATCAGAACTGTAGTTTACCGTCAGACAAGTTGATTCGCTTACGTTACCAGGTTCTAAACGCTTCCAATAACCCCTCCATGTCTCTTAGGAAGGCCATGTCTCTTTTGGGCTCCCTCTCGTCCTGCATCCCGCGGAGGAGGAGACGAACCTGTCTAGGGGGGTTCCCTGAGAATATGAAATATCCCGGATAGTCACGACAGATGCAAGCCCTTCTGGGTGGGGGGCTCATATGGGGGATGTTATGGTTCAGGGCTTATGGGAGCTGGATCAAATACAAATGTCTTCTAATATGAAGGAGTTAACGGCGGTAGAGCAAGCGATTAAAAAGCTCCTTGTCTATCTACAGGGTCACCACGTTCGAGTGCTCTCCAACAATCGTGTCACAGTCGCTTACGTCAACCACCAGGGTGGTACTCGTTCCGGTCCTCTCATGGAAGTGGCAAGATGCCTACTCCAGATAGCAGAACGACATTTTCTTTCTCTAACGGCTCTACATATAAGGGGAGAAGAAAATACCAAGGCGGACTTCTTAAGCCGCAATCTCCTGAGTCAGGGAGAATGGTTGTTAAAGACTTCCATCTTCGACCTGATTGTGCAGAAATGGGGTCAACCGGAGATAGATCTCTTTGCTACCAAAAGCAACAGGAAAGTGAAACGGTTCTGCTCTCTGAATCCCAAAGAACGCCCTCTGGCAGTGGACGCTCTTCTGTTAAAGTGGGATTTCAATCTAGCCTACGCCTTCCCTCCTTTTCCTTACTCCCCCTAGTATTGAGGAAGGTCAGGAAAGACAGGGCGAGGGTAATAGTAGTCGCTCCCTTCTGGCCCAGGAGGGCATGGTTTTCATGTCTAAGGAACATGTCGATAGCCGACCCTTGGCTCCTGCTGGATATTCCCGATCTGCTCTCCCAGGGTCCAGTCTACCATCCTCGGGTAGCGGGCCTCCACCTGACGGCTTGGATTTTGAACGGTCGCTGCTGAGAGTTAAGGGGTTTTCTGCTAATCTAATTAATACTCTCCTTAAGAGCAGAAAAGAGGTTACAACTAGAATCTACGCTAGGACTTGGAAAAAATTTCTTCAGAGTTCGGGGGTGGTAGCAGGGGACCCAACACCGATAGCCCAGATTCTAGAATTCCTACAAAAGGGTCTGGACATAGGTCTCTCCACGAGCACCCTTAAGGTGCAGGTTTCAGCTTTGGGAGCACTCTTCAGTTGCAACATCGCCAATAATTACTGGGTCAGTAGATTCATTAAGGCTACGGGTAGGTCGAGACCCATAGTGAAGGAGAGAATCATGCCATGGGATTTGAACCTTGTTCTCACTGCTTTAACAGAACCCCCTTTTGAACCTATTTCAGCGGCATCAATAAAAATTCTTTCCCTAAAAACCGCCTTCCTGGTAGCATTAACTTCGGCTAGGAGGGTAAGTGACATCCAGGCACTATCTAGACTGTCTCCTTACACTCAGGTCCTGGATGACAGGATAATACTTAAGGGCCCGTCTCACATAGCGATATCGCTACCGAGATCGGTGCTGAGTCACTAGTTTTGTGACGCAGCACCGAGCTCACCAGCGATATCGCTGTGTGTGACATTCAGCGACGATCAGCCCCCCTGCTGGGTATCGCTGATCGTCGCTGAAATTTCAGGACATTTTTTTGATCGCTGGTCTCCCGCTGACAGGCACGCATCGCTGCGTGTGACATGCGGGAGACCAGCGATCCGCTGGTAACCAAGGTACACAGCGGGTTTCCAGGCGCGGGGCTGTGCCTAGAAACCCGCTGTGTACCTTGGATACCAGCGCCCTGATGCAGGGAGCTGGTATCCAAGGTACACAGCGGGTTTCCAAGCACGCAGCGCTTGGAAACCCGCTGTGTACCTTGGATACCAGCTCCCTGCATCAGGGCGCTGGTATCCAAGGTACACTGCGGGTAACTAAGCGATGTTAACCCGCAGTGTTCTTGTGCTGATCGCTGCTCTGAGCTGCCTGTTTGGCAGCTCAGCAGCGATCATGTAGCGATACACCAGCGATCCTGACAAGTGCATATCGTTGTCGGGATCGCTGGTGTATCGCTATGTGAGACCCAGCCTTTAGACCTGATCCTGCATACCTACCTAAGGTGTCTTCCGCTTTTCACAGAACACAGGAAATTGTTCTCCCTTCTTTCATCCCTAATCCATCTAATCAAAAAGAGATAATCTCCCTTCTTTCATCCCTAATCCATCTAATCAAAAAGAGATAAAACTCCATACTCTAGATGTTAGAAGATGTCTCCTACAATATTTGACAGTCACTGACCCCTGGAAAAGGGACAATGCATTGTTTGTCTCTTTTCAGGGAATTAACAAAGGCCACAGAATAACAAAAAGCTCATTGGCCAGATGGATTAAGGTACTGCCACACTAAACAATCCCGCTAGCGATCACAATAACGACGCATACTAATGCGATCGCTAGCGGGATTGTTTCTATATCGCTAAATGCGGCCACATTTAGCGATATAGTTAACGACGCTATCGCCGTTAGCGATCTTCTTAACGACTTTAGCGGTACAAAAGTACCTCTAAATCGCTAAGAAAAGGTGCCACACAGCGATTAGATACTTACCCAGCGGGAGCGCCGACGAGAAAATAGGGTCCGGAACGATTCCAGCGACGAGCGAGATCACAGCAGGAAGCTCGTCGCTGGAAGCTGCCGCACTGAACAACATCGCTAACAGGATCGCTAAATAGTGACGTTTTTTAGCGATCCCGTTAGCGATATTGTTTAGTGTGGCATACCCTTTAGGGAAGCAATTTCTCTGGCATACACCTCGAGGGGCAAGCCGGCACCTGAGAGGCTAAAGGTACTGCCACACTACACAATCCCGCTAGCGATCTCGTTAGCGTCGCATACTAATGAGATCGCTAGCGGGATTGTTTGTATATCGCTGAGTGCGGCTTAACTTAGCGATATCGTTAAGGACGCTATCGCGGTTAGCGATCTCCTTAACGACTTTAGCGGTACAAAAGTACCGCTAAATCGCTAAGAAAAGGTGCCACACTCAGCGATAATACTTACCCAGCGGGAGCGCCGACGATGAAATAGGGTCCGGAGCGATTCCAGCGACGAGCGAGATCACAGCAGGAAGCTCGTCGCTGGCAGCTGCCGCACACTACAACATCGCTAACGGGATCGCTAAATAGTGACGTTTTTTAGCGATCCCGTTAGCGATGTTGTTTAGTGTGGCATACCCTTAAGGGCGCATTCCACCCGAGCTGTGGCGACTTCATGGGCAGAGAGGGCAGAAGTCTCCATTGACCAGATATGTAAGGCAGCTACGTGGTCCTCTCCACACACGTTTTACACTCATCATAGGTTAGATTTGGGTGCTTCCTCAGATCTTTCTTTCGGACTAAGGGTGCTGCAGGCTGTAGTCCCTCCCTAAGTAGTTATTACTCTCTGTAATTCTCTCCGTAGTGCTGTCATGGACGTTCGAATAAAGTCTTAGTTACTTACTGTTAACGGTATTTTTCGAAGTCCATGACAGCACCCTTAGATTCCCACCCGTGTTCTATGTGCACTTCTTCCTCTTATATAGTCCACATGTAATAAACAATTGACCAATGTTACTGTGTGATGCATAAATTTTTTGCTGCATACCATTTAACCTGGCTAGTCCTCTTATGCTCTGTAATCCAACTGATGCGTGGGAGAGGTGCTGCCCTTTTTGTATCTGTAGGTTTCCTGTTCCTAAGGGGCGGATCCCCTCTCTCCGTAGTGCTGTCATGGACTTCGAAAAATACCGTTAACGGTAAGTAACTAAGACTTTAAAACCCCCACCAAACTGGAGACCAAGGGGCAGGGCCACGAAGCCAACCGGGCAACGCACCAACAAATTCCCCCCCCCCTCCCGGAAACACATCCTTGGTGGGGGGCAGACTGCTGTCCTTCAGGGACCCGTGGCTGGCCGTGGTGGACGACGCCTGGGTCAGGGAAATCGTCACCACGGGGTACAAAATCGAATTTTCGTCCCTCCCTCAGCCACGCTTCTTTCCATCCCGCTTACCAAGGCAATCGCCCCACAAGACTGCCTCTATGCAGGCCGTCGCCACCCTCCTGTCCGCCGGAGTAATCGTCCCCCCAAAGGAGCGCTTTTCAGGATTCTACTCCAATCTATTCGTAGTCCCAAAAAAGGACGTCTCATTTCACCCAATCTTGGACCTGAAGCTTCTCAATCAACAGGTTCGAATCCGCCACTTCAGGATGGAATCCCTACGCTCCGTAATCGCTTCCATGGAACAGGGGAATTCCTCTGCTCCGTAGACATAAGGGATGCCTACCTCCACACCCCCATATGCCTACAGCACCAAAAATACCTGTGATTCGCCATCCAAGGAGTGCACTACCAGTTCAGGGCCCTCCCCTTCGGCCTAGCGTCGGCACCCAGGGTCTTCACGAAGGTCATGGCACCCATCATGGCCATCCTTCGCGCAAGGGGGATTCTTATAATCCCATACCTGGACGATCTGCTGATCAAAGGCTCATCCCACCAAGACTGCCTTAGAGTCTTCAGGTCCCCCTGGACACCCTAACCCGCCTCGGGTGGATTGTCAACAGGGAGAAGTCAACCCTGTGCCCCACTCAGAGGTTAGTCTTCCTCGGCATGGAATTCGACACGAAACGGGCACGCGTGCTCCTCCCGAGGGACAAACTCTCTGCCCTCGCGAAGGGAATCCAATTACTCAGGCGCCCAACCCTTGCATGAGGGTCCTGGGGAGGATGATAGCTTCCATGGAAGCCATCCCCTATGCCCAATTCCACACACGCCCTCTATAGCTGACCCTCCTGTCAGCCTGGGACAAGAACCCAGCATCCCTAGACCGCCCGGTAACTCTACCTCACAAGGTAAGGCAGTCCCTGACCTGGTGGACATCGTCCCCCTGATCCTACAGGGAAGGTCCTTCCTGCCAATTCAATGGCAAGTAATCACCACCGACGCCAGCTTGCTCGGGTGGGGAGCCGTATACCAACGGAAGACAGCACAAGGCAGATGGAGTCCAGAGGAAACCCTGCTCCCTATCAACCTGGAGATTCGGGCAATCTTCCTTGCCCTGCTCCAATGGCAGCCTATTCTCGCCAAAAAAATAGTCCGCATCCAGTCAGACAGCGCCACGGCTGTGGTGTACATAAACCATCAGGGCGAACACGCAGCAGGCAGGTCATGACAGAGGTGGCAAAGATTCTGCACTGGGCAGAACACCACGTTCCGGCAATCTCAGCAGTCCACATTCCGGGGGTGGACAACTGGGCAGCCGACTTCCTAAGCCGCCAAGGCCTAGCTTCGGGCGAGTGGTCTCTCCACCCCTCAGTCTTCGTCCTCATCTGCCAACGCTGGGGCACTCCGGACGTCGACCTCATGGCGTCTCGGACAAACCACAAGGTACCCCGCTTCATAGCCAGGGCCAGGGACCCTCTGGCCATCGGCTGCGACGCACTGGTGACTCCATGGTCACAGTTCTCACTCCCCTATCTGTTTCCATCCCTGGCCCTGATCCCAAGGGTGGTCAAAAAGATGAAGTCAGAGGGCATTCCAGTCATTCTAATAGCCCCAGACTGGCCAAGACGAGCCTGGTATGCGGAACTAGTGAACATGCTCGCGGACGCCCCGGAGGCTCACAGACCGCCCAGACCTACTCTCTCAGGGCCCCCTCTACCACCAGAGTTCTCAGTCGCTCAATTTAATGGCATGGCCGTTGAAGCCGCGGTCTGAGGAAATCGGGTTTCTCGGAACCGGTCATCCAAACCATGATCAAAGCTAGAAAACCAGCCTCCTCCCGCATCTACCATAGGTACTGGAAAGCCTTCTTCGATGGTGCGAGGGCAACAATACCACTCCAATGTCCTTCTTCCTCCCCTCCATCCTCGGATTCCTCCAATCCAGCTTAGACGCCAGCCTGTCCCTCAGCACCCTAAAAGGTCAGGTCTCAGCCCTGTCAATCCTTTTCCAAAGGGACCTAGCACCCCTACCTCAGGTTAGGACCTTCCTCCAAGGTGTGGCACACGTAGCACCACCTTACCATCCCCCAATAGAGCCATGGGACCTTAACCTCGTCCTTGACGCCCTTCAAAAGGCACCCTTCGAACCCATCCAGGACATCCCACTCTCGATCCTCTCCTGGAAGGTGACCTTCTTAATCGCAATTACATCCATCAGAAGAGTCTCTGAGCTAGCAGCCTTATCCTGCCAGCCCCCCATATGGTCCTCCATCAGGATAAGGTAGTTCTCAGACCTGTCCCCTCCTTCCTCCCCAAAGTGGTAACCCCCTTCCACATCAACGAGGACATCGTCCTGCCCTCCTTCTGCCCGTCCCCGGCTCACCACTGGAAAAGTCCCTCCACAAGCTGGACGTCGTCAGAGCCATTCGGGTCTACCTTACAAGGGCAGCCCCCATCTGTCAGACCGACTCCCTACTCGTCATTCTCGAGGGTCGTCGAAAAGGGCTCCCAGCCTCAAAGTCAGCATTTGCTCGCTGGATCCGTTCCACCATACTTGAAGCCTACCGTCTCCAAGAAAAGCGGCCCCCAACGTCCGTGAAAGCCCACTCCACCCACTCTGTCGGGGCCGCCTGGACTGCCCGTCACCAAGCATCGGCGCTTCAAATCTGCAAGGCCGCAACCTGGTCTTCCCTGCACACCTTTGCGAGGTTCTACAGGGTCCAAACCCAGGCCTCGTTCGACGCAAACCTAGGTAGAAAGGTACTGCAGGCGGCGGTTGCACATTGACCAACCTAAGACCTTTCCTCATATTCTAATTCCCCGCACTTGGGACTGCTTTAGGACGTCCCATGGTAGCCTGTGTCCCCCAATGAGGCGATAAAGAAAGAGGGATTTTCGGGTACTCACCGTAAAATCTCTTTCTTGGAGCCTTCATTGGGGGACACAGCACCCGCCCTTGTTCTTTATAAAGCCTCTTACATATGGGGCCAAAAGGGCCTCTTGTTGAGTTGGTACATCCTAAGTAGTGCTCTCATGCTTCTCCTACTGCTTCTTTCACAAACTGAGCTATTTAGTGCCTGTCGGGGGTGTATACTGCCGGGGAGGAGCTATTCCTTTTAATTCTGCATAGTGTCAGCCTCCTAGCAACAGCAGCACACACCCATGGTAACCTGTGTCCCCCAATGAAGGCTCCAAGAAAGAGATTTTACGGTGAGTACCCGAAAATCCCTCTTTTCCTGCTATTTTTTGCATTTTTGTGAGGTGAAATGACAAAAAGGCAGTAGTTATGCTGTTTTGTTTATGCTGTTTATTGTATCGGTTAAATGTTATATTTTGATCAGACTTTAACGGACTCGACAATATCTAATGTACATAAAAATTTTAATCGCATCCTTTTAAAAAAAATAAAAATTAATTTGTAAACATACTGAAAAAAATGCCTGATTATGTTTTATTCTTTTTTATTAAAGGGGTTGTCTGAAACTAAATAACTCCTTCTTTCCAGTTGAAGTGTCCATAAAAAAATACTTCAGTCTCCCCTGCCAGATCGGTGCCGTTACTTCGATTGCAACGTTTTACTGATGTGAAATGTTTATGTTGCTGCTGATTGACTGCAGCAGTTATGGGACGTAATGTAACCCCTGAGAGACATGGTGCTGCAATCAGATATGACTGTGCCGTTTTTTTTCTTTTACGGTGGACATTGGCACCGTTTTGGAATTTTTCAGCTGCAGATGGAAGGAAGAGAGCCACAGTATTCATTACTGATGGGTAGGCGGAGCCCCAGATCAGGATGTCACCTCAGATCAAAAGAGTGCTGACTGGCTGGCCCCTCCAGCTCGGGCTCCTCCTACTCAGCTCCAGTCTAAGATTTGAGGTCCAGAGGATGGTCGCTGCTAATGCAGCTCCTCAGAAGATTTTATTATTTTATATTCGGACAGGAGACTTGGATCACCAGTTGGTCTAGAGGTCTCAGGGGTACCAGCGCTGCTGTACCCAACCTCTCCCTTGGCGGATCTGTATTTACTCAAAGTCCCTGCAGAATCCTTGCCGGCCCTGGGGGATGAGGAGAGCTTCCCTGGCGGGGACGCAAACCACACGTGCGGTCACTGCGTTCCTCGCCCTGGGGGGAAGCATGGGCACAAGCGCCACAAATCCTGAGGGGTCCCTGTGGCGCTAAGCTGGTGAGTACTCCACATTCCTTTTTTCTAATGTGTGTAGTACTTTAGCGACTGCTGTGGCAGCGCTATTACATGTACCACTATGTGCTTTAACGACTGCGGTGGCAGCGTTATTACATGTATTCACTGTGATTATGGCAGTGTGCCTTAACGACTGCGGTGGCAGCGTTATTACATGTATTCACTGTGTGTTATCAGTGTGCCTTAACGACTGCAGTGGCAGCATTATTACATGTATTCACTGTGATTATGTCAGTGTGCCTTAACGACTGCGGTGGCAGCGTTATTACATGTTTTCACTGTGTGATATCAGTGTGCCTTAACGACTGCGGTGGCAGCGTTATTACATGTATTCACTGTGATTATGTCAGTGTGCTTTAACGACTGCGGTGGCAGCGTTATTACATGTATTCACTGTAATTATGTCAGTGTGCTTTAACGACTGCGGTGGCAGCGTTATTACATGTATTCACTGTGTGATATCAGTGCGCATTCAGCGGTCGCGGCGGCGACCGCCGGTACATGTATTCAGTCACGGTGAGGAGAGAGGAGTTCCCGCTTTTTTATTTGAATTTTCGCGGCACTCTGAGCGCGCGCTTTCTGAGCAGTCTCCATTTCCTGCATCTTCTACATAGAGACACAGCGCGGCGGCCATTATTAATGCAGGAGCTGGAAGCTCCTCGGGGCCATCGCTCTCCCTTTCCTCCCGGCAGCTATTACCAGCAGGGTGAGTCGCTTCTGCGGAAGCTTAACCCCTTCAACTGCAGGGCGCCTTCCTGAGTTTATTCCCGATCTGCGGCTGTACCGCATATATCTGGGAGCGCAGGGCGTCTTTTTTGAGCCAGTTCCTGCAATACGCCTCCGTCCAGCAGGGGCTATGGGAGGCTGCGGCATTAACCCCTTGGATGGCGGTTAACCCTTGTTTTGAAGGGTCAGCTGGGTAGCTCATGCTGTAAGAGCTTTAACCCTTTAGCGTCCGTTGTTTCTTGTTTGCTATATGAGAAACAGTTACTGACCGTTTTTAAACCGTCATATACTGTGTGAGGAGCGTCCAAATGCTTGTGATTGACGTTTCCATAACGTCTGCGCTTCAGATGCTCTATCCAGCACCTACACCTGTACTACAGATGGTGACTGACGCCTGCTCATCCGACGCCTGCGCTATGTATTCGCTATGTCCTTCGGATGTGCTGTGTCCTGTGCCTGCGCTACGGATATGTTGTGTCCTGCGCCTACGCTACAGAACGTTTTTTCTGTTTAGTGTGGCATAGCTGTCCTGCAGCTGCGACCTTATAAGAGGCGCCTGAGATTCGCACACCCTTTTTCATTATCAAGGTTGTGGGGAGTCTGCTACTTTAACCCCTTCTTAGGCGGTTAACTCTTAATGGGAGACAGCTGGGGTAGCTCTCCCTTTGGAGCTTTAACCCTTCAGCTTTTGTTTTTTATTTAAGAACTTCTCTGGTTACTGACAGGTTTATCCTGCCATATACTATGCAAGGGCATGTCAGAGATCCTCTCCCAGTTCCGCTACGGACCAGCCTCGCGTATCTGACACGCAGACCTCGACTCATGCACGGTCGGAGGTTCCAGTGGTGTCAAAATGGAGGCCTTCACTGGTTTCTATTAATGGCCTGTCTGACCTTTTTAGGTTATGGAGTGTCAGCTAGATCCTCTCAAGGAAGCGACACAAAATCGGTGCCTTCTTTCTCGCTTAGCGAAGAAGTCCGATTCGGTCAAGGAGGATCGGCAGGGACTCCCTGCCTCTCTCATGGGCCGTACTAAACTTTCTGTGGAAGCCATGTGGACGTTACAGTTACCGGAGGAGGTAACTTGTCGTCCTGGTAAGTCGGCCCGGATGTTGCAAGGGTCGCATGGGTCGCGACGACCTTACAAACTGTATCCGTTTTTCTACGGAGTTGTTTGTTGATTGGACCCTTTCTCCTGAAGTGAATGTCCCTTCATTCCAGCTTAGCAAATCTTCCTGATAAAGGGGAAGACGAGTCTGCAGGACACGCTGGACAGAAGAACGGAGATGGCAACAATATCCACCTGTGTAGCCGTGGATCATAGATTCGGTATTAAGGATCTAGGTGTACTTGTTAAGTTCCCCTGAGCCGGTTGGACCGTCTAAGGACGGCGAGGCAAGATGGATCCCCTCTATCGAGGTAGATGGGTTTTTCTAGTTGAAGGATAATGCGTCACTGCTATCCAGGGCGCAATCCTCGGCAGTTACAGTCAGAAGAGCACTGTAACTTGGATGGAACGCGGTTTTCCAACAGGGTTTGCTATCTTTAGCTTAGAAAGTGGTCAGCTATTTGACTGACCTCACGGAGCTGATTGCCAAGACAAAGGCAAAAGAAACAGCTTTATCGCACGCAGAGCTGTGACTTCTGCGTCTGGCAGGACTAGTGCCGATAGTTATTGGCAGTCCCTTTCGGTTCAAGGGATGATCTGGCCAACCCTCTGGGGGTTTGTGTCGTCTCTCTCTCTCTTTTTCAAAAAAAAAATAAAAATCCGCCAAGGCGGACTGACATCTGACATTCCGTCAGAGCCAAGCATGAAGTCGCTTCGCTCCGTTATGGCAGCCCTGTCGCAGATCGATTCTTTGGTCAATCGACATTCGCGACGCTTATTGGCATGTTTCCGTCGAAGAGCTCATCAGCGCTTCCTTCATTTTTGCCATAGAATCAACCATTACAACGATTCTGGCGCCTAAATCTCATGGCAATTCTTCAAAGACGGGGACTTACGATTCGTCCCTATTTGGACGACCTTTCGATTTGGGCCTCAAAGGAGAAGTCGTCTCTGGAATCGTCGCAGGCAATCCTGTTTTTGAGGATGCATTTCGACACGGTACGGGCGGTGTTGTCCCTACCTCCAGACAAGCAGGCATGTCTGCTCCAACATGTACAGATTATGAAGTCTGTGACAGCAATGTCCCTTCGGAAGGTATGCGCCTTCTGGGTTTGATGGTGGCGTCCATGGAGCACCTCCGTTTGCCCAATTTCATTTCAGAGTTCTCCACAGGCTCATTCTGAGTCGTTGGAATCGGTCGCAATCACTGGATTGCAGTGTCACCATTTCTCGCGGGGTGCGAGAATCCCTAGGATGGTGGTTACGTCCAGGAGCGTTATCCCTGGGAAAGTCTTTCTCCCTCCGAAGTGGTCGGTCATAACCACCAATGCCAGCCTGACGGGCTGGGGAGGGTGTCTGGAACGATCTTCGGATCCAGGGAGTATGGTCATCGGAAGAGTCGGTTCTACCGATCAACATCCTGGTATTGAGAAAAAAAAAAAAAAAATTTTTTCTTTGCCTCCAACACTGGACGGTCTCCTTGAGCGGTATGCCAGTCCGAGTGCGGACAGACAATGCGACGGCGGTCGCGTATATCAACCACCAAGGCGGGACGAGGAGTTCCCATGCTGAAGGTGTCTCGGATACTGATTTGGGCCGAGACCTGGGTTCCAGTCATCTCTGCAATTCACATTCCAGGAGTCCAGAATACCACGGCGGACTTCCTCAGTCGCGAGAAGATGATTCCCGGAGGCTTCCGTTGGGGAACCCACCAAGTGGACTTGATGGGGTCCAGGTTTGATACCAAATTACCGACCTTCGTGTCCAGGTACAAGGACACGAAGGCTGTGGCGGTAGACGCTCTGGTGGATCCGTGGGACCATTTCGAGCTAGTCTATGTGTTTCCGCCGATATCCTTACTTCCTCTGGTGCTGCGTCGGATCAGACTGGAGAGAATTCCGGCTATTTTGATAGCTCAGATTGGCCAAGGAGGACGTGGTTCTCGACACTAGTGTCGCTTTTGGCGGCGCCGCCATTTCCACTTCCTCTGCGCCCGGTCCTGTTAACCTAGGGACTCACTCTTTATCCGGGCTTGAAGTCTCTGCGTTTGACGGAGTAGCTCTTGAGACCAAAATGTTAACCCGTAGAGGTTTTTTCAGCCAGAAGTCCGGCTACTACTAGGATTTACCACAAAACTTGGGAAACCTTCTTTTCGTGGTGTTCGGGATCTTCACGGAACCCGAGAAAGTTTTCCATTCCCAATCTGTTGGTTTTCTACAGCATGGGTTAGACAAGGGTTTGACAGTTAGCACCCTGAAAGGTCAGGTTTTTCTGCTCTGTCCTTATTATTTCAGAGGGCTATTGCCTCGCGTAGGGACATGCTTTCCCTTTTCCGCGGTATAGCTCGTAAGTTTCCGCCGCGGAAGGCTCCCGTGTCTCCTTGGCGGCTCAACCTTGTTTTGGAGGCTCTTCAGCATAAACCTTTTGAGCCTATGGTTTCTGCTAGCCTTTCTTTACTCTCTTGGAAGGTGGTTTTCCTTGTTGCAGTCACTTCCTTGAGGAGAGTTTCTGAGTTGGCAGCTCTTTCTTGTTCGCCTCCTTTTCTGGAGTTTTTTCCGGATCGTGTAGTGCTTCGCACTCGGGGTGATTTTTTTTGCCTAAAGTGGTGTCACAATTTCATGTTAACCAGGATATTGTGTTGCCTTCACTCTGTCCGGATCCGAAGAATGCGAAAGAGCGAGATTTATACACATTGGATTTAGTGCGGGCCTTGAAGTTTTATCTATCTATTACTCAAGGTTTTCGTAAGACGGATTCCCTGTTTGTGGTTCCAGCAGGTCGTCGGCGTGGTCAACGAGCTTCCAAGGATTCTATAGCTCGTTGGATCCGGTCAGCTATTTTGGAGGCTTACCGCCTTCGGGGTGAATCTTGTCCGATTAAGATTCGAGCCCATTCCACGAGAGCTGTGGCTTCATCGTGGGCTTTTCATCAAGGTGCCTCGGCAGTGCAGCTCTGCCGAGCGGCAACTTGGCGCTCTGTCCACACGTTTACAAGGTTTTATAAAGTGGACGTCAGTGCTTCCGCTGATGCAGCCCTCGGACGTAGGGTCCTGCAGGCAGCTGTAGTTTAAAGTTCTGGATGAACTTGTGTTTAGCGCTGGTTGCGCTTTGTTGTTAAGGTTGTTGGGTTTCTGCCTTTTGTTGGTTTTTTTTCCCACCCTTATTTTTGAACTGCTTTGGGACGTCCCATCAGTAATGAATACTGTGGCTCTCTTCCTTCCATCTGCAGCTGAAACACGGATTTTGGTAAAAACTTACCTGTAAAATCCTTTTCAGCGAAGGAAGGAAGAGAGACACAGCACCCTCCCAAGGCAGAAGTGTGTTGATGTTTTCAGATGCAGCGCGACCCTTATCTGATAGCGATTATCTGGGCTGAGGTCAGCGCGCTAAGGCTCTGTTCCAGCATCGCCAGCTCATCGCAGTAGTCAGGTTCCGTGAGTAGTACCTGGAACTCTGTGGTTTTTGGCTTTCTTTGCATGCATAACCTGTATCCTTGTGTTTTTTCTCTGAAGTTCCTTCAGAAGGGGTTATGTTGCTCCGCTGGTGATCTTGGCTCTTTTCCTAAAAGCTTTGGTACGACTGGAGCTGAGTAGGAGGAGCCCGAGCTGGAGGGGCCAGCCAGTCAGCACTCTTTTGATCTGAGGTGACATCCTGATCTGGGGCTCCGCCTACCCATCAGTAATGAATACTGTGTCTCTCTTCCTTCCTTCGCTGAAAAGGATTTTACAGGTAAGTTTTTACCAAAATCCGTGTTTTAGTAATAGACAACCCCTCTAAGCATTGTTATTAGTATTGCAGTATTTGCTGTATTATGAGCCAGGGCTGACTGCCCCTTTATACACTTGATTCCACGTGTAGCTACATGTGTGATCGCCCCTTGTGCATGTCTGCAGAAAAACACTGTCCGTGCAACAGAACGTCGCTCATAGCACGCAGCCGTGATACTGTTACTTTCCCTCTGTGTTATGTTACTAGAAGGTTTTCATCCAGGACATTAGAGTCCTCATTTCAGCTTCTTTTATCTCCCAGGATCCACAAGGCACCTTCTGAAGTATGAGACGAAACGTCAGAGACAGAATCTGCCTCTGATGGCCACCATTGACCTGCTGAAGAGGTTGTACAACACAAAGCAACCACCGGTTGTCCTTCTCCGAACCTTTGGCCTTCAAGCTACGAATGCACTGCCACCATTAAAGGTTTGTGGTCTCCTATGTGGCACTTAGTGTTTGGCTTCACATACGACACCTAATGTCACTGCCGCCACTAAAGGTTTGTGGTCTCCTGTGCGGCAGTTAGTGTTTGACCTCACAAACGACACCTAATTTTATTGCTGCCACTAAAGGTTTGTGATCTTCTGTGCGGCACTTAGTGTTTGGCTTCACACACGACACCTAATGTGACTGTTGCCACTAAAGGTTTGTGTTCTCCTGTGTGGCACTTAGTGCCGTGTTTGTTTGCACAAAAAACTCCTAATGTGACTGCCGCCACCAATGCAACGTCATGTAGATGAGTGGACCCGTTTGTCAGACTGTGGTTGTGAACATGTCCAGCATGCCACGAAGCGTTCCCATCAGTGTAGAATGATTTTGTTTGTATGGTCAGACATGTGAAACGTTTCTGTCCTTCGTCATCCACGTCTAATGAGTCCTTTTCACTGTCATTTCCAGGAACAGATCATGGAGTTTGCCAGTAGATGACCGTTCCTGGAGCCTCAGAGTCTGATTTACGTAATTAATATTAGAAAATAAAGCAATTTTTATCACAGAAGTAATTGCCTGGCATCTGGGGGCAGAAGAGGTATTCAAGGATGCTGCACAATGTGGCTATTGATGACCCGGGATCTTCAGCATTTTTTTTACTCATTTATGGCTGCTCAGATCTACGGTCATGGCCCAAATTTTTCAGTCTAAAGACATGTTCACATTGTCATTGTTTGCAGGAGAAAAGTCTACGTAGACAGGAGAGCTGAGTGTTGGCCGGACAAACGCTGTGTACAATATGCGTCTTGCTGCATTTTTACATGTGTTTCTGATGCGTTTTCCCATTCATTTGAATAGGTTAAAAACACTGCAAAAAACACTGAAGGACATGTAGCAGTTTTGAAACCACTTAAAATCTGCAAGGAAAAAATTATCAGCATGTGCATTAGACAGCCGAAATGTCATTCACTTTGCTGGTACAGTAAAACGCTGCCTGGTTTGTTTTTGCTTTAATGGGAAAAAAGCAACGTGTGATCAAGCCCTAACATCCAATTAACCCACTTCTCTTTTCTTCTGCTTCTCACTATTACAAATCCCTTTCATTGACTCACTAATTACCTAACAAACACAGTTCAAACTACTAAGGGCCCCGTCTCACATAGCGACGCACCAGCGATCCCGACAACGATATGAACTTGTCAGGATCGCTGGTGTGTCGCTACATGATCGCTGCTGAGCTGCCAAACAGGCAGCGATCAGGACAGCGACACTGCGGGTAACGTCGCTTAGTAACCCGCAGTGTACGTTGGATACCAGCCCGCTGATGCAGGGAGCTGGTAACCAAGGCACACATCGGGTTTCCAGGCACTGCGCGGTGCCTGGAATCCCGATGTGTACCTTGGTTACCAGTTCCCCTGCAGCAGCGCGCTGGTATCCAACGTACACATCGGGTTTCCAGGCGCAGCCCCGCGCCTGGAAACCCGATGTGTATCTTGGTTACCAGCTGATCGCTGGTCTCCTGCCTGCCACACGCAGCGATGCGTGCTGGCCAGCGGGAGAGACCAGCGATCAAAAAAAAGTCCAGGCATTTCTGACACGACCAGCGATTCACAGCAGGGGCCTGATCGCTGGTACGTGTCAGACATAGCGAGATCGCTGCTGAGATCGCTATGTGAGACGGGGCCCTAAGGCTAGTTTCACACTAGCGTTTGACCGACCTGCGTCGGTCTGCGTACGGCCGCCGCTAAGCTCCGCCTCCTCCCGATAGCTCTGCCTATGGGCGCATGACGCTGCATGTGACCTGCGCACCCTATCTTTAGCATTGGGTTCGCAGGCCGTGCGCAGGTATGCGTTTGCCGGCGCCTGTTTCATTTTGACGGTGCGCCGAGCGCACCAAAATGCAACACGGTGCGTTGGGTGCAGGTCGGCGCACCGTCAAAAGGACGCAGGCGCTGGCAAACGCATACCTGCGTACGGCCTGCGAACCCAATGCTAAAGATAGGGTGCGCAGGTCGCATGCAGCGTAATGCGCTCATAGGAAGAGATATCGGGAGGGGGCGGAGCTCAGCCGCGGCCGTGCGCAGACTGACGCAGGTCAGTCAAACGCTAGTGGGAAACTAGCCTTACACCTACAAAGTCGTCCATAATCTGTCTCCTCTTGAGGGAATAGCGAGAATATAGGGTGCACTACATCAATGGGCATAAATAACCTGAAGACTGGTGCGGCACCATGCATAGAGGAGTAAATGCCAAAAAAAGAAAGAAGACAATGCATGGAAAGGGCGGACTCCACTTACACTTTGAAAATTACATGCCCTTCCAAAGTCGACTCCAGCATAATACTATACACTGTGTTCCAAATTATTATGAAAAAATTGTTTAGGTGTGATAAGGTAAGAATTTTTTTGTTTTGTCAGTTAAACTCATTGATGGTGATGTGTGTCAGGGCTCTTTATATCACTGTAAGCAATTGCAGACACATGTGCTAATTAGTTTGGCAGGTGTGTCCAATGAAAGACAAGACTACTTAAGGGTATGTTTCCACGGTCAGGAAACAGTCCGGATTAGCTGCGTGTTTGACGCTGTGCGTTGGCGCAGCGTCCAACACGCAGCGTCCAGATGTTACAGCATAGTGGAGGGGATTTCAAGAAATCCCATCTCCACTATGCTTCAAAACACGCAGGCGGAAGACCTGCGTTTCCGGACATGCGGCGCGTCTTTTTAGACCGCAGCATGTCCTATTCCCTTGCGGCGACGCTGCGTCGCCGCAAGGGAAATAACACAGGGCTATGTAGCCCTGCGGTCATTCCGCATGTGTTCCATGAACACATCCGGAATGAGCACGCGTTCAAAAGGGGGCGGGGCTTTGGGCAGAGCGGACTTTCCGCTCCGTCCAAAGCGCTGTGTTTCCTGACTGTGGAAACCCAGCCTAAGAAGGCTGTCCCACATTATTAACCCCTCTCTGCCATCAGACGTACTATTCCGTCCATGTGACCCTGGACCTAATTCCCATGGACGGAATAGTACGTCATGGGCGATCAGCTGCACTCCTGGGGAGAGCGCAGCTGATCGCCGCCGGGTGTCGGCTGATTATCACAGCTGACACCCGTGACTGTGTGTCAGGAGCGGTCACGGACCGCTCCCGGCACATTAACCCCTGGCACACCGCGATCAAACATGCACACCGCGATCAAACATGATTGCGGTGTACCCGGGGCACAGGGGAGGATCGCGCAGGGTGGGGGCTCCCTGCGCGCTCCCCTGAGACCCTCAGAGCAGCGCGATGTGTCGCGCTGTTCCGAGGGTCCGTCCTCCCTCCAGGTCCCCGGATCCAAGATGGCGCCGGGGTCCTGCAGGGAGGCGGCTTCCTCAGTGCCTGCTGAGAGCAGGCACTGAGAAGCCTGCAGCACTGCCAGAGCGATCGCTGGTGTGACAGAGTGCTGTGCACACTGTCACACCAGCGATCTGCTAAAATACAGTGATATCCCACCCTGGGACAGAGTAAAATAAAAATAAAAAGTGGTAAAAAAAATCATAAAAAAAAAAAAAAATATTCCCCAATAAATTCATTCTTTCCTGTAAATAAAAAAAACAAAACAATAAAAGTACACATATTTGGCATCGCCGCGTCCGTAACGACCCCCCCTATAAAACTGTCCCACTAGTTAACCCCTTTAGTGAACCCTTTAAAAAAAAAAAGAAAACGAAGCAAAAAATCAATGCTTTATCATCATACCGCTGAACAAAAAGTGGAATAACACGCGATCAAAAAGACCGAGATAAATAACCATGGTACCGCTGAAAACGTCATCTTGTCCCGCAAAAAACGAGCCGTCATACAGCATCATCAGTGAAAAAATAAAAAAGTTATAGCTCGCAGAATAAAGCAATGCAAAAATAATAATTTTTTATATAAAATTGTTTTCATTCTATAAAAGCGCCAAAACATAAAAAAAATGATATAAATGAGGTATCGCCGTAATCGTACTGACCCGAAGAATAAAACTGCTTTATCAATTTTACCACACGCGGAACGGTACAAACGCCTCCCCCAAAAAGAAATTCATGAATTGCTGATTTTTGTTCATTCTAACCTCCCAAAAATCGAAATAAAAAGCGATCAAAAAATGTCACGTGCTCAAAAATGGTACCAATAAAAACATCACCTCGTCCCGCAAAAAATAAGACCTCACATGACTCTGTGGGCCAAAATATGCAAAAATTATAGCTCTCAAAATGTGGTGATGCAAAAAACTATTTTTTGCAATAAAAAGCGTATTTTAGCGTGACAGCTGCCAATCATAAAAACCCGCTATAAATAGTAAATCAAACCCCCCTTTATCACCCCCTTAGGGAAAAATAATAAAATTAAAAAAATGTATTTATTTCCATTTTCCCGTTAGGGTTAGGGTTGCGGCTAAAGTTAGGGTTAGGGTTGGCGCTAACGTTAGGATTAGGGTTAGGGGTGTGTTAGGGTTAGGTTTGTGGTTAGGGTTGGGACTAGGGTTAGGGGTGTGTTGGGGTTAGGGTTGGAGTTAGAATTGGGGGGTTTCTGCTGTTTACGCACATCAGGGGCTCTCCAAATGTGGAAGACCACTATATCACCAACGGATCACACGGATATCCTACCATATCAATACTCTGCATCCCAGAACCCCACAATCTATGGGCATTACAATACCCTCCCTAATACAGCTAACCTATATCTGGTGTGTATATATACTGTATTCTCAATATCACATGACTCTGCAAGTGGGAATATCACCCTATACATACCCTATATAAAAAATTGCTGTATCCAAGTGAACATAAGTACCGGGTTTATTTCTTATGCCCTGCATCAATTCTCTATAAGGGATCCTTGTTAACCATACGCTCCAAAGCATCTCTATACTGCGACATTGTGATCAAGGCCAGGCTGTGGCCGAAACGTTAATATTGCTTGTCGTTTTTCACATTAGGACATTGAACAATAAAATATTTTTTTCACTTTGAAGCATAATCCTGAGTGCGGTGTTATTTGACAGTATTTGATTTTGGAGATCTTTGATCTCGTTCACCTGCACACCCATCTTGTTGAGTGCTAACCTCTCGCCCTTTCTCCAAATGTGATATGGCATCTGATCTCAATTCCAGCCAATTCTGCGTTGAAAAAGTCAAACGGTGCTCCTTCACTTCTGAGCTCTGCCATGCGCCCAAACAGTAGTTTACTCCCGCATATGGGGTATCCGCGTACTCTGGACCACAAGAGTTATTGTGCAATTTGTCCTATTTCTCCTGTTACCCTTGGGAAAATAAAAAACTGGGGGCGACAAAATTGTTTTTACGGCTGTATGTTATAAAACTTCTGTGAAGCACTTGGGGCTTCATAGCGCTCACCACACTTCTAGATAAGTTCCTTGTGGGGTCTATTTTCCAAAATGGGGTCACTTGTGGGGGGTTTCCACTGTTTAGGCGCATCAGGGGCTCTCCAAATGCGACATGACGCCCTCAGACCATTCCATCAAAGTCTGCAATCCAAAACGTCACTACTTCCCTTCCGAGCCCCGACGTGCGCCCATACAGTAGTTTACTCCCACATATTGGGTATCAGCGTACTCAGGACAAATTGGACAACAACTTTTGGGGTCCAATTTCTCCTGTTACCCTTGTGAAAATAAAATATTGGGGGCGAAAAAATCATTTTTGCAAAAAAAAAAAAGAATTTTTTATTTTACGGCTGTACGTTATAAACTTCTGTGAAGCACTTTGGGGTTCAAAGTGCTCACCACACATCTAGATAAGTTCCTTGAGGGGTCTAGTTTCCAAAATGATGTCATTTGTGGGGGGTTTCCACTGTTTAGGCAGATCAGGAGCTCTCCAAACACGACATGGCATCCAGCCAATTCTGCGTTGAAAAAGTCAAACGGCGCTCCTTCCCTTCCAAACTCTGCCATGCACCCAAACAGTGGTTTACTCCCACATATGGGGTATCAGCGCACTCAGGACAAATTGCACAATAACTTTTGGAGTCTTGTTACCCTTGGGAAAATAAAAATTGGGGTGAAAAGATCAATTTTGTGGAAAAAATATGATTTTTTAATTTTACGGCTCTACGTTATAAACTTGTGTGAAGCACTTGGGGGTTCAAATTGCTCACCAAAGATCTAGATAAGTTCCTTAGGGGGTCTAGTTTCCCAAATGGGGTCACTTGTGGGGGGTTTCCACTGTTTAGGCACAGCAGGGGCTCTCCAAATGCAACATGGCGTCCAATCTCAATTCCAGCCAATTTTGGTTGGAAAAAGTCAAATGGTGCTCCTTCCATTCCGAGCTCTGCCATGCGCCCAAACAGTGGTTCCCCCCCACATATGGGGTATCAGCGTACTCAGCACAAATTGGACAACAAATTTTGTGGTCCAATTTCTCCTGTTACTCTTGGGAAAATAAAAAATTAGTGACTAAGAGATAATTTTTGTGGGAAAAATATAGGATTTTTTATTTTCATGCCCGGGCTTTATAAACTTGTGTGAAGCACTTGGGGGTTCAAAGTGCTCACCAAAGATCTAGATAAGTTCCTTAGGCGGTCTAGCTTCCAAAATGGGGTCACTTGTGGGGGGTTTCCACTGTTTAGGCTCATCTGGGGCACTACAAACGGAACATGACCCCCATCAATGTTTGCATTCCAAAACGTTACTGCTTCCTTTCCAAGCCCTGCCGTGCGCCCAAACAGTTTCCCCCCCCACATATGGGGTATCAGCGTACTCAGGACAAATTGGACAACAACTTTTGGGGTCCAATTTCCTTGGGAAAAATCAAAAATTTGGGGCTATAAAATCATTTTTGTGGAATTTTTTTTTTTTTTTCACACCCAGGCATTATAAACTTTTGTGAAACACTTTGGGGTTCAAAGTGCTCACAACAGATCTAGATAAGTTCCTTAGGGGGTCTAGTTTCCAAAATGGTGTCACTTGTGGGGGGTTTCCACTGTTTAGGCATATCAGGGGCTCTCCAAACATGACATGGCGTCCAATCTCAACTCCAGCCAACTTTAGTTTGAAAAAGTCAAACGGCGCTCCTTCCCTTACGAGCTCTGCCGTGTGCCCAAACAGTGGTTTTTCCCCCACATATGGGGTATTGTCGTACTCAGGAGAAATTGCACAACAACTTTATCTGCCCATTTTCTCCTTTTACCCTTGTGAAAATAAAAAAAAGTTTGTAAAAGATCATTTTTGTGGCTAAAAAGTTAAATATTATTTTTTTTCCTTCCACGTTGCTTCAGCTCCTGTGAAGTACCTGAAGGGTTATTAAAATTCTTGAATGTGGTTTTGAGTACCTTGAGGGGTGCAGTTTTTAGAATGGTGTCACTTTTGGGTATTTTCTGCCATATAGACCCCTCAAAGTGACTTCAAATGTGAGGTGGTCCCTAAAAAAATGGCTTTGTAAATTTTGTTGTAAAAATGAGAAATCACTGGTCAACTTTTAACCCTTATAATTTCCTAACAAAAAAAAATTTTGGTTCCAAAATTGTGCTGATGTAAAGTAGACATGTGGGAAATGTTATTTCTTAACTATTTTGGGTGACATATCTCTCTGTTTCAGCTGCAGATGAAGGAAGAGAGCCACAGTATTCATTACTGATGGGTAGGCGGAGCCCCAGATCAGGATGTTACCTCAGATCAAAAGAGTGATGACTGGCTGGCCCCTCCAGCTCGGGCTCCTCCTACTCAGCTCCAGTCTAAGATTTGAGGTCCAGAGGATGGTCGCTGCTAATGCAGCTCCTCAGAAGATTTTATTATTTTAATATTCGGACAGGAGACTTGGATCACTAGTTGGTCTAGAGGTCTCAGGGGTATCAGCGCTGCTGTACCCCAACCTCTCCCTTGGCGGATCTGTATTTACTCAAAGTCCCTGCAGAATCCTTGCCGGCCCTGGGGGATGAGGAGAGCTTCTCTGGCGGGAACGCAAACCACACGTGCGGTCACTGCGTTCTTCGCCCTGGGGGGAAGCATGGGCACTGCGCCAGAAACCCCTGAGGGTCCCTGTGGCGCCTTGGCTGGTGAGTACTCCACACAAATTTTAATAATAATTATGTGTGAGTGCTTTAGCGTCTGAATGAGCAGCGCTATTACTAATGTCAGTATGCTTCAGCGCTGCTGTGACAGCGTTACTACATGTATGTCAGTATGCTTCAGCGCTGCTGTGACAGCGCTACTACATGTAATGTCAGTATGCTTCAGCGCTGCTGTGACAGCGCTACTACATGTAATGTCAGTATGCTTCAGCGCTGCTGTGACAGCGCTACTACATGTAATGTCAGTATGCTTCAGCGCTGCTGTGACAGCGCTACTACATGTAATGTCAGTATGCTTCAGCGCTGCTGTGACAGCGCTACTACATGTAATGTCAGTATGCTTCAGCGCTGCTGTGACAGCGCTACTACATGTAATGTCAGTATGCTTCAGCGCTGCTGTGACAGCGCTGTTACAAGAAGATGTGGTGATTTTTTGTCCGCAGGCAGATAGCTGCAGGACAGAGAGGGAGCAGGAGCGGGGAGAGTTCGCGCTCATTATTTGAGCTAGCAGGGGGCGTGGCCTATCTATCCCGGTCTTTTGAGCAGGAAGACGCGCGCTCTGGCTTTTCTCCTGCGACCCCCTCACTGTGGCGGCCATTACTCAGGCTCCTGGGCTCCTCGGACCGCTCCTCTCCTCATATAGACACCACGGCCAGCTGGGTGAGTGCGGATTCCTCACCCCGCAGCGCAGCGATCGCTATCCTGCAGCTGCAGTCTCATCAGAGACATAAAAATTGGCTGGGGCTCACAAATATATATATATTTTGGTGAGTTTGCAATATTAACCCCTTTGAGGGTTATTTCTACCAGCTAAATTTGCTGACTGAATACCGCTGGGGTAACTCTGCTTGGTGGAGCGTTAACCCTTCAGCGTTTGGAAAAAAAAAAAAAAAAAACCGCATAGTTTTTTTGCTGGTATTACCGCTTTGACCTGCTCATACAGGTGAGACATGTCTGAACAGAGTTCAGATGCCGCGGATCACGTCCCAGTGCCATTGCGGCAATCAGATACGCAGACCTCCACAGCGTCTAGCGCTGCGGTCGACAGCGGTGGAAAATTGGATGATATCGCTCGATCGATTAATAACTTATCTGACCTTTTAGGTCAATATGTGTCTGCTAATTCCTCTCAGAGGAAGCGACGCAGGCCGTTACCGGCCTCTACACGGAGCGAGTCAGATGTATCTGATATTGGGCAGAGTTCCCCTTTAAATTCGGATGGAGAAATATCCGATTCAGATGCGGACGAGCCGCAGGGGCGTTCCTCTATGACGAAGCGTACGGAGGCATTAATTGAAGCCATGAGAGATATACTACAGTTACCGGAGGAGGTAACTAGTCGTCCTGGTAAATCAGCACGCATTTTCCAGGAGTCCCGTGCTTCGCGCACAACATTGCCAGCTCTGGATGAGCTTAATGGTGTAATAGAGGAGGAACGTCTATGTCCAGATAAGCGTTTTCATGGAACGCATTTCTTTGATACACTTTATCCTTGCTCTACGGAGTTAAAGGCTAATTGGACTTCTGCTCCTGAAGTGGATGTGTCTTTGTCTCAGCTTAGTAAATCCTCTCTACTCCCTATTAAGGGAAAAGCGAGCTTACAGGAGCCTTTGGATAGAAAGGCAGAATTGGCGGCAAAAGCAAGCTATGAGGCTGCGGGTCATGGATTTCGAGCAGTGCTAGGATCCATGTGTGCTGCTAGAGCTTCTCTAAGCTGGTTGGCACGTCTGAAGACGGAGTTGCAAAATGAATCTCCGTTATCTGAGATACGGGAAACTTGTGAATGGTTAGAAACGGCAGCCTGTTATATCTTTGATGCCGGTCTGGATACGGCATCTCTGCTGGCCAAAGCGCAAGCTTCAGCGGTCAGTCAGAAGAGCTTTATGGCTCAGACAGTGGGCCGGGGACGCAGTTTCCAAACAAGGGTTGTTGGCCTTACCTTACAAGGGTGGCCATCTTTTTGGATCCGACCTCACAGAGCTGATTTCCAAGGCTAAGGCGAAGGAATCAGCATTACCACAGCGAAGGGCCATGGCCTCGGTGTCCAGTAAGCCTGGTGTTTATAGTGGTCGGCGGTCCTTTCGGGGCCGAGGACGATCTAGTCACTCCTCGTGGGGATCGGGTCGTCCTTCTTTCTCAGGAAAGAAATCCTCTCAGAAAACTCGTACTCCCTGGAAGCAGAGTTTCCGCCAGAACAAGCGGGAACTTGACAAGAAACCCGCAAAGTCGGATTGACGCCAGGGGTCCACTCGAGGATTCTCGAGTGGGGGGTCGCCTGCTTCTTTTCAAGGAGACTTGGATGGCTCGCGTTCCAGATTCCTGGGTAACGCGGATAGTGTCGGCAGGCTATTTCATAGAGTTTGCTTCTCAACCCCCAAATGTTTTTTGTCAATCTCGCGTTCCGTCGGAACCCGAGCTTGTTGTCGCTCTACAGCGAGAGGTCGAATCGCTACTACAAAAGGGTGTAGTGATACCGGTTCCGTCAGAGGACCGAGGGAAAGGTTTTTATTCCAACCTTTTTATAGTTCCCAAAAAGGAGAACAAATTTCGCCCGATTCTGGATCTCAAGCGATTAAACCGGCATGTCCATGCCCGGAAATTTCGCATGGAGTCGCTTCGTTCCGTTGTGGCAGCTCTGTCACAGAACGATTTTCTGGTGTCAATCGACATTCGCGACGCCTATTTGCATATTCCCATCGGAAAGGCTCATCAGCGCTTTCTTCGATTTGCCATAGGTCAGAATCATTACCAGTTCGTGGCTCTGCCGTTCGGCTTAGCCTCAGCGCCAAGGGTCTTTACAAAAATTCTGGCGCCCCTCATGGCACTCCTTCGAAGACAGGGGATTACGATTCTCCCTTATCTGGACGATCTTTTGATCGTGGCTTCCTCGGAGGAGGAGGCGTTGACGGCTCGGGATTTGTCTCTTCAGTTTCTGAAAGACTTCGGTTGGCTGGTCAATTGGGAGAAGTCGTCCCTGGAACCATCGAGGACAATTCTCTTTTTGGGAATGCATCTCGACACGTTTCGGTCGGTAGTTTCCCTACCACCAGACAAACAGTCATGTCTTCTTCGACATGTACAGATTATGACATCCTCAACGGCAATGTCCCTACGGAAGTGTATGCGTCTTCTGGGACTGATGGTGGCGTCCATGGAGGCAATTCCTTTTGCCCAGTTCCACTCCAGGACTCTTCAAAGGTTCATCTTGAGTCGATGGAATCAGTCGCAATCGCTGGATTGCAGTGTCACCATTTCTCGCGCGGTGCGGGATTCTCTAGAATGGTGGTTACGTCCAGGGGCATTCTCCCTGGGGAAGTCTTTCCTCCCTCTGAAGTGGTCAGTCATAACCACCGATGCCAGCCTGACGGGCTGGGGGGGTGTTTGGAACAATCTCTGGATTCAGGGGGTATGGTCACCGGAAGAGTCTGTGCTTCCGATCAACATCCTGGAATTGAGGGCGATTTTCCTTTGCCTCCAACATTGGACGGTCCCTTTGAGCGGTCTGCCAGTCCGTGTGCAGACAGACAATGCGACGGCTGTCGCGTATATCAATCACCAAGGTGGGACAAGGAGTTCCAGACTCATGGTAGAGGTGTCCCGAATTCTGATTTGGGCAGAGGCCAATGTACCAGCCATTTCGGCGATTCACATTCCAGGGGTTCAGAATATTACAGCGGACTTTCTCAGTCGCAGAAGGATGGATCCGGGGAATGGAGCCTCCACCCGGAAGTCTTTGCACTACTGTGCTCTCGCTGGGGAACCCCCAAGTGGATTTGATGGCATCCAGGTCCAATGCCAAGTTACCGACATTCATGTCCAGGTACAAGGACCCGAAGGCGGTGGCGGTGGATGCTCTAGTGGCTCAGTGGGATCAGTTCGAGCTGATCTATGTATTCCCGCCGATATCCTTACTTCCTCTAGTGCTGCGTCGGATCAGACTAGAGAGAATTCCAGCTATTCTGATAGCTCCAGACTGGCCAAGAAGGGTGTGGTTCTCGACAATAATGTCGCTGTTGGCGGCACCTCCGTTTCCACTCCCTCTTCAACCGGACTTGTTGACTCAGGGGCCCGTTTGTCATCCGGACTTGATGTCCCTGCGTTTGACGGCGTGGCTCTTGAGACCGAAATCTTGACCCGTAGAGGTTTTTCAGCCGAGGTCATTGCTACCCTTCGTGCTGCAAGATGTCCGGCTACTTCTAGGATTTACCACAAAATTTGGGAAACCTTCTTTTCGTGGTGTTTGGGGTCTTCTCGGAACCCGAGAAAATTTTCCATTCCCAACCTGTTGGCTTTTCTGCAGCATGGGCTAGACAAGGGTTTGGCAGTTAGCACTCTGAAAGGTCAGATTTCTGCTCTGTCCTTATTGTTCCGGAGAACCATTGCTTCGAATAGAGACGTGCTCTCCTTTTTCCGAGGTATCTCTCGTAAGTTTCCGCCGCGGAAGGCACCCGTGTCTCCTTGGCGGCTCAACCTTGTTTTGGAGGCTCTTCAGCATAAACCTTTTGAACCTATGGTTTCTGCTAGCCTTTCTTTACTTTCTTGGAAGGTGGCTTTCCTTGTTGCAGTCACTTCCTTGAGGAGAGTTTCTGAATTGGCAGCTCTTTCTTGTTCGCCTCCTTTTCTGGAGTTTTTTCCGGATCGTGTAGTGCTTCGCACTCGGGGTGATTTTTTGCCTAAAGTGGTGTCACAATTTCATGTTAACCAGGATATTGTGTTGCCTTCACTCTGTCCGGATCCGAAGAATACGAAAGAGCGAGATTTACACACATTGGATTTAGTGCGGGCCTTGAAGTTTTATCTATCTATTACTCAAGGTTTTCGTAAGACGGACTCCCTGTTTGTGGTTCCGGCAGGTCGTCGGCGTGGTCAACGAGCTTCCAAGGGTTCTATAGCTCGTTGGATCCGGTCAGCTATTTTGGAAGCTTACCGTCTTCGGGGTGAATCTTGCCCGATTAAGATTCGAGCCCATTCCACGAGAGCTGTGGCTTCATCGTGGGCTTTTCATCAAGGTGCTTCGGCAGTGCAGCTTTGCCGAGCGGCGACTTGGCGCTCTGTCCACACGTTTACAAGGTTTTATAAAGTGGACGTCAGTGCTTCCGCTGATGCAGCCCTCGGACGTAGGGTCCTGCAGGCAGCTGTAGTTTAAAGTTCTGGATGAACTTGTGTTTAGCGCTGGTTGCGCTTTGTTGTTAAGGTTGTTGGGTTTCTGCCTTTTGTTGGTTTTTTCCCACCCTTATTTTTGAACTGCTTTGGGACGTCCCATCAGTAATGAATACTGTGGCTCTCTTCCTTCATCTGCAGCTGAAACACGGATTTTGGTAAAGACTTACCTGTAAAATCCTTTTCAGCGAAGGAAGGAAGAGAGACACAGCACCCTCCCACGGCAGAAGTGTGTTGATGTTTTCAGATGCAGCGCGACCCTTATCTGATAGCGATTATCTGGGCTGAGGTCAGCGCGCTAAGGCTCTGTTCCAGCATCGCCAGCTCATCGCAGTAGTCAGGTTCCGTGAGTAGTACCTGGAACTCTGTGGTTTTTGGCTTTCTTTGCATGCATAACCTGTATCCTTGTGTTTTTTCTCTGAAGTTCCTTCAGAAGGGGTTATGTTGCTCCGCTGGTGATCTTGGCTCTTTTCCTAAAAGCTTTGGTACGACTGGAGCTGAGTAGGAGGAGCCCGAGCTGGAGGGGCCAGCCAGTCATCACTCTTTTGATCTGAGGTAACATCCTGATCTGGGGCTCCGCCTACCCATCAGTAATGAATACTGTGTCTCTCTTCCTTCCTTCGCTGAAAAGGATTTTACAGGTAAGTCTTTACCAAAATCCGTGTTTTAGGGGGAAAAAAAATTAAAAGTTTGAAAATTGCAAAATTTTCACCATATTTGCGTTTTTTTCAAAAATAAACGCAAGGTATATCGAAGAAATTTTACCACTAACATGAAGTACAATATGTCACGAGAAAACAATCTCAGAATCGCGAAGATCCGTTGAAGCGTTCCAGAGTTATAACCTCATAAAGAGACAGTGGTCAGAATTGTAAAAATTGGCCGGTCATTAACGTGCAAACCACCCTTGGGGGTGAAGGGGTTAAGCAGCCTACATTTTCTGCCAAAATGGGAAAGAAAAAGGATGTGTCGGCTGCTGAGAAGCAACAAATTGTGGAGTGTTTAGGTCAATGCATGACTACAATCAACATTGCCAAGACACTTCATCGTGATCATCGCACAATCAAGAAGTATGTAGCTGATTCACAGTACACACGTGTGCGTGCTGATAAGGGAAAATTGAGGACTCTTTCCTACAGGCAATTACGTCAGGTTAAAAGAGCAGCGGCAAAAAAGCCTTGTCATAGCATCAGAAAAGTTTTTGAAGCTGCTGGTGCCTCCAAAGTCCCCGAACAACAAGATACAGGGTCCTTCAGAGGTTTGCAGCTGTGCATAAGCCATCCTGTCGACCTCCTCTATCCACTGCACACAAGCAGAAACTGCTCCAGTGGGCCAAACAATACATGAAGACTGACTTCAAAACTGTTTTGTTCACCGATGAGTGCCGTGCAACGCTCGATGGTCCAGATGAATGGAGTGGAGGATGGCTGGTTGATGGACACCCCATGCAAACACGGCTACGGCGCCAACAAGGAGGAGGTGGAGTAATGTTTTGGGCTGGAATCATTGGGAGAGAGATTGTCTGCCCCTTTAGGATCCCTGAAGGGGTAAAGATGAACTCCATAGTGTATGTTGAGTTTCTCAAACAGCACTTCCTGCCATGGTTCAAGAAGAAGAACCGTGCATTCCGCATCAAGATCATTTTCATGCATGATTGCTGCACATAAGGCCTCTTTCACACTTCAGTCGTGCGACGTCAGTCAAAATGTGAAAAAAACGGATCCGCCATTTTTTTTGCGGATCCGGTTTTTTTTCCCATTGACTTGCATTAGTGACGGTTTTTGACGGATGGTCGTCCGTTAGGTCAGTTTTTTGACGGATCCGCCAAAAAATTGGCGTCCGTCATTACAGAAAAGCGTCCAATGCAACGTTTTTTTTGGTCCGCCAAAATGGCGGAGTGTGGCGGATCCGCCGCATCCGCCATTTTGTATAATGGCCGCCTATGGGCGGCGGATCCGCTGGCATCCGTCTTTGACAGAATCCGCCCGCGGATCCGTCGCCTCCATAGAAAACCACTGAAAATGCTGACAAGACTGTCCGGGGTCTCTCTCTCGCTCTCTCCGGACTTGCAAACTTACATTTCCGGAACGAAAATTTCATCATTTCCGGGTGAAAACTTCTTGGCGAATCCGTCAGAAAACTGATCCGTTTTACATCCATTTTTACACTTTTCTGACAGATCCGCCATTTTCACACTTGGGCGGACGTCACATGACTGAAGTGTGAAAGAGGCCTAACACATCTGCATCTCTGGCTGCTATGGGCATAAAAGGGGACAAACTTATGGTGTGGCCCCCATTCTCCCCTGACCTCAACCCCATTGAGAACCTCTGGAGCATAATCAAAAGGAGTGTCTATGATGGTGGGAGGCAGTTCACATCTAATTAACAGCTCTGGGAGGGTATTCTGTCCTCATGCAAAACAATTGAAGCAGAAACCATCCAAAACCTGACAAATTCAATGGACGAGAGAGTTCAGAAGCTCCTTTCGAACAAGGGGTCCTATGTGCAAATGTAACATCACCTAGAATAAAGTTTTGAGTTGAAAACTGTTCAGTTTGTAATAACCTGCTAATGCTTATAATTTCAAAAATGACAATATTTTTGTTCTTTATTAAAATGAAAAGGTTGAAAACTCTGCTGTGCATAATAATTTGGAACATGCATTTTGAGTGCAGTTTGACTGTTTTATTTTTTTAAAAAATATACTGTTATCATAGGCAGTTTGTACAAAAACCTTTCAATTGTACTCTAATAGTCATTTGACTGGAAAATTACAATGACTGCAATTCATATAGGTAATTTGGGAAAATCTGAGAAAATATTATTTGCATAATAATTTGGAACAGTGTGTATGTTGTCTTTTTGTCCATTGATATTTATTGTGTCATGACAGATCTATACTAATAGAGTTAGTCCCCTCTCCGGCTGTTATTTATATCATAGCCACTCTTGATCTTTTCACAGATTATTTCCAGGGATGTGTTTGTGTTGCTTTTTGTATTGTTTTTTAAATGTTTTTAATTATTTTGGGTGTTTTTGTATATTTCTGTGCTAATAAACTTATACTTTTTTGTTATATATTTTTCTGTTTTATACCCTTTCTGTAGTGCGCCCTTTCCATGCATTGTCTTCTTTCTTTTTTTAGCATAATCTGTCTCCTCCGTACATCTCCGAACTAATCTCCCAATGTCTTCCAACACGTGATCTCCGGTCCTCCCAAGAGCTCCTTCTCTCCTCCACACTACTACGTTCATCACCTAATCGCCCCCAAAACTCGAGTGTTCCCCATCATCTGGAATTTTGTGCCACAACATGTCCAATGGTCCCCTACACTCGGAAACCTTTCAGAAGGAAATTGAAAACTATCTTTAAGAAAGCTACAGCCTGCAATGACCCCACTGCCACCTCACCACCACCGGAGCTGCCACAGCCCCCTAATCTATAGTCTACTTCCCCATTATGCTATAGGCTGTAACAGGGCTGCCACCAGGAGTTTCGGGGCCCTATACTGTCAACATTTTTGGGCCCCTCGAGACTCCGCCCAGGCTCTATCAGCTCCGCCTCCAACCCTCAATCCACAGTCCAAATGCCCACTCATAGAAAAGCTCCACTTCTGCACGTCCTCACCAATCACACCATCAGTTCCCTTCTAAGGGTACAGTCTCACATATCGACTCACAAGCGATCCCGACAACGATATGAACTTGTCAGGATCGCTGCTGAGTTGCTACATGATCGCTGCTGAGCTGTCAAACAGGCAGATCTCAGCAGCGATCAGGACAGCAAGTACGCCGGTAACAAGCGACACACGTCGCTTAGTTACCGGCATACCAGCGCGCTGGTGCAGGGAGCTGGTAACCAAGGTACGCATCGGGTTTCTAGGCGCGGGGCGGCTGTTGTGAATGTGCTAGAAATAAATTCTGAGCAGAAGCTCCCTCTGGTGGTTACAAACAGTACTGAACTATCCAATGAAGATTGGCGATCAGGTGTTACTGACTGGTCTTATATAAGGGAGGTTCCCTCCCATCAGGGTTGCCGATGATCAATTGTTCTGGTCTCATCTTTGATTCCTGTTCACTTTGTAGCCTGCTGTTTCGTGCCTGCATCTTCTGCTAACAGATAAGACATTTTCTTCTTTTTGTTTTTTGTGCTTGCTTTTTGCATTTTGTCCTGCACTTCTGTGGGGGTCTGCCGGGTCCCCTCCGGGGGCTTGTGCTCCTCTCAGTTTAGTTCAGCCACTGTTGTTTGTTCATTTGCCTTTTCCAGTTTTTTCAGTGGCTGCTGTTTAGTTTTTGTTACACCAGAGAACTAATTTAGGTGGTAGAGGTCGTGTGATCTCAGGTGTTTTTGTAATTAGTAGAGTTGGTACTTTTCAGGGTTTTTTGGGGTTGCAGTAAGTGTCCTTCCTATCCTTTTCTATTTAGGAAGTTTGGGCCCCAGCGTTTGCTCATACTATTTTCTATCTGTGTCTGTATTTCCTCTTGTCTAACTGCCATTACATGTTTGGGGGCTTTCTATGTTCTTTGGGGATCTGCTCCGGGGCAGATAGTTTTCCTCTTTCTGTCTTTAGGTGTAGTTAGCTTCTCAGGCTGTGACGAGGCGTTTAGGACCAACGTAGGTACGCTCCACGGCTGCCTTTAGTTGTGGTTAGTCGGGGTACTGCAATCCCATAGATTCCAACCTCTCTGGTGTATTTCCTTTTTTGCTTGCTCTCCTCAGCTACCAAATCATAACAGTATCACCGGCCCAAAAACTGATATTTGTATGGTACTCACAGAAGGGAAAAAATATTGTTAAAGAAAGAAGATTGTCAGAGTTGTCAGAGATTTTTTTTTTCCCTCTGTATCTCTGGGTGCTGAGGAGGATTTTTTTTTTTTTTTCTCTCAATGGAGTTTGCACAGTTGTCTGGCCGTGTGGATCAGCTTGCCACTGAAGTTCGGAGTATTGCTACCTATCTTGCTAGGTTGCCGGTTGTGGAACTTAGGATCCCCATGCCAGATTTATTTTTGGGGGATCGAGCTAAATTTCTGAATTTCAAAAATAACTGTAAGTTGTTTTTTGCCTTGAAATCTAAGTCCTCAGGGAACGCAGCACAGCAGGTTCAAATTGTCATCTCTCTCCTGCGCGGCGATCCTCAGGATTGGGCTTTTTCCTGACACCTGGGGATCCTGTTTTGAGTAATGTTGATGCATTTTTTCAGGCTCTGGGGTTATTGTACGATGAGTAGAGTTGAGCGATACTTTCCGATATCCAAAAGTATCGGAATCGGAATGGTATCGCCGATACCATTAAAATATCGGCGATACCCGATACCGATACCGGAAGTCCCATGTAAGTCTATGGGAACAAAATATCGTAACTAAAAAAACCTCTTTCTTTCCTTGTAAACACTAAATATACACACATAGAATACATATATATATATATATATATACATGTCATTGTGACATATATGTATAGTTTATACACTTCTACATAGTAAAATATCCTCTGATTCAATTGCCGGGTAAAGCCGGCTTCTGTGAAAAGACAGAAGCACCCGACATGAAATGACACTTGGTGTACATAGGGTTAACCATGTCTTTTCATGTCCTTTGCTATCTGATTTGCACAAACAATTACATCAGTCTATGTGTGCAAAATTTCACACCTGTAGGGGTTAATTAAAGGTGTAAATTAGTTGTAAAAAAAACGGACTTTTTTGCTACGAATTTACACCTTTAATTAACCCCTACAGGTGTGAAATTTTGCACACTTAAGGTACTGCCACACTAAGCTATCCCGCTAGCGATCTCGTTAGCGTTGCATACTAATGAGATCGCTAGCGGGATTGTTTCTATATCGCTAAATGCGGTCACATTTAGCGATATAGTTAACGACGCTATCGCCGTTAGCAATCTTCTTAACGACTTTAGCGGTACAAAAGTACCGCTAAATCGCTAAGAAAAGGTGCCACACAGCGATTAGATACTTACCCAGCGGGAGCGCCAGCGATGAAATAGGGTCCGGAACGATTCCAGCGACGAGCGAGATCACAGCAGGAAGCTCGTCGCTGGAAGCTGCCGCACTGAACAATATCGCTAACGGGATCGCTAAATAGTGACGTTTTTTAGCGATCCCGTTAGCGATATTGTTTAGTGTGGCATACCCTTTACACTCATGTAATTGTTTGTGCAAATCCGATATCAAACTACATGAAAAGACATGGTTAACCCTATGTACACCAAGTGTCATTTCATGTCGGGTTCTGCATTTTCACAAAAGCCGGCAATTGAATTAGCGGCTATTATACTATGTAGAAGTGTATGAACTATAAATATATATATATATATATATATATATATGTGTCACAAATTCAATGACATGTATATATATATATGAGGTGTAAAATTGCTGAAAAAAAGTGCGTGGGCTCCCGCCCTATTTTCGCAACCAGACAGACAAAGCCAGTGAGTGGGGGCAGATAATAATAGCCCAGAGAGGGACCATTTTTTTGGCCCCCCCCCCGGCTACTTAACATCTGCCCCCAGACACCCCAGAAAGGGCAAATCTCTAATTAGATTTGCCCTTTCTGGCACTTTGCCCGTCTATTCCCATTGCCCTGTAGCGGTGGCGAATGGGTTAATAAGGGGTTAAAATGACCTTGCAATTGAAAGGTCACTTTAAGCCAGGTTAATAATTGAGAGCTGTCAATTAGACAACTATCAATTATTAATCCTATTGTATGAAAGAAAAATCAAACACACACACTTTAATAAAAAAGAAGTTTAATGAAATAATCACACAGTTTTTGACCATATTTTATTTACCTGCTAAAACCATTTCCTGTAATAAAAATAAAATAATAAAGCAAAATTATTCTTACCAATCCGATGCACAGTCAGGTCCCACGGTGTAATCCTTCAGAAAGGGTTAATGTTTACTGCAGGGACCGCAGCTAATGCTGCAGCCTCACAGTAAACCCCCAAATGAATGAGCTCCTCTCCTGGCTGACAGGAGAGGAAGTGGAAAGCTTAATTGATTGCTTTCCACTTTCACTTCAGGTCAGCCAGGGACACCATCAGTGACGTCAGAGGGAACTGATTAACAAAAATAGGGGTTCCCTTCGAAAAAAAAATGGCGTGGGGTCCCCCCTATTTTTGTTAACCAGCCAGATGAAGCAGACCGCTGAGGCCTGGATTTTCAGGCTGTTAAGGAGCCAAGATCCATGGACCTTGCCAGCCTGATAATACCAGGCCACAGCAGTCTGCATATCTTGGCTGATTAACAAAAATAGGGGATCCCCTCGAAAAAAATTGGCGTGGGGTCCCCCCTATTTTTGTTAACCAGCCAGATGAAGCAGACCGCTGAGGCCTGGATTTTCAGGCTGTTAAGGAGCCAAGATCCATGGACCTTGCCAGCCTGATAATACCAGGCCACAGCAGTCTGCATATCTTGGCTGATTAACAAAAATAGGGGATCCCCTCGAAAAAAATTGGCGTGGGTCCCCCCTATTTTTGTTAACCAGCCAGATGAAGCAGACCGCTGAGGCCTGGTTTTTCAGGCTGGTAAGGATCCAATATCCATGGACCTTGCAAGCCTGATAATACCAGGCCACAGCAGTCTGCTTAGCTTGGCTGGTTAACAAAAATAGGGGATCCCCTCGAAAAAACGGCGTAGGGGTCCCCCTATTTTTGTTAACCAGCCAAGTAAAATGCAGACTGCTGCGGCCTGGTATTAAAAGACTGTCAAGGCCCATGGATTTTGGCCCTCAACAGCCTGATAATACCAGGCTACAGCAGCCCCACATTTGGCGCATCAAAAGATGTGCCAATTGTGGCACTTTACCCGGCTCTTCCCACTTGCCCTGTAGCGGTGGCAAGCGGGGTAATAAGGGGTTAATGTCACCGTTGATTGCACGGTGACAATAAGCCCGGTTAATAATGGAGAGGCGTCAATAAGACACCGATCCATTATTAATCCCAAAGTTTTTAAATGTGTAAAAAAAAAAGACACAGCAAGAAAAAGTCTTTTAATGAAATAAAAGAGACAACACAGTTTTCATTTTTTTTATTACTCTCTCATTCCTGCGACGCCATCGATCTCCTGTAAAAAAAGAAAAAAAACAAACCAACAGTATACCACCTGTCCGACGCAGTCCATAACGACAGTCCCACGACGATCCAGCTCTGCTACATCGGAATGACAGGAGAGCCTGACATCCCGGCGCAGCACAGCTGCTTACCAGCTTCCCGGCGGTGACGTCATCAGACTGCTTTACGGCCGCGATTACCCAGCAGTCACTGCAGTTATCGCGAGAAACTGCATGTGACCGCCGGGGAGAAGAGGATGGCGGCCATTAAGCAGTCCGGGATGTGACCGCCGGAGATCTTCTGCCGGGTAAGTGCCGCTGACTCCTGACACACCCGACCGACGGACACTGACAGTAACAGTGACAATTCCGATTCCGGTATCCGATATGACGAAAATATCGGTACTCGGAATCGGAATTCCGATACAGCCAATATCGGCCGATACCCGATATTTGCAGTATCGGAATGCTCAACCCTAACGATGAGCCTAATGTCACGGATCAAGCTGAAAAAGCCTTGTTGGCATTAAATCAGGGGCTTGAGGATGCTGAGTTATACTGTCAGAGATTCCGAAGGTGGGCAGTCCTGACCAAATGGAATGACGATGCTTTGGCAGCCCTTTTTCGTAAGGGTCTGTCAGAGAATGTAAAGGATGTTATGGTGGGATTCCCTGTCCCCTCTGGTCTCAATGATTCTATGTCATTAGCGATTCAAATTGCCAGACGTTTGCGTGAGCGTAGAGGTATGCGTGGAATAGTGTTGCTTTGTGAACCAGCTTCTGAACCCATGCAGTGTGATAGAGTGGCTTCTGGGGCACAGCGTCATGAGTTTCGAAGACGCAATGGGTTATGTTTAGTGTTGAGCGATACGATAATGCAAATATCGGCTATCGGCCGATATTAGCTCTATCGGCCTTTCGATAATTCGTTTCGATATTTTCGTCTTATCGAATACCGGAATCGGATTTGTCACTGTCACTGTGAGTGTCCGTCGGTCGGGTCTGTCAGGAGTCAGCGGCACTTACCTGGCAGAAGATCTCCGGCGGTCACGTCCTGGACTGCTTGATGGCCGCCATTATCTTCTCCCTGGCGGTCACATGCAGTTTTTCGCGATAACTGCAGTGACTGCAGGGTAATCCCGGCCGTAAAGCAGTCAGTCCGATGACGTCACCGCCGGGGAAGCAGGTAATCAGCTGTGCTGCGCCGGGATGACAGGCTCTGCCTGTCATTCTGATGTAGCAGAGCTGGATCGTCGTGGGACACTCGTTACTATGGACTGCGTCGGTCAGGTGGTATACTTTTTTTTTTCATTTTTTTACAGGAGATCGATGGCGTCGCAGCAGGATGAGACAGTAATAAAAGAAATGAAAACTGTGTTTTGTTTTTTTTTTTATTAAATTAAAAAATTTTTTTTGGAACATTCACCCGTCCGGGTACATAAACAATTTAACTATTTATTTACATACAGGGACCCTGTCCGGGTTATTTAGACTTCTTTGGCTGGCCTCTTCCAGGTACCACCTGGTACTCTTCTGGTGCTTGCCAAACATCCGAGGCACCAAGGACCACCAGGACCTGATGACGTCGTGTGGCCTGTACAGTCAAGTCGTGACCCGCTATCTGGGTCTGTGTGGCCACCTCTTTCATCTCTCTCCGGGTCTGGAGCCCTATGTCACGGACTGTACGAACCCCAGGGGGCCTAACAGGCGCCGGGTACGGGCCACGTATCGATATCATGTCGATGGGTGGGTCTGCTGAGGAGACCACTGAGGGAGGCTAGGGAGATTTACGGCGTGGGGTGGGCACTTTTGCAGAGGCCTGGATGTGGGAGGCTGAAGGCTTCGAGGGTCTCACAGGTTCCTGACACACTGGGGAGTAGGGGTCGCACCTGGTAACATTTAGGGCGTACCACCCATTGTAACCCCAGTGTCGGGTGTAAGTCACCAAGTCTCCTGGCAACAGGTCCCTCCCCGGGTGTCCTTCTGGGAGGTGAGCCTCCACGATCCCGCCGGGTCACAAAGACTTCTAAATAAAGTCCAGGCTCCTTGATGAAGCCCCACCCACCTTTCAATTTAAAGTTCCGTACTGCACCCTTACACCGTGGCTCACTCAGGGTTCCTTTGTCCTTTCTCATCCGGTCCTTATGTGCCCGGTCCTTCTCCAGGTGACGTTGGCGAAGTTTTAGGGTTTCTCGCTGCTCCCTTTGTCGCTCTGCTTCCTTCTCCCAACGTCTCCACTCTTCCTCCTGACGCCGATTGTAATTCTCCTCCACCAGTTGCTCCATGTCTCCACCATCAAACTGCAGCTTACAGTGTCCGGTTTGCGGCAGCTCTCCTGTCGCCCCCCAGTCCTGGCGGTGCTCCCCTGCGGAGGAAGCAGACGGCTCTAAATAAGATGACAGTCGGGGCTCCGGTACAGGCAGGTAGTGCTCTGGTGCCTGCGCGGCCTCCTCCATGAGGACGGGTGTCGCTTCTTCTGTCTCAGCGACCGGGGCAGACAGCGGTTTTTGCAGGAACGGGTGCCTCCACTGCGACAACGTCAACCGGATCACATTGCAAGGGCTCCTCTACTATAACGGGTGCCTCACCTTCCGGTACAGACACTTCAGGTAAGAGGGATTGGCGCCGCTCCAAGTTTATTTTTAGGGCACGCCAGCTGGCTTCCATCCTGGCGACCTCCTCCCGGTGCCGGGCCAGGCCTCTCAGGGTATCCTCCGCTTCTTGCAGCGTAGGAGGGTTTACAGGCCGGGTGCCCAACGGTGATTCCGTGGCGATCGGGTCGCTTCCGTGGGGGGAGAGCTCTGACTGCTCCATCCCTTCCCACTTCTGCTCGTCGTGTCCATTAGCCATCTCTGCCAAGTCACATGTGTCATATCTGGAGAGGGCCCCTCTTTTGTAGGGAGGCGGGACCTTATCACACTGAGGAGGATGAGGAGGCGGAACTCCAGAGCTGTGGGGCACGATGTTACATTGCAGTACCATTTACAGTGGGCGGCCATAGTTTTCAAGCCACTGAGTGAGTGACACCCACGAAGAGCACGCCCTTCTTCTTCACCAGTGCCTCGTCGTGACGCAGATATGGCAGAAAAATGGCAAATACATTCTCTGATGATTTTAGCAATTCTCAAGCACAAAACCAGTGCAATTCAGGCACACAGGACTCGCTTATAGCGAGCTACAGAATCCTGTTCGTGACGCCCAAGTTGAGTCGCACAGAGCCAGAGGTTTTCGGGGTACTCGGCACCGAGCCCGTCGACTTCTATGGGGTATGTCACGTCTTTACCCGGCAATTGAATTAGAGTCGATTTTACTATGTAGAAGTGTATAAACTATAAATATATGTATATATATATGTCACAATGACATGTATATATATATATATGTATTCTATGTGTGTATATTTTGTGTTTACAACGAAAGAAAGGGTTTTTTTTGTTGCGATATTTTGTTCCCATAGACTTACATGGGACTTCCGGTATCGAAATCGGATATCGACGATATTTAGTGCTATCGGCGATACAATTTCGATACGATATTTTTAGATATCGAGCAATATCGCTCAACACTAGTTATGTTTCTACTGTGGTGATGCCTCTCATGCTATTTCAGTCTGCCCTAAGCGGGGAAGACGTTTTGCACGCTCAGTTGTCTTGGGTAGTGTTCAGACTAAATTTTTGTTGACTGTTACCCTGATTTGCTCCCTGTCCACATTTTCTGCTTAGGCTTTCGTTAATTCGGGTACAGCTATTAACCTGATGGATTTTGATTTTGCTAAACGTTGTGGGTTTCCCTTGATACCCCTACGGAAGTCTATTCCCCTACTGGGGATCGATTCTACCCCTTTGGCTGAGAATAAACCTCAGTTCTCTACTCAGGTGATAATGAGGGTTGTACCTGATTATCAGGAGAGTTGCAAATTTTTGGTGCTGTATAATCTGCATGACATTATCGTACTGGGTTTCCCTTGGTTACAGTCTCATAATCCTGTTTTGGATTGGAAATCTGTGTCTGTAACCAGTTGGGGCTGCCAATGTGTTAATACCAACACTCCTGTTTTTTCTGCCTCCCCCCAGGCTCAGGATGTTCCTGACTTTTTGACTGATTTTTCTGATGTTTAGCGAAAGTAAATCTGCATCCTTGCCCCCCCATAGGAGCTATGACTGCGCTATTGAATTAGTGGCTGGTAGTAAATTCCCTAAAGGTCGCCTTTTTAACTTGTCTGTACCTGAACATGACGCTATGCGGTCTTATATCAAGGAGTCATTGGAGAAGGGTCATATCAGACCATCCTCTTCACCCTTGGGTGCCGGTTTTTTCTTTGTGGCCAAAAAGGATGGTTCATTAAGGCCGTGTATTGATTATCGTCTCTTGAACAATATCACTGTGAAATATCAATATCCGATACCCTTGATTTCTGACCTGTTTTCCAGGGTGAAAAGTGCTACTTGGTTTACTAAGCTTGACCTCAGGGGGGCATATAACCTTATTCGCATTAAGCAAGGGAATGAATGGAAGACGGCATTTAATACCCCAGAGGGGCATTTTGAGTACCTAGTGATGCCCTTTGGGCTCACTAATGCTCCTTCTGTCTTCCAGTCCTTCATGAATGACATTTTCAGGGATTTTGTGGATAAATTTCTGATTGTTTATTTGGATGATATCTTGATTTTTTCCAATGACTGGGACTCTCATGTGAAACATGTTCGGACTGTGTTCCAGATTTTGAGAGAGAATGCTCTGTATGTGAAGGGATCAAAGTGTCTTTTTGGCGTACAGAGGATCTCATTTCTGGGATTCATTTTGTCCCCATCTGTTATTGAAATGGACCCGGTCAAGGTTCAGGCCATCTGTGATTGGGTCCAACCTACTTCATTAAAGGCTCTTCAAAGATTCTTGGGTTTTGCCAATTTTTATCGTAAATTTATTGGTAATTTCTCTGTTATTGTTAAACCATTGACTGATTTGACCAAAAAGGGTTCTGATGTGGTGAATTGGCCTCCTGAGGCAGTCTCTGCGTTTCAGGAACTTAAGCAGAGATTCACTTCTGCTCCTGTTCTACGGCAGCCTGATGTTTCTCTACCATTTCAGGTGGAGGTTGATGCCTCTGAAATTGGGGCAGGTGCCGTTTTGTCCCAAAGAGATCCAGAGTCCTCTAAAAGTAACCCTTGTGCCTTTTTCTCTCGAAAATTTTCTCCAACTGAACGTAATTATGACGTGGGTAATCGGGAGTTATTGGCCATGAAGTGGGCTTTTGAAGAGTGGAGACATTGGCTGGAGGGAGCCAAACATCAGGTGGTGGTCCTCACGGACCATAAGAATCTGGTTTATCTGGAATCAGCCAAGCGACTCAATCCTAGACAGGCCAGGTGGGCCTTGTTTTTCACACGTTTTAATTTTGTGGTTTCCTTTCTTCCTGGCACTAAGAATGTTAAGGCGGATGCCCTCTCGGGGAGTTTCCTTGCGGACTCTCCTGAGTTATCTGATCCTGCTGTTATTTTGAAAGAGGGTGTAGTTCTTTCCGCCATCTCGCCCAATTTGAGACTGGCTCTGGAAGGGTGTCAGGAGGATAAACCCGAGCGCTGCCCTATTGGGAAATTGTTTGTCCCAGACCGATGGAAAAAGAGTGTGATGTCTGAGATTCATTGTTCTGCGTTGGCTGGTCATCCCGGAATTTTTGGTACCAGAGACTTGGTTAGTCGGTCCTTTTGGTGGCCTACTTTGTCTCGTGACGTCAGGGAATTTGTGCAGTCCTGCGGGACTTGCTCTCGCTCCAAGCCTTGCTCTCGCTCTAGTGGTTTGTTGATGCCATTGCCTGTGCCCAAGAGACCATGGACCCATATCTCTATGGATTTCATTTCCGACCTCCCTGTTTCTCAGAGAATGACCGTTATCTGGGTGATTTGTGATAGGTTTTCCAAAATGATACATCTTGTGCCATTACCTAAGTTGCCTTCCTCCTCTGAATTGGTGCCTTTATTCCTTCAGCACGTGGTTCGGTTACACGGCATTCCTGAGAACATTGTGTCTGACAGAGGAGTCCAGTTTGTTTCCAGATTTTGGAGGACTTTTTGTTCTAAACTTGGTGTTCAATTGTCTTTCTCCTCGGCTTTTCACCCTCAGACCAATGGACAAACTGAGAGAACAAACCAGACATTGGAGACTTATCTGAGATGCTTTGTGTCTGCTGATCAGGATGACTGGGTCTCTTTTTTGCCTTTAGCTGAGTTTGCTCTTAATAATAGGGCTAGCTCTGCCACTTTGATGTCTCCATTTTTCTGCAATTTTGGGTTTCACCCTCGATTTTCTTCAGGACAGACGGAGGCTTCTGTCTGTCCAGGTGTTGACTCTGTTGTGGAGCGTATGCAGCAGATTTGGGACCAGGTAGTGGAGAGGTTGTCCCTCTCTCAGGAGAGGGCCCAGCGGTTTGCCAACCGGCATAGGACTGATGGTCCTCGGTTTGAAGTGGGGGACTTGGTCTGGTTGTCCTCAAGAAATATCCCTATGAGAGTTGCATCTCCTAAGTTTAAGCCTAGGTTCATTGGACCTTATAAGATCATGGAGATTCTTAATCCTGTTTCCTTTCATTTACTTCTTCCAGGGACATTTAAGATCCATAACGTGTTCCACAAGTCCTTATTGAAGAGGTTTGTTGAGCCAGTGGTTCCTATGGCTGTGCCTCCTGACCCTGTTTTGGTTGAGGGCAATCTGGAGTATGTGGTTGAGAAAATATTGAATTCTCGTTTTTCTAGACGGAAACTCCAGTATTTGGTTAAGTGGAGAGGTTATGGTCAGGAGGACAATTCTTGGGTGTTTGCTTCGGACATCCATGCTAGGAGACTCATCCGTGCGTATCACAGAGCTCATCCTGACCGACCTGGCTGCTCAAATGAGGGTTCGGTGACCCCTCCTCAAGGGGGGGGTACTGTTGTGAATGTGCTAGAAATGAATTCTGAGCAGAAGCTCCCTCTGGTGGTTACAAACAGTACTGAACTATCCAATGAAGATTGTGAAGATTGGCGATCAGGTGTTACTGACTGGTCTTATATAAGGGAGGTTCCCCCCATCAAGGTTGCCGGTGATCAATTGTTCTGGTCTCATCTTTGATTCCTGTTCACTTTAGTAGTATAGGAGGTATAGTATTCGTCAAACTCAAATCTGACAGGTCGACACGCCCCCTATCATTTAATCCGTCTCCCTGTCAGATTGATCCAGGTCTTCACGCCCCCTGGCTGAACTTTGCTCAGGCTGGGAAATCTGTGGCTGAACTTTGCTCAGGCTGGGAAATCTGGTCTGCTGGATTTGTGAATTTCATTAAGGACCCAGTAAATGTAAAGCTATTTTCTAGCAGAGTCTGTAGTACAGACTCCAGTATATAAGAATTTTTAGTGAAATACAGACTCTTAGTGAAATACAGGCACCAGATCAAAGACTTGTTTACATCCATATGAGGAGCTATATTAAAAAAGCAACGATTATTCTATAGTACCTGGGTAGATGCTTTTAAGGACCCAGTAAATGTATAAGGAGTTCTAGTTAAATACAGACTTCTGTATATAACTAGTATATAATGATTTTTAGTGAATTAAAGAGTGAATCTTGATCTTTTTTGTGGTGAGAAACTTTTAAGGACCCAGTAAATGCATGTAAAACACTATTGTGGTGGAATTTGGAATTATGACGCTCAACTTATAGTTTTATTCAGTATATATATTTTTTAGCTTGGCAGTTTTGTTTACATCCATATGAGGAGCTATATTAAAAAAAGCAACGATTATTCTATAGTACCTGGGTAGATGCTTTTAAGGACCCAGTAAATGTATAAGGAGTTCTAGTTAAATACAGACTTCTGTATATAACTAGTATATAATGATTTTTAGTGAATTAAAGAGTGAATCTTGATCTTTTTTGTGGTGAGAAACTTTTAAGGACCAGTAAATGCATGTAAAACACTATTGTGGTGGAGTTTGGAATTATGACGCTCAACTTATAGTTTTATTCAGTATATATATTTTTAGCTTGGCAGTGTATCTACACTTATACCAGGGCTGGGAAGAATGTACTTTTGTTACAGATCGGTAAGCTATTACTACATGGTACATAGATATACATCTTTACTGGCACATAGAAATGTAGTACAACAGTGTTGACATGAATTGTCAGAATGAGTGAAGGTCGATGCTACGGTAATTCAGGCAAACAGTAAATAGTATTGCATTGTGTATAGTCAGTGGGATCTTTTAAAACCAACACATTTATGTGTATTCTGATAGCAGTGCCCATAGAATGAGTGAAGGTCGAATGACCTGTAAGTACAATGAGAGAAGGTCGCATGCATTCAAGAATTCATTTGTCTCTATTTACCTGTAAATGTGTGTAAAGGGGAAAGTCATGGCGAGATTGAAATAAATTGAAAAAGGAAGCTTTTGCAGTATAAAATACAAATTTTATTAAGGTCTAAAATACATTATCATGGATAAAAATCCAAAAAGAGTAGGATATACAGCATGCAGAAAAAATAACCAAAGTGTTGACATGAAGTTACAGCTCAAAGACATATACATTATCATGAATAAAAATCCAAAAGAGTGGGATATACAGCATGCAGAAAAATAGCCAAATGCAGACAGGTATGAACTACATTCAAATCAATATATAATAGTGCACATCTCCATATCTTATATGTAATAACGATAATAGACTAATCCGTGGCTAAACAATAATAACCTACATATATTTGTCCATATATATGCAGTCTATGTAACTCACAATATCCCCCAATAGGCAGACATATATGCACTATATATAGGATTATAAGTATCTCAATGAAGCATGTATATCAATAAAGTAACTTCCCCATCACAGATGCTAATATAATGATGTTAGCATGCAAGTGCAGGGCTCACAATACATACTGTGCGTGCATATGAAGTCAATTAGCACATCCATATGAGGAGCTATATTAAAAAGCAGTTGTGTATAGTTGGCCAATCAAATATTAGTTATGCGTTCGCTATCAGTGTCAACCATAGCAGCTCTCATGATGCTAGCTAATCACAGCTGCTAATATAATGATGTTAGCATGCAAGTGCAGGGCTCACAATACATACTGTGCGTGCATATGAAGTCAATTAGCACATCCATATGAGGAGCTATATTAAAAAAGCAGTTGTGTATAGTTGGCCAATCAAATATTAGTTATGCGTTCACTACCACTGTCAACCATAGCAGCTCTCATGATGCTAGCTATTCTGATCAGCTTATCATATCAACCATGAAGCCTCTTTTAACCCCTTCACAATAATGTACAGAGGAGTTTTTATGTTTTAATACTGATAGACATATTGTGAACGGACATATAGGGTCCATGTGAGATACCATATTTTTCAAATATTAGTTAAGCGTATATTTCAACATTTTGCTCCTTCACAGATTTATTTTACATTATTTTTTTTATTTTGCTTAAGGATCGTGTACAGAGGAGTTTTTATGTTTTAATACTGATAGACATATTGTGAACGGACATATAGGGTCCATGTGAGACATGTCTGGACAAGTCCGGGCATGTCTGGGCATGCCTGGACAAGTCCTGGTCACGGGACAGCCGTGGAAAAAACAATACTGAAATTCAAAAACTATGTGCTGGCCGTTAACACGCGCACAGTCATCTAGAAAATATTGAGCGAGTTGCTTCACAAACCCTCTCAAGGCATGTTGAATGTTAACGTTCCCGCTATGAGCTACACACATGACCAACTGTATAGCCTGGGATGCGTAGCGTTCTTGCAGCGCAAGCCTATTTTTAAAGACGCTAAGACCATCAGATATAAAAGACAGGCATGTTGAGACGTGTCCCGGCCTATTTTGGTACATACCCACTCCTATGCAGCGATATTGAGTACCGTTCAACAAAAAATCAGGTACAAACTTTTTAACATACCTGTGTTTCGGACCCTCAGACCATGCCAGAAGCACTCTGTGCCATGTACTCTAACTCATAATATTCGATTTTGATCAGCATTCAACAAAAAATTGGGTGCTAACTTTTTACCATACCTGTGTTTCTATAACGAATACACGGACCCCTACAGCGCATCCCAATAGTGTAGTTTAATGTAGGGGGCAAACAGATTATCGCTGGTGCTTGGAAAATACCACATTTCATAGATGGTGCTGATCCGCTGAATCATTTTTAAACATTTCACGCCACTCATGCACCCACAGCACACTTATGCTGTACCAGCACCGCTGCAGCTAGCGCTTTTTAGCTAAAAAAGACCCTTATTTGCATCATTTTCATTATAGTACGACTGGTACATACCCACTCCTATGCAACGATACTGAGTAGCGTTCAACAAAAATCAGGTACAAACTTTTTAACATACCTGTGTTTCGGGCGCTCATGCCATACCAGAAGCACTCTGTGCCATGTACCATAGCCCATAATAATCGATCTTGATCAGTATTCAACAAAAAATTGGGTGCAAACTTTTTTTAGCATAGCTGTGTTTCTGACTCCCATGTCGTACCAGAAAGACCTATTTTGGCACAGGCCTACACCTATGCAGCGGTTTTGACCACTACTCAACAAAAATGGCTACAAACTTTTTAACATATCTGTGTTTCGGACTATCATGTCATAGCAGAAGCACCCTGTGCCATGTACTCTAGACCATAATATTCGTTTTTGATCACCATTCAACAAAAAATTGAGGCATGTTGAGACGTGTCCCGGCCTATTTTGGCACATGACAAATGTTTCTGACTATCATGTCATAGCAGAAGCACCCTGTGCCATGTACTCTAGACCATAATATTCGTTTTTGATCACCATTCAACAAAAAATTGAGGCATGTTGAGACGTGTCCCGGCCTATTTTGGCACATGACAAATGTTTCTGACTCTCATGTCATACCAGAAGCACCCTGTGCCATGTACTCTAGACCATAATATTTCACATCGGGTATGGGAACTACATAGCTTTGTTTTCTCAGGTATTTAAAAAGTGGGTGCTAACTTTTTAGCATACCTGTGTTTCTATAGCGAATACACGGACCCCTACAGCGCATCCCTATAGTGTAGTTTAATGTAGGGGGCAAACAGATTATCGCTGGTGCTTGGAAAATACCACATTTCATAGATGGTGCTGATCCGCTGAATCATTTTTAAACATTTCACGCCACTCATGCACCCACAGCACACTTATGCTGTACCAGCACCGCTGCAGCTAGCGCTTTTTAGCTAAAAAAGACCCTTATTTGCATCATTTTCATTATAGTACGACTGGTACATACCCACTCCTATGCAACGATACTGAGTAGCGTTCAACAAAAATCAGGTACAAACTTTTTAACATACCTGTGTTTCGGGCGCTCATGCCATACCAGAAGCACTCTGTGCCATGTACCATAGCCCATAATAATCGATCTTGATCAGTATTCAACAAAAAATTGGGTGCAAACTTTTTTTAGCATAGCTGTGTTTCTGACTCCCATGTCGTACCAGAAAGACCTATTTTGGCACAGGCCTACACCTATGCAGCGGTTTTGACCACTACTCAACAAAAATGGCTACAAACTTTTTAACATATCTGTGTTTCGGACTATCATGTCATAGCAGAAGCACCCTGTGCCATGTACTCTAGACCATAATATTCGTTTTTGATCACCATTCAACAAAAAATTGCGGCATGTTGAGACGTGTCCCGGCCTATTTTGGCACATGACAAATGTTTCTGACTCTCATGTCATACCAGAAGAACCCTGTGCCATGTACTCTAGACCATAATATTCCACATCGGGTATGGGAACTACATAGCATTGTTTTCTCAGGTATTTAAAAAAGTGTGGAAAACTGAAAATCCCGCGACCTGTGGTAATTTAGTGAGAACCATATAGACAAATCGGGTATCGTCACACACGAGACCACGACACCTCGGGCTATCACATTTACCATTAGTTTTCAAAAATCAGCTCCTTAACAATAAAGTAAGAATCGTAGTGTCCTGCATTGTGGTCTATAAATGTATAGTTTGAAAATTTACCGTTGCTAAAGAACAGTAAAAAGTCGTGCGTACAACTATCAACCCCAAAACTCTCACCACTATCACAAACATCTATAAATGTATAGTTTGAAAATTTACAGTTGCTAAAGAACAGTAAAAAGTCGTGCGTACAACTATCAACCCCAAAACTCTCACCACTATCACAAACACTATTGCCTACAGAGGCGGCCAGCGAGAATTTCCGTATGTGTGTATCAAGATGCTCCCTGCTATGACCGAATGTTTGCTCGTGGATGCTGGCATTTCCAGTGACATCATAGTTGTGTAAATGCGCAGGGGCACGTGTATCGATCCCCTAGGGTTAATGCGTGATCATTTTAATTATTTTTCAATTCATAACCACACGTTCTCAGGCAGACAGGTTTATTTCACAGAAGTTGACTGTACAGTTGCATAATCTTTGTTTAAAATCATACATTTGCATAATTTTGTTTAAAATCGCACAGCTCTGCAATAATGTCGGGTGTTGGACATGCACTTATCAGTCTTTCATACGTGTCGCAGAAAGATTTTAGTCTGTTCTGCGAGAGTTTATTATGCACGTACTGTGGACATGTCAAGAAACATTTTGGTGTGTTCACCAGTCCATACGGGTGTTGGTGTGTAAGGCGATCGACCATCATCCTTCTGCTTCTTACTTACACGCCGGCGTGTTGGTGCTAATGCATCGGCTGAATTGGCAGCTGCTGCTTCCGCGTTGCTATTTGCAGATTCTGTAGCTTGACACAGACGTATATTCTTAAGCCGACTACTCTCAGCATTCCCGGGGTGCTCGGTTGGCGCGTCGTTTTCTTCACGATCTGCGACACACCCGTGTGAAAGAGGCTCCGTTCTCACCTCCGTTCTGTTCTCAAATCCATAATTGCGCTGCTGCAAAACTCGCGAATGACGATCCTCCGTAACTAAAGAAAAGATACGTGGTGTAGTTAACCGCTAAGTGGGGGAGATATAGCAGGGAGCATCTTGATACACACATACGGAAATTCTCGCTGGCCGCCTCTGTAGGCAATAGTGTTTGTGATAGTGGTGAGAGTTTTGGGGTTGATAGTTGTACGCACGACTTTTTACTGTTCTTTAGCAACTGTAAATTTTCAAACTATACATTTATAGATGTTTGTGATAGTGGTGAGAGTTTTGGGGTTGATAGTTGTACGCACGACTTTTTACTGTTCTTTAGCAACGGTAAATTTTCAAACTATACATTTATAGACCACAATGCAGGACACTACGATTCTTACTTTATTGTTAAGGAGCTGATTTTTGAAAACTAATGGTAAATGTGATAGCCCGAGGTGTCGTGGTCTCGTGTGTGACGATACCCGATTTGTCTATATGGTTCTCACTAAATTACCACAGGTCGCGGGATTTTCAGTTTTCCACACTTTTTTAAATACCTGAGAAAACAATGCTATGTAGTTCCCATACCCGATGTGGAATATTATGGTCTAGAGTACATGGCACAGGGTTCTTCTGGTATGACATGAGAGTCAGAAACATTTGTCATGTGCCAAAATAGGCCGGGACACGTCTCAACATGCCGCAATTTTTTGTTGAATGGTGATCAAAAACGAATATTATGGTCTAGAGTACATGGCACAGGGTGCTTCTGCTATGACATGATAGTCCGAAACACAGATATGTTAAAAAGTTTGTAGCCATTTTTGTTGAGTAGTGGTCAAAACCGCTGCATAGGTGTAGGCCTGTGCCAAAATAGGTCTTTCTGGTACGACATGGGAGTCAGAAACACAGCTATGCTAAAAAAAGTTTGCACCCAATTTTTTGTTGAATACTGATCAAGATCGATTATTATGGGCTATGGTACATGGCACAGAGTGCTTCTGGTATGGCATGAGCGCCCGAAACACAGGTATGTTAAAAAGTTTGTACCTGATTTTTGTTGAACGCTACTCAGTATCGTTGCATAGGAGTGGGTATGTACCAGTCGTACTATAATGAAAATGATGCAAATAAGGGTCTTTTTTAGCTAAAAAGCGCTAGCTGCAGCGGTGCTGGTACAGCATAAGTGTGCTGTGGGTGCATGAGTGGCGTGAAATGTTTAAAAATGATTCAGCGGATCAGCACCATCTATGAAATGTGGTATTTTCCAAGCACCAGCGATAATCTGTTTGCCCCCTACATTAAACTACACTATAGGGATGCGCTGTAGGGGTCCGTGTATTCGCTATAGAAACACAGGTATGCTAAAAAGTTAGCACCCACTTTTTAAATACCTGAGAAAACAAAGCTATGTAGTTCCCATACCCGATGTGAAATATTATGGTCTAGAGTACATGGCACAGGGTGCTTCTGGTATGACATGAGAGTCAGAAACATTTGTCATCTGCCAAAATAGGCCGGGACACGTCTCAACATGCCTCAATTTTTTGTTGAATGGTGATCAAAAACGAATATTATGGTCTAGAGTACATGGCACAGGGTGCTTCTGCTATGACATGATAGTCAGAAACATTTGTCATGTGCCAAAATAGGCGGGACACGTTGTGATGAACGGGCACACAGTCCGCCACACGGTAGCCCGGGGGTCACGGCTTGTGATCCCACCGCTGCCACCAATATGTGATGAACGGGCACACAGTCCGCCACACGGTAGCCCGGGGGTCACGGCTTGTAATCCCACTGCTGCCACCAATATGTGATGAACGGTGCCGCGGTCCGCCACACGGTAGCCCAGGGGTCACGGCTTGTGATCCCACCGCTGCCACCACATGTGAGGGAACGTGCACACACACGACGGCTGCTGCCGTCCGACCCAGTAAACTGCAGGGATTTATAACTATCCCACTTCCACTTAGGAACTTGCAGCTCTCTGGCGCCCCCCTTACCCTCAGGTCAGTCAGGGAACTGCACCTAGGATAATTAGTCGCCAGACGGGTCACTTGGATGTGTGCTGGCTATTGGGCATGCTGCAGTGAGGGAATTATAATTACTCCTGGCTGCAGCCAGGCAGTACCCTTATAAACCCCGCTGCGTCACTGCCAGCGTCACCCAATAGATTAACACTTTACACCCCTTTCTTTTAGCTGCCACCAGCTACGGGTTTGACTTAATACACAATTTATCAAGAGGGTCCGTAGCAACCCCAAAACAGTAGCGTAGTTACTTCAGGCACGTGCAGATTCGTTTATAGAGCAGGAGAAACAAACTAATAAATTTATAGGTTTATTCCTTAAAAACAGGCAATGCTTATATAATATAAAAAGATGTAACAAACTGAGACAATATCGTTATGTACAGATGCAGTTATAAAATAAAATAGGATTAAGAATGAAAGTCACTCACATGGTTGTTAGATCATTTACAGGCAAGCCAGGCTGGGGGAAGGAGCCACACGTCATAGTTCATTGGGAGATCTCTTACTCAGCACGTCCCAGCAGAAAGAATTCTCTACTGAACTTCACTGTAAGACTTATGCATGTCAGCTTCTGACCTCACAAAAAGGGCTGGTCCTCTGGCCACCTCCCCTGGCTGCAAGCTATGGTCTGAGCTCTGCAATATCATAAGGTTCATAACTCGTTCTGTGAACCTAGCAGAATAATGGCAGACCTATCAATGGTCTTGCTTTGAAATGACGGTTCCAATGAGCCCACACTTGGGTGGGCTAGTTCATGGGGCACCCGAGAATTCCATTTCTCGGGTTCTGTTGGAGTTACGGGTTTACCAGTACCACGGGAACGATGCCCATCGGCGCATGGTTCAACACAGTAACTTTCGTGTTTCTAGCGAATGCTCCCACCGTGTTATTAACCAAAAAGGAATGAATACTCCAACATGGCTGCTATAGGAAGAAAGCACGTGTTCGGACAATGCAGGACCCCTGCGGTGAAGCGGGAAAACTTCCAGCACTGGCAGCTCACATTACACTGCCTGAGTGCAGGCTGACAGGGGGAAGGGAAGCGTGAGCTGCAGAGAAAAGGAGGGAGGGGTAGTTTGCCCTGTGCTTGCAAACGGTGGGGGGTTGTAGTACTATGGGGAAGAGTTCTGGAAACAGCACCAGAAATGAAGCTTCAGTATCATCACACCTCCCCCCTTTAGAGGGCGCTACGGAGGCATGACCTGTCGGTAATCCGACATGCGCACCTCAGCGGGTTCGCCACGTCCACTTTCTCGGGCTCTGGACTCATGGAACCCCCACCTACCCGGTGCCCCAGGTAGTGGACCTCCCTCATGCCCATCTGGCATTTTCCCGGCTTGATGGTCAGACCTGCCTGGTGAATACGCTTGAGCACCTCCTGGAGATGCTGAAGGTGTTCCTCCCAGGTGGAACTGAAGACGGCAATGTCATCCAGGTACGCCACAGCGTACTCCTCCAGTCCCTGAAGCAGGTGGTTGACCATCCGCTGAAAAGTGGCAGGGGCATTCTTTATGCCGAAAGGCATGACTGTGGACTCGTACAGTCCAAAAGGGGTGATAAAGGCAGATTTCTCCTGCGCCGCAGGGCTCAGGGGAATCTGCCAGTATCCCCGGCTCAGATCCATGATGGATATGTACTTGGCATTCGCCAACCGCTCCAGCAGATCCTCGATGCGTGGCATTGGGTGCGCATCAGAGGTAGTGATGGCGTTGAGCCCCCTGTAGTCCACGCAGAACCGGGTGGTCCGATCCTTTTTTGGCACGAGAACTACAGGTGAGGCCCACGCGCTTTTGGACTGCCGGATCACCCCCAGCTGCAACATCTCATGGATCTCCTGGCGCATAATCTGCTGCACTTCCTCAGAGATCCGATAAGGTGTCCGCCGTAACGGGGCGTGATTCCCGGTGTCCACCTCGTGGACTGCCAACTTGGTCCTTCCGGGTCGGTTAGTGAACACGGCCCGAAAGGATCCCAGAGTGGTCAGCAACTGCAACCGCTGGGAGGCGGTTAGCGAGGCATTTACCTCCATGTCCTCAATGGACCCATTGGCATTAGCTTGGGCCAGCATGTCTAGGAGGGGATCCTCTTCCCCGTCCTCGGGCAGATTGCAGACCGGTAGGATGCAGGCTTCACGTTCGTGATGGGCCTTCATCATGTTGACGTGAAAGGCCTTGCGCCTACCCCGAGTGTGGTCAAGCGTGACCACGTAGGTGGCTGGGTTGAGCTGTTGGTGCACGACGTACGGGCCTTCCCAGGCTGCCTGAAGCTTATCCTTTGGTACGGGGACCAGCACCCACACCTTTTGACCCACCTGGTAGGTCCGCTCCCGGGCGTTCTGGTCGTACCAGTGCTTCTGGTCAGCCTGAGCCTGCGTCATGTTGTCATGCACCAACTGCGTCAAGGTCTGCATCTTGTCGCGGAAGCGCATGACATAATCCACGATGGACACTTCCGTGGGGTTTGGCTCATCTTCCCAGGATTCTCTTATCAACCCAAGGGGTCCCCGGACTCGCCTACCATACAGGAGCTCGAAGGGGGAGAACCCCGTCGAGGCCTGCGGGACTTCTCTGTAGGCAAATAGCAGGTGTGGGAGGTACCGCTCCCAATCGCGTCCCTGGGTCTCAACCAGCATGCGGAGCATCTGTTTGAGGGTACCGTTAAAGCGCTCACACAAACCATTGGTCTGTGGGTGATACGCACTCGATACCATACGCGTCACCTGCATTTTGCTGCAGAGAGCCTTCATTAGGCGAGACATAAATTGGGTCCCTTGATCGGTAAGCATCTCCCTGGGAAATCCTACCCGTGAAAAGATGGTCACCAGTGCATCTGCCACCTTATCTGCCCTAGTTGAGGACAGAGCTACCGCCTCCGGGTACCGGGTAGCGTAGTCTACCACAGTCAGGATGTATTGCTTTCCAGAGCTGCTGGGGACGGCCAGCGGGCCCACAATGTCCACCGCGATCCTCTGGAAAGGCTCCTCTATCACTGGCAACGGGATCAGGGGAGCCTTAAGAGCAGGCCCCGCCTTCCCCACTCTTTGACAGGTGATACAGGAGCGGCAGTAGTTAGTCACATCTGTCCCCATCTTGGGCCAATAGAAGTGTTGAGACAGCCGTGCCTTAGTTTTGCTAATCCCCAAGTGTCCAGCAAGTGGAATCTCATGGGCAATCCTCAACAACTCACCTCGGAACTGGTGCGGGACGACCAGCTGTTTCCCCCTCAACCACTCCTTTTGGGAATCTCCGGGTACGGTCTTCCGGTACAACCTTCCTCGTTCCCAGAACACCCTCTCCTTATCAGTCACGGAGGTGGGCGTCTCGGCGAGGTGTCTCAAGTTCTCCAGGCTCGCATCTGAGTGCAGAGCGGCCTGGAACTCCTGGCTGGAGGCAGCCAGAAGTGACGTCAGGGTTCCTTCCTCACTGGGACCCTCTGGGACCGGCTCTGGGTCCACCTCTGGTTCAGTCTCTCCTGTAGCGGAGGAGGGTCCAGATGGCAGGGCGCTACCTGCGATCCGGGCACTCTGACTGCGGGTGACAGCAGCTACATATGCAGTCTCCCCGGGGATTTCTATAGACCCATCAGCCTGCGCTGCTATGGGCTCTACCTCCCCATCCACCCCCAACACTTCAGGAGCAGTGCTACTTATGGGCCAGTTACCTTCCTCGGTGGCACTGGTCAGTGTCATGGCGTCACCTTCCTCCCGGTTCCCATGCACCTCCCCATTTCCTTGAGCACTGTCGCTTGCTCCTGCTAGGGGTTCCTCAGCCGTCTCACTCCGCAGAGCGACGGGACTGAACGCTCCTGTACCTGTGGACACATCTACCACTTCGGAGAAAGGGTTAACAGATTCAGATGGCACAGATACATCATTATCAACATCAGTCCTAGGGAAAGAAAGGTTATCAGTTGCATCCTCACTTCGCAAAGCATTAGCAGGTAACACAATCAGTTTCCCATCATCATCAACATCAACATCATGGTTAACGTTAACCTTATCATCAGATTGGGAAGGGGTGTCAGGGACATAGTACGCCACCATCCTCCCCAGATCAGTCCCCAATAAAACATCAGTGGGCAGGTTTTCGGACACCCCCACTTCCTTCACCCCGCTCCCGGTACCCCAGTCAATGAAAACTCGGGCTATCGGCAAGGGGTAGTGGACGCCCCCAATCCCTGTGACAGTTAGGGTTTTCCCCGGAATCAACTCTTCAGGGGCCGCCAGTTCGGGTCGGATGAGGGTTCGCTCAGCCCCGGTGTCCTTGAGGCCTGTAGCAAGACGGGCCCCCACGCGGACGGGCTGCACGTTGTCATCAACCCTCCCCACCACACCACCCACCAAAAGAACAGAGGCGTTGGGCCCGGAGGCCTTGGCTGGGGGGTTCTTCTGCCTCTCCGGACAGGTGGCGCTGAGGTGACCAGTCCTTTTACAGGAGAAACACTGGCGGGGGTCTGATGTAGGCCTGGCGCTGGCAAAGGGGATAGTGCCTCCAGAGGGACGACTGGCAGGGGCACTGGGGTTGGTTGCAGGCTTACCCCCTCCCCAACGGGTGGCGACGGGCTTCCGCACCTCGGGTTTCCGGTTGGCCTCATAGCTGTCGGCGATCCGGGCTGTTGTGACCGCGTCCTCTGGTTCTCGGTCCAGGATGAACTGTCGGACCTCAGCTGGGCACAGATGCAGGAACTGGTCTTTGATCATCAGGTCTTTCAGCTCCTCATAGGTGTCAACTGACAGTCCATGGATCCACTGGTCAAAGTGGGTCCTGAGTCCTTGCACCACATCGCTATAACTGTCATGTGGGCCACGTTGGAGGTTCCGGAACTTCTTTCGGTATACCTCAGGGGTTAGCTGGTACTTGGCGATCAGGGCCTGCTTGATGGCCTGATAGTTGTCATCTTGATCCGGCGTGAGTGAAGCAAACGCCTCCAGAGCTTTGCCCTTTAGCCCGGGAGTCAAGTACCTGGCCCATTGGTTGTCAGGCAGCCGGTACTGTCTGCAGACTTTCTCAAAGGCCCGCAGAAAAGTGTCCAAGTCTCGTCCTTTTCCATCACGGGAAAGTGCTCCGGCCGGGGCTTGGGACTCTGAGTGCTGCTGGGCACACTGCTCTGGGCTGTGGAGGGCATTGCCCCTTGTCTGAGCAGCTCCAGTTCATGGGCTCTCTGAGCTTCCCGCTCGGCTCTATCGGCCTCTCGCTGGGCTCTCTCGGCCTCTCGCTGGGCTTGGCGCTCGGCTATCTCAGCCTCTCGCTGTTTTTTGGCCTCCTGCTGGTATCGCTGGATCAGCTCCAGGCGCCCATCACGGTCGTCGGTTGGGAGTGCCTCCAGGGCCGCCTGCAGGTAAGGGTCCATCCCGCCCTGGGTGTAAGCAGTCAGGGGTCGGGCCTCTGCTCCTGCGGCACCAACTTGGCTTGGGCCGGCTCCTGCGCCCTCCTCGCTCTGAGCATGGTCCCGTGCCATCAGGGCCTGGATCACTTCGGCCTTGGTTTGGGCCATGGGGACAATCTTCCTCCACTCGCACATGGCAAGAAGAGCTTCCTTGCTATTCCGATTATACCAGTCGTATCCCCTCGTAGCCATGGTTGCCAAATAAAAGATAGGATAGAAAAACAAAGAGAAGGGGGGGGTAACCGCAAGTACACACAATTGTCTCAGGACTAATAAACACTGAGTCTGTTCTCCAAAACTTTCGATGCAGGGTCGCTGAAGAACCGTGCAAGTTTTTTAGTGAATGGAATGATTGCTCAAACCAGATCACTAATGCTCTATAATCCCACCGCTTGCCACCAATATGTGATGAACGGGCACACAGTCCGCCACACGGTAGCCCGGGGGTCACGGCTTGTGATCCCACCGCTGCCACCAATATGTGATGAACGGGCACACAGTCCGCCACACGGTAGCCCGGGGGTCACGGCTTGTAATCCCACTGCTGCCACCAATATGTGATGAACGGTGCCGCGGTCCGCCACACGGTAGCCCAGGGGTCACGGCTTGTGATCCCACCGCTGCCACCACATGTGAGGGAACGTGCACACACACGACGGCTGCTGCCGTCCGACCCAGTAAACTGCAGGGATTTATAACTATCCCACTTCCACTTAGGAACTTGCAGCTCTCTGGCGCCCCCCTTACCCTCAGGTCAGTCAGGGAACTGCACCTAGGATAATTAGTCGCCAGACGGGTCACTTGGATGTGTGCTGGCTATTGGGCATGCTGCAGTGAGGGAATTATAATTACTCCTGGCTGCAGCCAGGCAGTACCCTTATAAACCCCGCTGCGTCACTGCCAGCGTCACCCAATAGATTAACACTTTACACCCCTTTCTTTTAGCTGCCACCAGCTACGGGTTTGACTTAATACACAATTTATCAAGAGGGTCCGTAGCAACCCAAAACAGTAGCGTAGTTACTTCAGGCACGTGCAGATTCGTTTATAGAGCAGGAGAAACAAACTAATAAATTTATAGGTTTATTCCTTAAAAACAGGCAATGCTTATATAATATAAAAAGATGTAACAAACTGAGACAATATCGTTATGTACAGATGCAGTTATAAAATAAAATAGGATTAAGAATGAAAGTCACTCACATGGTTGTTAGATCATTTACAGGCAAGCCAGGCTGGGGGAAGGAGCCACACGTCATAGTTCATTGGGAGATCTCTTACTCAGCACGTCCCAGCAGAAAGAATTCTCTACTGAACTTCACTGTAAGACTTATGCATGTCAGCTTCTGACCTCACAAAAAGGGCTGGTCCTCTGGCCACCTCCCCTGGCTGCAAGCTATGGTCTGAGCTCTGCAATATCATAAGGTTCATAACTCGTTCTGTGAACCTAGCAGAATAATGGCAGACCTATCAATGGTCTTGCTTTGAAATGACGGTTCCAATGAGCCCACACTTGGGTGGGCTAGTTCATGGGGCACCCGAGAATTCCATTTCTCGGGTTCTGTTGGAGTTACGGGTTTACCAGTACCACGGGAACGATGCCCATCGGCGCATGGTTCAACACAGTAACTTTCGTGTTTCTAGCGAATGCTCCCACCGTGTTATTAACCAAAAAGGAATGAATACTCCAACATGGCTGCTATAGGAAGAAAGCACGTGTTCGGACAATGCAGGACCCCTGCGGTGAAGCGGGAAAACTTCCAGCACTGGCAGCTCACATTACACTGCCTGAGTGCAGGCTGACAGGGGGGAAGGGAAGCGTGAGCTGCAGAGAAAAGGAGGGAGGGGTAGTTTGCCCTGTGCTTGCAAACGGTGGGGGGTTGTAGTACTATGGGGAAGAGTTCTGGAAACAGCACCAGAAATGAAGCTTCAGTATCATCACACACGTCTCAACATGCCTCAATTTTTTGTTGAATGGTGATCAAAAACGAATATTATGGTCTAGAGTACATGGCACAGGGTGCTTCTGCTATGACATGATAGTCCGAAACACAGATATGTTAAAAAGTTTGTAGCCATTTTTGTTGAGTAGTGGTCAAAACCGCTGCATAGGTGTAGGCCTGTGCCAAAATAGGTCTTTCTGGTACGACATGGGAGTCAGAAACACAGCTATGCTAAAAAAAGTTTGCACCCAATTTTTTGTTGAATACTGATCAAGATCGATTATTATGGGCTATGGTACATGGCACAGAGTGCTTCTGGTATGGCATGAGCGCCCGAAACACAGGTATGTTAAAAAGTTTGTACCTGATTTTTGTTGAACGCTACTCAGTATCGTTGCATAGGAGTGGGTATGTACCAGTCGTACTATAATGAAAATGATGCAAATAAGGGTCTTTTTTAGCTAAAAAGCGCTAGCTGCAGCGGTGCTGGTACAGCATAAGTGTGCTGTGGGTGCATGAGTGGCGTGAAATGTTTAAAAATGATTCAGCGGATCAGCACCATCTATGAAATGTGGTATTTTCCAAGCACCAGCGATAATCTGTTTGCCCCCTACATTAAACTACACTATTGGGATGCGCTGTAGGGGTCCGTGTATTCGTTATAGAAACACAGGTATGGTAAAAAGTTAGCACCCAATTTTTTGTTGAATGCTGATCAAAATCGAATATTATGAGTTAGAGTACATGGCACAGAGTGCTTCTGGCATGGTCTGAGGGTCCGAAACACAGGTATGTTAAAAAGTTTGTACCTGATTTTTTGTTGAACGGTACTCAATATCGCTGCATAGGAGTGGGTATGTACCAAAATAGGCCGGGACACGTCTCAACATGCCTGTCTTTTATATCTGATGGTCTTAGCGTCTTTAAAAATAGGCTTGCGCTGCAAGAACGCTACGCATCCCAGGCTATACAGTTGGTCATGTGTGTAGCTCATAGCGGGAACGTTAACATTCAACATGCCTTGAGAGGGTTTGTGAAGCAACTCGCTCAATATTTTCTAGATGACTGTGCGCGTGTTAACGGCCAGCACATAGTTTTTGAATTTCAGTATTGTTTTTTCCACGGCTGTCCCGTGACCAGGACTTGTCCAGGCATGCCCAGACATGCCCGGACTTGTCCAGACATGTCTCACATGGACCCTATATGTCCGTTCACAATATGTCTATCAGTATTAAAACATAAAAACTCCTCTGTACACGATCCTTAAGCAAAATAAAAAAAATAATGTAAAATAAATCTGTGAAGGAGCAAAATGTTGAAATATACGCTTAACTAATATTTGAAAAATATGGTATCTCACATGGACCCTATATGTCCGTTCACAATATGTCTATCAGTATTAAAACATAAAAACTCCTCTGTACATTATTGTGAAGGGGTTAAAAGAGGCTTCATGGTTGATATGATAAGCTGATCAGAATAGCTAGCATCATGAGAGCTGCTATGGTTGACAGTGGTAGTGAACGCATAACTAATATTTGATTGGCCAACTATACACAACTGCTTTTTTAATATAGCTCCTCATATGGATGTGCTAATTGACTTCATATGCACGCACAGTATGTATTGTGAGCCCTGCACTTGCATGCTAACATCATTATATTAGCAGCTGTGATTAGCTAGCATCATGAGAGCTGCTATGGTTGACACTGATAGCGAACGCATAACTAATATTTGATTGGCCAACTATACACAACTGCTTTTTAATATAGCTCCTCATATGGATGTGCTAATTGACTTCATATGCACGCACAGTATGTATTGTGAGCCCTGCACTTGCATGCTAACATCATTATATTAGCATCTGTGATGGGGAAGTTACTTTATTGATATACATGCTTCATTGAGATACTTATAATCCTATATATAGTGCATATATGTCTGCCTATTGGGGGATATTGTGAGTTACATAGACTGCATATATATGGACAAATATATGTAGGTTATTATTGTTTAGCCACGGATTAGTCTATTATCGTTATTACATATAAGATATGGAGATGTGCACTATTATATATTGATTTGAATGTAGTTCATACCTGTCTGCATTTGGCTATTTTTCTGCATGCTGTATATCCCACTCTTTTGGATTTTTATTCATGATAATGTATATGTCTTTGAGCTGTAACTTCATGTCAACACTTTGGTTATTTTTTCTGCATGCTGTATATCCTACTCTTTTTGGATTTTTATCCATGATAATGTATTTTAGACCTTAATAAAATTTGTATTTTATACTGCAAAAGCTTCCTTTTTCAATTTATTTCAATCTCGCCATGACTTTCCCCTTTACACACATTTACAGGTAAATAGAGACAAATGAATTCTTGAATGCATGCGACCTTCTCTCATTGTACTTACAGGTCATTCGACCTTCACTCATTCTATGGGCACTGCTATCAGAATACACATAAATGTGTTGGTTTTAAAAGATCCCACTGACTATACACAATGCAATACTATTTACTGTTTGCCTGAATTACCGTAGCATCGACCTTCACTCATTCTGACAATTCATGTCAACACTGTTGTACTACATTTCTATGTGCCAGTAAAGATGTATATCTATGTACCATGTAGTAATAGCTTACCGATCTGTAACAAAAGTACATTCTTCCCAGCCCTGGTATAAGTGAAGAAAGAAAAAAGGAAAAATAGTCTAATGGTCATAAATACAAACTTTATTAAATATATGAGCAAGGTATCTGGCAAAATAGGGGTAATACATCCCTCAATACACACAATCAAAAACTGGGCCGGAAAATGACCGTGTAGCATCAACAAAATACATTCTGCACAATAGGCAAAGTATAAGCCATGTATGTCAAACAACAATTGCCACAGTGCATATAGCAAGGAAAGTAATGACAAGGATATATGAACATAGTGCGTCTATAGAACAATAGATCAAATCATGGTCAGTGCCTATGAGTCTATATACCGCACAGCATAGAAACAATACATATAAGTGGCAAAAGGTGGCATAGATATTTACCGGTAGATGCGGTGGTCACAGTCACCCAGCCCACCCTGGTATAAGTGTAGATACACTGCCAAGCTAAAAATATATATACTGAATAAAACTATAAGTTGAGCGTCATAATTCCAAACTCCACCACAATAGTGTTTTACATGCATTTACTGGGTCCTTAAAAGTTTCTCACCACAAAAAAGATCAAGATTCACTCTTTAATTCACTAAAAATCATTATATACTAGTTATATACAGAAGTCTGTATTTAACTAGAACTCCTTATACATTTACTGGGTCCTTAAAAGCATCTACCCAGGTACTATAGAATAATCGTTGCTTTTTTTAATATAGCTCCTCATATGGATGTAAACAAAACTGCCAAGCTAAAAATATATATACTGAATAAAACTATAAGTTGAGCGTCATAATTCCAAATTCCACCACAATAGTGTTTTACATGCATTTACTGGGTCCTTAAAAGTTTCTCACCACAAAAAAGATCAAGATTCACTCTTTAATTCACTAAAAATCATTATATACTAGTTATATACAGAAGTCTGTATTTAACTAGAACTCCTTATACATTTACTGGGTCCTTAAAAGCATCTACCCAGGTACTATAGAATAATCGTTGCTTTTTTAATATAGCTCCTCATATGGATGTAAACAAGTCTTTGATCTGGTGCCTGTATTTCACTAAGAGTCTGTATTTCACTAAAAATTCTTATATACTGGAGTCTGTACTACAGACTCTGCTAGAAAATAGCTTTACATTTACTGGGTCCTTAATGAAATTCACAAATCCAGCAGACCAGATTTCCCAGCCTGAGCAAAGTTCAGCCACAGATTTCCCAGCCTGAGCAAAGTTCAGCCAGGGGCGTGACGACCTGGATCAATCTGACAGGGAGACGGATTAAATGATAGGGGCGTGTCGACCTGTCAGATTTGAGTTTGACGAATACTATACCTCCTATACTACTCACTTTGTAGCCTGCTGTTTCGTGCCTGCATCTTCTGCTAACAGATAAGACATTTTCTTCTTTTTGTTTTTTGTGCTTGCTTTTTGCATTTTGTCCTGCACTTCTGTGGGGGTCTGCCGGGTCCCCTCCGGGGGCTTGTGCTCCTCTCAGTTTAGTTCAGCCACTGTTGTTTGTTCATTTGCCTTTTCCAGTTTTTTCAGTGGCTGCTGTTTAGTTTTTGTTACACCAGAGAACTAATTTAGGTGGTAGAGGTCGTGTGATCTCAGGTGTTTTTGTAATTAGTAGAATTGGTACTTTTCAGGGTTTTTTGGGGTTGCAGTAAGTGTCCTTCCTATCCTTTTCTATTTAGGAAGTTTGGGCCCCAGCGTTTGTTCATACTATTTTCTATCTGTGTCTGTATTTCCTCTTGTCTAACCGCCATTACATGTTTGGGGGCTTTCTATGTTCTTTGGGGATCTGCTCCGGGGCAGATAGTTTTCCTCTTTCTGTCTTTAGGTGTAGTTAGCTTCTCAGGCTGTGACGAGGCATCTAGGACCAACGTAGGTACGCTCCACGGCTGCCTTTAGTTGTGGTTAGTCAGGGTACTGCAATCCCATAGATTCCAACCTCTCTGGTGTATTTCCTTTTTTGCTTGCTCTCCTCAGCTACCAAATCATAACAGGCGGCGCCTAGAAACCCGATGTTTACCTTGGTTACCAGCTCCCCTTCACCAGCGCGCTGGTATCTAACCTAAACATAGGGTTTATAGGCGCCGCACGGCGCCTAGACACCCGATGTTTACCTTGGTTACCAGCTCGCTGATCGCTGGTCTCCCACCTGTTGCACGCAGCGATGCATGCTGGCCAGCGGGAGACCAGCGATCAAAGAAAAGTCCAGGACATTTAGCGACGATCAGCGATACCCAGCAGGGGACTGATCGTCGCTGCATATCAAACTTGGCGAAATCGCTTCTGAGATCGCTTTTGCGTCACAAAATTTGTGACTCAGCAGCGATCTCGCTATGTGAGACGGGGCCCTAACACCAGATTGATTAATATCACATACAAGGGACAAATAATGTCACACCATGACCAGACCACATATCGCCACCATATAGTGACCGAATAATGCCACATACAAGGGACAAATACCACCACACCATGACCAGACCACATATTACCACCACGTAATGACTGAATAATACCATATACAAGTGACAAATACCACCACACCATGACCGGGCCACAAATTACCACCACATAGTGCATGAATAATACCATATATAAGGGACAAATACTGTCACACTGCGACCAGACCACATATTACCACAACATAGTGACAAAATAATACAACTTACAAAGGACAAATACCGCCACACACACTGACCAGACTACATATTACTACCATAGTCACCAATAATACCACATACAAGGGACAAATACCACCGCACACCACCACATAGTGACCGAATGCTACAATACTGATCATGAATAAAAAAAAACAATACTAATATTACTATAAGTGTCATTATATACAGGAGCGCTGTACATAGGATACATTGTATATTGTCAGTGTACAAGTAATACAGGGATCACCAGTGACCTACTATATACAGAGCTCTGTATATAGTAGGTCACCGGTGATCCCTGTATTATCTGTACACTGACAATATACACTGTATACTATATAAACAGCTCCTCTCTATATAGTGGCAGTATACAGGTAATACAGTGATCACCACTGACATTATACACAGTAGCTCTGTATATAGTATACCTTGTATAGGTAATACAGTGATCACCAATGATATTATACACAGGAGCTCTGTATTTACTGTCAGTGTACAGGTAATAGTGATCACCAGTGACTTTCATAAACAGGAGCTCTTATGTACTGTCAGTGTACAGGTAATACAGGGATCACCAGTGACATTATACACAGGAGCTCTGTATATAGTGTCCGTGTACAGGGATCACCAGTGACGTTATAAACTGGAACTCTGTATATAGTGTCCGTGTACAGGTAATACAGGGATCACCAGTGACATAAACAGGAGCTCTGTACACAGTATATAGTGTCAGTGTACAGGTAACACACTGACTCACTGGTGACATCTTTAGTTGAAGTCCTTCATTTTCATCTAGAGCACACCGCCATCACTTTTTCCAGCCAGGACTTGTCTCTGCAGAAAATCAGTTATTTAGAGCACATTCCCCAACTTCTACACTACACCTGATGAAGAAAAAAAAGTGACATTGTCGCCCTGCACAGTAACAGGACCTCCCCCACTGAAAAAAGTATACTCAAAAATAAAATGTATCACAGCAATAATAATATCCCTTAAACATCCCCTACAGTAATAATGTCCCATATCCTGCTCCCATATGTACTTACGGTAATTCTGGACCCGACGTGTCTCATTCCTGGCCTCATGTCTTTCCACACTGCCCCGTGTCTCTTCATACTGCCCTAGTATCTCTCCACACTGCCCCTGTTTCTTTCTGTACTGCCCCAGTGATTCTCTGTACTGCCCCCATGGTGCGGCTTTACAAAAAATAAAAAAGTTTCTCCTTACCTGGCCAAGGTCCAGCGGTGTCCTCTCCCCAATTCATCTGAAATGCGGATGTCCCAGCGTTATGGCAGTGACTATATACGCCGACAACGTGCGTGCTGATGTCAGCTGCCAGCCTGTGATTTGCTGGTGGCTGTTAACTGTTGTCGTGAGGTAAGCCTTCCCGCATGGCAACATAGATTTTAACTTTAGTTCAGTCACTGAATAGGCAGAAACCTCCTGCTGTGGCCCAGTGAGCAGTAGAGAGGGGGCTCGGTCCCTCTGCTTAGCGGGTCCCATACTCCAGTAAGGGCAGTAATGCCCTGATGGCTGCCCTGTAACCCAGCTTTTGGTCAGGCTCTCCTTTCTGTACTAGCCTGACACTGTTAGTTTATTCATTGTAATTTGTATCTAACCCCTTATGTACAGCAGCCGGAAATCAGTTGTGTTCCAAAAATAAAAAAAATAATAAAAATATTGGTTTTCACAAAGTTTGCTTCTTTATGGTTTTTAGATCTCTTAATAAGTTTCCATGGTTACTGAAGTGCAGTTATCAGCATTTGAAGTTTTAGGCTAATTTCACATTAGGTGTTTTTTTTTGCAGCAGCAAAACCTGCACTCTTGGCAGAAAAGAAGCAGCATCAAAAACTCATACATTTTGGTTGTTTGCGTGTTTTTTGGTTCGTTTTTCACAATCCAAAGTTTAGCTTTGCTTCCACCGCACAAGCATGAACACAGGTCACCAAAGCAAGACATACAGATGTGTGATGAAGGAACTGCCACCATCTTGGAGATTGGCCTGTACCAGCCTCCATTTTATCTGAATTCACAGGGCCACAGGCAGCTGGCTGCACCTGGCCCCCATGGCCTGTGAGCATATTCAACAGGGTTTAGTGTCCACTGTGAATAGTCAGGTCCTTTTAGTATGCTAAATACGTCTGGCCAAAAACAAGACTTCAAAGGTGGAGTCTGGAGCCACATCTACATGGGGCCTGGAGATGCCTGGGGGCTTCAGTTAGATTATACCTGCCAGCTAGACCAGGGTTCCCCAATTCAAGGCCCACCAACAGGTCATGTTTTCAGGATTTCCTCTGTTTTGCCCAGGTGATGCAATTATCACCTGGGCAATACTAAGGAAATCCTGAAAACATGACCTGTTGGTGGGCCTTGAGGACTGGAGTTGGGGAACCCTGAGCTAGACACTGAAAACACCTTCTTTGTCTCCCCCAGCCACTATGACTCCGTTCTAGGATTATGAATTATGAGCACATCTTTGTAGGTACAGACTCATAAAAAATATCTGAGTGATCCTGTGGACCTCAGGCATCTGACAGTGCAACTCTGAGTCGGTGATGGCTCGGGGGCCAGAGATATAGAGATTGGCCCTCCACAGAGACCCAATCGGGCCAAAACATACTGCATCTGCTGGTACTCTTGTGTCCTGATCCGATCGTCCTGGAGAAAGTTAACCCCTTTGTTAGATATTTGGAATAAATTCTGCAGGGAGCTAAGGGTGGAGATTATCAGCCCACCCTCTGACACCGAGGGGAGGGACCTAGCAGGTTTAAGAACTGTGAGCTTGTGGACTCTCCCTATTCTCACAGAAGCCAAAACGATGAAGATCTAAGAAGGAAGACTGTCCAGCAACTAAGATTCTCACCTGTGGATCGCAGAGCTCCCTGCCTCCACATGCAACCTACAACCTGGTAATATTGACCTCTAGCGAATACCTCTAAGCCTTGTACCATTATTGTTGTATTTTACTCTGACTGCAAATCCACTGTAATTCCGTTGTATAGCTTACTGTATATTTCTGTAATTATCTAGTGTGCCCTTAAGGCAATTAAACTATAAAATTAATTTTGGGCTGATGCTTTTACTCTGATCACAAATCTTAGAAAACCCAGTGGGTAACAGGACACCCTCCCCGGCAACCATTTGCTCTAGGTGCAGCTCCCTTACTAACATGAGAGACAAAGGGGGCACCGGAGAGCTGTGCCTGTGTAGCACGTCACATTTGTGACGTGGAAGGAAGGGGGTGATGCATCTCACAAAATTATCAAAAGAAAGGATGTGGTGGGTAGAGCCCAACAAGGCAGGAAGAAATTAATATTAATACTAAAAAGGTAAATCAAAAATAAATAATATGTATATATATATATAAAATAAAATTAAATACCCAAAGATTAAAATTGAATGATATAAAGGCCTTTATTAATACATGGCAGCACACAAAAAACCACAATGATTGTGTGTTTTTTTGTGCACAATCATTGTGGTTTTTTGTGTGCTGCCATGTATTAATAAAGGCTTTTTTATCATTCAATTTTAATCTTTGGGTATTTAATTTTATTATATATATATTTATTTTTGATTTACCTTTTTTGTATTAATATTGATTAATTTCTTCCTGCCTTGTTGGGCTCTACCCACCACATCCTTTCTTTTGATATTTCTGCCGGATGGTCTGCCATCCAATTTTTAGGCCCATGCACACTTTGCTGTTTTTGATGTGGTTCCGCAACGGTTTTTGTGCTGCGGAACCGCACGCCATGTACAGTACAATGTTAGTGAAGGGGAAAAAAAAAAAGCTGTGCACACGCTGCGGAATTTTCTGCGCGGATTGGGTGCGGTTTCAAAACCGCAGCATGTCAATTCTTTGTGTGGATTCCGCTGCGGTTTTACACCTATTCCATTATAGGTGTAAAACCGCAGGGCAATTCCGCACTAAAAACCGCGCCAAAACCGCAGTGCGGTTTACCTGCGGTTTTAGCAAAATCCGCGTGGAAAAAAACGCAAGTGAATCCGCAAAGTGTGCATGGGGCCTTAGGAGGTTCGATTCCAACTTACATTATATTTTATATTTAATATAAATATATTTTTTCTTATTTTTTATTCACTCTTGATTTATTGGTTTAATACCTCCTTATTTAACTATCTCACAAAATTAGACTACACTAGCCACTAAGGAGACTCAAGGTCTCCAAACATTCAATATAAACAGCACAAAAAGGCAGCAAAACTCACCTGCCCAGATCTCAGAACAAATGCACTACAGGGTGCAGCCAGCCCATAAAGCAAGATGTTAGCAGCACAGGTGCAAAATACCAGATTAAACAGCCAGTCTCCACATACTCATTCAAGGAGGGGTTGACTGCTCAGTATACAATTGCACAATAGAGGCCTGCATAGGGTGCCGTTCACACAAGGATACTGCACAGTGTCCGGTTCGCAGCCTATTAATTACGCCCCTACTATTCGACTAGACGGGCTGGACAGTACACTCTCAATGCGCACCAGTGTGAACACCCCTTATGCCTGGGCTCGGCTGCACCCCGAAAAATAAAGTGCAAAAAATTCAAAAATAGTGGGGTATTAGTTAATATTTTGGCCAAAATACGTAAGCTTGTAACCTGCGCCAAAGGTCCCCACGCTTACAAGTACCCACACTACACTAGCCACTAAGGAGACTCAAGGTCTCCAAAAATTCAATATAAACAGCACAAAAAGGCAGCAAAACTCACCTGCCCAGATCTCAGAACAAATGCACTACAGGGTGCAGCCAGCCCATAAAGCAAGATGTTAGCAGCACAGGTGCAAAATACCCTGTAGTGCATTTGTTCTGAGATCTGGGCAGGTGAGTTTTGCTGCCTTTTTGTGCTGTTTATATCTCACAAAATTAGAATAACCTCAAAAAGTTAATTTATTTCAGTTCTTCAATACAAAAAGTGAAACTCATATAGAGTCATTACAGACAGGGTGATCTATTTCACGTATTTATTTCTGGTAATGTTGATGATGATGATGATGGCTTACAGCCAATGAAAACCCAAAAGTCATTATCTCAGTAACTTAGAATACTTTATAACACCAGCTTGAAAAATTATTTTAACATCTGAAATGTTGGCCTACTGAAATGTCTATTCAGTAAATACACTCAATACTTAGTCGGAGCTCCTTTTGCATCAATTACTGCATCAATGTGGCGTGGTATGGAGTCAATCAGCCTGTGGCACTGCTGAGGTGTTATGGAAGCCCAGGTTGCATTGATAGCAGCCTTCAGCTCGTCTGCATTATTGGGTCGGGTGTCTCATCTTCCTCTTGAGAATACTCCATAGATTCTCTATGGGGTTAAGGTCAGACGAGTTTGCTGGCCAATCAAGCACAGTGATACTGTTGTTTGTAAACCAGGTATTGGTACTTTTGGCAGTGTGGACAGGTGCCAAGTCCTGCTGGAGAATGACATTTCCATCTCCAAAAAGCTTCTTGGCGGAGGGAAGCATGAAGTGCTCTAAAATTTCCTGGTAGACGGCTGCACTGACTTTGGTCTTAATAAAACACAGTGGACCTACACCAGCAGATGACACGGCTCCCCAAACCATCACTGATTGTGGAAACTTCACACTAGACCTTGGAAATCAGGGTCCCAGAGTCTGGAGGAAGAGTGGAGAGGCAGACAATCCAAGCCACACTAGAAAAAGAAGTCCAAATAATCCTACAGAAAGAAGTGCTGATAAAAGTACCACGTCACCAAATAGGAAAGGGATCCTACAGCACCCTGTTTCTCACACCAAAACCAGACGGTTCAATGAGGACACTATTCAACTTAAAAGCACTAAACCGATATATCCAGGTGGAGAGCTTCAAAATGGAAACTCTAAAGTCAGCAGTAAGGCTACTCGATCCAGGCTGCTACATGGCGGTAATAGATCTAACTGACGCCTACTACCATGTACCAATCTGTGGAGAACATCAGCGGTACCTAAGATTGGTAGTGGAGATTGCAAAAACCCCCACTCATCTACAATATCAATGTCTTCCCTTCGGGGTGTCGGTGCCTTCATGTATATTCACAAAGATAATCTCCGAAATAGCTTCCTTTGTGAGAAAGGAAAATATACTGCTGGTACCCTATTTGGACGACTTTATTGTGGTAGCAGACGACAAGGGAAGCTGCGAAAAGGCAGTCACAAGAGTACTGTACTAGAGGTGCTGACCAATCTAGGCTGGATAATAAATTTCAAAAAGTCGAGATTAATTCCAGCTCAAATACAGGAATTCCTGGGGATCCGGCTGGATTCAGTCAAACAAAAATGTGTCCTCCCAGAAAGGAAGGTTGGGACCATTCAGCAAAAGATACGACAGGTACAATCGGGGCAGCCCATCTCAGTAAGATGGGCAATGTCACTCTTGGGTGTCCTGACAGCGACAATCCCAGCAGTCCAGTGGGCGCAAAGCCACACAAGAGAATTACAATGGCAGATCCCTTCCGAGCAGGCAGTAGATTCGTGCAACTTAAATCGAAAGATTATCATATTGCCACAGGTGCAGGAGTCATTGAAATGGTGGCTGAGCACAAAAAACCTAAGCAACGCTGTACATTGGTCAGTTCAGAACCCAGTGGTACTAACCACAGATGCAAGTCCATTAGGTTGGGGAGCACACCTGTCAAATCAAATTTTGCAGTGTTCATGGGAACCTTTAATGAGAACAGCATCCTCCAGCCAAAGAGAATTAACAGCGGTAAGGCGAGCGCTTCTTCATGCAGGGAGAGAGGTCCTTGGAAGACATGTCACAATATTGTTCGACAACAGCACAACTATAGCTTATATAAAATGACAAGGAGGTACAAGATCAACATCCCTGATGGCAGAAGCCAAAGAGCTGTTCAAATGGGCAGAAAGCAACCTTTTGTCCCTGTCGGGTACGCACTTGAAAGTAACGGACAATCTGGTGGTGGATTTTTTAAGCCGTCACGTGTTACACCAGGGAGAGTGGTCCCTAAATCAAGAAGTGTTTGGGAAAGTCTGTGCCATCTGGGGCACGCCAGAGGTGGATCTGTTTGCCACAAGGGAAAATCGGAAGGTAAACAGGTTCTACTCCCTAAACCCAAGAGAACACCCGGAAAGAAGTAGATGCACTGCTGTACCACTGGAAGTTTCTCCTAGGGTACGCATTTCCCCCAATTCCATTGATCCCGATAGTCTTGAAGAAAATTCGAGAAGACAAGGCTCGGATAATCCATGTTGCGCCCTTTTGGCCAAAAAAGGCTTGGGTCACATGGCTCAGACGCATGTCTATCTCGGACCCATGGATCCTCCTGAATATCCCAAACCTCCTGCACCAGGGCCCAGTACTACATCCTCAAGTGCACAGACTCCATCTCACCGCCTGGAACTTGAGAGGGGACTCCTACTAGCGACAGGGTTTTCAAAATCATTAGTGACCACCTTGCTCGCGAGCAGAAAGAAGATAACATCAGACAAGTACCAAAAAATATGGGAAAAATTCCTGGAGTTTTCAGGACCATGAATGTCCAATACGAGTCAAAAAGTCCCGGTAAAGGAAATTCTAGAATTCCTTCAAAAGGGCTAGTAAGAAGGTTATCTACCAATTGTATACTAGGCAGTCACCCCCTCCTTGAATGGGTATGTGGAGAGTGGCTGTTTAATCTGGTATTTTGCACCTGTGCTGCTAACATCTTGCTTTATGGGCTGGCTGCATCCTGTAGTGCATTTGTTCTGAGATCTGGGCAGGTGAGTGTTGCTGCCTTTTTTTTGCTGTTTATATTGAATTTTTGGAGACCTTGAGTCTCCTTTAGTGGCTTTGCTGGATAGTGTAGTGTAGGACTTGTAAGCGTGGGGACCTTTGGCGCAGGTTACAAGCTTACGTATTTTGGCCAAAATATTAACTAATACCCCACTATTTTTGTATTTTTTGCACTTTATTTTTCAGGGTGCAGCCAGGCCCAGGCACGTCTGGTCTCGCATGAGGGGTGTTCACACTGCTGCGCATTGAGAGTGTACTGGCCAGCCCGCCTAGTCGAATAGTAGGGGCGTGATTAATAGGCTGTGAACCGGACACTGTGCAGTATCCTTGTGTGAACGGCACCCTATGCGGGCCTCTATTGTGCAATTGTATACTGAGCAGTCACCCCCTCCTTGAATGGGTATGTGGAGAGTGGCTGTTTAATCTGGTATTTTGCACCTGTGCTGCTAACATCTTGCTTTATGGGCTGGCTGCATCCTGTAGTGCATTTGTTCTGAGATCTGGGCAGGTGAGTGTTGCTGCCTTTTTTTTTTTGCTGTTTATATTATCTACCAACACCCTAAAAGTGCAAGTCTCTGCCCTGGGTGCATTGTTTGACCAAAAACTGGCGGATCACCCTTGGGTCTACAGGTTCATCCGAGCCTCCTTTACAGCCACACCATCAAAATCACTACCCAAGGCAGCTCTCTGGGATCTAAAGTTTTAAATGCCCTAACTTCTCCTCCTTTCGAGCCTATTGCTTCTATTTCTATAAAGGCCTTGACATTGAAAACAGTTCTCCTGGTTGCCCTGACGTCAGCTCGGCGTATCTGCGAGCTACAAGCTATCTCTGTAAATCCCCCATATACTACCTTTCTGGAGGACAGAGTAATCATAAGAACTGACCCGGCCTTGCTCCCGAAGGTCAATTCAAAATTTCACAGGGACCAGGAAATAATTTTGCCCTCATTTTGTGCCAACCCAAAATCCCAGGGAGAACAGACCTTCCATTGTTTAGATGTCAGACGTTGCCTACTCCAATATATAGAAATCTCAAAATCATGCTGACAGTCTTCAGCCCTTTTTGTCTCCTTTCAGGGGACAAACAGGGGGAAAAAAACTTCAAAGTCGACTATCGCACGGTGGCTTCGTATGGCTATTGCACTGTCTTACTCTTCCTCAAGTCAGACTCCCCCACTGGGTGTAACGGCTCACTCTACAAGGGCCATAACCACGTCTTGGGCTGAAAGGGCGAATGTGTCTGTAGAACAGATTGGCAGGGCAGCGGTTTGGTCTTCACCCTCCACTTTCTTTCGCCACTATAGGCTAGATCTAGGGCTCTCAAATCTAGCTTTTGGTAGGAAGGTATTATCTGCTGTTGTCCCACCCTAGGAGTCTCTTCTATTTCTTCCTCTCATGTGCGGTGCTGTCATAGGGAAGGGAAAAAATGATGATTACTTACGGGTAATTTGATTTTCCAGAGCCATGATAGCACCGCATTAATTCCCGCCCTATCTTTGGTGATGGTTGTGTGATGCACCAAAAAAAAAAGAAGAGAATTCTCATTATATATATAAAGAAGGTGAATAAGAGTGACTTTGTTAAAGTGATATAGGAAAGATGTGTATCTTCGTACCGTGTTAGCCAGTAGATAGAAAAATATTTAGACTTGAGAGTCCTCAGTGGTTGATACCTTTTAATGGCTAACTGAAAAGATGGTAACAAATTGCAAGCTTTCGAGACTACTCAGGTCTCTTCATCAGGCAAAGACTTTGCCTGATGAAGAGACCTGAGTAGTCTCGAAAGCTTGCAATTTGTTACCATCTTTTCAGTTAGCCATTAAAAGGTGTCTTTGCCTGATGAAGAGACCTGAGTAGTCTCGAAAGCATGCAATTTGTTACCATCTTTTCAGTTAGTCATTAAAAGGTATCAACCACTGAGGACTCTCAAGTCTAAATATTTTGTTAAAGTGAACATACATGTGAACTAATTTGGCGGTTACCTTGCATACTCTGAAACAAACTGAGGAGAGAGGTGCCGCCCCCTTCTTTTAACTCTGCTGCAGGTTTCCTGTTCCAGGGGGCGGAAGCCATCTCTCATGTGCGGTGCTGTCATGGCTCTGGAAAATCAAATTACCGGTAAGTAATTATCATTTTTTCAAGCTGTGTTATAAAGTATTCTAATTTACTGAGAAAATGACTTTTGGGTATTTGTTGGCTGTAAGCCATAATCATTAACATTAACAGAAATAAACACTTGAAATAGATCACTCTGTGTGTAATAACTCTATATAATGAGTTTCACTTTTTGTATTGAAGAACTGAAATAAATTAACTTTTTGATGATATTCTAATTATGCGAGATGCACTTGTATGTTAATGAAAATATACACGTACAAATCTAACAGCTAAGGGAGGTGAATTCATCTGGAATAATTTATCCAAGACCCTAGAGGGGATTGAGTTTGTAGGACACTGTTTAGGGCACTGAGCATCCTGCAATCTCACACCTTGGTCAGCCACGGGCATTATTCAATCTCACATCCTTGGTTGGTCAATGTTTACTTTGTACGCATCTCTAATTTAATTATACTGTACTTAATCCCAACTGCCATCTCAGGTGACCAAGACAAGATGGTAAACCTGGAAAAATCACAAAAACAAATGAGTTTTATATACTGCTGTACTTGCTTTTTTTCATTACCTGTTGCTTTTAATGGGTGAAAAATGCTGAAAGAATTGACATGCTCTGTGTCCAAAAAAAAAAAAAGGAAAGCACAAAATACTGATGACAAAAAAAACAATGTGTGTGCATGAGATTTCTTAAATCGCATATTCTTTGCTGGTTATTGGAGAATAAGTGGCATGAGTATGGAGAATAAGGGGAAGAAGTGTGGAGAATAAGAGGCAGGAGTGTAGAGAATAAGGAGCAGGAGTGTGGAGAATAAGGGCAAGAAGTGTGGGGAATAAGGGGCAGTGCTGGGAATATTGAGTCGTCACAGAAACCTCATGAATTTATCAATGAAATGTAACAATGTACAGAATGTTTATAATTGTTCATCAGTAACCATAGAAACAGTGACTAAAAGAGCAAAAAACAGTGAAGCAATAAAATATGTAAATAAACAACATTTGTGTCAGCTCAACATTTTGCCGCCATTGTAGTCAAGTGGGGGCTGCAGTTTTTGGGAATGTATATAAGGTGCTTCATCTAGACCAGTTGGGCTTCTTCTGACCCAAAATGAACAGCCTCACAGAGTCTTTGTGGACCACACAGTGTATACTCGGACTGTCGATGTCAGACCAGCAACTGTGTACATACAAGATGTAGAACAAGGGGCAGGGATTATTTTCGTCCCGTTTCTCTAATACTGTGTGACTATTGTGCACCATCTACGGTCTCTGTTGTATCTCTACCAGCACCATTGTAGAGGATAGATCCTCGAAAATTATCTAGTAGAGAAGGGTTTAAAGGATGTGGACACCTATTAGGGCATTTTTTTCATTTTGACTTATTTGTATTTATTTTGGCCCCAAAACATTAAAACAAAATCGGTGAAATTTTTTTAATGATGCCTAATCACAAAAATTTTATTTTTTACTTAACCCCGTCACGACTTTTTACATATCCATACATCCAGGTTGGTAAGTATGGATACGTCATGGTGAGTTTCCTCACACAGGAGCTGGGCGCGTGTGATTGCCGCCAGTTAATCGGCTGATTTCACAGCCGACACCTGGTACTCACTGCCTGGAGTTGAGTGGGCACCGCTCACGGCAGATTAACCCTCCGAATGCTGTGATTGATATCGATCGCAGCACGTAAAATGCAGGCAGAGGGAGGGAGCTCCCTCACACTAATTATTATCAGTGAGCACCGTAGAAAAAAGAGGCAAAAAAAAGATGCTTTATCATTATATCGCCGAATAAAACGTGATCAAAAAGATGGATGTATATACACTGTTCAAAAAAATAAAGGGAACACTCGAATAATACATCCTAGATCTAAATGAATGAAATATTCTCATTGAATACTTTGTTGTGTACAAAGTTGAATGTGCTGTCAACATAATCACACAAAAATCATTAATGGAAATCAAATTTTTGAACCAATGAAAGCCTGGATTTGGAGAGACCCCCAAAATGAAAGTGGAAAAAAGTCAAAATGAAAATCAAAACAAGACAACATTAAAGTAGAAACAAGTCAAAATGATGCTCAGTATTGTGTGTGGCCTCCACGTGCCTGTATGACCTCTCTACAACGCCTGGGCATGCTCCTGATGAGGTTGCGGATGTTCTCTTGAGGGATCTCCTCCCATACCTGGACTAAAGCATCCGTCAACTTCAGGACAGTGTGGTGCAACGTGACGTTGGTGGATGGAGCGACACATGCTGTCCCAGATGTTCTCAATCAGATTCGGGCAGGCCAGTCCATAGCTTCAATGCCTTCATCTTGCAGCAACTGCTGACACACTCCAGCCACATGAGGTCTGGCATTGTCCTGCATTAGGAGGAACCCAGGGCCAACCGTACCAGCATATGGTCTCACAAGGGGTCTGAGGATCTCATCTCGGTACCTAATGGCAGTCAGGCTACCTCTGGTGAGCACATGGAGGGCTGTGTGGCCCTCGAAAGAAATGCCACCCCACACCATTACTGACCCACTGCCAAACCGGTCATGCTGAAGGATGTTGCAGGCAGCAGATCGCTCTCCATGGCTTTTCCAGACTCTGTCACATGTGCTGAGTGTGAACCTGCTGCCTGCAACATCCTTCAGCAAGACCGGTTTGGCTAGCACACTCCTCTTCTTTCACTAGTCCTTTGGTTTCGTACACTCCTCTTCTTTCCCTGGTCCTCCCGGCTGCCACTCTTCTTTCACTAGTCCTCCAGATTGGCACACTCCTTTTCTTTCTCTAGTCCTCCAGGCTGGCACCCTATTCCTTCACTAGTCCTCCAGATTAGCTCACTCCTTTTCTTTCTCTAGTCCTCCTGGATGGCACACGCTTCCTTCACTAGTCCTCCAGGCTGACACACACCTTTTCTTTTGGTACCCTCCAGGCTGGCACTCTCCTTCCTTCACTAATCCTCCAGGCTGCCACACTCTTCCTTCAGTAGTCCTCCAGATTAGCACACTTCTTTTCTTTCTCTAGTCCTCCAGGCTGGCACCCTATTCTTTCACTAATCCTCCAGATTAGCTCACTCCTTTTCTTTCTCTAGTCCTCCAGGCTGGCACACTATTCCTTCACTAGTCCTCCGGGCTAGCACACTCCTCTTCTTTCACTAGTCCTTTGGTCTGGCACTCCTTTTTTTTCCCTAGCCTCCATGCTGGCACTCTCCTTCCTTCACTAGTCCTCTAGGCTGGCACACTCCTCTTCTTTCACTAGTCGTCCAGGCTGAAACACAGCCCTCTCTTTCCCAAGTCCTCAAGGCTGGCACACTTCCTTTGTTAGTCCTCCAGGCTGCCACACTCTTCCTTCACTAGTCCTTCGGTCTGGCACGCTCCTCTTTTTTCACTAATCCTCCGGGCTGACACATTCCTCTTTTTCACTAATCCTCTGGGCTGACAGATTCGTCTTTTTTACCTAGTGTCTGGCACACTCCTTTCACTAGTTTTCCAGCCTGGCACACTTCCTTCCCTAGTCCTCCAGGATGGCACACTCCTCTTCTTTCCCTAGTCCTCCAGTCTGGCACACTCCTCTTTCACTAGTCCTCCGGGCTGACACATTCCTCTTTTTTAACTATTCCTCTGGGCTGACACATTCCTTCTTTTCTCACTAGTCTTCTGGTCTGACAGTCTTTCACTAGTTCTCTGGTCTGGCACACTCCTCTTTCACTAGTTCTCCAGAATGGCACACTCCTTTTCTTTCACTAATTCTCCAGAACGGCACACTCCTTCTTTCACGAATTCTTTGGTCTGGCACACTTCTTCTTTCACTTGTTCTCCAGGATGGTACACTCCACTTCTTTCACTAGTTCTCCAGGATGGCACACTCCTTTTCTTTCACTAGTTCTCCAGAATGGCACACTCCTTCTTTCACAAATTCTTTGGTCTGGCACACTCCTTCTTTCACTGGTTCTCCAGGATGGTACACTCCACTTCTTTCACTAGTTCTCCAGGATGGCACACTCCTTTTCTTTCACTAGTTCTTCAGGATGGCACACGCCTCTTCTTTCACTAATCCTCCAGGTTGGTAATCCTTTCTTCAAATCCTGCCCTCGTGTTTGTATAAAAAAGTAAACGTTAAATTATGTTTTAAACTTCCAGTGACTAATACATACATAAATATATATATTTTAATGTCAAAGTGGTTTTATTTAAATTTATAACTTTAGAGAACAGAGTACTTAGAAACATATTCCCTCGCAGGGGAATTTTTAACTTATCATGACATACATATAACCTATAGGGGTAGAGACAAGACAACTACAACAAGAGGATAAAACAGTAGGGAGGGAGAACATTAAATTCACAGTGTACATTAAAGTAACTGTAGTACATAAATATATATATATTTTAATCTGAAAACAACATTGTGAAGAAGCAGTTACATGAGAACTAGCACGTGTGCGCGATATGCTTCTTGGCAATGGATGGACAGCACCAGTCATTGCATTTGGAGTTTTCCTTGAAAACATTTTCCCATCTTTTCCATGTAATGTGGTAATTTTGAAGACTCCATCATCCTGACTATAGAAGAGGCTGCAGCTCCTGTAAGATGGCGCCCAACGTCCAGCTCGTTTCAATATCTTGCACTTTTTTCGCTAACTAGAAAATAAACATTTAGTGGTTTTCAAAATATGGGCAGGGAAAGCTTCCCTGTGCCTGAGCGTCTCATACCTGCAGGGTTGTGTCTTCCTCAAAACCAAATCCTTCCCTGAGCAAAGCAGTGATGTAGGCGAGATCCATACAGAGGAATGGGCTCTGTGATGTGAAACGATCCATGTGATCACACACTGCAGGAACAAAGGATCGTTTTACAAAGGACAACAATCTGACAGTTTGCACAGCTTTACATCCATTGTCTTATGTGTTATCTGGGAAGAGTTCACAGAGAAACAAAATCAATATATGAAACACAACAAGCTGTGGCACCAGAATGGATGGACAGAACCCATGGAAGTCACAGGACAAGCTGAGGCATTAGGACAGCAGTTTCATGTAGAACCCATGGCACTCATAGGGCAGGTTGTGGCACCAGGATAGACAGAACCAATGGAAGTCACGAGACAGGCTGAAACCCCAGGACAAGTAGCGAAACCAGGACAGACAACCTAGGTCAATCATTGGAGAGGCTGTGACACGAAGACAGGCAGAACCTATGGAAGTCACAAGACAGGCTGTGACACAAGGACAGGCAGAACATATGGAAGTCACAGGACAGGCTGTGACACGAGGACAGGCAGAACCTATGGAAGTCACAGGACAGGCTATGGCATGAAGACAGGCAGAACCCATGGAAGTCACAGGACAAGCTGTGGCAGAAGGACAGAACTTATGGAAGTCACAGGACAGGCTATGGAACGAGGACAGGCAGAACCTATGGAAGTCACAGGACAGAACCTATGGAAGTCACAGGACAGGCTGTGGCACGAGGACAGACAGAACCTATGGAAGTCACAGGACAGGCTGTGGCACGAGGACAGACAGAACCTATGAAAGTCACAGGATAGGCTGTGGCACGAGGACAGACAGAACCCATGTAAGTCACAGGACAGGCTGTGGCACGAGGACAGACATAACCTATGGAAGTCACAGGACAGGCTGTGGCACGAGTACAGGCAGAACCTATGGAAGTCACAGGACAGAACCTATGGAAGTCACAGGACAAGCTGTGGCACGAGTACAGGCAGAACCTATGGAAGTCACAGGACAGGCTGTGGCATGAGGACAGACACAACCCATCGAAGTCACAGGACAGGTTGTGGCACAAGGACAGACAGAAATCATGTAAGTCATAGGACAGGCTGTGGCATGAGGACAGGTAGAACCTATGGAAGTCACAGGACAGGCTGTGGCACGAGGATAGACAATCTATGGAAGCCACAGGACAGGCTGTGGCACAAAGACCGACAGAACCTATGGAAGTCACAGGACAGGCTGTGGCACAAGGACAGACAGAACCCATGTAAGTCACAGGATAGGCCGTGGCACGAGGACAGACAGAACCTATGGAAGTCACAGGACAGGCTGTGGCACAAGGACAAACGGAACCCATGTAAGTCACAGGATAGGCCGTGGCACGAGGACAGATATAACCTATGGACGTCACAGGACAGGCTGTAGCACGAGGACAGACACAACCTATGGAAGTCACAGGACAGGCTGTGGCACGAGGACAGGCAGAACCTATGGAAGTCACAGGACAGGCTGTGGCACGAGGACAGGCAGAACCTATGGAAGTCACAGGACAGGCTGTGGCACGAGGACAGGCAGAACCTATGGAAGTCACAGGACAGGCTGTGGCACGAGGACAGGCAGAACCTATGGAAGTCACAGGACAGGCTGTGGCATGTGTACAGACAGAACCTATGGAAGTCACAGAACAGGCTGTGGCACGTGGACAGACAGAACCTATGGAAGTCACAGGACAAGCTGCGATACCAGGACAGAATATTTACCTTCTTGGGCTTTTACAGCATAGTCCCTGACTGTAAGCTCTCCTCCATCCTCGTGCTCTAAAAAGGAGAAGTCGAATTGTCAACATCTTCAGATGCATAAACCCACACAAACCAGTGGACTATCTTACCAATTAGATTGGTGTCCACGGCCCGGTCATAGTAATAGGAGAAGGCATAAAAACGTCTGCTTTGAATCTCATCAACATGGTGAAATTTCCCCTGTAGAATACGCTGAACCTCTGAGTAACAGGAATCAAACCCTACAAGTCCTGGACAGCAGAGGACAAAGACACATTGATGAGAAGACAGCAGGTCTGTAGCGTGCGGAGCTGAATTTATAACATTATCAGAAATACGGGGATGCAACTTAAACCCCTCAATTCAGCAACCTAAATTTGTACCTGATAATACCAGGAATGCCACTGGTTTGTTTTGTGGTATACACCAAATACTTCTCCAGAATCCCATTTACCCATCATGACTAAAGATTGTTCTATGCAGCTATAAAATCCGAGTATAAGGCTGTGAGCACTGCCTCTGTTGACACTGTAATGCCTCCATCAGTCCCCAGTCACCAGTGTGGTCTTTTCACCTCCATCTGGCCAGCATGCATCTGCATACATATGTATATGAAGTTCACTGGCTTGTGTCACATGCACTATTTTTTCTTTTTCTACACCTACAGTAGGTCCCTATAGTGTAAAGATATTGATGCATCCACTATGATTGGCTTCTTTTAGGCATTCATCTGATAGTGGCCATAAACACCTTGGAGATATCGGGCCTGATTCATCATCTGTGATTTTTATAAGTCGCTGTTCTTTTTTTGTGTTGTGGATTCATGGTCGTTTCTGTTCCAAAGTCACAAAACTGGTGCACAGAGACCATGAACCTTGTGCAAAGTCAAAAATAGCTTTTTTTGTATTAACCAGTTTTGCAACTTTTTTTAGCCAAAAATTGGATGTTTCGCTGAAATATTGCAAAAATTGCACCAAAGTTTCAAACTGGAATAAAATCACTACTGGGGAACAGAAGGTACATTTGCAAAATATGTCATGAGTTTTCGAAAAGTTGCAAAAGGATGAACTGGGCGAAAACATCTGGAAATCCTAAACTCTTGACTTTAAGCAAGACATATATGGAAAGATGAAAATGGGGCAAAACACTAACAACTGGACCAAAACAGGCGCAAATGCAATGATTAATTGAGCCCATGGTGTAACATGTAGAGCTCTCTGCCCATCATGTGTCACTTACCATCAGACCGCCCTCCATATCTGTAGGTGACGCCAGCGAATGTCCATTCTGCATCCAAATCTGGTTGGAAACAGTGACTCCGAAATGCCTGTTTTTGCTGAGCTGAAAGTCAGTGACATATTTTTTACATTTTCTCAAGCCTCTGTTTTGTGGGATTTCTTTTATTCAGACATTTTTTACTTGTATTTTTAAGGCCAATAAAAGAAGTGATTAGGAAAAGCCATTTATAATGGCCACATGGCATCCGGCATTTTCGAAATCCACATCCTGTGAATCCAATCACTTAAAACACAGTACATGTAGTTCGCTTTGTTTCCCTAATGCTTTACAGAATAAAAGCGGATATACATATTTATTGTTCTACTTCTCGCAGAAACAATTTCTGGCATTTGTGTCCCATCCTTACCTGCAGACGCAGAAGCTCCAAGCACAGCAAGACGAGCCGCCTTTAGACCAAGACCCAGATAACTGGAGAGCAGACACAAACAATAAAACCCAGGTCCCCAAAACCTGTACCACCCCTAAGGATCTGTGCTATGTACAAACCCTCTGACCTGTGCGTGTACAGGCGATATGTGCTGTTAAAAAACTCAAACTGAGTCAGAAAGTCAGCTGGAGTCTGATCCAGTGTGGCCTGAAAATACAAAGGGCAAAATGGTGCTAATGATGATACCAAAGGCATCGATGCAGAAAAAGATTGCACCTACCTTAGCCAAAGGCACAAAAGTTATCTGTGTGGAGCCTCCACCCAAATCCAGGGTCCCCACAGTATGATCCCCATGTAGCAGACCTGAAAAGATTATTATTTACAATGTATATGGGACCCGAGAACTATGATCACTTCATTCTCTGACTGTACTACAGAGCTTGTAATCACATACACCCCCATTGGTACCTAAGAGCTATGTCACCGCATTTCTTCTATTGTAGCCCTGAGCTTCATCACATACACTTGTGACTGTACCCAGAGTGGTTGCCCACATTTGGATGTAGCCCTGAGATATGTTTTTAACTACTCATTGCTGCAGTAGCTGAGCTACAATGCAAACATACTTTTGGCCCTACTGCAAAGCTGAGAAGCAATTGTTAATCCAACTATATTCCCTGACAGTACCGCAAAGCTATGAGAGTATATTCATTTCCCTGAATGTCGGGGTGAACACGCTCCTGACAGTACCACAATGCTGAGAATATCCATTTCCCCCACTGTACAGTGTACTCATTGTTAGAGTGATCACACCCTCCCGACAGTATCACAACGCTGAGAATATCCATTTCCCCCACTGTACAGTGTACTCAGTGTTAGGGTGATCACACCCTCCCGACAGTATCACAACGCTGAGAATATCCATTTCCCCCACTGTACAGTGTTCTTAGTGTTAGGGTGAACACACTCTTCTGATAGAACCACAATGCTGAGAATATCCATTTCCCCCACTGTACAGTGTTCTTAGTGTTAGGGTGAACACACTCTTCTGACAGTCCCACAACGCTGAGAATATCCATTTCCCCCACTGTACAGTGTACTCAGTGTTAGGGTGAACACACTCTTCTGACAGTACCATAACGCTGAGAATATCCATTTCCCCCACTGTACAGTGTACTCAGTGTTAGGGTGAACACACTCTTCTGACAGTACCATAACGCTGAGAATATCCATTTCCCCCACTGTACAGTGTACTCAGTGTTAGGGTGAACACACTCTTCTGACAGTCCCACAACGCTGAGAATATCCATTTCCCCCACTGTACAGTGTACTCAGTGTTAGGGTGAACACACTCTTCTGACAGTACCATAACGCTGAGAATATCCATTTCCCCCACTGTACAGTGTACTCAGTGTTCGGATGAACACACCGTCCCAATTGTACTGCACAATCCACCATCCAGGAATTCCACCATAGCGCCAGTGTTTTGCTCCCCATTGAACACAATAGGAGATACCTGTCAGGTAGTTGATTGTGATCCAGGCCAAAACTCCTATAGAAAGAATGGACAGCATCAGATATCTTGTGACTCGTGTAAGTTACATTCACAGACCTTGTCAGTTTATCTTTCCAACTACACTTTACCAGAATTTAAGAAATCTGTATCTGTCATGACCTAGAGGGAAAGAAAGTGAAATGTTGTCAAGAGTTGAACCCAACAGCTCCTGTGCACAGGCGGCAGCTCTTCCCTCTGAGCTATTCAGCTGGCTGGACAGTCCTGTGCTAATTCAAATACTTGTACCTATATGTTTCTGATGGTCTCCACCCCGAGTTTCTGATTGGCTCTATCCTGATTGCACACTCTATTTAAACCTGGCCTTGCTCGCCTTCTTTGCCAGATTATTGCGCTAACAGCCTCTAGTCAACCTTCCTTTCACCTGCCGCATATCCTCCAGATACTACATTGCTGTTCCTGTGTACTGACTTCTGGCTATCCCTGACTATGATTGCTCCTTAACCCTCAATGAAAAAAGCTAAAGGATGGTAATACCAACAATCAAACAAAACTTAGATCTCACCAAAAGATCATGTGATATACAGCATAGATGAGAATTAAAACATAGCTTTTAACATACAAATTAAAAATACACCATTGATTTTTACTGACTGAAATATAATACCTTGTTGTTCATTTCACTTTAGGTGGCACATTTTTTGTTGGTGTATTTTTAATGTGTACGGTATATTAAAAGTTATGTTTTAATTCTTATCTATGCTGTATCTCCTTATCCTTCAAACCACATTGCTCCTCCTGTGCAGGGCCGGCGTCAGCACCCGGCACACCGGGCAAGTGCCGGGGCCCTGAGCAGGCGGGGGGGCCCACTCGCAGTCTGGCACCCCCCCGCCCGTTAGCGGAGGAGAGCGGTGTCAGCGCCGCCACTGGGCCCCCCCCGCTTGCTCAGGGCCCCGGCATCAGCTGGCACAATACTTACCTCTCCCGTGCCTCCGCTGCCGCAGCTCCGGGCTCCAGGGGGCGCCGGCGCTTCCTCTCACAGCAGGCCGCTGAATGACGTCATCATTCAGCGGCCGGCTGTGGCACAGAGCACGCGGACGTCGGACAGGTAAGACGTGTGTGTGTATGTCTCTGTGTGTGTCTGTGTGTATGTAGTGCGGTGCTTTGTGTGTGTGTGTGTGTGTGTGTGTGTGTGTGTGTGTGTGTGTGTGTATAAGTATGTGAGAGAGTGCTTGTGTGCTGTCTGTGTGATGATGGGCAGGCATTGCTGATAATGGGGAGGCATTGATGATGATGATGGGGACAGGGTGGATTGATTTAAATCACGCCGATTTAAATCAACGATTTAAATCATGATTTAAATCAAATGATTTTTTTCTATTTAAATCAGATCGATTTAAATTGTGATTTTAATCATGATTTAAATCACTGATTTAAGATTTTTTTAATATAAATCACGATTAAAATCTAAAACTTTTAATCATTGTTCAATTAACTCCACACTTCTAGCTTGGTTTCACTTTCTGTAGCTTGGTTTCAGTTTCTTTTTCCATTCAGTTGACATGCCCAAACTTGTTGGATAGTCAGTCAGCAGTACTTGGCTGTAGTAACAATCAAACTTCAGAAGTGATCTGCGTGAGCCATGGCAGGTCGTAAGAGAGACCCTATTTGGGTTCATTTTGTTGAGATGCCAGCAGAGCTTGGAAAGAAAGGTGGGAGAGCAAAGTGCAAATACTGTCAAAGGGATATCCAAGGACTTGTTTGCCGTTTGAAATCACATTATGAAAACTGCAACCAGAAGGGAAATGAAGATGTTGATAGTGATACAACTAATGTCAATGAACCCCCACAGCTTCTTATGCACCAGGACCCTAGCACTAGTGGTAAGTCTGGCAATTACAACCTATTTTAACAGACGTTTTACTGGGATGGTTAAAGTCTATGAAAAGAAAAATTTCTAGCACTAGTTCTGGAGTATAGAATTTAAATTTATGTTAAGGCAATATTTCACAGAAGATTAACGTTAAGTAAAAATAAAAGAGTGTGTATACGCCTATTTTTTTTTTTATTGTAGGCTACAATTCACTTTTGAAGTCTGCCAAATTGACCATTTTTTTAAAAAAACATTTTTAAAACTTTTGTGACATAATTTTTTTCAGTTGCTCTGATATTACTAGTATTACAGCAACTTCACCGGAAACTTGAGTAGCATAACTTTTGAGACAGCCCTTATAGGACGAGGACCATTACATTGTTCAAAAAGTTTGTTTCAAAATATTTTCGTTATATTTCTTCAAATACGCAGTCGAATTATATTTTTAATTACTGTGCTTTCAGGGTCAAATATGGCTTGTGCTGCACGTGACAATCAATATCTGGGTACAACTTCAACAAAGCAGCCCAACAAAAAACTTTGCGTGCAAAGTGTAGAAAAATTCCTCTTAAAGACTACGACGAGCCAGAAAGAACATTTTGATGAATTAATTGCTAAATTCATATTTGCAACCAATTCTTCTTTCCGACTAGTTGAACACCCATTGTTTGTACAAATGATCGAAGGAATAAGACCAGGCTACAAACCACCAAGTAGATTTGATATCTCAGGAAAACATCTTCAGGCTGTATACGACAAAGAAAGAGCGGCTTGTACAAAATATTTGAAAGACAAAGTTGTTAACATGAGCTTGGATGGTTGGAGCAACATCCACAACGACCCCATAATTTGCACTTGTGTCACAACAGAAGATGGTGAAACTTACCTTACAGACACAATCGACACATCTGGAAATTCACATACTGCTGAATATTTACTTGAATTGCTAAGAACTCAATTCACCAATGCCAAGAACAGTTTGGATGTAAAGTAAGGAGCTTAGTTACTGATAACGCAAGCAATGTGGCAAAAATTCGAGCGGAACTGGCACATGAGGATGACACAAATGTCATTACATACGGTTGTTCTGCCCATTTGTTGCATCATTTGGCAAAAGACCTGCATATTTCGGGTGTCAAGGAACATGTTGTAGAAATTGTTAAATATTTCCGCAATAATCATTTTGCACATGCAACCTACAAGGAAATGGGAGGACTGAAGTTGGTTCTACCACAAGATGTTAGATGGAATACCTTGGCTGAATGCTTGGAACTGTTTATTAACAACTGGTCAAAATTAGTGTCCATTTGCGAAACATATCGGGATAAAATTGATGCTAATATACGAAGCAAAGTATTAAATCTTGGTGTGAAGAGAAATGCAGAGGACCTTTTGGAAAGGTTAAAGCCAATATCTATTGCGTTGGATAAAATGCAGAAAGATACTGCAACCATAGTTGATGCCACAGAAGTTTGGAAAGATTTAGAAGGTTCGCTAGATCGCTTGAACCTCTCAAACAATGTAAAGGTTGCAATACACCACCGCAAGGACCAAGCATTAAAAGAAGAACACTATTTAGCCAATATCTTGCATCCCATCTACAGAGGGAAAAAACTATCTGAGGCGGAAATCAACTCTGCAATGGAGTGGCTCACCAATACTAACCATGACATTGTGGCAACTGTGCTGAAATTGAAGTGTGAATCTGCACCATTTCAAAAATACATGTTTGCAGATAACGTCGTTAATGAACTAAAACCACTGGACTGGTGGAAGTCGCAATCACTTGTTCTTCCAGCGAAGATAATAAATGTAGCTACTCAGCTACTGACTGCATCGGCTTCATCGGCAGGAGTAGAGAGATTGTTTTCTTCATTTGGTTTTGTGCACACAACAGTCCGAAACCGCTTAGGAACTGCTAAAGCAGGACAACTAGTTTTCCTATTAAAAGTCCTAAATAAACAGTAGGCTTAAAGGACTGATGTATTCACTGAAGATGTTTGCTTACTTCAAACGTTAGAGATAGGCTATTGTTAAAAAGTACTTACTCTCTGTAGTTCAATTCTGATTGTTTAATAGTGCAAATAAAAATTATTAGGTTTCATAATCACCATCTGTTTTAATATTTTTATTTGTGTAAAATAATTTGATTTGCAAAAAGACAAAGTTTTGCTTGTGTACAACTTGATTAAAAAATCCTATTTAAATCAAAAAAATCCGATTTAAATCAAAAAAATCTGATTTAAATCAAAAAAATCTGATTTTTTTTAAAAAAATCATGATTTTTATCCACCCTGGATGGGGAGAAGATGATAATGGGCAGGCATTGCTGATAATGGGGAGGCATTGATGATGATGATGGGGAGAAGATGATAATGGGCAGGCATTGCTGATAATGGGGAGGCATTGGTGATGATGGGGAGAAGATGATGATAATGGGCAGGCATTGCTGATAATGGGGAGGCATTGATGATGATGATGGGGAGAAGATGATAATGGGCAGGCATTGCTGATAATGGGGAGGCATTGGTGATGATGGGGAGAAGATGATGATAATGGGCAGGCATTGCTGATAATGGGGAGGCATTGATGATGATGATGGGGAGAAGATGATAATGGGCAGGCATTGCTGATAATGGGGAGGCATTGGTGATGATGGGGAGAAGATGAATAATGGGCAGGCATTGATGATGGGAGAAGATGATGATGGGCAGGCATTGATGGTTATGGGGAGGAGATGATGATGGGCAGGCATTGCTGATAATGGGGAGGCATTGATGATGATGGGGAGAAGATGATGATAATGGGCAGGCATTGATGATAATGGGCAGGCATTGATGATGGGAGAAGATGATGATGGGCAGGCATTGATGATGATGGGAGGCCATGATGATGATGGGAGGCAATGATGATGATAATGGGAGTCTTTCCACAGCGCCCTTTCCTGAGCTGTAACAGTGCAGAACGCAGTACAGCGCAGAGGAAGCTCCATATTTTGTATGGAGCATTATATGGGGACCAGTATCCTGTATGGAGCATTATATGGGGACCAGTATCCTGTATGGAGCATTATATTGGGTCCAGTATCCTGTATGGAGCATTATATGGGGACCAGTATCCTGTATGGAGCATTATATTGGGTCCAGTATCCTGTATGGAGCATTATATTGGGTCCAGTATTCTGTATTGAGCATTATATGGGGGGTGACATCCTGCATGGGGTATTATATGGGTGATGAGGGGGAGACTGTGGTGCCCATAATATTGTATGGAGGACTGTACTGTCCAGTCTGTACTGTGCGCTGTGAGGATTTGGCGGTTTTTGAGCTATTGTACAATTTACAATAGATATCACTCATGTAATGTAAGAAGAGAAGTATTTGGCATTGTACTGTACCCATATTTCTCTGCTGTATCTGTGCATCATGAATCGTGGTCTGTGTTAAAGGGGCCCACTGAGGCTCTTTCGCCCGGGCCCATAAAAACCTGGAGCCGGCCCTGCTCCTGTGTACCAACTTCTTGGCTTTCCCTGACTACAATTCCTCCTTATTCCTTCAAACTACATTGCTTCTCCTGTGTGCCGACTTCTGGCTATCCCTGACTACATTACCTGCCGCTGATGCCTCTAGTGGTTGCAATACCACTGCTCCAAACCAGGTCAGTCACTCTATAACATTTGTGCAACTGTCTAGACCAGACTTGAGAAAAGTGCGATCCGCGAGCTACTTTGGCACTTCTGGTACAGACCAGAACAGACAAAAGGCTCTACGCAGTGGCACCCAATGCCATGCGGCTGCCCCTTACCCAGCATCCCACTTTCACTGATATCTTCACCCTCAGGACATAGATACTGGTGAATGCAATGATGGAACAGGACCCATCACCTCCTTATTCCATCATTAAGTCTGTGCATCTGAGACCGCATGTGATGATATTGCAAGCTTCATGTCTTGTGCTGTTGCTAGAACTACAACCCCCACTGTTTGCAAGCACAGGGCAAAGTTACCCCTCCCTCCTTCTCTCTGCAGCGCACTCGATCTCTCATCCCTCCCACCTCAGGAATTTTCCTTTGTCTTCGCAAACCCTGCAAAAGTCCTATAGCAGCCATTTTGGAGAATTCATTCTTTTTTGGAATAACACGGTGGGAGCATTCGCTAGAAACACGAAAGTTACTGTGTTGAACTATGCGCCGACGGGCATCGTTCCCGTGGTACTGGTAAACCCGTAACTCCAACAGAACCCGAGAAATGGAATTCTCGGGTGCCCCATGAACTAGCCCACCCAAGTGTGGGCTCATTGGAACCGTCATTTTAGAGTAAGATCATTGATAGGTCTGTCGTTATTCTGCTAGGTTCACAGGACGAGTTATGGACCTTATGATATTGCAGAGCTCAAACCATAGCTTGCAGCCAGGGGAGGTGGCCAGAAAACCAGCCCTTTTTGTGAGGTCAGAAGCTGACATGCATAAGTCTTGCAGTGAAGTTCCTTAGGCACTTTCTGCTGGGATGTCCTGAGTAAGAGATCTACCAATGAACTATGACGTGTGGCTCCTTCCCCCAGCCTGGCTTGTCTTGCCTGTAACTACCATGTGAGTGATTTTCATCTGTAATCCTATTTTATTTTATAACTGCATCTGTATATAACGATATTGTCTCAGTTTGTTACATCTTTTTATATTATATAAGCACTGCCTGGTTTTTTAAGGAATAAACCTATAAATTTATTAGTTTGTTTCTCCTGCTCTATAAACGAATTTGCACGTGCCTGAAGCACTACGCTACTGTTTTGGGGTTGCTACGGACCCTCTTGATAAATTGTTCATCAAAAGCCGTAGCTGGTGGCAGCTAAAAGGAAGGGGTGTAAAGTGTTAATCTAATGGGTGATGCTGGCAGTGACGGAGCGGGGTTTATAAGGGTACTGCCTGGCTGCAGCCAGGAGTAATTATAATTCCCTCACTGCAGCGTGCCCAATAGCCAGCACACATCCAAGTGACCCGTCTGGCGACCAATTATCCTAGGTGCAGTTCCCTGACTGACCTGAGGGTAAGGGGGGCGCCAGAGAGCTGCAAGTTCCTAAGTGGAAGTGGGATAATTATAAATCCCTGCAGTTTACTGGGTCGGACGGCAGCAGCCGTCGTGTGTGTGCGCGTTTTCGTCACATTTGCAGCACGGAGGGATCACAAGCCGTGATACCCCGGGCTACCGTGTGGCGGACCGCGGCACCGTTCATCACATATTGGTGGCAGCGGTGGGATCACAAGCCGTGATACCCCGGGCTACCGTGTGGCAGACCGTGTGCCCGTTCATCACATATTGGTGGCAAGCGGTGGGATTATAGAGCATTAGTGATCTGGTTTGAGCAATCATTCCATTCACTAAAAAAAAAACTTGCACGGTTCTTCAGCGACCCTGCATCTGAAGTTTTGGAGAACAGACTCAGTGTTTATTAGTCCTGAGACAATTGTGTGTACTTGCGGTTACCCCTCCCTTCTCTTTGTTTTTCTATCCTATCTTTTATTTGGCAACCATGGCTACAAGAGGAGCAAGTTGGTTCGAAAAGCAGAACAGGGACACTCTTGTGGGAATCTGCGTGTACCACGGCCTTGACCACAAGAACCAAACCAAAGCCCGACTGGTCCAGGCCCTGAAGGAACTGGAAGAGCATCGGAGCGTGGCGGGCGCAGGAGCCGGCCCAAGCCAAGGTGGTGCCACAGGAGCAGAGGCCCAACCCCTGACTGCTTACACCCAGAGAGAGGTGGACCCTTACCTGCAGGCGGCCCTGGAGGGACTCACCGCTGACAACCGGGAAGAACGCCTGAGGCTGATCCAGCAAGCTCAAGAGAGAGCCGACCAGCGAGAGGCCAAACAGCGAGAGGCTGAGAGAGCCGAGCGCCAAGCCCAGCGAGAGGCCGAGCGGGAGGCTGAGAGGGCTGAGCGGGAGGCTGAGAGGGCCGAGCGGGAGGCTGAGAGAGCCGAGCGGGAAGCTCAGAGAGCCCATGAACTGGAGCTGCTCAGACAAGGGGCAATGCCCTCCACAGCCCAGAGCGGTACACCCAGCAGCTCTCAGAGACCCAAGCCCCGGCCGGAGCACTTTCCCGTGCTGGAAAAGGAAGGAGACTTGGACACTTTTCTGCGGGCCTTTGAGAAAGTCTGCAGACAGTACCGGCTGCCTGCCGACCAATGGGCCAGGTACTTGACCCCCGGGCTGAAGGGCAAAGCTTTGGAGGCATTCGCTTCCCTCACGTCAGATCAAGACAGTGACTATGAGGCCATCAAGCAGGCCCTGATTGCCAAGTACCAGCTAACCCCTGAGGTATACCGAAAGAAGTTCCGGAACCTCCAACGTGGCCCACATGACAGCTATAGCGATGTGGTGCAAGGACTCAGGACCCACTTTGACCAGTGGATCCATGGACTGTCAGTTGACACCTATGAGGAGCTGAAAGACCTGATGATCAAAGACCAGTTCCTGCATCTGTGCCCAGCTGAGGTCCGACAGTTCATCCTGGACCGAGAACCAGAGGACGCGGTCACAACAGCCCGGATCGCCGACAGCTATGAGGCCAACCGGAAACCCGAGGTGCGGAAGCCCGTCGCCACCCGCTGGGGAGGGGGTAAGCCTGCAACCAACCCCAGTGCCCCTGCCAGTCGTCCCTCTGGGGGCACTATCCCCTTTGCCAGCGCCAGGCCTACATCAGACCCCCGCCAGTGTTTCTCCTGTAAAAGGACTGGTCACATCAGCGCCACCTGTCCGGAGAGGCAGAAGAACCCCCCAGCCAAGGCCTCCGGGCCCAACGCCTCTGTTCTTTTGGTGGGTGGTGTGGTGGGGAGGGTTGATGACAACGTGCAGCCCGTCCGCGTGGGGGCCCGTCTTGCTACAGGCCTCAAGGACACCGGGGCTGAACGAACCCTCATCCGACCCGAACTGGCGGCCCCTGAAGAGTTGATTCCGGGGAAAACCTTAACTGTCACAGGGATTGGGGGCGTCCACTACCCCTTGCCGATAGCCCGAGTTTTCATTGACTGGGGTGCCGGGAGCGGGGTGAAGGAAGTGGGGGTGTCCGAAAACCTGCCCACTGATGTTTTATTGGGGACTGATCTGGGGAGGATGGTCGCGTACTATGTCCCTGACACCCCTTCCCAATCTGATGATAAGGTTAACGTTAACCATGATGTTGATGTTGATGATGATGGGAAACTGATTGTGTTACCTGCTAATGCTTTGCGAAGTGATGATGCAACTGATAACCTTTCTTTCCCTAGGAATGATGTTGATAGTGATGTATCTGTGCCATCTGAATCTGTTAACCCTTTCTCTGAAGTGGTAGATGTGTCCACAGGTACAGGAGCGTTCAGTCCCGTCGCTCTGCGGAGTGAGACGGCTGAGGAACCCCTAGCAGGAGCAAGCGACAGTGCTCAAGGAAATGGGGAGGTGCATGGGAACCGGGAGGAAGGTGACGCCATGACACTGACCAGTGCCACCGAGGAAGGTAACTGGCCCATAAGTAGCACTGCTCCTGAAGTGTTGGGGGTGGATGGGGAGGTAGAGCCCATAGCAGCGCAGGCTGATGGGTCTATAGAAATCCCCGGGGAGACTGCATATGTAGCTGCTGTCACCCGCAGTCAGAGTGCCCGGATCGCAGGTAGCGCCCTGCCATCTGGACCCTCCTCCGCTACAGGAGAGACTGAACCAGAGTTGGGCCCAGAGCCGGTCCCAGAGGGTCCCAGTGAGGAAGGAACCCTGACGTCCCTTCTGGCTGCCTCCAGCCAGGAGTTCCAGGCCGCTCTGCACTCAGATGCGAGCCTGGAGAACTTGAGGCACCTCGCCGAGACGCCCACCTCCGTGACTGATAAGGAGAGGGTGTTCTGGGAACGAGGAAAGTTGTACCGGGAGACAGTACCCGGAAATTCCCAAAAGGAGTGGTTGAGGGAAAAACAGCTGGTCGTCCCGCACCAGTTCCGAGGTGAGTTGTTGAGGATTGCCCATGAGATTCCACTTGCTGGACACTTGGGGATTAGCAAAACTAAGGCACGGCTGTCTCAACACTTCTATTGGCCCAAGATGGGGACAGATGTGACTAACTACTGCCGCTCCTGTATCACCTGTCAAAAAGTGGGGAAGGTGGGGCCTGCTCTTAAGGCTCCCCTGATCCCGTTGCCAGTGATAGAGGAGCCTTTCCAGAGGATCGCGGTGGACATTGTGGGCCCGCTGGCCGTCCCCAGCAGCTCTGGAAAGCAATACATCCTTACTGTGGTAGACTACGCTACCCGGTACCCGGAGGCAGTAGCTCTGTCCTCAACTAGGGCAGATAAGGTGGCGGATGCACTGGTGACCATCTTTTCACGGGTAGGATTTCCCAGGGAGATGCTTACCGATCAAGGGACCCAATTTATGTCTCGCCTAATGAAGGCTCTCTGCAGCAAAATGCAGGTGACGCGTATGGTATCGAGTGCGTATCACCCACAGACCAATGGTTTGTGTGAGCGCTTTAACGGTACCCTCAAACAGATGCTCCGCATGCTGGTTGAGACCCAGGGACGCGATTGGGAGCGGTACCTCCCACACCTGCTATTTGCCTACAGAGAAGTCCCGCAGGCCTCGACGGGGTTCTCCCCCTTCGAGCTCCTGTATGGTAG